>JAWHQI010000175.1:1597500-2197500 GCA_033032865.1 Dactylorhiza incarnata | reverse complement strand
TCTTGATGTGGAAGTCCTTAGCTCCGCTGCCCCCAGGCTTTAGATATCCATCCTCCCCTTTTGTACCTCCAGCAGCTCTCCCACCCCTTCCTCCTGGGCTCGACCTCCCTCTCTCCCTCCTTCTCCCATCTCTTCCTCCGCAGGCCCTTCGGTGACCCCTTTCTCCTCCTCTTGCCTCTCCATCTCTCGATTCATCTCCTCTGTCTCGGCCTGCCAGGTGGTATTGACTGCGGTGATGTAGCACTGTCTTGCTACCTTTGGGTCACCTCTTACCCAAACCTGGACTCCGCCTACGTTGAATTTGAGGCAGTGGTGGAAAGTGGAGGGGATGCATCAGAACACGCTGATAAGCGATCGTCTGAATATGGTGCTATAGCTGCTTGAAGCATCCACAATGATGAACCGGCAATTACGGGACTGCCCTCCCCTCCCCCCCCCCCCCCCCCCCCCCCCACGACAACGTGGAGTCCTACTCCTCCTTCAACATCCTTCCTCTCTCCTGAGAACCCAAACAATGGGTCATCCAAGGCCAACACCCTTCTCACCTCCACCTTTATCTCATCAAATGCCTTCTTAAATATGACATTGACCGAGCTCCCGTTATCCACGAGGATCCGGGAGACGGTGAAGTTCTCGATGGCTGTCTGGATAACCAGCGCATCACAGAACTGGTCCTCATGACCTAGCATATCCTTCCAAGAGAAGATGATCTTTTCCACTGGGGGTGGGGCTTGAGATGTTGAAGTCACGCTCCGATCGTACATGATATGGAGGCTCGCCTTTCGGGTTTCCTCAATCCCCACACCCCAATGGATCACTCGGATCCCCACTCGGGTCTCCACATCAACCCTATCTTCACACCTTTCTTCCTCCTCTTCCCGAAGTAGAACCTCATCAATTCTCATCGGTCAATGTTGTTGCTGCGTTGGACCTATCACCCCTCTCATCTCTAAGAACTCTAGGCAGGTGGCCGTCGCGTGACCTTCCTCTTGGTGGAAGACACAATTGGGCAACGCCACCCCCTCCTCTTGGCCTCCGCACCCCTTTTCCTCCTCCTAGGTCTGGCTCATGCTCCCGCTCCTCCTCTTCATCCTACTCTTCTTCCTCTTCCTTGCCCAATTGTCATCACTTGCTGAGGCGGGGGATTGGGCGGCCTTGGGCCTTGTCTCCACCCTAGCTGGTGGGGTCTTCCTTATCCTCCTTGGAAGTTGTTGTTGGAACATGGTTTTCCACATCCCTTTAATTTGAGAATAACAAATCCTACTTGTATTTGATCTTGTTTGCCATTGTGTTTTTAGCATGCAGGTTTGAACAAAGATGACACTAGGTTGTTGTTGTTTGTCTGGATTTGCTCGCAAGCTGAACAGAATGGAAGTGAGCTAATGCTGGACATTAACTCTTAATGTCGGCGTTGACTTTCGTTCCCACCAAGATGAAAATGGCATGGAGGGAAGCTGATGTGATTGCAGGAGCATTTTGGGAATGATTTGATTCAACGCTAGGCGTTAGATTCAACGCCAGCATTAAGGTTGCCTAAAATGAATGTTTTTAAAGATGCAGAATCACCTTCCTATTTTGAAGATCTGATCCATCAAAATAATTCTATACTAGGTCAACACCAGGCGTTAGCCTTAACGCCAACGTTATTTTCCAGTCCTATAAATAGGTGGATTTCATCTTCTTCAATTGCCAATGCCAAGAGAGCCCTATTCCAGCACTTTAGAAACTCTGAGAGGGCCGTATTTCTATACCAACACATCTCCCACTCAATTTCAAAAGGAGGAATCAAAGGAGGCTTGGATCAACACGCTAACTCAACTCAAAGAATACACGCTTGGACTTCAATGATCTTCAGTGATTCTTCGTCGTCTCCTTCAGATTACCTCATAGGGAGTTTTTATTTGTATTTACTTTTATCTTTGTAAATGGTTAGAGAATTCGCTACACGATGACTAGGTATGTGTGTGGCTTAAGGAGAATTCGCCACACGGCGACTAGGTGTAGGTAGGACTTAGGTTGGAATTTGCCTCGTGTTGGAGACTAGGTCTAGGGAGTAGATATAGGGGGTGCTCGAGGCCTTTCTGGGAATAGAAAGGCTAGAATGACTTGAGGATGTATCTGGGGAGAGATTAGCTAAAGCCAACCGGTTCTTTGTGAGAAGAGTCGGTATATAAAATGGAAAGAGTATTTCATATTTCTCATTCGATTTCTAGCGTCATAGAAATCATATTTTTAATCAATTTTATAAATAATAATCATTTCTTTTCTTGTTTAATAAAATTGATTTCATTTCTAATTTCTATCTTTTTACTTTTGATTTAACTTACTTCAAATAAAATATCAAAAGTTTTCTATAAAAGATTGTTTTCTATAAAATAATAAAATTTTCTAAAACCCTTATTCACCCCCCCCCCCCTAAGGGCGCCTCAAGATCCAACAAGTGGTATCAGAGCTAGGTTATTCCAAAACGGTTTCACCACTGGGAATAATGGCATCTCTTGATCACGATCTCGCTTCTACTAGTGGGGAAAATTTTAATATAAATGAAAAATTATTATCACCACCTTTATTTATGGGCAAAAATTATAAAGGGTGGAAAATATTAATGAAAGATTTTCTTAAAGCCTTAGATTAAAAAGTTTGGAATATTACTATTGAAAAGCCACCTAGCGTACTAACTAGAAAAGAAATTATTTTAAATGCAAAATCTATAAATAGTTTATTTTGTGTGTTAGATCAAAATATTTTCAAACTTATTTATAATTTACCTACCGCATATGAAATTTGGAGTTTTCTTGAAAGAACTTATGATTCTCCTTCTGTAGGTATGGAACAAACACAAGACTTGAAGAACATACAAGCTTGCACAAATGTTCAAGAAAGCTCCTCACATGATGGATCGATGGAGTGCACATCAAGTGGAAGAGAAGAAGAAATCTTATCTTTGGAAGAGGAGTGCCAAAAAGATGTCAAAGGAACTATATGTTCAAATCTTGCCTCTTCCGAGAGAAATGTAAGGAAATCAAATTCCATCTTTTGTACTTTTATTTCTACATTACAATTGCTACAAACTACTAAATGTGAGATTAAGAAATTAAAAAAGGATAATGCAAAACTACATTTAGAAAATAAAACTTTGAAAGCAAATATGAATGTAGAATCCAAAAATGATGTGTTTGAATCTCCATCATGCTCTTCATTTGAAAACTCCATACCTTGTTTTGATTATAATGATATTAAAGAAAAATATAAGGAACTTGAAATGGAACTTATTTTTGTAAAAGAACATAATGAAAAATTATCTTTAGAAAATTCATCTTTAAAAAGTAATTGTGCTACGTGCCAAAGTTATAAAATTGAAATCAAGGAAATGGACGAAACATTGGAGGAATTTAGAAATAACTATCAAACTCATATTGACTCAATTGTTTCTACTCTTAAAAATAGCACAATAGCTTATAATAAAGTGAGGCATAATCTTAAGATTAAGAATTATGAATTAGAAACTAAAATCAACTCGCTCAAGTAAATTAGAAACATACATTCCCAATATCAAGCAAAAACCAAAAGCAAGTTGAATATGAATTCTCAAATTTTGAATAAGCCAAACATTGGAAATAATAAACTCTAAATGATTGAAAATGAAATTCCAAAATACTATCATCATTATCATTTACAACATCAATCTTCTCCCAACATAAAATTAAATATTCACAATTTTCCTATGAAAAATATTTTCAATAATCATCACAATTATAAACTTCAAAATAAAAATATTGACAATGGAAATTTGTTGAATAAAAACAATATTAAACCTAAGTATGAGTGGAGACTCAAAATTAAAGATGAAACATTAACTTCACTTGAAAGGGTTTAATCATACTCATCTCCCCAAAAACATCTTGCTATATTTGGGTACCTAAAGGAACCATTACACATGGTTCCCTTTGGATACCAAAATCCCTTATTTATTAGGTATCATCAAATGCATGAAGTAGAATTTCTTCAAAATGAAATAAATAAATCTCTACTTCATGATATGCTTAAATGTCTCTTTTGTTTTTTGTTTTGTTGTTTTTTGTTTTCTTATTCTTTAAGCTATCATGTCATGGTCATCTTATATAATATTGAAAATGTGATTTTATCTCTTAAAATTTAATTAGCTTATAAATCAAATTGATCAAAATTCAAAGTCACCTTTTATTTTGATGACCTACCTATCTCTCTTAAAATCATTGACTATAAATATCTTATATCATCCATATAAATCAAATTCTAAATTTGTAATGAGATATTTATCTAAATTAATAAAATCATGAACTTCATTTTTCTCTTTCGGAAAAAGTTGAGTCTATAAGTTTAAAATATTTAGTTTGGGTAGCAACCAATAACACTTAAATATCTTGAGAAATGGAGGTTTGGGATGTCACCCCATCACATCTCCTAGTACCGGTGTGAACCCTTCACAGGGTAGACCTTGGGAAGTCCAAGATCTACCTTTAATTGCTAAGTCCAACTAAAGTCTAGCAAAGATCAAATAAATTATAGACTTATGAGTATTCTTGAAATGACTGAAAAAGAAAACTATTATTATCTTGTACCTTCAGAAAATTTAAAAAGAAAATCACACAAGACAGATTGAAAGAACTTATTGTCATAACTCAAATTGAATGAAATTGAATATAAGTCATATCATTTCTCAAGTGACCTATCTATCCTTTTTAACCTTCTAAATCCATCTCCTATAAATGTCTTATATTACCATTATAAATTGAAAACTAAGTTTGTTATATATTATCAAGATCAATGAAATGATGGTCAAAATGGATTTAAAAGGAATGTTAGGGGTCTTGGCTAAATGTATAAAATGTGAAATTTGTGCTTATATATTGAATATCCTTGCATCATTTGATAGCCCCTATCATATTAAAAACCAGAATTGAAAACTCAGAAATATAATATATGCCTTTGGTAACTTTGTCTAAAAATAAAAAATAAAAAAATATGCGAGATTACGACCTAAACTTCAAACGATCATAACTTTTGATCTGCTTGTCAGAATTTCGCCCACAATAGCTTTCCAGAATGAGGTCGAGAAGCTCTATGCAATGGCAAACAAGCTTTGCTAGATTAAGTTCATTTCTACCCTCAAAATTGCCAAAATTCAACTCCGTTTAGAAGTTATCTCAGTTTTTTTGATAATTTTTGTGTCTGCGGATTTTATGTCGCAGGCTCCTGTGTCCCCTTCCAACAAATTATATGCTTGTAATCTTTACATAACATTGCACCTTTTTATCATAACTTTTCATCTAGCATCATCACTTACTATAAGTAGAAATCAATGACTGTGCTAGTTATACCATGTGATGTTATGTTAAAAAGAAATATAATAATGAAATTTGAAAGTCAAGAAAATTATATATATGTCTTCGTGAATATTCAAAAATTCAAAGAGAAAATTTACACAAACTTTTCAAAATAACCAAAAATAGTTTCTCACTATATTCATTTTTCACCTCACATTCTTTTTCTAATATATTTTGAAAAAGGATGAATATGAATTGTTTTGCATATTTCACCTACATAATTATGAATAATTATTATGAGTACCAAAATTTCTATAAGATAAAATTAATGATCATGCAAAATCAAAAGATCTTTTAAATTCAAACATTAAATATAACTACAAAAAATCTTATTGCTTTCAGCAAATAGTTTGTGATCATGATTAGTTTATAAATCTATTATGTTTTGCATGTATCTCATTTATATGTAGACCATAGAATAAACTTATATCCCTAAGGAAAAATCAATTAGAATCATCTCTTTATCCTATGTCTAAAATTGAAATACTATTGTTGATTACATGTAACATTATATCAATTAGTGTTATGGCATAACCTTACATTCAAACTCATCATTCTAGCATTTTCAACAAATACATGGTATCATTCATGCTAGTTATCTAATAATGATGCCATAATGAATCCATCTTAAAGTAGAACAATTAAAGGTTAAAATTCATAATAACTATGTTGTTTTAAAATATAATTAACAATCAATCTCGCATAAAAGCCTTAGTTTATAAACTGATTTCATGGGACAAAATGCTTAGGATGTCCATGATCATTCACCCATAGTATGTGCCTCACGATAGCGAGGGCATATGATTGTATGCATTAGAAGTCCTAACCTTTAAGTCATGTCTTGTCCTTAACTGGGAAGGGTTCCAGTGGGGCCTTGCGAGGCACTGGGTGGAAAGAGTGATATATTGAGCGTTCTCTAGTGTGTGTATATGGGAATAACACCCCAACCTACGACATGTATGCAGCTCCTCATGCCCATCCATCACTTAGTATGGGGCTAGTTTGTAGGTATATAATTGGGTATTATTATCTAAGACATTCATATATCTTATATATTGCATGCATTCTTTATGATTACTTTCTTCATGCATTCTTGGGTTGATTGAACAGGCTTCTCTTGTGTTTTGCATATTTTATCATTTTTGAGCTTTAATGAAATTGTAAAATGTAAATATTTGAAAACCAAATGAAAATATAAAAACCTTTTTTGAACAAATAAAACATGCTTAATGAGCCTTCTAATAATCTCTAAATTCTCTAAAATTTCCACACTGAGAATGTCTATATACATACTCCCTATTCCAAAAGAAATATTTTCAAAAATCTCAAAAAGCAGAGTTTTGATTGGGCGTTGAGTAGTTAACGTCAGGTGTTAGCTCCTTTTTGCCAAATTGAACTTTTGTTTTCTCTACACTATTTTTGGTATTGTTATAATGATTTTTCTCTGTTTCTTTTCTCTGTTTTTGAAATTATTTTATTATTAATTTGGTTGATTAATTCCAAAATACAAAAAAATTCAAATATTTCAAAATAATCAAAAATATGTTTTTGTTATTTGTTTTGCTTTAAATATTTACAAAACTATGGTTTGGCTATAAGACTTCACAAGAGCAAACTTCTTAGTTATTTTGTTTCAAATGGTCAAAATTGATTAGACATACACTTAAAGATTATCTTCAATGTCTAATTTTTATTTTAATTTTCCTAAAGATTGTTTTATCTTCGTGCCTTGACCTTAATCTGATAATGTGCAATGAAATAATCTATAGAAAATTGTGTATGATTGCCTAACATGCCTATAAGTATGAGTAATATTTTATGCTAATCAATGATTCATACACTCACTATTTTGGTAATCTACATGTGCTAATAATTTTATTATTGCATGATTCTGTAGTGTAATAGTTTTTAACATATTAAGTTGTATGTCTAAATGACCTACACCGACTTTCAAAAAATAAATTTTTTGCACACATAGAAGTGTTATTTCAATATTGTTAATGTTTGCAACAACAACTGAATTCGGAGACCTTTAGCCCAAGTACTACTCACCCTCCTAATAAGTCTTAATAAATTGTGAGGTTGAGCACCTTGGAAAGAATTGTAAAGTGTCTTGTGCAAACGCATTTTTATTATCACTTCTATTTGTACACCGGATCACTAAAAATAAAAAAAATATTAAAAAAAAATACTTATGTGATCCCCAAGCAATACTTCGCTCACTGATAAGTCTTAATGAGCATTGTGTGGGCGAAGCACCTTGGTAGTTATCCTCATTCTATGTTCCTTAAAACTTTATTCTAGATTTGATGTGTGAAAGTAATTATAAGATTACATCCTTAATATTGTTGTTACTATTTCATTACATATGCCATGTGTTATGATTATTTCACTTGTATACTTTTATCAAAACACATAATACACACATCATTGTTTTTCATAAAGCTTCTACTCATGAGAATTGGATCCTAAATGCAAAATTACATAATTCTCTAAAAACTTAAGTAAAAACACTAGATTGCAATGCATGATTTCTACAATGTTTTCTTTACTTGAAATACAAATTGGTTACATTATAGTTATTATCTTTTTGAATATGTTAAATCATGCTTGCCTATTAGTTATGAAAATTTTCAAAGTTAAATGCTCAAATGTGAAGAGTCTAGACATATTGTTGGAATGGTCAAGCTATTACAAAAATGTTAATCTTAGTTATTTTGTTTTGGGTTTTTTCAGCATTCCTAATTTGATCATGTATTTCTTTTAGCATGCTTTATTATGCTTACTTCTAAGGCTATTCTTCCCTTGTGCTTGTCAAACTATATTGCATTTCTTCCAACAAGTTTCTTAAAAATTTCACTTTGAAAAGCAAGTGGTAGAATTCCTTTGGTAAAACAAAAAATGGAATGTTGTTCTTTCACGCTTATCATATCTTTTTCCGCTGTGCTACTCTCTCCCTCAGCTCGATCATGATTTACTTTATGTCTACACAAAACTCTTAATCCTCTCTTAGTTATATCCCAACTTTTTGTCTTCTCCATTTTAGTTTTGTTTCACTCCACCCTCTTTTGCTAATAACAAAAGGGGGAGAATAAAAAGATAATTCATAATGATTAAAGGAGTAGGATTCACTAGATTAAGGGGGAGCATGAATCTAGTAAATGAGAGCATACACTAAGGGGGAGCACTTATGTAGGCGGAGAATAATTTAACAATCTATAATTCTTATTATTGTCTCAATATTGCTTAAGTGTCATATATCCTTCTAAAAACACATCTCTCTTATATATGAATATGATTTATCTCTATTGGATTTGTTATTACCAAAGGGGGGAGATGGTTGGAACATGGTTTTCCACATCCCTTTGATTTGAGAATAACAAATTCTACTTATATTTAATCTTGTTTGCCATTGTGTTTTTAGCATGCAGGTTTGAACGAAGATGACACTGGGTTGCTGTTGTTAGTCTGGATTTTCTCACAAGCTGAAAAGAATTGAAGAGACCTAATGCCCGGCATTAACTCTTAACACCGGCTTTCATTCCCACCAAGATGAAAATGATATGGAGGGAAGCTGTCGTGATTGCAGGAGCATTTTTGGAATGATTTGACTCAACGCCAGGCGTTAGACTCAACGCCAGCGTTAAGGTTACCTAAAATGAATGTTTCCAAAGATACAGAATCTCCTTCCTATTTTAAAGATCTGAGTCATCAAAAGAATTCTATACTGGGTCAACGACAGGCGTTAGCCTTAACGCCGACGTTAGTTTCCAGTCCTATAAATTAGTGGATTTCATCTTCTTCAATTGCCAATGCCATGAGAGCCTTATTCCAGCACTTCAGAAACTCTGAGAGGGCCGTATTTCTAGACCAATTGATAAGTAGTATTTATATATCTTTTTAATAGAAAATTTTGTAAATATTTCATATGTATTTTTCTTTTTCATGTCAATTTTAGGCCTTAAGTAATTATTTTGTAATTTTGTTTCTAACTTAGCTTAATTTCAATTTTTGCAGAATTTTGGGAAAAATTGGAGAAAATCACAAGTCACGCCCTCAGTCACGCCCGTGACCAAGGGTGTGTGACTTAAAGATCGGTGTTCGATGAAAACCAAGCTGCGTTTGATGAAACTCGAGCTGTATTCGACGAACGCTCTCTGCCCAGGCGTTCGACGAAACCTGAGCAGCGCTCGACGAAACTCGAGCTGCGTTCGACGAACGCTCCTAGCCCATGCTGAAATTAATGAAGCTGACCCAATGTCACGCCCGTGACCAAGGGGCATCTAATTTTAGAATCTTCCCAGCGGGCGGCCGTCGAGACGTGGAGAAGCCGTCGAGAAGTCAACATGAGTCACGCCTGTGACCCAAATGTCACGGCCGTGACTTTCCCGCGTGATCTCTACACACCGATGCGCCGGAAAGAAGACCCACGCTGCATTAAATGAACTCATCCAAGTACACGCCCGTGACCCAAGTTACACGGGTGTGTATTGTCCGAATTTTGCCTCGCCGTCACGCAAAGCCCATGCCACTGCTGGATCCGATGTTAACAATGTTTACACGCCCTAGGTCACGCCCGTGACCAAGGGGCGTGTAACATGAAATTTCTTCCTATAAATTCAGAGGCATCCTTGAGCCCAGGGTTCAAAAATTTGGAGAGGGGGAGGTGCTGTTAGAGCTGTTAGTGAATTTTTCAATGTTTTTTCATGTCTTTCAATTTCATGTTCTCTTCCTTTTCCTGTCAAGTAATGTTTAATTTTCTTTCTTGCAATAGCCTAGTTTAAGCTTGTAATCTTTTTCTTCCTAGCCTTGTAATCCCTTTTTAAGCTTGTAATAGTTTTGGTTTTCAATAAAATTAATTTTGCTCTCTTTCATGTTCTCTTTCACCTTAGTAATTTCTCTTTCATGCAATGTTAATTTCTCTTTCTCATTTAGTTTGCAAATTGTCCTTTTTAGCTAAAGTAAAACAAACCTCACAAAATCGTCAGATAAGATAATGGTGATTTTCCTCGAAGTAGAAGTAATCAACACGCCCCATGGAATATGACCTTGGTATTTCTAAATATCCTATACTATAGATGATAAGGTACACTTGCCTTTATCGGATATAGTTTTGGAAAATATCTTCAACCTTCGCTCAATTTAACAAACAAAAATTTCTATATCAAGTTTTTGGCGCCGTTGCCGGGGACTTTGCGTAGATATTTTGAAAAGAGGATAGCTATTAATTTTATCATGCTTTTTTTATTTTATTTTGCTTTTTCTAAATTTCAAAAAGAAAAAAAATGGTGTCCTCTTCCTTTCTTTTCTTTTTCTCTTTAGTTTAATCTCTTTTCTCTTTTAGTTTTTTTTCTCTCTCACCTTCTTTTCTTTTTAGTCTATGACCCGAGGTAGCGCTTCGAATATTCCTTTTGATCCAGAGATCGAGTGAACCCTTTTTAGGCGCCGCCATTCTCGTGATCAGGAAAATTAAGTAGAATTCGAAGAGTCAATCGGAGACACTAACAAAGCGAATATGGATCCTGATCTTAATCCTCCTAATCCTAACGCGCCAAATCCTAATGATGCCGCGCAACGGATCATGTCCTATTATGCGTGGCCGAATTTGGAAGACCGCTAAATTGCGCACGGATATTGCATCATTCATGCAAATCGACTCAGAGACTCTCTATGACACATGGGAGCGCTTCAAGGAGCTTTTGCGTCGATGCCCTCACCACGCACTTGCCACTTGGCAACAAGTGCAAATATTTTATAATGGCTTAAATCTCCAAACGAGGCAAATGATTGATGCAGCCGCCGGGGGGACTTTAAATAACAAAACCCTGGACGCCGCACAAGAGCTTTTAGAAGAGATGGCCACGAATGCGTACCAATGGAACCTGCCCCGAGTGCGGCCTAACAAGCCAGCCGGAATTTTTGAAATAGACGCAAACGCAAATTTGGCTTTACAAGTTGAGCGCTTAACAAAGCAAGTGGCAGAGATGTCTGCTTCCTCCGCCACTCCTCCTTAGGCTAATAACGTTTTAATTGAAGAGCAGGTTGACTACATGGGAAATCCGCCTCGGCCTTCCTATAACCCGAACTCCGCTCCGTATAACAACACATACAATGCGGGTTATAGGAATCATCCGAATTTCTTATGGAGCAACCAAGGAAATGCTCAGCGTCCTATGAATCTAAATCAACCCCCCCCCCCCCCCTAATCAACTTCTTAACTTAACCCAGCCTCTAAATTTGATTTCTCAAAATTTTAATCCTCCCGGTTTTCCACCGCAACAGCACAAGCCCTCTTCGCTTGAAGTGGTCTTTGAAAAATATATTGCTACAAATGAATCGACATCCGGAACCTCACCAGATCGATCAAAAATTTAGAGAACCAAGTGGGCCAGCTAGCAAAGATGATCTCTGAGCGTCAGCAAGGAGCACTACCGAGGAATACGGAGCAAATCCAAAGGAGAGCGCGAACGTGATTACACTCCGAAGCGGGAAGGAGGTGGTTTCAAAACAGGACGAACCAATGGTAACTTCCTCTCCTCCTCCTACTCTTAATTTATCTTTGAATTTTCCCGCTATGTTAGCTCCGTGCACTTCTACTTCTAATATTTCATATTCGTCTAAATTTAAAAGCGAGTGCGCCGAAAAAAATTATAAAAAGTTTTTAGATATTTTAAAGCAAATTCATATTAATGTACCCTTCTGTGATGCTATCTCTCAAATGCCTAAATATGCGAAATATCTTAAGGAGTTACTCTCCAATAAGAAAAATTAGAAGATATTTCGTATATTTCTTTAAACGCAGAATGCTCCGCGGTTGTACTCAACAAATTGCCTCAAAAAGCAAATGACCCGGGACGGTTCTCCATCCCGTGTTTATTTGGCAATTCGTTAGTAAAACACGCCTTAGCGGATCTTGGAGCAAGCATCAATCTCATGTCGTTTTCATTATTCAAAAAGCTAGGTCTAGGAAATCCAAGCCATACTCAAATGAGTATTCAATTAGCGGATCATTCTTTAAAATATCTGGTAGGAATAGTGGAGGACGTGCTCGTCAAGGTTGACAAGTTTATCTTCCCGATGGACTTTGTCATTCTTGACATCGAAGAGGATGTCGAAGTACCCCTCATACACGGCCTCCCCTTCCTTGCCACCTCCTGCGCTATTATAGACATAAGTAACGGAAAGCTCCTCCTACTGGTTGGAGACGATGAAGTTACTTTCGGCATAAATTCCTCGATGCGAAACACATTAGAAAACGATGATTCGTGTTTTTACCTGGAAGAGTGTTGTGAGTTCAATTCATCCCCCGAGTTAGTCTCATCGGCAAGTAGTGATTCCGAGCTCGTCAAGCTCTTTTATCTTGAAGAAGAAGTCTCTCACCCCACACCACCCGAACCATTACTTTTAGAAAAATTAAAAATTAAAACTTCTTATGAAGAGCCAGCCGTGTTAGATTTAATGCAACTCCCCCCTCACCTTAAATATTTATTTTTTGAGAAAGAGTCTAAGCTACCCTTCATCGTTTCATATGAACTTAGCAACTCAGAAATTTCTAAGTTGACTATTGTCTTAAGCAAGCACCGTCACACAATTGCATGGCAAATTTCGGATATTAAGGGTATAAACCCTTCCTTCTGCACTCATAAAATCTTTCTCGAAGATAATTCCCGCAACTCAATCCAGCCTCAACGATGACTAAACCCAAATATGAAAGAAGTCATTAAGGCCGAAGTTATTAAACTATTGGACGTGGGAATCATCTACCCGATATCGGATAGTACTTGGGTTATCCCAGTACAAGTCGTACCGAAGAAAGGTGGCGTTACGGTAGTTGCGAACGAGAATAACGAATTAATCCCAACCCGTACCGTTATGGGTTGGCGGATGTGCATCGACTATCGAAAACTAAATGATGCCACCCGTAAGGATCACTTCCCTCTACCTTTTATCGATCAAATCTTAGAGCGCCTTTCACGTCACTCCTACTACTGTTTTCTCGATGGTTTGTCAGGATATTCCCAAGTCCCAATTTCGCCCGACGACCAAGAGAAAACCACTTTCACTTGTCCCTTTGGCACCTTCGCTTATCGAAGGATGCCATTTGGTCTTTGTAACGCGTCGGCTACATTCCAAAGATGTATGTTGGCAATATTTGATGAGTTAGTAGAGGAGGTGATGGAAGTGTTCATGGATGACTTTTCCGTGTTCGGAAACTCATTTAAAAATTGTTTAAAAAATCTCGAGCGCGTGCTGCAGCGATGTGAGGAAACGAATTTAGCGCTGAATTGGGAGAAATGTCATTTTATGGTCAAAGAAGGATTAGTCCTTGGCCATAAAATTTCGGGCAAGGGGATCGAGGTCGATAGGGCCAAGATCGAAGTAATTGAAAAACTCCCCCCTCTAACAAACGTAAAAGCTATTAGAAGTTTCCTAGGCCACGCGGGGTTTTATCGGCGCTTTATACAAAATTTTTCCAAAATCACAAAGCCGTTAACCCATCTTCTCGAAAAAGAATCCTCCTTTATTTTTAACAATGAATGCCATTTGGCCTTTAAACTTATGAAAGAGAAACTTATAAACTCCACGATTCTAGTCGCGCCAGATTGGTCGCTCCCTTTTGAAATCATGTGCGACGCGAGTGATATTGCAGTTGGTGTCATTTTGGGCCAACGGGTGAGTAAGTATTTCCACCTGATTTATTATGCGAGCAAAACACTCACGTCGGCACAAGCGAACTACACCACTACCGAGAAGGAACTTCTAGCAATCATTTTCGCTTTTGATAAGTTTAGGTCGTATATCATGCTTTCCAAAGTTATTGTCTCACAGATCACTCCGCGCTTAGGTATCTCTTAAGGAAATCGGACGCCAAGCCTCATCTTTTGCGATGGATCCTCCTCTTGCAGGAGTTTGATTTAGAGATCCAGGACAAAATGGGAGCTAAAAATTTGGCGGTCGGTCATCTTTCCCACTTAGAAAACCCCGCCTCGGAAGCATTAATAGAAGCCGACATTAATGATAAATTTTCCGAAGAGCGCCTCCTTGCTCTCGAAAATATTAATTCATCTTCTACCCCCTGGTTTGCGGATTTGGCTAACTATTTAGTAGCTCGGGTCCTGCCAAAAGAATTATCGAGTTAGCATAAGAAGAAATTCTTTTCTGATTTAAAGAATTACTTTTGGGAGGACCCCTTTTTATTCCGTGTGTGCGCAGGCCAGGTAGTGAGAAGATACGTCTCGAATGAGGAAGGTCTTAAAATTTTACGGCATTGTCACGAGGGACCAACCGGTGGTCATTACCATTCAAATCGAACCGTGAGGAAGGCGCTGGAGGCGGGCTTTTATTGGCCCACGCTCTTCAAAGATGCTCACACCCTTGTGAGTACTTGCGACAGCTGCCAGCGGTCGGGGAACATCTCTCGCCGGGATGAGATACCCCAAAACATTTTCTTAGAATGCGAATTTTTTGATCTTTGGGGTATTGATTTTGTAGGTCCTCTCCCTCGTTCTTTTTCAAACAAGTATATTCTAGTACCGTGAGAACCCTTCACGGGGTATACCTCGGGAAGTGCATGAATTAACAAAAAATGTTAGGTTTAAAACTAGTTTCCTTTCTTATAATATTCAAAAATTCAAAAAAAAAGATAAAATTCAAAAAAAAAGATAATATTCAAAAATTCAAAAAAAGATAATATTCAAAAATTCAAAAAAAAAGATAATATTCAAAAATTCAAAAAAAAAAGATAATATCAAAAATTCCAAAAAATATTATACCCCTCCTACTTATTGTTTCGTGATTTCTTAGAAATCTAGTTGAGAATGTTTATAAGCATTATTTTGGTTTTTAATTGGCTAAAATTTTGTTTATCATAGTTTGTTAATTTTAAATTTTAGGTAATCTTGTTTTAAGAACCATCTTATGATTTGAGTTTGATTATAGAATTTTTGTTAGCATGACTTCTCTTTTTATCTTTAAATAGCTTTAATTTGTAGTAAATTTGCTAAATCACTTTAGATTTCAATTATATTTTCTTCTAGCTTTTCAGATCTTAGGAAATTTAAATTTACTAGAATTTGCTCTCAATATAATTTAATTTTTAAACTAGAAATTTTTCCTACCCTACCCTGAAGGTGAGTTTAGATCTTAGATTTACTCTATAGGGGGTGAATAGAGTGTTAAAAAGGTTTTTCACATAATTTTATAGCGGAATTAAAATAGTGTTACTTATATGTGTATTGCAGAGTGAGTTATAAAATAAAATAAAGAAGCACAACAACAGCACAACAAAATAAGCAATCATAGACGACACAAGAATTTTATAGTAGTTCCCCACTAAACCTGGGTACGTCTACTCTTCTACCACACTTGGTAGGATTCCACTACATGTTGTTGATCAGGTGCCTTGCCACCAAGGGAGTTTTGATCAGGTGTCAACACACCAAGTGAGCTTTTGATCAGGTGTCAACACACCAAGTGAGCTTTTGATCAGGTGCTCTAACCCAACTACAGGTTTTTGATCAGGTGTCCTGCCACCAATGGCTGTAACTTTTGAAGGGAGTTATAACCCTTTATACAGGTAAAAGAAAATAGAAAATATATTGTTCTTCTCTTTCTAAGAAGACTCAAGTTGATCCTTGATGATGTTGAAGAGCTCCCCCTGATTTGATTAGTGTTTGATGATCAGGTGAGGAAGCTTCTTCTCTAGAATGTAATAACTCCTTTCTTCTTCTTCTACAGTTGAGATCCTGAGCAAATGATCTAGATTAGTGTCTCAGGATGAAGATGATCTGCAGAGAAGAGTCAGCAAAACAAGATAGATAATAATATGTTGTTCTCTATCTTTCTCTTCTTTTTGCTCTTTCTCTGTCTGTATGTAATTTGGAGAGCTTCTCTCTCTTATGTTGAGTTCTTCACTCTGCTATGTTGGTTGCCAGAAAGGGAAGAGATAAAGTTTCTTTTTATTAACTGGACTCCTCGAGAAGGTAAACTGCCATCTTTAATTTAAGTTGTTCTGCAACGGCTATATCATTAATGTTCTGCAACGGCTATATTAATTGTTGTTCTGCAACGGCTATATCATTAATATGAGATAGTGATAATTCAAACAAAAGAAGGGCAGCAATATATAAGTAAAAACTATTCAAATATTGCTTTATAGAATATTAGTTGATCTGAGAAATGAGAATATATAAAGCTAAACAT
This sequence comes from Dactylorhiza incarnata, assembly GCA_033032865.1. NCBI lineage: Eukaryota > Viridiplantae > Streptophyta > Magnoliopsida > Asparagales > Orchidaceae > Dactylorhiza > Dactylorhiza incarnata. The sequence goes on along the minus strand of JAWHQI010000175.1, from coordinate 2,180,932 downwards.
ATTTCGTCGATCTTAACTTGAAGTTCGTCGGGCTGAGCTCGACATTCGTCAATCTGCTTCAGAGTCCTTTCGTCGAGCGCTGCTTGGTTTTCGTTGAACGCAGCTTCAGAGAACTTTCGTCGAGCGCTGCTTGGATTTCGTCGAACGCGGCTTCCTTGATATTTTGTCGAGCGCTGCTAGCTTTTCGTCGAACGCAGATTATATTATATTATTTTCTATCTTAATGAGATTTGATCTAGTTTATACAAGATATGTTATGATAACAACTTAGACCAAAGATGGATCCTAACTCAAATCAAACCTAGGGTTCCAACATACCCCTTTGATGGCATAAAAAAATTGTTTTAAAAGATCATATGTCATGGGAATAAGAGGATAAAATTCATTATTCCCTAAAACATATGCACCCAAAATATTTTAAAAGATTATATGGCATGGAGTAAGAAGATAAAATTCATTACTCCTAAACCATATACATTTTGGGTGTATTAGAAGAGAATTTATAAGATTATATGCATGGGAATAAGAGGATAAAATTCATTATTCCCTAAACATATACAAAAAAAATAAATCTCTTCTTATGCCAAGCTTTGTAAACCCCCCTTAGCCAATATCTTTGATCTAGGTTTAACTTAAGTTATGGAGAGAGCAATATTTAGTAAGTTACTTTTCCTTAAGTTTCTTTTAAGATAGAGTTCTTATAATTTTAATTTAATCTAGTTTTATATTTTCTACAATTTTGGTAAGCTAATTAATTACCATGAGAAGTCCTTGCCTAAACAATTTTCTCTCTTTTCAAATCATCATCATAATTTAGGACTTGACTCCTCCTAGAATTTATTCTTAACTTAACTTTTGGTTTAATAAAATTTTAGTTTGAAATTAAAAATTTTATGGATGTCTTATATATTATGTCTCACACTTTTGCTCTGGAATAGCAAAACCTCAAGTATGGTAGTATTTGATAAGAAGTATTTATATATCTTTTTAATAAAAAAATTTGTAAATATTTAATATGTATTTTTCTTTTTCATGTCAATTTTAGGTCATAAGTAAATATTTTGTAATTTTGTTTCTAACTTAGCTTAATTTCAATTTTTGCAGAATTTTGGGAAAAATTGGAGAAAATCACAGGTCACGCCCTCAGTCATGCCCGTGACCAAGGGCGTGTGACCTAAAGATCGGCGTTCGATGAAAACCGAGCAGCGTTCGACGAAACTCGAGCTGCGTTCGACGAACGCTCTCTGCCCAGGCGTTCGACGAAACTCGAGCTGTGTTCAACGAAATCTCTCTACGTTCGATGAAACTCGAGCTGCATTCGACGAATGCTCCCAGCCCATGCTGAAATTAATGAAGCCGACCCAATGTCACGCCCGTGACCAAGGGGCGTGTAATTTTAGAATCTTCCCAGCGGGCGGCCGTCGAGATGTGGAGAAGCCGTCGAGAAGTCAACATGAGTCATGCCCGTGACCCAAATGTCACGACCGTGACTTTCCCGTGTGATCTCTGCACACCGTTGCACCGCAAAGAAGACCCATGCCGCATTAAATGAAGTCGTCTAAGTACATGCCCGTGACCCAAGTTACACGGGTGTGTATTGTCCGAATTCTGCCGCGCCGTCATGCAAAGCCCACGCCACTGACGGATCCAATGTTAACAGTATTTACACGCCCTAGGTCACGCCCGTGACCAAGGGGCGTGTAACATGAAATTTCTTCCTATAAATTCAGAGGCTCTCCTTGAGTCCAGGGTTCAAAAATTTGGAGAAGGGGAGATGCTGTTAGAGTTGTTAGTGAATTTTTCAATGCTTTTTCATGTCTTTCAATTTCATGTTCTCTTCCTTTTCCTGTCAAGTACTGCTTAATTTTCTTTCTTGCAATAGCCTAGTTTAAGCTTGTAATCTTTTTCTTCCTAGCCTTGTAATCCCTTTTTAAGCTTTTAATAGTTTTGATTTTCAATAAAATTAATTTTGCTCTCTTTCATGTTCTCTTTCACCTTAGTAATTTCTCTTTCGTGCAATGTTAATTTCTCTTTCTCATTTAGTTTGCAAATTGTCCCTTTTGTAGCTAAAGTAAAACAAACCTCACAAAATCGTCAGATAAGATAATGGTGATTTTCCTCGAAGTAGAAGTAATCAACGCGCCCCGTGGAATACGACCTTGGTATTTCTAAATATCCTATACTATAGACGATAAGGTACACTTACCTTTATCGGATATAGTTTTGGAAAATATCTTCAACCTTCGCTCAATTTAACAAACACGAAATTTCTATATCACCAACACATCTCCCACTCAATTTCAAAAGGAGGAATCGAAGGAGGCTTGGATTAACATGCTAACTCAACGCGAAGAACACACGCTTGGACTTCAACGATCTTCAGCGATTCTTCATCGTCTCCTTCAGATTACCTCATAGGGAGTTTTTATTTGTATTTTGTATTTACTTTTATCTTTGTAAACGGTTAGAGAATTCGCCATATGGTGACTAGGTCCGTGTGTGGCTTAGGGAGAATTCTCCACACGACGACTAGGTCTGGGTAGGACTTAGGGAGGAATTCACATCGTGCTGGCGACTAGGTCTTGGGAGTAGATCTAGGGGGTGCTTGAGGCTTTTTTGGGGATAGAAAGGCTAGAGCGGCTTGAGGCCGTATCTGGGGAGAGATCGGCTAAAGCCAGCCGATTCTTAGTGAGAAGAGTCAGTATATAAAATGAAAAGAGTATTTTATATTTCACCTTTGATTTCTAGCGTCATAGAAATCATATTCTGTAATCAATTTTATAAATGATAATCATGTCTTTTCTTGTTTAAGAAAATTGAGTTCATTTCTAATCTCTATCTCTTTCCTTTTGATTTAACTTACTTCAAATAAAATATCAAAATATTTCTATAAAAGATTGTTTTCTATAAAATAATAAAATTTTCTAAGACCCTTATTCACCGCCCCCCCTCCCCCTCTAAGGACGCCTCAAGATCTAACAGTTTCCCCTCCCTGGGGGAAACCTTTCTTGGGCCCTGCATCCCCCTCCTTGCTGTCTCCACCCCAACTCCGAGGCCATTGCTTCCTCCCTTCTCCGAACTTCCGCCTGCCTGACCTCTGGCTCACTCAACTTGGTCAGTCTCTTCGTGAACTCAGGGTTGGCCGTCTCCCCTTCTATTTCCTCTAGCGCCCGCTCCATCAGCTCCTCGAAGGACAGGGGAGCCTTCCACTTCAGGTTCATTTTGAAGAACCTCTTCCGCAACCCCACCGTGAAGGCTAACTAGAGGGTGAACCCTGGCACCTCCTGGATGAGGAGAACCTTCTCCTGAAACTGATCCACATAGTGCGCCAGCGACTCCCCTGGTTGCTGCTTGATATTGAAGAGCGCCTCAGTATCCTTCTTCCTCTTCTTTGAGGTTGAGAAGCGCATCTAAAAGCTGCGACGCAGGTCCTCGAAATCATAGATCGCCATGTGGGCAGCTGGTGGAACCAGTCCCGGGCCTTCTCCTTTAGAGTGGTGGCGAAGAGTCGGCACTTGAAAGCGTCCGACATGGGCCTGATGGACACCATGTCCTCGAAGCAATACAAGTGTTGGACGTGATCATCCTTGCCGGTGTAGAACAACATAACTGGCTCCCTAAACCCCTCTGGAAGTGGTGCCGAGGGGACCAACTCGCAGAACGGTCTCCCCTGCTCGCTGCTCTTACCTACTCGATCCGCACCACAAGCTATCTGACCTGACTTGCTCCTACCACACTCGCACGCATTGGGGGACCACTCGCCTGGATGGCGCTTGCTGGAACCCCACTCGCCGAGATCCCACTCGGCGAGATCCCACTCGTCGGGATGGGGAAGAGCTATCACCCGGCAAGGTCTCTCCCCGATGCCTCGGACGCCGTCTCCTTGTCTGCCCTCTGCCCCGGGGCATTCTCACCAACTCCCACGCGGCAGAACCACCTGGGGCGCTGGGGTCGCAAAATCTCCTCACATCGACGTGAGTGTGAACTGGATTGTCTCGAGCACTTCCCTTCGGATATCCGCCAGCATCCCTACTGTCACTGGCGAGCCGGATGGTGGCAAACTGCCAAAGCAGGCCTCTCGTTTGTCCTCTCCTGCCATGCTACTTCCTTGGAAATTTCCTGCACAAACTGCTCTCCAGGCTCACCGCACCAAAAATGTTGGAACCAAGACTTGGTCTCAATGAGGAGATCAGACCCCTTAGAGGGGAAGGTAGCACTTACTGATCCTGCAGAAGAAGCAGACCGAGGACTAAGAGCTAGACACAGATCCTTGGCTACAGCACACAGGTACTCACCGAATACTCAGGTTGGACTTTTCTTTCCGAGTGGATGCCCCACTCGCAAAGAGCGGGCATTGTGTACAACCCCGTATTCATCGAGTGGTTCTTAGTATTCATCAAATGGCCCCCCCCCCCAGACACTAGACATGTTAAGAGGGGCATTCACCTAGGACCTCAGAGGGGCATTTGCCCAGGTCAGGCGAAACAGGTCGGCTTCAGGGTGAGTGCGGGGCACTCACACGCCCTGGCACCCGACTGCATGGACCTGTATGCGAGTGGGGGTGGGGAACCCCATTCGCTTAGAAGAATCAGGATCAGGCGAGTGGTGCTTCCACGGACCACTCGCCCAACGGTATGCGAGAAGCCTGGCGAGTGGTGCCTCCACAGACCACTCGCACAGAAGATCGTAAGGGTGAAAATACCGAAATACCCTTTGTGGGCTGCCAATATCCCGTTAAAACAGCGGAGTTTGGCTGTTAGTAGACCAGTTTGGGTGCGATTAGTAAAACGAAAAGGCGGGGTTACGCTATTAGCAGACCAGACTAGAGAATCTATAAATAGACCCTTGAGGACAACTTTGGAGAGGATTCCAATTCTTGGCTTCTTCCTCCCTTGGTTCTTTGGTTAGCTCTGCAGGCTCTCCAAGGGTGCCCAGCTTCAGCTTTGGCTTGGGAGGGGAAGCGCTCTAAAGATCTTCCGGGTGTGTGGTGAAACCTCTGTGCTGTATCCAAGGATCAGTGCCTCGCTCTTAGTCTTCAGTCTGCTTCTTCTGTGGGATCAATAAGTGCTACCTGCCCCCTCTAAGGGGTTCGATCTCCTCGTTGGGACCAAGTCTTGGTTCCAACATCGAGGGGGAAGTCCCTAGCGATGCCACGACCTTTTGCGAGTGCATAAGGTGAACCTTCGAGCTGGGGCAATGAGGTCATAGGGGCGTGGCCCCAGAGAGGCGGTGAAGGGCATGCACTTCGAACCGTTTGCAAGCACGAGGGGGCAAGCTCTGAGCATGAGGTGAACTGGGAAATGAGAAGTCGCGCCCCAAAGGGGAATTAGGCTTCGTTCGCACCCGACGAGGGGGTGTGATTTCAGCCAGATCCTCCGTAAGGACCCCCCCCCCCCCCCCCCCCCCAGAGGGGGGCTTAGACGTACCCCGTCGCGGGGGGGGGGGGGGGGGGCATCCCCCTTGATGGTGGGTGCAGTTAGCCCGCACGCCCCGTCAGGGGGGTGCGGTTAGGCCGCACCCCACCGAGATGGGGTCGCGGTCTTATGTGTGCCTGGCACTGCCGGAGTGTGAACTGTGCGTGACAGATTTTTCCACTCTCACGATCATGGGTTGGAATTTTGACCCCACTAACCCCACTTCTCCTTCGTGGAGCATTCTCTAAATGCACCCCAGAGGTGCCTATAAATCTATGGGTGCACATCAGACGTGACTCTGCGATAGACTAAAATTGCCTTTACAATCAAATTTCTTCACGAGTAAAGAGCCAACATCACACATTTCTCCACCATCGCTGTCATCGAGCGCAACTAGTAGACCCACTAAATTCAAAGATCGAATAAAAAAGAATGGAAAGTGGACCTAGTCGTCACCCACCACAGTCAAAACTTTCCTAAATGTCCATTTTGTTGCCTACATACCCTAGCTTTGAATAATCACATTCAATCATTTGCGATTATTCTGATCACTCAACTTACTATTGTGATCGCACATGATTAACATCCAGCCTAATATTGTCTTTGAAAGAGACTATTAGACAACCCGTATTGTATATAGAGAAAATGTTATCTACGTTTAGCGTACCATTTTATGGTCCTTAAATAAATAGCGTGGGGCCCGCTAATTTTCCAAACCCTGGCGTGGCCCGCTTATTATTTTCCAAACCGCGGCATTTCCCTTTTTGAAAGTCCTTGGTGTTTCACTCCTCCACCCGAGACCTTGGCGTTTCGCTTCTCGACCAGTAAACCTAACCTGCTGCTGGAGTAGATTCATCGCCGGAAATCGAACTGACGGGCGACAGGTAGCTTCTTTATTGTTTAATGGCTGTAGGTTCCCACCTTTTCCGGCGACATTAATCATCACCTACATTATCTCCTATTGCAGATCCAACTCTGTGTGGAACTCAAGCTCTTTCGGCTGCTCGAACCTCTTATGTAAATATTTCTTACACTTACCTAGGTTCTGAAGCATTCATCTACAATTTATTTTCATGATTGCAGTTGTAATTCTCCAGCCGTCAATTGCAAGTTCCAGTTGTAACTTGACTGTTTTTATTGTTCATTTTTTGGTAATATTGCCCTATGTATCCAATGGATTGTAAATGTTTTATAAAGCTCATTTTTGTACCATATTTGAAGTTCTAACTGGATGTCAGTTGTTAGTGTGAAACAAAATTTTAGCTCGTTTTTCTATAGCAACTCAATTCAACGTTCCAGTTGTAACTTATCTGTTTCTTATGGTTCATTTACAAGTAATGTTATTACTTGTAAGTCATTGAATGGAAATGTTTGTGTTTGGTCATTTATATATGCTTACAATGACGTTAAATAGAATATTTGCAATTGTATTTGGTTATTTTTATTGTTTGTGTTTGCTCAAACAAAAAATTGGCTAGTTTTTTTTTAACATTTCGATTCAATGTTCCAGTTGTAACTTTTCTATTTCTTATGATTGATTGTTTATCCTATTTTATCATTTGTAAGTCATTGATTGTAAATGTTTGTGTTTGCTTATTTGTATATGCTGATTGTTTTGTATTTAGGTATAATTACAGATGTATTTAAATTAGTTACTACTGGTCAAAATGTGTTTAATTACAACCTTATTTTAGGTTTAATTACAGTTGTAATTACAAATATGTGTAATTACAGTTGTAATTACATTTTTATTTGCAGTTGTAATTACAACTTACCTTTTTTAATTACTATAATTACAACTTACCTTTTTTGGTAATATTGCCCTATGTATCCAATGGATTGTAAATGTTTTATAAAGCTCATTTTTGTACCATATTTGAAGTTCTAACTGGATGTCAACTGTTAGTGTGAAACAAAATTTTAGCTAGTTTTTTTTATAGCAACTCAATTCAACATTCCAGTTGTAACTTATCTGTTTCTTATGGTTCATTTACAAGTAATGTTATTACTTGTAAGTCATTGAATGTAAATGTTTGTGTTTGGTCATTTATATATGCTTACAATGATGCTAAATAGAATATTTGCAATTCTATTTGGTTATTTTTAATGTTTGTGTTTGCTCAAACCAAAAATTGGCTAGTTTTTTTAACATTTCGATTCAATGTTCTAGTTGTAACTTTTCTGTTTCTTATGGTTGATTGTTTATCCTTTGTTATCATTTGTAAGTCATTGATTGTAAATATTTGTGTTTTCTTATTTGTATATGCTGACTGTTTTGTATTTAGGTATAATTACAGATGTATTTAAATTAGTTACTACTGGTAAAAATATGTGTTTAATTACACCTTATTTTATGTTTAATTACAGTTGTAATTACAAATATGGGTAATTACAGTTGTAATTATATTTTAATTTGCAGTTGTAATTACAACTTACCTTTTTTAACATTTATGTTTAGGGTGGTTCATTGTTTGGTAATGTTATCATTTGTTTCTTATGGTTATCTGTTTCTTAGGGTTGTATTTAGGTAATACATTTTGCCAATAGGTGACATCCAAGCTAAGGTTATAGATTTTCGAAGTTGTTCTTTACTCCAAGAACTAAAAGTAACTTTAATTACACATTATATGTGGTTTTATTTGAATTTATATATGTTAATTCTTAAATTTTATTGTGGTGCCTGGGAGCAACTATTTAAACTCTAGATGTGCAGTGTCCACTTTCAAAATTAATGCTCGTAAATTGTTGGACATTTTGGAGGAGGATTTTAAGAAAATATTGAGGGAAGTAAGTGTTCTTCCAATATTTGAAATGCCCAGTTTGCCTCAAAATATTCCCATGCTTTACGTTCTTGTTAGGGCTTTCAATAGGGACAAAGAATCCTTTATGATAAGAAATTACTATTTAAAGTTGGCAGTCAACGAGGTAGCCTTGATTTTGGGTCTACCAAATAGTGGACCAGACTTTACTTTTTTTAGACTACCCTGCACAGATTTAACCCATACAGATTTGATTGAGAAGATGAATAATCTCGTAATTGATGATTTGTCTCCGACGTTGGAGAGTAGGAGAGTGGATGCTCTGATAAGGTATTTGGTGAATGTTTTCTTTTTTTCGTTGAAAGGGATGAAAATCCCAGCTTCATTGTACAAAATTCATGGTTTATCAAACTTCCTAAAGTACAACTGGACAAAGGCAATACACTGATTTTTACTATCGCTGGTTGATGCTTTAAATCAACCCAGTGTAGTAAAAAAGGTTGGTGTAAATCTGGGATACCTAGAGGGTTGAGCAACTGTGTTATTGGTAAGAAGGATGAAATTAAATGCATATTTTTTATATTTATGATTTTGTATTAATGCCCTTTTTGGTTGTAGGTGTGGCTATATGAGCACACTAACGTTTAGATGGTTTTGAATGATTTGGCGAGACCTAGAATATGTTGGTGGTCAGATAAAAAAGTTACAGAGCTCATTTTTGTTTCAATCTACTTAGTCAACTACAGAAAACAAATGAGATTATTACAAATGTAAATCCCTTGTAACAGTAATATGATTTATTATTGTGTATTTTAAATATATGTTGTTGTTGTGCTGTAGGTTAAACCAAAATTTGAGAATATTATGAAAAATGGGGAATGTTTACTCGCGGAAGCAGAGGACGATTCTGATTTCGAACCAGTGAAGAAGAAGAAGAAGGGTGCGGTAGACAATGCTAAAGATAATTTGGAGTTAAAAACTGAGATGGAAGATTATATTTTTAGTACTGAAGAACAACAACTTACCGCTAAAAAACAAAACCAATTGTTGAGGAAAGCTAGGAGAGAATTGACGAAGAGGAAGGTAAAGAAGGAAGAGATAAGGAAAGCTGAAAATTCATTATTTGAGCAGGGGTGGGGGACTAGAGGTCCGTCTCCAATCATTTATTAAAGCGGAAGTACAGAGGGGTGTAGAATCAATAAAAGATTATTGTGAATCATGGTTTAAAAGGTTGGAAGCCAATTCCTATGGTGGACCACAACCACAATAAGAAACACCCCCTCCGACACCCATTTCTTCTCCAAAACTAGTTAGATCTATAGTCAAAATAGAATCTGAGAACGATAAGGATAATTTTATTATTAGTAGTTTAGTAAGAAATGTAAAGACCAGAGTTTCTAGAAAGAAGAAACAATCCAATAGCCCTATGAAAGGTAAAGTTAAGTGTTGGACATGTGTGTCACATCCCTTTGTTTGAAAATAACAAATCCCAAATTGTATTTGATCTTGTATTTTGTGTGTTTATAGTGTGCAGGAAATATAGGTGCAATACTCCATAGGTAGAAAGCAGCTGAATTCAAACATCTGGAAGAATGCACTACCGCCAGCGTTAGAGCTACCGCCAGGCGCTAGCTCAAGTTCCGTTCGACGAATTTGCCTGCATTCGACGAAAATTTCAGTCGACGAAAATTCCATTCGATGAATTTACCTGCGTTCGACGAAAATTTCATTCGACGAAAATTCCGTTCGACGAATTTAAGGCCGTTCGACGAATTTGAAGCTCCGTTCGACAAAAGTGTTTCCGTTCAACGAAATTGCTCCGTTCGACAAATTTGAGGCCATTCGACGAAATTTTTTTCTGTCACGCAGCCGACAGTTTCGCAACCGCTCCACACGAATGCTACCGCCAGCGCTAGCACTACCGCCTGGCGCTATCTCAAGTTCATGCACAGCGCCACGCCGCCGACGGTTTCGCAACCGCTCCACACGAATGCTTCCGCAGGCGCTAGGAGCTACCGCAGGCGCTATCTTCAAGTTCTTTAAATTGATGGGCTCTTTCTCATTTTGGCTAATCCATCGCAGAGAGATTGCAAGTGGCACAATTCTACTGCTGCTATGCTACCGAAGATGGATCTCCCACTAAAAGCTTAAGGAGAATTCTGGAGGAGGACAATGTCATGCTACATCCGAAGGACGATCGCTTCAACCTCGCTTATGCTACAGCGATCCTTCATCCTCATCTTTAGAGATCTCATATAGGGAGTTTTATTATTGTTATCTTTATTTTCATTCCATACTTTTTGTAACCGTTTAGAGAATTCGCCTTGTGTTGGCGACTAGGTCTGGGTAGGACTTAGGGGGAATTCGCCTTGTGTTGGCGACTAGTTCTAGGTGATTAGATCTAGGGGGCTCTAGGCCATATCTGGGGAAGGATTGGCTAGAGCGGCTTGAGGCCTTATCCGGGAAAGGATAATCTAAAGCCAATCGGTTTGTGGGGATACAAGTCGGTATAGAAAAGTAAAAGATATTTACATTTTGTACGCCTCCGATTTCTAGCGATATTGAAATCAAATTTATGTAAACACTTTTTTATATAAATATAATCATGTCTCTTTTTGTGTTTACTTGATTTCTATCTTTTGGCATAATCTCTACTATATTGGTTACAAAGTGTTTCAATTCGTATCACTTTATCTAAATTATGTATTTCAATCTCTTTCATCATAAAACAATTTAGCACTTATTTCTAAATCTTAAATTGCAAATTACAATATTCTCTTTCTTTAACTAAATTGTTATTTTGTTTTCTCCTATTATAAAACAATTTAGTAATTTTCATAACATTATTACAAAGAATTTTTATTCCCTTATTCACCCCCCCCCCCCTCTAAGGGCGCTGTAAGATCCAACAAGTGGTATTAGAGCGAGGTTATTCCAAACGGTTTAAAAACCAGGAATAATGGCGTCTCATGATCTCGCCTCTACTAGTGGGGGAAATTTTCTTAAAAATGAAAAATCTTTGGCACCACCTTTATTTGAAGGCAAAAATTATAATGGGTGGAAAATTCTTATGGAAAAATTTCTTAAATCTTTGGATATTAAAGTATGGAATATTACAATTAAAATGCCCCTAAGTATTTTAAATAAAAATGAAATGTTTTTAAATGTCAAATCAACGAATAGTATATATTGTGCATTAGATCAAAATATTTTCAAACTTATTTATACACTTCCTACTGCTTATGAAGTTTGGAAATTTCTTGAGAATACTTATAGTCTTCCTTCCACAGATGATGAACAAGAGGAATTCCTTATGGATCCAAGAGAAGAAATCGACAAGGACTCATTCTTGGAGGAAGATAAATCTAAGAGAGAAATCGACAAGGAATTTCTTATGGATCCAAGAGAGAAATCGATGAGGACTTACGCTTGGAGGAAGAAGAATACAACGTCACAATATTGGACTCATTTGTTGGCAACACTTCAAGCAAAAGAGAAGACGGAAATTCAACTATGGACGAGGAATGCGAAGAAGATGTCAAAGGAACCCTTGGTTCAAATCTTGCCTCATCCCATAGCAATGTAAGAAAATCAAAAACTTCTCTTTTTGTAACAAATTCTATTTCTACATCTCGTATGCTTAAAATTGCTAAACGTAAAATTTTAAAGTTAAAAATTGCTAATTCCAAATTATGTTTAGAAAATAAATCTTTAAAAGCAAACGATAACGTAGAATCAAATATTGATGTGTTAAATTCTCTTTCATGCCCTTTAGTTAAAATTCCTACTCCTTGTTTTGATTGCAATCTATTAAAAGAAAAATTCAAGGATATTGAAAAAGGGCTCTTAGTTTCTAAAAAACATAATGAAAATTTGATAATTGAAAATGATGCTTTAACTTGTAAGTTAAGACAATTAAATTCTTTTGTTGAAAAAGTTCTAATTTCTAGTAATAACTTTCAGCATAAGATTTTGAATAACAAAGATAAATTAACTTACAAAATCATTTCTAAAAAGGACCATTTTCACACATCAACTCAAAAGGAGTTTAGTTTCAAAAGGAATTTTGACCGTCACAAAATTCTAAAGAGTCAATATTATAAGTCTCAATATATTTTCAATCATGACTCATATTTAAAAACTCCTTTTCATGAAAATCAAACTACAAAATATTATCCATCATATTGTAAGAGTATGTCTATAAGAAAGAGTGGAAATGAAAATCTTTAAAATAATAATCAATCTTTTAAAACATATTGTAACCCACTCTTTCAACCATCACTTCTAAAGAAAGACAATCACTCTTATAAACTTTCAAAGAATCCATGTAATAAAATTCATTATGATTATCAACATCAATCTATTTTGAAAAATAATTTGAATAAACATAAATCACAAATGAATTATTTTTCAAACAAATATAATCATGTAAAGATGTCACATAATCATAACATGAATTTAAAAGATAAACAACCAATGTATGAATGGAGACCCATAAAGAAAAATGACATATCATCTTTAATTAAAAAAGCCCATTCATCATTATCTTCCCAAAAGCCACCACGATGTATTTGGGTACCCAAAGGAACCATCCCACATGGTCCCCTTTGGATACCTAAATCTCTCATTCATTAGTATCAAATCATTTGCATGAAGTAGAAACAATTAAAAATGAAATATCAATACTCTACTTCATGATATGCTTATTGTCTCTTTTCTTTTATTTATTTTTTATTATTTTTTGAACAAACATGCTATGATCACTTTATGAAATATGACTTTCATATATTAAGCCTAATGTTTATCAAATCAAATTTGAATTAAAATTGAACATTAAGTCATATATTTTTCAAAGTGATCTATCTCTCATCTTTGTTGTTCTTTATCCTTTTAAATCCTTTACCCTTAATTGTCTTGAATTATCTTTATAAATTGAATATTGAAATTATTATCAAGACTATTGAAACTATTTTAAAGATTGGATTTAAATGGTTTATTAAAGGTCTTAAACTAAAAATTAAAATGCGCAACATTTTTTTTCTATTTTTGTTTGCTGCATATGATAGCCCTTATAATGAAGAATATTATCTAGAAAATTTGAAAACAAAAATTCATCTAAACGCATGTTTAATCTTTCAAAAATGTGAGTTTACGATCAAAACTTCAAACATCCATATTTTTTGATCCGCTCGCCTGATTTTTGCGTTTAATATATTTTCGGAAAGAGCACAAAAATCTCCATCCAACGGCGAACTAGGCTTGCCCATTTGAGTTCGTTTGGTGCTATCAATTTGCCCAATTTCAACTCCGTTTTAAAAATTTATCTTAGTTTGCTTGTTTTAGAAATTTCTGTGTTTATGGCTTTTTCATCACATGCTATCCTTAGTATAATTGTTTCATATATTAATTTAGATATTATGTGTGTGATGTGTGTCACCAATGTTTGCATGTAATTTAGACCTTAGAATCATCTTGTATCATTAAGATCAAAGCAAAAGTTTAATCATTTCATTCTAGGTCTAAAGAAAATTAATTTGAAAACTTCTCATATTACATGCAACATAATCTCCATTAATCCTATGTAATAACATTGCATTCGAACTCATAATCCTAGCATTACTTCTTGGTCTATGCTTATATATTTATGTTAGGTATAACACTTACAATGTTATTCAAATTTCATGATAACTATGTGATTTAAAATCATAAATAGAATACTAAAATTCCAATAAACACATAGTTTATGGTTTGATCATTAGTATATATATCATGAAACTATATATTATCATGCAAAACCAAAGATCAATAAATTCAATTATTGAATGCAATTTTATTTCAAAACTATATACTTGTGATCTTTGTCTTTGATATGATAGCATGATCATCATTTTCTAGACTTACAATTCAAACATGCTCATTCAAAAGAATATCACCAAATCATATTGCGATAAGTTTAGAATGAATAGAATTCACATTCATCATGATGATCTAACATATATTCTATACAAAATTCTCTATAATCATAAATCATAATTCATGTTCTATCAAGAAATATCTCAAATCAATAATAGGAATTATGAATCTTATGATAAAAAATTTTGAATAATGTTTTCTTTCCATTATTTGGTGTATTGATATGCATTGCTATTGATTGCATGTATCTCTCATATTTGTAGACTCTAGAATCAAATTTGTAATGAAAGAATAAATCAAACTAAATCATCACTTTATCCTAGATCTATAATTTGAAACTCTATTTTGGAATACATGCAATATTAATATAAATCTTATGACATGACATTCAACCCTACACTCATCATACTAGCATTGTCACTTATTGAATATTAGTAATTGTGCTAGTTATCTCATATTGTCATCTCATAAAAGTAGAAAAACTATGCGGCTTTATATAACTCATCACATTAAACAAAACCCATAGTTTATAAATCAACCCATAGTTTAAAAGCATAGGTTGTCCAAGGATTATTCACCTATGACTTCATATCTCACAATAGCAGGGGCGTAGGGTTGTATGCATTAGAGACCTAACCTCTAAGTCATGTCTTGTCCTTAACCGTGGAGGGTTCCAGTGGGGCCTTGCGAGGCACTGGGGGAAAGAGTGCTAGGTTGAGTGTTCTCTAGTGTGTGCATATGGGACTAACACCCCAACCTACGGCATGTGTGCAGCTCCTCATGCCCATCCATCACTTAGTACGGGGCTAGGGTGTAGACATTTAGTCTGGGTAGTCTTTAATCTTAGGACATACTTATATTACTCTTTGTATGATCATTTTATTTACTTATCACTTAAATCATGCATATTTTAGGTTGTTTAATAAAAAAATGTCCTCTTGTGTTTGCAAAATTTATCTTTTTGAACTTAAATGTTTTTGTAAAACACATGTATTTGAAAAAGCTATAGTTTTATGCAAATTTGAGCAATCAAGACATCTCCAAAAATTACAAAATTTTTGCATAAGACTACTCTAAGGACACTTAATCAAAATCAAAAATTTAAAATTCTTAAAAAATCATGTACTGTTGTCGCGCTAGCACTAGCGTCGGCGCTAGCGTGGGTGTTTGATTTTTCTGATTTTTAAAATTTCTAAAAATCTATAAAAATATGTTAGTTCATATGTAATACTTATTTGATTGTGTTTCTGATTTTTTTATTTTTGTTTTATTCATATTATGAAAAAACAACTATAAAAGTTCAAAATTCAAAAATACAAAAAATATGTTTTTGAGATTTTCTGTTTTTTATTTATATTATGAAAAATCAATTATAAAATTTCAAAATTCAAAAATACAAAAATATGTTTTTATGGTTTTCTGTTTTTATTTATATTATGAAAAATCAACTACAAAAATTCAAAAATCAAAAATACAAAAATATGTTTGTGTGATTTTTCTGTGTTTATTTCATTAAAAAAAATTCAAAACAACAAAAAAATTAATGTATGATCTTTATTGCTAATATCAAGCATGAATGATTTCTATTATTTAGAATTATTTACAATGTTAAAATTTATTCCTTGAAATTACTATGAACATTATTTTGTTTATCATGCTTTGATATATCTATTTAAAGTGCATCAATTGTGTTGAAAAATATGTGTAGAACCAAGCTTAGCATGCCTCTAAGTATGAGTAAATGTATTATGATTGATAATGATACATTTCACTCACTTATTTTGGTAATCAACATGTGTGTTTAAATCTAAAAAATGCTTGCTTGTGTATTGTATTTGTACAATGAATTAAAATTTGCATAAGTTTATTATATACACTACATTTGAATTGCACTTATGAAATTTAGAAAAGTGGTTAAGTGAAAAAATTTTGGTTTGCAAAACAAGTGTATTCGGAGAATGTTGTCTCACAAATGTGAACAAAAAATTTATATGTAGACAAATATAACTCCACCATGCACTACTTGAACCTCCTGATAAGTCTTCATAAGCATTGTGAGGTTGAGCACCTTGGAAAGAATAGTAAAGTGTCTTGTGCAAACCTTGGTTATTACACCACTTTGTTAAAAATTATGTGCATTAAAAGTGTGTGAAAGTAATTTACTTGTGTTCAATTGTGCACTTTACTTTACATATGTCTTGTATTTTGTTGATTTAAATCAATTGTTAACATTACCCAAAATTCACTTATGTGCACATCATTATCTTTCATAACACTTCTTCTCATGAGTATTGGATTCTAATGCTTTATCTATACTACTCTTTATATAAGAAATGCACTAGATAACCTAGCATGATCTCTACAATGTTTTGGTATCTCTTGAACTTAAAATTAAGTAATATTATAGTATAATCCCTCTTTGATATGTTCATTTCATGCTTGGTATCTTTATGAAAAACTTTGGGATTTCAAAAAGGTTAAAACATCTTTCAATTTTGCACTAAAACTCATATTTTTACTTATGCTTTTCATGCTTACAAAAAGATGTTTCTCATACTCTTCCGCTTGCTTACATCTCTTATCTTTTTATTTGAAATCTCTTATATATACTATGCTTAAACTCTTTATCATTTCATATATTACAAAAGCTCGATCATGATTTATAACTAGCCTAAAGAATGCCTCCTTACTACCCCTACCCTACCTTCTTTTGATAATACCAAAAGGGGGAGATTAATTGAAGAAATCTATATAGGAGAAATATAGAAGATTAAGGGGAGAATAATTCATGTAATCTATCATTTAGGGGGAGTAAAACATAAATTGCATTTATGTAGGGGGAGCATTAAGATAGGGGGAGTATGCATATTATCATGCTTCATATACTATAGTTGCACTATCATCTTGCTTATCATATACTATAAACACTATTGTTGATTTCTTGCTAAGAGGATTTGTTATTATCAAAAGGGGGAGATTGTTGGACATGTGTGTCACATCCCTTTCTTTGAAAATAACAAATCCCAAATTGTATTTGATCTTGTATTTTGTGTGTTTATAGTGTGCAAGAACTATAGGTGCAATACTCCACAGGTAGAAAGCAGCTGAATTCAAACATTTGGAAGAATGCACTACCGCCAGCGTTAGAGCTACCGCCAGGCACTAGCTCAGGTTTTGTTCGATGAATTTTCCTGCGTTCGACGAAAATTTTGGTCGACGAAAATTCTGTTCGACGAATTTACCTGTGTTCGACGAAAATTTCGTTCGATGAATTTAAGGCCGTTCGACGAATTTGAAGCTCCGTTCGACAAAAGTGTTTCCGTTCGACGAAATTGCTCCACTCGACGAATTTGAGGCCGTTCGATGAAATTTTGTTCTGTCACGCAGCCAACGGTTTCGCAACCGCTCCACACGAACGCTACCGCCAGTGCTAGCACTACCGCTTGGCGCTATCTCAAGTTCGTGCACAGCGCCACGCTGCCGAAGGTTTCGCAACCGCTCCACACGAACGCTACCGCAGGCGCTAGGAGCTACCGCAGGCGCTATCTTCAAGTTCTATAAATTGATGGGCTCTTTCTCGTTTTGGCTAATCCATCCCAGAGAGATTGCAAGTGCCACAATTCTACTGCTGCTATGCTGTCGAAGATGGATCTCCCACTAAAAGCTTAAGGAGAATTTTGGAGGAGGACAACGTCACGCTACATCCGAAGGACGATCGCTTCAACCTCGCTTATGCTACAGCGATCCTTCATCCTCATCTTCAGAGATCTCATATAGGGAGTTTTATTATTGTTTTCTTTATTTTCATTCCATACTTTTTGTAACCGTTTAGAGAATTCGCCTTGTGTTGGCGACTAGGTCTGGGTAGGACTTAGGGGGGAATTCGCCTTGTGTTGGAGACTAGTTCTAGGTGATTAGATCTAGGGGGCTCGAGGCCATATCTGGGGAAGGATTGGCTAGAGCGGATTGAGGCCTTATCTGGGGAAGGATAGGCTAAAGCCAACCGGTTTGTGGGGATACAAGTCGGTATAGAAAAGGAAAAAAAAATTTACATTTTGTACGCCTCTGATTTCTAGCGATATTGAAATCAAATTTATGTAAACACTTTTTTATATAAATACAATCATGTATCTTTTTGTGTTTACTTGATTTCTATCTTTTGGCATAATCTCTACTATATTGGTTACAAAGTGTTTCAATTCGTATCACTTTATCTAAATTGTGTATTTCAATCTCTTTCAACATAAAACAATTTAGCACTTGTTTCTAAATCTTAAATTGCAAATTACAATATTCTCTTTCTTTAACTAAATTGTTATTTTGCCTTCTCCTATTATAAAACAATTTAGTAATTTTCATAACATTATTACAAAGAATTTTTATTCCCTTATTCACCCCCCCCCCCCCCCCCCCCCTCTAAGGGCACCGTAAGATCCAACATTAAGGTCAAAGATGAGGTAATAGAGGAGGACAGTTACCCGGGCAAAGCTTATATATCGGCTTCGTCGCGTGTGGTTAAAGATGTTATGATGAAAACATTCCCAGAAAGGTAATATCGCTCTTGTATTTAGGTACGCGTAATGTTTTTATAGGATGGTGCACGGATTTTATTTGTAGGGCAAAGTACATTGCTTTTTAAAAAATAAATTACAGAATATTTTTTTTAACTTTTATGATCATTTTAAGATCTCATATGTATATGTTACAATTTGAAAATAAACTTGTTGAGAAGTGTTTTTTTTAATACAGTTATAGTTGTAAAGTACATATGTTTTTACGACTGTAAATATAACTATGAATACAGTTACAGTCATAATTTCAACTAAAAATATTGTCCCGTACTATCCCGTAGGAACATTACACGTACAAAAAATTCTCTAAAAATTCAATTTTGTATACTAATGTTTTTTGTTTGCTATTTTCAGCAGCGACACTATGTTGAAGTGTGGAAATATCTTGATAACTCGAGGAGCAATGGATGACCTACTAGAAGGCCGGTGGCTACACAACACACATTTGAATGTGTATGCATTGCAACTTAAATCCAGAATCAAACTGTCAAAGGGGAATGTAAAAAGATTTCTTTATGTATCATCGGACTACGCTGTCAGTATACTCTTATAGCAATAGAACGTTTTTTACAATTTGCATTTTAGTTTTCTAACCTTGAAATACAGTACTATACAAGAATCAATACGCAAAACACTAGGTGCCTAGTCAGACATTTAACAACAACCAGTGTTAAAAACAATGAACTCATTATCATGTCATGCCACCTAACCAATCATTAGGCTTTACTAGTGTGTCGCTTAAAGGAATGTAAATGGGAGTTTTATGACTCCATGAAAAGTAAGCATCACCTAATAGGCCTATCAGCATTTGTAAGCTTTTTACAGTTTAACAATGAATAGATATTGATATTAGTAATTTTTTTATTTAAATTCTGAGTTATGTTGCAGGTAAAATTACTCCATGAAGAGGCAAATAGAGCACTCCCAGCCGGCATTATAAATTGGCCAATTTTAGAAGTTTCTGGCTTGCCTCAATAGGCAAATGGTGATGACTGCGGAGTATTTGTTCTGAAATTTATGTAGGCAGTTGTATCAACGCCAGAAATGTCATGGGAGGAATGCAATCATTGGCCAGCTGAGACCTCAAAATTTCGTGCAGAAATTGTTGTTGATTTAATTAAAACATTTGTGTAAATTTCTTGACGTGTAAAAGTATTTGAACATGTTGCATGCTCTTATCTTGAGGAGATATTTTTTGCTACAATTATTTACTGTTTAAATAAAATATTTGTGTGTACTACATACCATGCGGTATTATTTGTCACCTTACTAAGTCTTACACAATTATTTCCGAACTTTCTTTTCTTCCTACCTTTATTTGCTAAATTATTGTACAAAATACTTTTAAAGTCCAACATACAGGTAAAAAATAATAGTTTACAATTTCAGTTGTAAATACCTTTTCAATTACAGTTAAAACTTACAGTCTAGAATTACAAGTAAATTACAGTTCAAAAATTAACATGTTTCTCTTTATCTCTTGCTATTTATTTACTGTGTATCTGTAACTCCCTTGGTACATTGCAGTTTATTTGATTGCAAAAATTGCTAAAGTTAGTTGAGTAGTAAAACTATTTGAACATGCCTCATGTTCCAAACTTGTGTAGACATTTTTTGCTATCGTAATTTACAAAAATATTTAAATTATTTGTGGGTAGTACGTACCATGTGCTAATATTTATCACTCTAAAAAGGCTTATAATAATTACAATTGTAAATGAACATGTAATTTACAACTATATCTATAATCAACAAATAATTGATGTCAAACTGTAATCAACAAATAACTTTATATTTATAGTAGCATTTACAGTTGTAAATAAACATGTATGTAGAACTATAACTGTAATCAGCAAACTTTCATGTCACTTTTTTAGTTTTTTTGTATGATATCATGCTATGTTTTAGGATAGGAGACACCGCAAACCCACAATACTGATTTAAGAGAGATGGTAACATAAACACAAATAGTTTTTTCAGAATGTGAAGTTCTGCCCAAAATCCATTGCAAAACTCCTTGCACCTACAGATTTCAACTAAAAAAAGAAGCTAATATAGTAGGATTGGTGAGGTAGTCATCCTGTATTTGCAAATAATTGGACTCTCCAGATTGCGTTGAATGTCTGTTGTAACTGGAATCTCCCATAAAGTTCAACTCGGCCCTCGTCCCAAGCTCTTCATCAACAATGATATCCCTTTTTTGCCCCGAAGTTTTCTTCCCTGCAACATGTTGAGAATCATTTAGATAAATGAAACTTATAAATCATATTGTAAAAATGAAACACATTACGAAATGCTTTTATCTTTAGAATGAAACTTATAAATATTACGTGTTTTCTTGGTCCGTTGTTCCCAATGGTCTTTATGACGAGCATTGCTTGCAACTTTTCGCCTCTTGGTTGGTGGATCTCGAAGAGTTGGTGTCTTATTAGAATTTTGCTCCTCTACAAATCCTTTCTTTTGCCTTTCATCTTTATCAACCATCTCATCAGTGTACTTAAGCAACTCATTCATAACATTCATAACATGAATTTTGGCAGCTTTGCAGTTCTCAATGCGAGTTGCTAAATTGTAACTAGAACGCATAAGATGGTTCCTGAATATATTGTTCGAATCATGCTCTGCAATAGATGGTATATTCGAAAGGTACATGCCTTTTTTGCATCAATCGTGAATCATTTTAGCACATATTTCATTAGAATTTATTTTACATTCCTTAAATTGAATACTCTTACAATATGTTGACATAGAAGACCTCTTGTTTCAAATCCTCGACACGAACAATATGAATCAAATGTTATTGAGTTGAAATTTACAAACCATCTTTTGTCATCCGCAGAATCATCACAGTGTTTTGTTGCAAACACCATATGCTCATCATCATATCGTGTTTCATCTACTATGCATAATCCAAGCGCCCCATTCGTGTATGATTTCTCGAATATTCCGTACATTTTTCGAGTGTATATTTTTGAAGCGTGTTTTAGTAAGACACATGTGTTGTGCTTCAAGGTAACCGCACCATGGTTGCTTTTGAAATCCTCCTCATGCTCCCCCCGGCGCCATGATGTGACAAGCCTATCTAAACCAAGAAAACACTCAACTAAAGAACTAGTACCCATTGAACAACCATGCAAGGAATTATTAGCTGATTCACTCCTTTGGGTAGATAAAATTTCAAGGTCCAACAAATCCTTGTTAAAAGCAGTCGACCACTTCCTCTTAGCAATGTGCAAATCCTTCAACCATCGATTTTCTTATAAATTGCCTCTAGTGATCATCTCGTACCAATTTCTGTCAAACTCAATTTCCCCATCGCACTTTAACATACAGTGATAAAAAATGCACGAATAGTACTGCCATTGTTAAAGCTAGGAACTTTAGAAGGTGCCTTTTTGGAGATGTGCCATTGACACAACCGATGTCTAGTCTTAGTGAACACTAGATCAATTGCAACAGACATAGCTTGATCCTGATCGGTAAAAATTAATATTGGTTCCTTTTTATCAACGCACTTCAGTAATGACTCAAAAACCCAAATAAATGACTCAATTGTTTCTTCAGCAATGAAAGCTCCACCTACGAATATATTCTGCCAATGATGATTCACGGCAATGAAAGGCGCACATGCAAGATTGTACTTATTCATTCGATATGTTGTATCAAAAATCAAAACATCACCAAAACAGTCATAATCTACTTTGTTATTGCCATCCATCTAGAAGAATCCCGTTAACCTGTTCAGCTCATCTGTTCGGACATGATATGAAAACATGTTATCCTTTGAGATAGTTTATGTAGGATGTAGTCTTAAACACCTAGAGGGGGGTGAAATGGTTTCTTTAGTTTTAGGCTTAGTGTTTTCTGTTTTTAGGTTAGTAAAGTGTCAAGCACAGAAAACACACAAAGATTTATAGAGGTTCCTCAAGACAGGGTGTCTTGATTAGTCCTCTTCCCCCCTTCACCTTTCTAACAATGAGTTAGACAAGGCCAACTTCTCCAAACTCAGCTCCAAGAGCCTACAGCACAGATCCCATAGGATCTCTTAGGTTTTCCCAAACCCAACCTCAGGCACAGCAGCCCTACCTCAGAGGAATCCACCTCCTACAACTCAGACCACTTCCTGGTCCTACCTCAAGTTGACCTCTCAGCTCTCCAACTCAGGCCAATCAGCCTTACACACTTAGGCAATAAAGCCCTACAAACTCAGAACCCAAAGGCTCCTACAAATGATACAATAAGGTTTACAGATTGAAGGAAGAAGAGATCAAGCCTATTCTTCTTCTTCTTAACAGCTGTTGTTGCAGACTTAAACCAGGGAGGAGAAGTACGGCTCCAACTTGATTCTTCTTGATCAGCCCTTCAGATGTTGGACTTGATCTACTTGCTCTTTCTTGATATGAATCAAGATAAGCAATCTCTTTTCTCCTTGCAGCCTTGTGTGAACTCAGTTCTTGGGTGCCGACAATAGAACAACATGTTCTTGAGTTTGTGTGCTGGAGAGTAATTGCAAAAGTTCTTTGTTAAACCATAACTTATTCCTTTTATACATCACTGACCCCCAACGGATCTTAGAAGTCCTCCTAATAGGTATGGGAGTGATTGGTGGTCCCCAGTATGCATTTCTGCAGCTTGCGCCAAAAGCAGAACCCGCCAGATCACGTTTGAACTGTCTCAGCGGTTGGGCTGAGATGGTCAGCCATCTCAGTGGTTTCTTATATCCTGTCTCAGCGGATCCACTAAGACAAACGGTTGTCTCAGCGGTTTCTTCTATCTGCAGCTCAGCTTGCCCAGATGCCTTCTCAGCAGCTCCTGGTCTTGTCTCAGCGGTCCAGCTGAGACAGAGAGCTTGTCTCAGCTGATCATACATTACACCATAGTGTGCCCTTATCCTACATACTTATGAGATAGAAATAGGGTTTATCAAATACAACTTGTACTTAGCATTGAGTGTGAGGTCTCTTCAAATCAAGGGAACATTTAGGGTCATTTTCCCAACAATCTCCCTCTATTTGAAGAAGGCAGAACACCCTCAAATGCTAGAGTACATTACTCATAAATTCTTGATATGTGTTATTGCAATAATGAGTTCAACATATCATGCTTAGTGCATCAGTTATTTTAAGACATATGGTTGTTATGAAAAGATTCTACCACGGAGTTTAATCAATCCATTAGTAAGATTTGATAAACATAACAATGCAACATAAATTGAATTATCCAATCATAAAGCTGAGTTCGACGAACGCAAACTGAGTTCGTCGAACACAAAGCTGAGTTCGTCAAACTCAAAGCTGAGTTCGTCGAACTCAAACTGGAGTTCGTCGAACACAAAGCTGAGTTCATCGAACTCAACCTGGAGTTCGTCGAACACAAAGCTGATTAACAATCCATCAATTTCAATCCAGATAGAATAGCAATTTAAAGCTCAGTTTGCATTCATAAAATCATAAGTCATTATAGTTCAATATTAATTGAATACATAAACTGTTTCAATAGTCATTCATTTAGAATTTTCTTTTCTTAGAAGAGGAGCACTCAGGAATATCAGCAACTGCTTCTTTTCCTTTAGCTGAGACCAGTTGGTCTGCTGCAGCATCCATGTCTTAGCAACCACTTCTTCTTGTGTTGAGAGCTCCTTATCTTCAGCATCCATGTTTTCAGCAACCACTTCTTCTTGGACTAGAGGCTCCTTATCTTCAGCAGGTACAACCATGTCTTCAGGCAGATTTGTGGCTGTGTTCTTTTCACCATTTGCTGCTTCAATCTAAGATAATTTCCTCTTATTTTCTTGCCTTTTAAAATACATGAATGGCTTTGGGATGTATTTAGATGACATCCTTCTTCGGTTGTCTTTTCTTACAAGGTTTGCTTTGAATACTTTATCTCTTTTTGTGTTCCTCTCTAAATGCTTTATCCATTCCTCAGATGGATATAGCTTATCAATGTCTTTGCTTATTTGGCCATGGCTTAGCCAGGCCTTTAGGATTATCCCTTTGGAGTCATCACTCCAATATTCAAAATCAGGGTCACTACTATTTTCATCCCTTTGTTTGGCCATGAATTCCTCAGTGAGAAACACATGCTCTCTTTCTCTTTTCTTTTTCAATCTCTCATTTTGTGTTATTGCCTCTTGATGAGGGAAATCCCAGTCTTCTGCCCTATTAATATCTAATATAGGAAGATTCAGAGTTATACTTGTAGCTTGTAGGACTTTCAGTGTGAGGTCAGAATTGATGACTGCATTTGTATCCTCCCCCTTATGGCTTCTTCATAAATCTGTTGATGGAGGTCTTGCTTAGCTGTTGTTATTGTGCCAGAGAGAGTTTGGAATACATTCTCAAGGTCAGCTTGAAGTACATCATTTAACTTGCCTACTTCTTCATTCAGATGGGAAGAGGTGGCTCTTGCAGCAATGGATTGAGAGGCAGTTGCAATTTCTTCTCTCAGCTCTTCCTTGTACCTGTCAGCTTCTTCATTTAACTGCATAGCAGTTGAATAGACATACTCTTGAAGATGATTGGTTAATTCTCTATCGCCTCATCTGTCTTACTTACATAATTCTTGACATACCCCATGTCCTTTTCAGACAGCTGGAGACGTTTGTCCATGGATCTTAGAATGGTATTCTGAGAAATTACTGATTTTTCAGCAAGTTCAAACCACCTGGTCATCTGTTTGGTGAGCATGTCAGTGTTTTCCTTTATTTCTTTGACCTCAGTCATGATCTCAGCTTTCACATTCAAGATGGACTGATCAATGTATCCCCTGACAGATGTAATTGATTGATCTACATGTGACTGCATGGTGGTGAGATGGGACTGTAGTAGCAGGTTTATGGCACTGAGAAGAGCCTCATTGGATGAGGTGGAGGAAGAGGCTTGTTGAATGTTGATAACAGCAGCTGGGGCATCATCCTGCTCATCTTCAGTGTCAGTATCTTGATGATCACTCATATTGACATCACCATCATTATCATCCTCCTCCCCCTCAGAGAGAGCATTCTTTTCTAGGAATGCTGGGACAATGAGTTGGAGTTAGATTGAACTACTTAGAGGTTCTAAGGATAATAATGTAAGATTTACCTAGAAGTTCATCTTTCTCTGCAGTAGGAGCATTCTGCACCTCCTCCTCAGATAAATTAACTTGAATGGATGAATCTAGGAATTCTAGAACAAGAATTGTAAAGTTAGATTTTATGATTCTGAATGTTTAGGCTGGGTTTTTAGGGCTTACCTATAACCTGATCTTTATTAGTTAATGGCTCTTGTGGCTAGCCCCCTCAGATGGGGCATCAGATGAATCTTGTGAAGGTAATGACCATAGGGCTGGTGCATTTTCAAGAATGTTTCTTATTCTTTCTTCAAGACTGAAGATAATTGTGTCAATCTGACCTTGTAAATTTTGAGGTGATGGTCTTGTGTTCACATCATCATCATTGATTTTTGTAATATCAATGGGTGATGATTCTTGTTGATACTCCCCCTCAGATGAAGCACACACCAGTTATTGAGGATCTAGGTTTCACATTAATTAAATGTCAGATTTGACTAACTATTGTAATGAACTATGATTAATGAGTTAGGAGGAGTTGAATTAGTTACCATAAGTTATGACTTTGACCAGGTGCTGTGGATGGACAGGTTCAGTTGGTAGGTCATTTGGGGTAGCCTCTTTGTCAAGAATGCTGTGTGACCCAATGTCAGCACCAACATCTTCATCTTTGTCTGAATGATCAGACTCAGAACTGGACATGATCAGCCTTGTTTTCTTAGAAAATGAGGGGGTGTATTCTCTTTTCCTCTAGTTTCAGAGGGCTGACTCATAGGCAATACCCTGGTGAATCTTTCTAAAGTTTTGATGTCCATTCTCTTGATATAGTGAAGATTTGCTCCTTTGGATGTGTTGAACTTGTCAGGGTGGGTTTGCAGGAGGTATAAGAAGAGAATTCTTCCCATATTGGGTGCCTGAAGGCATTCCTTCATTCGTTGAAATATGACCTCTCCCCAAGAGGTTTTCTTTTTCATAATTATTCTTGTCATGAGGTCAAACATGTACTTTGAGATTGTATCATGGGACCCTGGTTTGCAAAGAATGGCTTTTCCCACAATATCTGATAGAAGTTTTCCCTTTTGGTTGAAAAATTTCCTCTTCAATGAGCCAATTTTTGCATCATTGTACTCAGTCCATTTTAGAGCCTTTTTCTTGTCTTTTTCAGAGATGTCATCCTCCTCACTTGGACTGCAGGATGGAAGATGTAATGCTTTTTGTAGTTTTGTTGGGGTTATCTTTATTCTATCATCTCCAATCTTTGACTTGAGGGAGTATTTGGAGGTGGACAACTTGACATTACCAAACCATTCCAGAACTTCAGTTCTGAGAATGACACAGGGTTCAGATAGTAGAAATTCCAGACCTTGGTCTTCTAGGAGTTGAATCACTCCCTTAATTTCTTCTAGAGCATGTGCAAACCCATGCCTTACTATCTCATATCCTTCAAGAAGATCTTTAGAGCTTTTGGGATCCATTGCAGTGGTGGAGGAATGCGCTGGGACGGAAGAGTAGGTTATTCGTCTCGACAGCTGGAAGAGAAGGGTAGTGTGTGAAAGTGCACAGTTAACCTCACTAGAATTCTCTAGAGGGGGGTGAATAAAGATTTAAAAATACTTTGTGCAATTATATATATATGTGTAATGATGATGCTATATTTATAGTTATTTTCACATAATATTTTATTTATAATTAATTTAATTTAATTTAGTTTTAGTTAATTTATCACTAATTTATCTTATTTTTGTATTTTCAGGTAATTTGGGCTGCCAATAGCAATTTCAAGCTCATATGACTAATCAGGAGAATATTTGGAGTATTTCTGCCGAAATCGCAAAGTACACGCCCTCGGTCACGGGCGTGACCTAGGGCGTGACATTTTGTCACGGCCGTGATCCAGCCCCGCGCATTCCAGTTGAAAGAAGTCAGCCGCCACGTCAGATTAAAATTACACGCCCTCTGTCACGGGCGTGACTAAGGGCGTGACCTTAAAGTCACGGGCGTGACTCGCCCGGATTGCATTCATTTCAGCCAGCAATCAACTCCCACCGTTTCTAGCTTACACGCTGATGAGATAAATTCGCGCTGCGCAAAATTAAAATATTATCCACGTATAATTCGATAAGGCAAGTGTACCTATCGCTTTATAGTATAGGATTTAGAAAATCAAGTGTCGTATTTTTCCGGGCTTGTTGAGTACTTCTACTCACAAAGAAGAGCTATTATTTTATCGATCAAAAGTTGGGTTTGTTTTGGAAAAAACGATTTGGAGAAAATTAACTACGAAGAAAGATTATGATTAAAAGGATTAGCACTTGGTCTTGAATCCCTTTGGAATAAAATTTAATTTTATAAAAGATGAAACCGCAAACTCTTATTGAAATATATTCGACCGTGGAGGTTCCCAAAATATGGTAGAGCCTCTCTCGAGAGAACTACCACCTAACCTTAGGTTGATCGATTAAGACCCCTCGGCCAGTCGAAACCCCCTAAGCTTGCTTTAAGCGGTGAACCCCACTATTGGATTTGACTCCAATCCGGAAGATTTGCGTCACCCTCTCTCGAGGAATGCATACAACTCTTTTTATCTTTGAGTGATCTCCTCGTTCGCATGGATCTCTCGATCACTAGCAAACGAATCTTAGATTGAAAGTCATATTCCGGACATATGAAATCAAAACGAAATAATTCAAAGATAAATCGAAGATAAACAATACGAGAGTTTGCTAATTAGAAAAATTCAAAACATATTTTATTTCATTCCAAAGTTCATCATGACCAAGTGCTAAAGAAAATTTAGCTACTCATCATGATGGAGGAAACACATATGATAAGAGAGAAATACATGATTTTAAAAAAAAAACTAGAATACTTGAAATGAAATTACAATAATAAAAGCTTTCAACTTGAAGAAAAACTAGCTAGAACAACGATAATAGTAGACTAAAGCTGTAAGTAAACTCCAAAATCGAACCCCCCAACTTCTGGAGATTGCTGCCTTTTATAGCTGAAAAATCGGGGAGTCACGCCCTTGGTCACGCCCGTGACCAAGGGCGTGTAAGCTGCGTAATTGCTGTCATGAAAGCCCGGGACGTTGGGGAAGAGAAACCGGCAGAAACCAATTGCATGGCGGGTCACGGCCTCGGTCACGCCCGTGACCGAGGGCGTGTCTTGAACGGGCCAGGAAACGGCGGGAAACGCCGCGAACAGGAGTTATTCTGGCGGTTGCAGAAGAGTCACGGCCTTGGTCACGCCCGTGACCAAGGGCGTGTAAGCTAGAAACGGCGGGAATTGATTGCAGGCTGAATTGAACGTATTCCGGGCGTGTCACGCCCGTGACACTCTAGGTCACGCCCTCTGTCACGCCCGTGACGGAGGGCGTGTAATTTTAAACTGACGTGGCGGACGGCTTTTTCAACTGGAATGCGCGGGGCTGGATCACGGCCGTGACAAAACGTCACGCCCTAGGTCACGCCCGTGACCGAGGGCGTGTACTTTGCGATTTCGGCCGAAATGCTCCAAATAATCTTCTGATTATTCCTATGAGCTTGAAATTGCTATTGGCAGCCCATATTACCTGAAAATACAAAAAGAAGATAAATTAGTGAAAAATTAACTAAAACTAAATTAAATTAAATTAATTATTAATAAAATATTATATGAAAATAACTATAAATATAGGATTATCAAATACCCCCATACTTATTCGTTTGCTAGTCCCGAGCAAACAACTTTCCATAGGAGTAGAAAAATTTAAATACTAGAAAAGAATTTTGAACCTAAGGAGTAAAAATGCGAAGTCTTGCGCCTAAGCGTGTAGAAATCCTAGTAGAAAAACATATTCAGCATAAAGATTAGCTTATAATTTTCAAGAATGCGTTATAACATATTGTTTTTACTTTTTAATTGAAAAATCCGGTAAATCCTAAAATGATATTTAAGGAGCGGGTAGCGTGTTTACTAAGATCAATATTACACAAAATCAAAGTTCGGGATAGCCTCCAAAGAAATCCATCAATGACGATGGCCATAGGCTTGCCCTTTCACACTCTCGCCACGGCACTAGTTTAACTCATAAGCACGAATCAATAGGACTTAATTAGGTTGAAATGTGGCTTAGGTTCAAGGTGCGGAAATCAAAAGATAAACGTGAAGGGTTAAGGCACACTTAAAACAAAAATAAGAGCTTTGCAAAAACTTGTATGCTAATTAATTTTTACACCCCAAATAATTTTGAAATATAAAGGTAGGGGTCAAAAATGCACGCTGCAAATTTTTTCCTCAATATTTTTCTCATTTTTTTTTTATATATTTATTTTTTTTCATTATTTTTTTTCTTTTTTTTTTCTTCTTTTGCAGCAAAATGATACAAAAATTAAAATCACCATTTTCACAAATAAGATACACAAGCTAGCAACAAATAAAGCTCTAAATTTCAAGCGTGCATCATAGGTAGGCTATTTGGCTTTGGTGAAAATGAGTGGGGCTTACAAAAGAAACGGTAAAAAGAACAAAATGGCTAGCAATGGTTAAGATTTTATGGCTTGGAATGCAAAGGCTCAAACGAATCAAGAGGTGGCCTAAATCATTTTCATGCTCATGAATCTAACTTATGCAAATGTCTTGAGAGTCGCTAGAGGCAAGTTCTAGACATCGAGAAAGAATACCCTTCCGTTCAAATTGGGTAATATTTCTCCAGTAAACTTCTACATACTCACTTAAAGTATTTTTGGATTTTACCGGTTTCAAATTAAAAGTAAAACAAAAATATTCTACGCAGTTTAGAAAAACATAAATCTAATTTTATGCTGAATAGTTAATTCGACATGAGATCCTACTAACGCGTGCGCGTAACTAGAACACTGCACGAGTCAACAATTTTACTCCAAAATTCAAAATCTAATGAAGTATATAAAATTTTCTACAACACTATGTAAAAGTAAATTTACTAAGAATTTTGCAAACAAGTAAATATAGAAATATTGATAAAACTATATATATTTATTTATTTTTTGTAAATTTTTTTTAATTTTGTAATTTTGTAGATTTTTTTTTTTGATAAAAATTTTGGGTGTTGCTTTGCAATACAACCGTCGTGAAATACCCTCCCCCCCATACTTAAAAGAAAACAGTGTCCCCAATGTTTTAGAAATAAGTACGAGTAAAGAAGAGAAAACTTCCCTGATGAAGAGCAAATCAATACCCAAGCCATCCTGAAGAAAGACATAAAGCAAAACTTTTTTTTTGATATTTTTAATATTTTGGCAAAAATAAAAGAGAAATAAAACAAATACAAAAGTGCAGGACAGAAAATAAAAGATACAGACGACCAAAAATAAAAATCTCAAACATCATCGTCGTCGTCCTCCTGCTGATAATAAGCACGCAGATCAGCAAATTCCCGCTGCAGATGCTCCATAGAGGAAGCATGGCGCTGCTCGAGGGTATCAAAACGTGCGTCAAAATGAGTGCGCATGGACAGCTGCTCTGTGTGAATCTGATCCAAACGAGTGTGGATCCGCCCAAACTGCTGATCGAAATAAGTCGATGAGTCGGGCGCAGGGGGAAAATGCTGCTGTGGCGGCTGTGGAAACTGCGGAGCTGGAGCAACGCCACCGGAATCAGCTTCGAAATCAAGATCGATCGGGTCGCCACCCACTTCGCCAGGAACGGCCTCGTACTCGCGGCCACGCCTACGCATCAAACCAAGGGCTCGGAGGTTTTGGAAAGTGATAGGCGCGGGCGTTTGGAGTGGAGACATGGGAGGAAGTGTATCCCAGAGCCCCAAACGCTTGGCCAAAAATGTAACAAACGAGCCTCCATGTAGCGCACTAAGCCTCCGATTTTCGGCCTGATGCCGGAAAAACATCGCTAGCGCCGAACCAAGATTGAGGGGGACTCGTTCGTGCATGCTATATAAATATAACAGGTCCGCGCGGGTCACCACTCCATGGCTATCGCCGCGAGCGGAAAGTGTGAAAGTGAGGAGGTAGTGGAGATAGCGTAAGGCGGGGGAGAGGAGATGACTACCCTTGGATTTTTTAGGCGAATATGAATTGGGGTCGTTACTGATTTCCGCCCAAAATCCGGGAAGATTATACTCACGAGGGAAATCAAGGGAGAGAGCGGTGTAGGCCTCCGTAAGGGTGAAGGCCTCGTCGCAGAAGCCCATGAGAACGTTGAACTGACGCAAAGGAAGAGTCTGCGAAAGCCCGCCCATTCGGAATTCAAGCACGTTGTCGGCCCCGGCCCAGTGAAAATCAAAGGAGGAGAAAAACTCCACCGTCAGCTCGTAGTACGCCGGCTCCGAAATGGAGAAGAAAGGAGCCCACCCCGGAGTAGTGAGTAGATCTCGCACCGCGTTCGCCTGCCCGAGGGTGGTGAGAACGTTCCAATCGATGACGCGGAAAACTCCAAATTCTTTCCCACGGAGGCGGGTACTTCGGTCTTGATGAGTGGGATGGGAAAAATTGAGCATAGCCTCCGCATCAAAAGTTTCATCGGGGAGTGAAGAGGAGGATCCGCCAATGGCGTGATTGCGGCGGCGGCCGGCCATTTGGAAGGAAGAAATGAAGTAATCGGCCAAAGATGAGAGAAAAGAAGGGAGAGATGGTGGACAAGGTGTGGAGAAAAGAGAGGGGAAAGTGGCCTTTAAATAGGTGAAAATTTAGGTGTCACGCCCTCGGTCACGCCCGTGACCGAGGGCGTGTAAGGGGCGACACGTGAAAAGATGGCGTGAGGGAGGAATCCGAGGCTGGACCGGTCAAAAAGCGAATTTTTAGCATGTCACGCCCTCGGTCACGCCCGTGTCCGAGGGCGTGTAACTGGAAAAGCAGGACCGGCCAGAGAATCCAATGCTGGCCGGTCAAAAGGCGGTCCCCGAGGTGTCATCGGTCATAGTCACGCCCGTGACCATGGGCGTGACTTGACTGTCACGGGCGTGACAGTCAAAGGGAATCTTTGACCGGGTGCTGTGGAGGTGATGTGCCAGCGGGATGAGTCACGGCCGTGACCTTCAAATGTCACGGGCGTGACTCGAGTTGTCACGGGCGTGACATGTCATGTTGAGTCCGGGAGTGCCGTGATGGGTGAAAATGTTCTTCCGCCAATGTCACGCCCGTGACCAAGGTTGGTCACGCCCGTGACTTTTGCGGAAGGCGGAATGGGAGGCAGCTCGTCGAGAGACTCGCCAGGAAAACGAAGCATGACGCGCCACGCCCTAGTCACGGCCGTGACTGAGGCCGTGACCAAGACTTTTTTTCAGAAACATTTTTTTTTTTTTTTGGTTTTGGAATCTTTTTTATCTTTTTTTTGAAAAGAAAACAAAAAATAAAAAAAACAAAAGCAAGGTAATAAAAATAAAAAGAGAAATACTAAAAAGAAAGTACCGACTTGGAGAGCGGGGTTTCATGCGTATGCGCGAGTGACCGTTATCACGCAAATCTCCTCCAAACCTGTAAAAACCTCAAAATAGAATAATAACATTTTTTTTTTATTTGTTTTTTCCATTTTTATATGTTGTAATTTTTTTATTGTTGTTTTTTTTAAAAAACAAGAATAAAAATACTTAGAATTTTTTAAACGGAAGAAAAATAAAATAAGATAAAAACATGGGTTGCCTCCCAAGAGCGCTTTGGTTACGGTCGTTGAGCTCGACCATAGTGGCACGCCGATTTAGGTGTTCGGAAGGTGAATTTCCTCCCGGTGCTCATGAAAATTATCGCCGGTGAAAAATAATTTCAACCGGTGCCCATTCACTTTAAATTCACCTTTTTCAGGATGTGTTATTGAAACGGTCCCGTAGGGCCAAACCTCTTTGACGATAAAGGGGCCGGACCAACGGGACTTAAGTTTTCCCGGAAAAAGTCGTAAGCGCGAGTTATAGAGGAGAACTTGGTCTCCCGGTCGAAAAGTTTTAGGATTCCTAAGTTTCTTATCATGATAAAATTTAGTGCGCTCCTTGTATAATTTATTACTTTCATAAGCAAGGGAGCGCCATTCATCGAGCTCGTTAAGTTGGAACTTGCGGAGCTCGGAAGCAATATTGCTATCTAGATTAAGAAATTTAAGCGCCCAAAAGGCGCGATGCTCAAGTTCGACCGGTAAATGACATGCTTTCCCATAGACCAATCGATACGGCGTACAACCGATAGCGGTCTTGTACGCGGTCCGATAGGCCCATAAAGCATCATCGAGTTTATGCGACCAATCTTTCCTATTGGTCGAAACCGTTTTTTCTAAAATTCGTTTTAATTCACGGTTAACCACTTCTACTTGGCCACTTGTTTGAGGGTGATATGGGGTGGCCATCCTATGTGTAACGCCATATTTAGATAAAACTTTAGTGAATTGGGCGTTACAAAAATGAGTTCCCCTATCGCTAATTATCGCCCGCGGTGCTCCAAATCGCGAAAAGAGTTTTTTGAGAAATTGGGTTACGACTCGGGCATCATTGGTGGGAAGGGCTTGCGCTTCCGCCCACCGAGACACGTAATCGACTGCTACCAAAATATATCGATTTCCAAAAGAAACTGGTAGCGGGCCGACAAAATCGATCCCCCATAAATCAAAAACCTCAATTTCTAAAATAGATTTTAAGGGCATTTCATCAAGACGGGAGATATTACCTGAGCGTTGGCATTGTTCACAACGACTTACATGTGCGTGAGCGTCTTTGAAGATGCTCGGCCAATAGAAGCCCGCTTCAAGTACCTTCCGTGCCGTCCGATTTGCTTTATAATGCCCACCGGCGGGTCCCTCGTGGCAATGCTTTAAAATTTGAGCGCCCTCCTCATGAGATACACACCTCCGCACCACTTGGTCCGCACAAACTCGAAAAAGGAACGGATCCTCCCAAAAATAATTTTTCAAATCGGAAAAGAATTTCTTCTTTTCTTGATAGGAAAAATCTTTTGGGAGAAATCTCGCAACAAGGTAGTTTGCGAAATCGGCGAACCAAGGGGTGGGGAGATCTATTACCTTATGAATAACGAGGAGGCGTTCCTCAGGAAAAGTATCATTAATTTCTTCCTCTATGAGCTCCTCCGAATTGGGATTCTCCAACCGAGAAAGATGATCCGCCGCCAAATTTTCCGCTCCCCGTTTGTCCCGGATCTCCAAATCAAATTCTTGTAAAAGTAAGATCCACCTAATCAACCGTGGCTTGGCATCAGTTTTTGTTAGCAAATAACGTAAAGCCGAGTGATCAGTAAAAACAATTACTTTAGATAAAGTAAGATAAGAGCGAAATTTATCAAAAGCAAAAATCACGGCTAAAAGCTCTTTCTCGGTTGTTGTGTAATTCTCTTGTGCGTCGGTAAGTGTCTTGCTCGCATAATAAATAGGATGAAAATTTTTATTTATGCGTTGTCCTAGGACTGCACCAACGGCAAAACTACTAGCATCGCACATAATCTCAAAAGGAAGATCCCAATTGGGAGCTATCATAATAGGAGCGTTTATTAATTTTTCTTTAATAATAGAAAAAGAATGCAAACAATTTTCATCAAAAATAAACGGTGCATCTTTTTCTAATAAGTGAGTGAGGGGCTTGGTTATTTTAGAAAAGTCTTTTATAAACCGGCGATAGAAACCGGCATGCCCAAGAAAACTACGTACGGCCTTAACATTTGAAGGGGGAGGTAATTTTTCTATAGTTTCAATTTTAGCTTTATCTACCTCTATACCCTTACTAGAAATTTTGTGGCCTAAAACTAAACCTTCCCGTACCATAAAATGGCACTTCTCCCAATTTAACACTAAATTTGTCTCCTCACATCTTTGGAGAACGCGGGAAAGGTTAGTCAAACATAAATCAAATGAATCTCCGAAAACGGAGAAATCATCCATAAAAACTTCCATAATATCCTCCACTAGCTCGTCAAAAATTGCTAGCATACATCTTTGGAATGTAGCCGGCGCATTGCATAACCCAAATGGCATCCTACGATAGGCGAAGGTGCCAAACGGACAAGTGAAGGTTGTTTTCTCTTGGTCCTCGGGCGCAATTGGGATTTGAAAATACCCCGAGAGACCGTCAAGAAAACAATAAAACGAGTGTCCGGATAATCGTTCAAGGATTTGGTCGATGAACGGTAAAGGAAAATGATCCTTACGGGTCGCATCATTTAATTTGCGATAATCAATACAAACCCGCCATCCGGTAACGGTTCTAGTTGGGATTAATTCATTTTTTTCGTTTGGCACTACCGTTAACCCTCCTTTCTTTGGCACCACTTGGACCGGACTAACCCAAGAGCTATCCGAAATTGGATAGATGATGCCCGCATCTAATAATTTAATTACCTCCGCCTTAACCACCTCCTTCATATTAGGATTGAGGCGGCGTTGAGGTTGAATAGATTTACGTGAAGTTTCTTCTAATAAAATTTTATGCGTACAAAAGGAGGGATTAATCCCTTTTAAATCCGTAATTTTCCACGCAATTGCGCGGCGATGAAGTTTTAAAACATTTAATAATTTTAATTTTTCTTCATCGGACAGAAACGCCGACACGATTACGGGAAGCTTAGAATCCTCCGCTAGAAATAAATATTCTAAATGATTAGGCAATTGTTTTAGTTCTACTACGGGAGGTTCCTCATAAGAAGTTTTTAATCGATCACTACTTAATTCTAAAATTTCAAAAATAGGTTCGTGAGTGATCGTGTCGTCAATAATTTCATGAGAAATAAGTTCGAGATTTTCAAATTCTTCATCATAGAAAGATGACGGTGAAATATATTCAGAAAATAAAATTGAGTCTTCATCAGGTGAAGCCTCCAAGAAAAAACAAGAGTCGTCATTTGAGAGCGTATTTTTCATAGAAGAATTTATAGTAAAGGTAACTTCCTCATCTCCGACTCTAAGGAGAAGTTTACCGTTACTAACATCAATTATGGCGCGCGAGGTGGCAAGAAAAGGGCGACCGAGAATGAGTGGTACCTCGGCGTCCTCATCTATGTCAAGGATGACAAAATCTACCGGAAAGATAAATTTATCAACCTTGACAAGCACATCCTCGATAATACCCATTGGGTATTTTATGGATCGATCCGCCAATTGGATGCTCATTCTCGTAGGATTAGGCTCTCCTAAACCCAATTTTTGGAAAAGAGAATAAGGCATCAAATTTATAGAGGCGCCTAGATCGGCCAACGCATGTTTTACTAAGAAATCGCCAAATAAACAAGGAATTGAGAAACTACCCGGATCGGTTAATTTCTTAGGTAATTTATTAAGTAAAACTGCCGAGCACTCCGCGTTCAATTGAACGGTAGAAATATCCTCAAGTTTCTTTTTATTAGACAAAAGCTCCTTGAGGTATTTAGCATACTTCGGCATTTGCGCGATAGCTTCGCAAAACGGTAGATTAATTTGAATTTGTTTAAACATATCTAAAAATTTACCGTAATGCTCATCATTTCGATCTTTTTTTAATTTAGACGGATAGGGAAGTGGTTGTTGAAATTCCTTAATTTTATTTTGCGTTGGAACTTGAGGAGGAGGAGAAGATGAAGAGATTGTTACCTCTGGTTCAACAAATTGTGAAGGGGTAGTTACCTCCTTCCCGCTTCGTAGCGTGATAGCCTTTGCTTGCTCCTTTGGGTTGGGCTCCGTATTGCCTGGAAGTGCTCCCTGCTGGCGATCGGAGAGCATCTTCGCAATTTGCCCAATTTGATTCTCCAAATTGCGAACCGATCCGGTAAGATTCCGGATATTGGCATCGTTATTTGCTGCATATTTGGTGAAAACCTCCTCAAGAGAGGGAGATTTTGGAGCTTGTGGTGGAGGAAAACCAGGTGGAATTGTGTTTGGGGGTTGTGCCGCATTCCCTGGATTACTCCAAGAGAAATTTGGGTGGTTACGGAAACCCGGGTGATATGTGTTACCATAATGAGTGTTACCCGAATTAAAGTTTGGCCGATTCGGATTACCCATGTAATCCACATGTTCGGCGATGGTGGAGGGGGATCCCCAGGTAGGTGTAGAAGAGGAAGCAGTCATCTCTTCTATTTTTCTATTTAAAAGCTCAACCTGGACAGATAAATTCGAAATTGCATCAACTTCATACAAACCGGCCGGTTTATTTGAGCGCGACCGAGGTGTACTCCATTGATACGTATTCATGGCCATACTCTCTAAAAGCTCTTGCGCTCCTGCCGGTGTTTTGTTATTCAAGGTACCACCGGCGGCGGCATCAATCATTTGACGCGTTTGAGAATTGAGGCCGTTATAAAATGTCTGAATTTGCAACCAATCGGGGATTGCATGATGGGGGCATCGGCGCAAATATTCCTTAAACCGCTCCCAAGTATCATAAAGCGTTTCCGATTCAACTTGGGAGAAAGAAATGATATCCTTACGCAATTGAGCTGATTTAGCGGGCGGAAAATATTTTGTGAGAAATTGTTCCGTCATTTGGACCCATGTGGTGATAGATCCTCTTGGAAGAGAACTGAGCCACTGCTTAGCCTTATTGCGCAAAGAGAAAGGAAAAAGACGAAGCCTTATTGCGTCATCGGATACCCCGTTAATTTTGAAAGTATCGCATATTTCTAGAAAACTAAAAATATGCGCGTTGGGATCCTCATCTTGAAGCCCATCAAATTGTACATATTGTTGTACCATTTGAATGATGCTTGGCTTTAATTCAAAATTATTGTTCGCTATAGCAGGTCGAACAATACAAGAAGTGGTATCCTCCAGATTAGGCCGGGCATAATAGGACATAGTCCGTTGCGCGACCTCATCCGGATTTGGATCACCCATATTAGAAGAAGTGGAAGAGGAGGAAGAAGTAGAAGAAGAAGAAGAAGGAGAAGTGACACCTACGGACTCCTCGATCGGATCTTGAGAATTTGGTCCTTGAAATCTTAAGCGTCGCCGAATGGTTTGCTCGATTTCCGGATCCAATTCAAGAAGATCGGACGGATTCCTTCGGGTCATACACCAAACAGAAAAACGTAGAAAAGAGAGAAAAAAAAATGATAAAATTAATAGAACTAAGCTTTCAAAATATCAACAATAGTCCCCGGCAACGGCGCCAAAAACTTGATGAGATAAATTCGCGCTGCGCAAAATTAAAATATTATCCACGTATAATTCGATAAGGCAAGTGTACCTATCGCTTTATAGTATAGGATTTAGAAAATCAAGTGTCGTATTTTTCCGGGCTTGTTGAGTACTTCTACTCACAAAGAAGAGCTATTATTTTATCGATCAAAAGTTGGGTTTGTTTTGGAAAAAACGATTTGGAGAAAATTAACTACGAAGAAAGATTATGATTAAAAGGATTAGCACTTGGTCTTGAATCCCTTTGGAATAAAATTTAATTTTATAAAAGATGAAACCGCAAACTCTTATTGAAATATATTCGACCGTGGAGGTTCCCAAAATATGGTAGAGCCTCTCTCGAGAGAACTACCACCTAACCTTAGGTTGATCGATTAAGACCCCTCGGCCAGTCGAAACCCCCTAAGCTTGCTTTAAGCGGTGAACCCCACTATTGGATTTGACTCCAATCCGGAAGATTTGCGTCACCCTCTCTCGAGGAATGCATACAACTCTTTTTATCTTTGAGTGATCTCCTCGTTCGCATGGATCTCTCGATCACTAGCAAACGAATCTTAGATTGAAAGTCATATTCCGGACATATGAAATCAAAACGAAATAATTCAAAGATAAATCGAAGATAAACAATACGAGAGTTTGCTAATTAGAAAAATTCAAAACATATTTTATTTCATTCCAAAGTTCATCATGACCAAGTGCTAAAGAAAATTTAGCTACTCATCATGATGGAGGAAACACATATGATAAGAGAGAAATACATGATTTTAAAAAAAAAAACTAGAATACTTGAAATGAAATTACAATAATAAAAGCTTTCAACTTGAAGAAA
Source organism: Dactylorhiza incarnata (assembly GCA_033032865.1). Taxonomy (NCBI): domain Eukaryota; kingdom Viridiplantae; phylum Streptophyta; class Magnoliopsida; order Asparagales; family Orchidaceae; genus Dactylorhiza; species Dactylorhiza incarnata. The sequence continues at coordinate 2,141,322 of JAWHQI010000175.1, read as the reverse complement.
AACTAGCTAGAACAACGATAATAGTAGACTAAAGCTGTAAGTAAACTCCAAAATCGAACCCCCCAACTTCTGGAGATTGCTGCCTTTTATAGCTGAAAAATCGGGGAGTCACGCCCTTGGTCATGCCCGTGACCAAGGGCGTGTAAGCTGCGTAATTGCTGTCATGAAAGCCCGGGACGTTGGGGAAGAGAAACCGGCAGAAACCAATTGCATGGCGGGTCACGGCCTCGGTCACGCCCGTGACCGAGGGCGTGTCTTGAACGGGCCAGGAAACGGCGGGAAACGCCGCGAACAGGAGTTATTCTGGCGGTTGCAGAAGAGTCACGGCCTTGGTCACGCCCGTGACCAAGGGCGTGTAAGCTAGAAACGGCGGGAATTGATTGCAGGCTGAATTGAACGTATTCCGGGCGTGTCACGCCCGTGACACTCTAGGTCACGCCCTCTGTCACGCCCGTGACGGAGGGCGTGTAATTTTAAACTGACGTGGCGGACGGCTTTTTCAACTGGAATGCGCGGGGCTGGATCACGGCCGTGACAAAACGTCACGCCCTAGGTCACGCCCGTGACCGAGGGCGTGTACTTTGCGATTTCGGCCGAAATGCTCCAAATAATCTTCTGATTATTCCTATGAGCTTGAAATTGCTATTGGCAGCCCATATTACCTGAAAATACAAAAAGAAGATAAATTAGTGAAAAATTAACTAAAACTAAATTAAATTAAATTAATTATTAATAAAATATTATATGAAAATAACTATAAATATAGGATTATCACACGCCCTCGGTCACGGGCGTGACCGAGGCCGTGACTTTTCTGCAACCGCCAGATTAACTCCAGATCGCGGCGTTTCCCGCCGTTTCCAGACCCGTTCAAGACACGCCCTTGGTCACGGGCGTGACCGAGGCCGTGACCCGCCGTGCAATTGATTTTTGGCGGTTCCTTTTCCCCAACGTCCCGGGCTTTCATGACAGTAGTTACGCAGCTTACACGCCCTTGGTCACGGGCGTGACCAAGGGCGTGACTCCCCGTTTTTTCATCTATAAAAGGCAGCAATCTCCAGAAGTCGGGGGGTGCAATTTTGGAGCTTAATTTCAGCTTTAGTTTACTGTTTTTTTTATGTTCTAGCTACTTTTTCCTAAAGTTGTAAGTTTTTATTATTGCTATTTTAATTCAAGTATTGTTGTTTTCTTAATCATGTCTTTTTCCTCTTCTACTTGTATTCCCATCACTATGATGAGTAGCTAAGTTTCCTTTAGCACTTGGTCATGATGAACTTTGGAATAAAATAAAATATGTTTTGAATCTTTCTAATTAGCAAACTCTCATTTTGTTTATCTTCGATTTATCTTTGAATTATTTTGTTTTGATTTCATATGTCCGGAATATGACTTTCAATCTATGATTCGTTTGCTAGTGATCGAGAGATCCATGCGAACGAGGAGATCACTCAAAGATAAAAAGAGTTGTATGCATTCCTCGAGAGAGGGTGACACAAATCTTTCGGATTGGAGTCAAATCCAATAGTGGGGTTCACCGCTTAAAGCAAGCTTAGGGGGTTTCGACTGGCCGAGGGGTCTTAATCGATCAACCTAAGGTTAGGTGGTAGTTCTCTCGAGAGAGGCTCTACCATATTTTGGGAACCTCCACGGTCGAGGATATTTCAATAAGAGTTTGCGGTTTCATCTTTTATAAAATTATATTTTATTCCAAAGGGATTCAAGACCAGGTGCTAATCCTTTTAATCATAATCTTTCTTCGTAGTTAATTTTCTCCAAATTGTTTTTCCAAAACAAACCCAACTTTCGATCGATAAAATAATAGCTCTTCTTTGTGAGTAGAAGTACTCAACAAGCCCGGAAAAATACGACACTTGATTTTCTAAATCCTATACTATAAAGCGATAGGTACACTTGCCTTATCGAATTATACGTGGATAATATTTTAATTTTGCGCAGCGCGAATTTATCTCATCAAGTTTTTGGCGCCGTTGCCGGGGAGTTATTGTTGATATTTTGAAAGCTTAGTTCTATTAATTTTATCATTTTTTTTTCTCTTCTCTCTTTTCTACGTTTTTCTTTTTGGTGTATGACCCGAAGGAATCCGTCCGATCTTCTTGAATTAGATCCGGAAATCGAGCAAACCATTCGGCGACGCTTAAGATTTCAAGGACCAAATTCTCAAGATCTGATTGAGGAATCCGTAGGTGACACTTCTCCTTCTTCTTCTTCTTCTTCTTCTTCTTCTACTTCTTCTAATATGGGTGATCCAAATCCGGATGAGGTCGCGCAACGAACTATGTCCTATTATGCCCGGCCTAATCTGGAGAATACCACTTCAAGTATTGTTCGACCTGCTATAGCGACCAATAATTTTGAATTAAAGCCGAGCATCATTCAAATGGTACAACAATATGTACAATTTGATGGGCTTCAAGATGAGGATCCCAACGCGCATATTTTTAGTTTTCTAGAAATATGCGATACTTTCAAAATTAACGGGGTATCCGATGACGCAATAAGGCTTCGGCTTTTTCCTTTCTCCTTGCGCAATAAAGCTAAGCAGTGGCTCAGTTCTCTTCCACGAGGATCTATCACCACATGGGCCCAAATGACGGAACAATTTCTCACGAAATATTTTCCGCCCGCTAAATCAGCCCAATTGCGTAAGGATATCATTTCTTTCTCCCAAGTTGAATCGGAAACACTTTATGATACTTGGGAGCGGTTTAAGGAATATTTGCGCCGATGCCCCCATCATGCAATCCCCGACTGGTTGCAAATTCAGACGTTCTATAACGGCCTAAATTCCCAAACGCGTCAAATGATTGACGCCGCCGCCGGTGGTACCTTGAATAACAAAACACCGGCAGGCGCGCAAGAGCTTTTAGAGAGTATGGCCATGAATACGTATCAATGGAGTACACCTCGGTCGCGCTCAAATAAACCGGCCGGGCTGTATGAAATTGATTCATTTACTAATTTATCTCTACAGGTTGAGTAACTTAGCAAGAAACTAGAAGGGATGACTGCTCCCTCTTCTAAACCTACCTGGGAGCCTAATCAAAATATGGCGGAGCATGTGGATTACATGGGTAATCCGAACCGGCCGCCCTTCAATCCGGGGAACAATCAATACGGCAACACATACCACCCAGGTTGGAGGAACCACCCCAATTTATCATGGGGTATCAAGGTAACACGGGTAATGCTCCCCTTGCTTCTCCAAATTCATCTCTTCCACCGCAAGCCCCTAAACCGCCTTCTCTCGAGGAGGTGGTTAATAAATATATTTCTAAAAATGATGTGGATGTCCGCAATTTACAAGGGTCGTTGCGGAATTTGGAGAATCAAGTGGGGCAACTTTTAAAAATGGTCACCGATCAGCCGAAAAGAACACCGCCGACAACTTCAAATGTCTTGGCGGTGACCTTTGCGGATGATTCGGACACCGATCTTGAAGAGGAAATTTCACCTACCCCATCATCTCTTCCTCTTCCAGAATTTCAACCCCGTCTTCCTTACCCCGCTCGTTTGATCGAGCGGGCTAATAATATTAATTCTAATTTTAATATTCCATGCACTATAGGATCTACTCATTTTTCAAACGCTTTCGCCGATCTGGGCGCTAGTGTTAATATTATTCCCTATAGTTTATCCCAAAAATTACAGTTAGGAGAACCTACCCCCACCGACATCAAATTACAATTAGCTGATCGCTCGGTGAAGACACCCATAGGGGTGATTCATGATGTGCCAGTTGAGGTTGGCGAGTCTACTTTACCGGTAGACTTTGTTATCATTGATATGGAAGAGGATGCCGGGATACCTTTAATCCTTGGTCGTCCATTCTTGGCCACTACACGAGCAATATTTGACGTTTGTGAGGGCACTCTTCTCCTCCGAATGGGGTATGAGAATATTTTAATTCATGCAACAAATTCACCCACCTTGCATCGCTCAAAGCCGTTATCATCATTTGATGATAAATTTAGAATGAGGTAAAGACCGGCGTGCCACTATGGTCGAGCTCAACGACCGTAACCAAAGCGCTCTTGGGAGGCAACCCATGTTTTTATTTTATTTTTATTTTTATTTTATTTTTCTTCCGTTTAAAAAATTTTAAGTATTTTTATTCTTGTTTTTTAAAAAATAAAAATAAAAAAACATATAAAAATAAAAAAAAATAAAAAAAAATGAAAAAGAAAAAAACAAATAAAAATGTTATTATTCTATTTTTAGGTTTTTGCAGGTTTGGAGGAGATTTGCGAGATAACGGTCACTCGCACATACGCATGAAACTCCGCTCTCCAAGTCGGTACTTTATTTTTAGTATTCTTCTTTTTATTTTATTACCTTGATATTATTTTTTTATTTTGTTTTATTTTCAAAAAAAAAAGATAAAAAAATTACAAAACCAAACTAAAAAATATATTTCTGAAAAAATGTCTCAGTCACGGCCTCAGTCACGGCCGTGACCAGGGCGTGGCGCGTTACGATTCATTTTTCTGGCGAGTCTCTCGACGAGTTGCACTCCATTCGTCTTCCGTAAAAGTCACGGGCGTGACCAACCTTGGTCACGGGCGTGACATCAACGGAAGAACATTTTGGCCTGAGTCGGGACTCACGGGCTCAGTTTGCAATGTCACGCCCGTGACATTTGAAGTTCACGGCCGTGACTCATCCTGCTGGCGCAACACCTCCACAGCACCCGGTCAAAGATTCTCTTTGACTGTCACGCCCGTGACAGTCAAGTCACGCCCATGGTCACGGGCGTGACTATGAGCGCTGACACCTCGGGAACCGATTTTTGACCGGCGAGCATTGGATTCCCTACCCTCTTTGATTTCGCCAGGTACACGCCCTCGGTCACGGGCGTGACCGAGGGCGTGATTTGACAAAATTCCACTTTTTGACCGGTCAAGCATAGGATTCCTCCCGCGCGCCAACTTTTGCCTGTCGCCTCTTACACGCCCTAGGTCACGGGCGTGACACCTAAATTTTCACCTATTTAAAGGCCACTTTCCCCTCTCTTTTCTCCACACCTTGTCCACCATCTCTCCCTTCTTTTCTCTCATCTTTGGCCGATTACTTCATTTCTTCCTTCCAAATGGCCGGTCGCCGCCGCAATCGCGCCATTGGCGAGTCCTCCTCTTCACTCCCCGATGAAACTTTTGATGCGGAGGCTATGCTCAATTTTTCCCATCCCACTCATCAAGACCGAAGTACCCGCCTCCGTGGGAAAGAATTTGGAGTTTTCCGTGTCATCGATTGGAACGTTCTCACCACCCTCGGGCAGGCGAACGCGGTGCGAGATCTACTCACTACTCCGGGGTGGGCTCCTTTCTTCTCCATTTCGGAGCCGGCGTACTACGAGCTGACGGTGGAGTTTTTCTCTTCGTTTGATTTACACTGGGCCGGGGCCGACAACGTGCTTGAATTCCGAATGGGCGGGCTTTCGCAAACTCTTCCTTTGCGTCAGTTCAACGTTCTCATGGGCTTCTGCGACGAGGCCTTCACTCTTACGGAGGCCTACACCGCTCTCCCCCTTGATTTCCCTCGTGAGTATAACCTTCCCGGATTTTGGGCGGAAATCAGTAACGACCCCAATCCATATTCGCCTAAAAAATCCAAGGGTAGTCATCTCCTCTCCCCCGCCTTACGCTATCTCCACTACCTCCTCACTTTCACACTTTCCGCTCGCGGCGATAGCCATGGAGTGGTGACCCGCGCGGACCTGTTATATTTATATAGCATGCACGAACGAGTCCCCCTCAATCTTGGTTCGGCGCTAGCGATGTTTTTTTCGGCATCAGGCCGAAAATCGGAGGCTTAGTGCGCTTCATGGCGGTTCGTTTGTTACTTATTTGGCCAAGCGTTTGGAGCTCTGGGATGCACTTCCTCCCATGTCTCCACTCCAAACGCCTGCGCCTATCACATTCCAAAACCTCCGAGCCCTTGGTTTGATGCGTCGGCGTGGCCGCGAGTACGAGGCCGTTCCTGGCGAAGTGGGTGGCGACCCGATCGATCTTGATTTTGAAGCTGATTCTGGTGGCGTTGCTCCAGCTCCGCAGTTTCCACAGCCGCCACAGCAGCATTTTCCCCCTGCGCCCGACTCATCCACTTATTTCGATCAGCAGTTTGGGCGGATCCACACTCGTTTGGATCAGATTCAGATAGAGTAGCTGTCCATGCGCACTCATTTTGACACACGTTTTGATACCCTCGAGCAGCGCCATGCTTCTTCTATGGAGCATCTGCAGCGGGAATTTGCTGATCTGCGTGCTTATTATCAGCAGGAGGACGACGACGATGATGCTTAGAGTTTTTTTTTTATTTTTGGTCGTCTGTATCTTTTATTTTCTGTCCCGCACCTTTATTTTTGTTTTATTTCTCTTTTATTCCTGTCAAAATATTCAAAATATAAAAAAAAGAGTTTTACTTCCTGTTTTTCTTCAGGATGGCTTGGGTATTGATTTGCTCTTCATCAGGGAAGTTTCCTCTCCTTTACTCGCACTTCTTTCTAAAACATTGGGGACACTGTTTTCTTTTAAGTATGGGGGGAGGGTATTTCACGCCGGTTTTATTGCAAAGCAAAAATTTTAAAAAAAACAATAAAAATAATAAAAAAATAATAAAAAATTACAAAATCTACAAAAAAAATATAGTTTTCTTAATATTTCTATATTTACTTGTTTGCAAAATTCTTAGTAGATTTACTTTTACATAGTGTTGTAGAAAATTTTATATACTTCATTAGATTTTGAATTTTGGAGTAAAATTGTTGACTCGTGCAGTGTTCTAGTTACGCGCACGCGTTAGTAGGATCTCATGTCGAATTAACTATTTAGCATAAAATTAGATTTATGTTTTTCTAACTGCGTAGAATATTTTTGTTTTACTTTTAATTTGAAACCGGTAGAATCTAAAAATGCTTTAAGTGAGTATGTAGAAGTTTACTGGAGAAATATTACCCAATTTGAACGGAAGGGTATTCTTTCTCGATGTCTAGAACTTGCCTCTAGCGACTCTCAAGACATTTGCATAAGTTAGATTCATGAGCATGAAAATGATTTAGGCCATCTCTTGATTCGTTTGAGCCTTTGCATTCTAAGCCATAAAATCTTAACCGTTGCTAGCCATTTTGTGCTTTTTACCGTTTCTTTTGTAAGCCCCACTCATTTTCACCAAAGCCAAATAGCCTGCCGTGCACGCTTGAAATTTAGAGCTTTATTTGTTGCTAGCTTGTGTTTCTTATTTGTGAAAATGGTGATTTTAATTTTGTTATCATTTTGCTGCAAAAGAAGAAAAAAATGAAAAAAAAATAATAATGAAAAAAAAATGAAGGAAAAAAAAATGAGAAAAAATATTGAGAAAAAAAAATTTTCAGAGTACATTTTTGACCCCTACCTTTATATTTCAAAATTATTTGGGGTGTAAAAATTAATTAGCATACAAGTTTTTGCAAAGCTCTTCTTTTGTTTTAAGTGTGCCTTAATCATTCACGTTTATCTTTTGATATCCGCACCTTGAACCTAAGCCACATTTCAACCTAATTAAGTCCTATTGATTCGTGCTTATGAGTTAAACTAGTGCCGTGGCGAGAGTGTGAAAGGGCAAGCCTATGGCCATCGTCATTGATGGATTTCTTTGGAGGCTATCCCGAACTTTGATTTTGTGTAATATTGATCTTAGTAAACACGCTACCCGCTCCTTAAATATCATTTTAGGATTTACCGGATTTTCAATTTAAAAGTAATAACAATATGTTATAACGCACTTTTGAAAATTATAAGCTAATCTTTATGCTGAATAGGTTTTTCTACTAGAATTTCTACACGCTTAGGCGCAAGACTTCGCATTTTTACTCTTTAGGTTCAAAATTCTTTTCTTGTATTTAAATTTTTCTACTCCTATGGAAAGTTGTTTGCTCGGGACTAGCAAACGAATAAGTATGGGGGTATTTGATGATGCTATATTTATAGTTATTTTCACATAATAATTTATTTATAATTAATTTAATTTAATTTAGTTTTAGTTAATTTATCACTAATTTATCTTATTTTTGTATTTTCAGGTAATTTGGGCTGCCAATAGCAATTTCAAGCTCATATGACTAATCAGGAGAATATTTGGAGTATTTCTGCCTAAATCGCAAAGTACACGCCCTCGGTCACGGGCGTGACCTAGGGCGTGACATTTTGTCACGGCCGTGATCCAGCCCCACACATTCCAGTTGAAAGAAGTTAGCTGCCACGTCAGATTAAAATTACACGCCCTCTGTCACGGGCGTGACTAAGGGCGTGACCTTAAAGTCACGGGCGTGACTCGCCCGGATTGCATTCATTTCAGCCAGCAATCAACTCCCGCCGTTTCTAGCTTACACGCCCTCGGTCACGGGCGTGACCGAGGCCGTGACTTTTCTGCAACCGCCAGATTAACTCCAGATCGCGGCGTTTCCCGCCGTTTCCAGACTCGTTCAAGACACGCCCTTGGTCACGGGCGTGACCGAGGCCGTGACCCGCCGTGCAATTGATTTTTGGCGGTTCCTTTTCCCCAACGTCCCGGGCTTTCATGACAGTAGTTACGCAGCTTACACGCCCTTGGTCACGGGCGTGACCAAGGGCGTGACTCCCCGTTTTTTCATCTATAAAAGGCAGCAATCTCCAGAAGTCGGGGGGTGCAATTTTGGAGCTTAATTTCAGCTTTAGTTTACTGTTTTTTTATGTTCTAGCTACTTTTTCCTAAAGTTGTAAGTTTTTATTATTGCTATTTTAATTCAAGTATTGTTGTTTTCTTAATCATGTCTTTTTCCTCTTCTACTTGTATTCCCATCACTATGATGAGTAGCTAAGTTTCCTTTAGCACTTGGTCATGATGAACTTTGGAATAAAATAAAATATGTTTTGAATCTTTCTAATTAGCAAACTCTCATTTTGTTTATCTTCGATTTATCTTTGAATTATTTTGTTTTGATTTCATATGTCCGGAATATGACTTTCAATCTATGATTCGTTTGCTAGTGATCGAGAGATCCATGCGAACGAGGAGATCACTCAAAGATAAAAAGAGTTGTATGCATTCCTCGAGAGAGGGTGACACAAATCTTTCGGATTGGAGTCAAATCCAATAGTGGGGTTCACCGCTTAAAGCAAGCTTAGGGGGTTTCGACTGGCCGAGGGGTCTTAATCGATCAACCTAAGGTTAGGTGGTAGTTCTCTCGAGAGAGGCTCTACCATATTTTGGGAACCTCCACGGTCGAGGATATTTCAATAAGAGTTTGCGGTTTCATCTTTTATAAAATTATATTTTATTCCAAAGGGATTCAAGACCAGGTGCTAATCCTTTTAATCACAATCTTTCTTCGTAGTTAATTTTCTCCAAATTGTTTTTCCAAAACAAACCCAACTTTCGATCGATAAAATAATAGCTCTTCTTTGTGAGTAGAAGTACTCAACAAACCCGGAAAAATACGACACTTGATTTTCTAAATCCTATACTATAAAGCGATAGGTACACTTGCCTTATCGAATTATACGTGGATAATATTTTAATTTTGCGCAGCGCGAATTTATCTCATCATGTAATAATCACAGATTTAAGCTTCCCACACACCAACAAGAATTAAGCAAGTAAAGAAGAAAAATAGCAAGAAGAAAATCACAGCACAACACAAAGAAATATAGTGGTTCCCCAAACTTTGGGTAGTCCACTCTTCTACCCCCTTTGGTAGGAATTCACTAACTTGCACTGAGTCTTTTGATAAGGAGACTCTTAGAACCAGACTGAGTCTTTTGATAAGGAGACTCTTAGAACCAAACTGAGTCTTTCGGTAAGGAGACTCTTAGAACCACTACAACTGAAGTTTTTGAAGAGAGATTCTAAAAACTCTTTTACACAATTTGAAAATGGAATGAGAAGAATAAGTAGAACAAGTAGAAGAACAGAAAATAATATATGTAAGAAAGAATCTTCTTCCTAGCAAGAAGATTAGAAGCACAAGTATAGTGAATATGATCTCTCTTCTATAGTGAGAAGGAGATTGTAGCCCTTTCTCTCTTTTCGTGAGAGCTTTCAGAAATTGCAGCAGAATGGCTTTAGAAGGAGGAGAAGATGAAGGCTTTTTCTTTGCTGCAGCACACTATTTCTTTTCTCAGCTTTCTCACTCTTCACTTGGGAGCTCTTCCCCTTTTTCAAATGTATATGATGGATCACTAGTCATCATTCTCTGCCGACCTCCTCTTTATTTATAGCTCTGTTTCAAAGGATGTTGCTAAAGGGGAATAATCAATCAGCAATTAGAGAGAAACAGTTTCCATAATAATTAAATTTGTAGAAGGAAAGAATTCATTCTGATTTCAAATAATATCCATAATAATCTTAATCAAATTAGCCAAGAATCAAATAGAAGGAAAGACTGATTCAGAATGGCTATAAAAGAATAATATCATTCGATAAAAATCAGATCTACAGAAAGAAGGAAAGAGATCTGGCGTGTTTTTGAATTTCTTATAGAAATCGACGTGCGTCGATTACTATTCGACGTGAACGTCGATTTCATCCTGGCTGAACGTCGAGAGGAGAATAAGGAAGGTGCGTCGACTAAGGTGCGTCGACTTTATTAAATGCGTCGACTAGAAGTCAGAGGTACGTCGACAAAGATTACGTCGAATTCTTCTTAGAGTTACTTCGACTCATTCTGAGAGAAATGTCGACTACATTTTGACGTTGCGTCGAATACTATTCGACGCATATTTACTTAGACTAATTTTTTATTCTTAGAAATTATATTCTTCTCAATTCTAGGGGTTAAGATAAATCATTTCCCCAACAATCTCCCCCTATTTGTCTTAATCCTATTTAGAGAGAAATTGTATCAGTTTTTAATCAACCCAGCAAAGCATTTATACAGAGAAGAAATATGCTAAGTAATCAGAAGAAATCATATAACAAGTAATTGTCTTTCACAAGATTTAAACTAGGAACTTCTTGTTATACATGAAGTTGACAAAGGCAGAATAAAGTTTCCTAGATAAATTTTCAATAGCATCAAAAATATAGCCCCTGGCTCTATCAGGGTGCTCCTGGACATTTCTGATGATTGTGTGCAGTTTCTCCAGGATTTTGTCAGCATCAGGGAGAGTGTCATTTATAGAATAGCCCTTGCTGATGATAATTGCTGCCTTTTCATCAATCATCTCGATTGTAATGTTTTGAGGTTTCTTTTGTGTAGGCATGGGCTCAGGTGGTCCTTTGTTGTCAACCTTTGGCCTATATATTCTCTTCTCTGATTCCTGTTTCTCAGGGATCTCAGACATTTTTCCTTTCCCTTTCCAGGGTGAGTCATGCTATTTGTCTAATCTTGCAGGTCTTTTAGGCTTCTTATAGGGAATGTAGATATCTTCTGCACACCCTATACCCCTCTTGTGCTTTTGTCCTTTTTCTAGGATGAGCCCTGCCTGAGGATTTTTCTTTTGATAAGCTTCAACATCAAACAATTTCTTTGGAAGTTTGATGGAAGATTCAGCAAGAATCTGTTCTTTAGTCATCCCCTTCTTGATCTTTTCCAACCAGATATTCCTTTTATCTTCTACTTCTTTCATAGCTGCTTCATATTCATACAGCTCTCTTTCTCTTATTTCTTCATGCCTCTTTTCCATGTCAGGATCATGGTACTCCTTTACAGGACTGTTAGGAGTGATATTAGGCATTCTTTCAAACCTTTTTATCTCCTCAACAGCCTTTCTATATTTCTTTTTCTTTGCATAGTCTTTTCTTTCTTCTTTGGAGAATTTTTGCCAATGAGGGATGGCTTCTCTTCTTCTTTCCATTTGTCCTCTTGGTTTTTCCCTAGATAGCATTTGTGGAGGTAAAGGTAGAAGAGGAGGTAGAGATGGAGGTTGAAGTGGTGGAAGAGGCAGAGGTGGAGATGTAGTTTTCTTTTTAGAAGGAGAAGGTGGAGAAGGAACTTTTGAAGGAGAGGGAATTTGTTCTGTAACAGGAGGCAAAATGTCCTCTGGAGGAATATCCTCAAGTAAGGGTGTCTTGGGTTTGATATAGCTAGCAGAGAAGCCAGGAGAGTGATGCTGATATTCTTCCACACACAAGGGTGCCTCAATCCAGACTTGCCCTTTTAGGTCATCAGAAAAATCTGTTTCTTCCTCCCCCTGGACTTCTATATTTTGTACTGCAACAATCTCCCCCTAAACATATGGGGCATCTACTCTGAATGATGAATCCACAGCATGGTCTCCTTCTGTATAGTAGGAGGAGGATTCACCAAGGTGTTTGTTGAAGGTGTAATCAGAGTGATTGGAGAAGATTTGAGCCTATGGTAAAAGAAAAAAATGAAGTTGGTTTAATGCTTAAAGATAGTATTTAGAGATTAGAGAAGAGTTAGCCCTGAGCTTTAAGAAAATATAAAACCTGGATAGGGGGGTTTCTGGAGCAACTCTCCCCCTGGTTTATATCCTTCAGAAAGGATGTAAACCCTTTTGGCGACAGAGGTTGTTCTTGAAGAAGAACATGAAGCTCAGGAAGAGAAGCAGAGAGGTTGGCTAATTTGGCTTCACAGGTGGTGAGCATGTCGGCACACTCATTTGAGAAGTTGGTCAGACGTGTCTGGAAGTCATTCAGAAGTTGTTCCACAGCATCATTTATTGTTTTGATGAGAGCAGATTGAGCAGGGGTTGGCGCCATTGATGTAGAGAGAGAGGTAGAAGACGAAGATTTTGGCGGTTTGGGAGAGTATGAGTTATGAAATAAGAGGTGTTATTTAAAGGAGGTGAAACATCGAAAAGGAAACAGAAATCAAGGTATATTAGGTAACCAATCGTCAAAAGAAGAAGGGAAGATTTGTTTCCAGTTTTATTATGAAGTCGACGTTACGTCGAATTGGAGTCGACGCATGGTCGATGTTTCGGAGCATCTGTGACGTTGGTCATTGATGTCGACGTATGCGTCAATATGGAGTCGACGCTCCATCGAAACATGTCAGCCTAATGTCCTGCCGGCGTGGTCGCAGACTTACATCGAGATTAGATCGACGGTGCGTCGATAAGGGATCGACGCATCTTTGTTTTTAAGAAATCAATGCTAGCGTCGAGTTCCTCTCGACGGTGCGTCGATAGGTAATCGACGTGTCTTTAAGTACTTGCTTAGTTTTTCTGATCTCTTTTAGATTTCCCCAACAATGGTGTTTACAAGCTGTCATTAAGAATTCCCATGGTGTTGATAAAGTAAGTATGCTTAGTTTCATCTAAGGGTTTGGTAAAAATGTCTGCTCTTTGACTATCAGTAGGAATATATTCTAAGGTTATCTTACTTTTTTCTACATTGTCTCTAAGAAAGTGATGTCGGATCTCTATATGTTTGGTTCTACTATGAAGGACTGGGTTGGATGCTATGGATATAGCACTAGAGCTATCACAATAAATTTTAGAGTTATTGACTTCCAATTTATAGTCAAGAAGCTGATTTTGCATCCAGAGGATTTGTGAATAACAGCTCCTAGCAGCTATATATTCAGCTTCAGCTGTTGAGGTTGAGACTGAAGTTTGTTTCTTACTGAACCATGATATTAATCTGTCGCCTAGGAATTGGCAAGTACCAGATGTGCTTTTTCTATCAACCCTACATCCAGCATAGTCTGCATCTGAGAATCCTATTAATTCAAAATTTGTTTCTGCTGAGTACCACAGACCTAGTTCAGGTGTTCCCTTTAGGTATCTAAGAATCCTTTTTATAGAGGTGAGATGGGATTCTTTTGGATCAACCTGAAATCTAGCACATATGCAGGTTGCAAACATAATGTCAAGTCTGCTAGCTGTTAGATAGAGAAGGGATCCTATGATTGCCCTATATGTCTTTTGATCTACTGATTTTCCCTTATCATCCTTTTCTATAATGGCATTAGTTGTCATAGGTGTTTTCATGGTTGAGGCTGATTCCATACTAAACTTTTTGATTAATTCATTAGTGTATTTAGATTGTGAGATAAAGATTCCCTCACTGCTTTGTTTCACTTGTAGCCCTAAGAAATAAGAGAGTTCTCCCATACTACTCATTTCAAATTTTGATTGCATTAAATTAGCAAATCTTTTACAAAATTTGGGATGAGTTGAGCTAAAGATGATGTCATCTACATAGATTTGAACAAGAAGGAGTTGATTATTATGGGTTCTAGTAAAAAGTGTTTTATCTACTTTTCCTCTTTCAAAAGAATTTTCTAAAAGGAAGTTGGAGAGAGTTTCATACCAGGCTCTAGGTGCTTGCTTAAGACCATAAAGTGATTTGTTAAGTCTATAAACAAAGTTAGGTGAGGAGGGATTGACAAAACCTGGTGGTTGCTCTACATACACCTCTTCTTGAAGGTCACCATTCAGAAAAGCACTCTTGACATCCATCTGGTAGACTTTCATCTTCATGAAGGCTGCATAGGCAAGAAAGAGTCTGATTGCTTCCAATCTGGCTACTGGAGAAAAGGTTTGATTGTAGTCTATTCCTTCTTCTTGTCTGTATCCTTGTGCTACAAGTCTTGTCTTGTTCCTGACAATTACTCCAGTGGAATCTAGTTTGTTTCTGTATACCCACTTTGTACCAATAACTGGGTAGTTTCTTGGTCTCTCAACTAGGTTCCACACTTTGTTTCTCTCAAATTGGCTTAGTTCTTCTTGCATGGCTATAATCCAGTGAGGATCACAATTTGCTTCCTCAAACTTCTTTGGTTCAACTTGAGATAAGAAGCATTGGAGCATCATCCCATTGGAGACTTGGTGTCTTGTTCTTACTCCAGTATTGGGGTCTCTGATTACTTGGGATTGTGGATGATTTTTCATATTTATTCCTGTTCTGCTTGGATTTGTCAGATGCTCTTCTTCCTCATTAACAATGGGATCATTGTCCAACTGTTCTTCCTGAACCATGTTCTCTTGTGGGAGTTGGTTTTGATTGCTCTTTTCTTGACCTTCTTCATGCTCTTGTTCAGACTCCTCACTTGGTTCCTGTAGCTGGTTTTCTTTCCCAGTGTCTCTGTTCTCTAGAGTCAGTTGTTCAAGCTGAGTCTCTATGCTGCTATTTTCCTGTGGAAAAGGATTGGTGGAAGTTTCCTCCCCCTTAAACAGCATGTTAGTTTCATCAAATATAATGTGCATAGATTCTTCAATTCTGAGAGTTCTCCTGTTATAGCATCTATAAGCTTTACTAGATGATGAGTACCCCAGAAATATTCCATCATCAGACTTCTTGTCAAACTTGGCAAGATGATCTTTCCCATTATTTAGAATAAAGCAAGCACATCCAAAAATTTTAAAGTATTTAACAATGGGTGTTTTTCCCTTCAGAAGCTCATATGGAGTTTTTGCCTTAGTTTTGTGAATGAGGCTTCTATTTAGAACATAGTTTGCAGTGTTGACTGCTTCAGCCCAGAAGGTTTTTGGTAATCCTGATTCTGCAAGTAAGGTCCTTCCTGATTCAATTAAAGTTCTATTCTTTCTTTCAGCAACTCCATTTTGTTGAGGAATTCTAGGGGCTGGAAAACTTTGTCTAATACCTATATTCTCACAGAAACTACAAATTGACTGATTTTCAAATTCAGTCCCATGATCACTCCTGATAATTGAAACATGAGTATTGAACTCAGATTGAATCTGTCTTATGAATCTTGAGAAAATCTTATGGGTTTCAGACTTAGCCCTTAGAAAGAATACCCAGCTAAACCTAGAATAGTCATCTACAATGACTAAGGAATAAGACTTTCCACTTAAGCTCTGAGTGGATATGGGACCAAAGAGATCCATGTGCAGTAAGTAGAGGATCCTAGGGGAGTCATCCTTACCAATTGGTTTGAAGGATGACTTGGTCTGTTTTCCTAGTTGGCAAGGTCTACATGGAGAGTCCTTAGAGAATCTACCCTTTGGTAGGCCTCTAACTAGGTTATTCTTTGATAGTTTACTAATGGTTTTGTAGTTTAGATGACCCAGTCTTCTATGCCATAATTCACTTTTATTAATAATATTGTTGAACAAACAAACTTCTGTGGGTGAGGAGCTAAAGTCTACTATATATACCTTCCCTTTTCTAATTCCATTGAGTACTATGGCACCAGTCTTGATATCAATAATATGGCAAAATAGTGTGGTGAATTTTACCTCACACTTACCACTGTCACATATCTAACTTATACTTATCAGATTGTGCTTCAGTCCTTTGACTACTGCCACATTCTTGAAGGTAACTTTCCCTTCTTTGAAATCTCCAAAGCCCGTGGTTTGGCCACAGCTAGAGTCTCCAAAAGTCACTGGTGGTCCAAGTCTATCCTCAAAATTGGTTAATAGGTTTTTGTACCCTGTCATGTGCATGGAGCATCCACTGTCCAAGTACCACACTAGCCTGGAGATGTGATACATCTGCACATAAAATTTTAAACATTAGTTTGGACCCTCCTAAGCTGGGGTCCCTTCCTCCCAACAGTGAAAGGTTTAATGAAAGAATAAGTGGGTTTTTTAGAATATCCTTCCTCCTTTAGGGTATTGGCTTATCATACCAATTTTCTTTGGTAATGTTGCAGAAATAGTGTTCATAATAAAAGGAAATGGATTGAGAAGACTTTTTGGAAAAGGAGACATTTATGTTAGATTGGTTGTGTCGATATGAATTCGACGTATGTTTAAAGTTGCGTCGAGTGGAAGTCGACGCTTCCTTCATTCTGTGGTTACTTTTAGTCGAAGCATAGGAGAGATTGCGTCGATTGGAGTCGACGTATTTTGGTGTCTGCGTTGATTAGAAATCGATGCATTATTTGAGTTGCGTTGAGTAGAGTTCGACGCACGTCGATAATGATTCGACGCAAGTTTGTTTCTTTTCTGAGGATATTTACCTAGGATTCCTTCATACATAGTGAGATTATTTTTGTTAAAAACAGTGGTTATTTCTGGATTTTCTTGTGATCTTTCTCCTGTCAAATGATTCTCCCTAGTGAAGTGAATAGGATGTCTCCAGACAGATTTGCTGGGTGATTGAGGTTTGGATTCTAAGTCAGTGTTATATTCTAGTTGTCTAAATCTATCAGTGAGATTGTTAGAGATATTTTTGAGCTTCTGACTTCTGCCATTTAGAGAGTCTTCAAAGGCTTTTGCCTTTGCTGGCTCATTTCTTAGTGCTTGATTTTCAGTATTGATTTTATCTAGTTGCTCCTCTGAGTGTCCTAGACTGAGCTCATAGTTTTTATGTTGTGTATTTATTTGTTTGAGATTGTTTAGTTCATTTCTTAGTTCCTTTACTTCTTTCTCAGATTTGACTAGATCTAAACAGAATTCTTTGAAACTATTTTTGAAATCAGTGGAAGAGAAATCTATATCATCAAATATATTTACCAGAGATGTATCTTCAGGCTTTTCAGTAGCCATCAAACAGGTTTCCTCTTGCTTAGCCTTTTCATGATCATCTTCAGATGAGATACTTCCTTCAGATTCTAAATCACTCCATGATTGAGCAATAAACCCTTTCTCTTTCTTCTTCTTCTTCTTTAGATCTGTTCTTTTCAGATCTTTCTTATTGCTGATCTCTTTAGGACATTCAGGTGCAATGTGTCCAGGTTTCCTGCAAGAATAACATATAATCTCTTTATTAGGAGTTTTGTCAAACCTGGTTTTTGAGTCTCTCCTTCTGGATCCTTCTGTTTTGATCCACTTCTTGAACCTTCTGGCCAGTAGACTGATCAGCTCTTCATCATTTGTAGAGGGTTCACCTTCAGTAGCCTTCAAAGCAATGCTCTTTTCTTTTGAGAGTGGAGGAGCCTTTTCTTTCTCTTCTTTCTCAGCTCTTGTTTTCAACAACTGTTCATAAGATCTTAATTTACCCAGCAGGACATCTGTTGAGATTTCTTTTTGACTTCTGGAGTCTTTAATTGGCCAGATTCTTGAATCCCAAGAGCTAGGGAAGCAAGTTAGCAATTTGTCATTTATCTCAGTGAGAGATTGATGATTCCTGATCATATACACATTTATGGACTCATCCGGGCCGCTTTTCAGTCATTTCACCGCACTTTAGCCCTGTTATAGGTTATATTTGATAATCCATGCTATGTGCACTTCTGGGGCCACTTTGGTGTGATTTCGTGCTTATCGTCATTAGTAGTTTTCATGCGCTGTTAAGTGCCACCTTCAGTGGCTGGATTTGTGGTTGTGCCGGAATAGGAGTCGTGTAGGTGTTTCCGGTGCAATTCTGCACAGGAACACTGCGCACGATCACTTATTCTATTGCGCACGACCACTGGTCGTGCGCCACTGATCGTGTGCACTTAACCCTTTTTTCATGAGTTCTGTTTGGTGTAGTGCGCACGACCATCAACGCCAGTGCACACGACCACCGGTCGTGCGCCACTGTTCGTGCGCACTTATCATTAAATTTCTGAGTTCTGTTTCGTCTAATGCGCACGACCACCGACGATAGTGCGCACGGCCACTGGTCGTGCGCCACTGGTCGTGCGAACATTTTATTTTATAAATTTCGTGTCTTGCAGGTTCCACCCAGGCAGTGCGCACGATCGCAGAATTCCTGTGCGCACGACCACTGGTCGTGCGCCAATGATCGTGCGCAGTATTTATTCCAGCGCCTATTTAAACGCCTGTTTCGATTTTAGGGCAATATCTGATTCCGGGAGCAGAGTTCCTGTTCCGTACGCCGCCGACCACCACCTTGGGACGCCTCCACTTCATCTCCTACGCAAGGGGAAGCCTCCTCCATCCATTCCAAGACTTCCTCCATTGTCCGTGAGTGTTCTTCACCATCCGCAAGCCTCCAAGCAGCCATTCTCTCATTCCGCCCGGTGAAAAGAAGAAGAAACCTGAAGTCGAAGAAGACGGAGCTACGTAGGGAGATTGTGACAACTCTTTACGCCGGAAGCATAGTCCGCCCGAGTCCGGAGGTAGCCCGACCACCTACCATTCCGGCCGTGAACGGCCGCTAGTCTTCACCATCGGTTATTTCTTTCCTCTTTCCTTCATTGTACTCGTTGAGCCGTGTAAACTTGAATATTGTGATGTTGTTTGTTGAAATGAATGCTTCCTTGTTGTTCTTCATGGTTTGCTTGTGATTCACTCCGTTTTCCACTCACTCACTCACGCACGCACGCAAGGTGTTTGTTCCGCGTTAGCAAGAGTTAATGGCGGTTGTGAAGAGGTGTTTGCGACTCTCACCTTCTCGCACTTGAGCACGCTCCATCCACCTCTCGAAGCACGGCATCGCGGCCGTTGCATCCATCTCACCTTGCGAAGCGGTGCTTTCGACCCGCATTCCTTTTGCTGTTGTTAAGACTAGGAAAACCAACCAAAAACCCCCTCTTTGTGTTTGTGAAACGCTTGTGTAACAATAGTCACTGCGCGATTTGTTCACCCAACCTGCATTCCTCAAGAGACCAACATCCGGGGATTCCATTCTCCACAATTATTACTTGACAGCGACCGGTGCACTTGCCGACACGCATCAGAGATATGTCCTTCTCAAGTGTTCTTAACTCATTTACTATGAGGCTGAATCTGGCATACATGTCTGCAACACTTTCACTTTCTTTCTTCTGGAAGTTTTTATATTGAGAGATGAGTAATGCCTTTCTGTCTTTTCTCTCATCAGCACTTCCTTCTACCATTTTAGAGAGAGCTTACCATATTTCCTTAGCTGACTCACATTCAGCAATCTTTTGGAAGATTTCATCTGAGAGGGTTGAGACTAGGATATTCATAGCCTTGGCATCATATGCTTGGGCTTTCTTTTCTTCATCTGTCCATTCAGCCTTTGGAGCAAGTGTTTCAGTTACTTTTCCACTTGAGTCCTTTCTGAATGGCTTGGGAGGACCTGTCATAATAACATCAAATATATCTTCATCAATAGAATTCATATAGATCCTAATTCTTGTTTTCCAAATTGCAAACTTTTCAAGATTGCACATTGGTGGTCTGGTGGAAGCATAATCTTTGATTTGTGCCATGTGAAAAATAATTTTTAGAAATATATATATATATAAGAGGTAGGATCTTTTTGATCAAGGAGTTAACCTTTTTAGATCAATCTCCCTCTGATACCAATTGAAAGTGCACAGTTAACCTCACTAGAATTCTCTAGAAGGGGGTGAATAGAGATTTAAAAATACTTTGTGCAATTATATATATATATATGTGTGTAATAATCACAGATTTAAGCTTCCCACACACCAACAAGAATTAAGCAAGTAGAGAAGAAAAATAGCAAGAAGAAAATCACAGCACAACACAAAGAAATATAGTGGTTCCCCAAACTTTGGGTAGTCCACTCTTCTACCCCCTTTGATAGGAATTCACTAACTTGCACTGAGTCTTTTGATAAGGAGACTCTTAGAACCAGACTGAGTCTTTTGATAAGGAGACTCTTAGAACCAAACTGAGTCTTTTGGTAAGGAGACTCTTAGAACCACTACAACTGAATTTTTTGAAGAGAGATTTTAAAAACTCTTTTACACAATTTGAAAATGTAATGAGAAGAAGAAGTAGAACAAGTAGAAGAACAGAAAAAATATATGTAAGAAAGAATCTTCTTCCTAGCAAGAAGATTAGAAGCACAAGTATAGTGAATATGATCTCTCTTCTATAGTGAGAAGGAGATTGTAGCCCTTTCTCTCTTTTAGTGAGAGCTTTCAGAAATTGCAGCAGAATGGCTTTAGAAGGAGGAGAAGATGAAGGCTTTTTCTTTGCTGCAGCACACTATTTCTTTTCTCAGCTTTCTCACTAATCACTTGGGAGCTCTTCCCCCTTTTCAAATGTATATGGTGGATCACTAGTCATCATTCTCTGCCGACCTCCTCTTTATTTATAGCTCTGTTTCAAAGGATGTTGCTAAAGGGGAATAATCAATCAGCAATTAGAGAGAGATAGTTTCCATAATAATTAAATCTGTAGAAGGAAAGAATTTATTCTGATTTCAAATAATATCCATAATAATCTTAATCAAATTAGCCAAGAATCAAATAGAAGGAAAGACTGATTCAGAACGGCTATAAAAGAATAATATCATTCCATAAAAATCAGATCTACAGAAAGAAGGAAAGAGATCTGGCGTGTTTTTGAATTTCTTATAGAAATCGACGTGCGTTGATTACTATTCGACGTGAACGTCGATTTCATCCTGTCTGAACGTCGAGAGGAGAATAAGGAAGGTGCGTCGACTAAGGTGCGTCGACTTTATTAAATGCGTCGACTAGAAGTCAGAGGTACGTCGACAAAGATTACGTCGAATTCTTCTTAGAGTTACTTCGACTCATTCTGAGAGAAACGTCGACTACATTTCGACATTGCGTCGAATACTATTCGACGCCTATTTACTTAGACTAATTTTTCATTCTTAGAAATTATATTCTTCTCAATTCTAGGGGGTTAAGATAAATCATTTCCCCAACAGTGTGCTTTTCACTAATCAGATTTGCTATTTATATGGCTTAAGACTTAGGTAAAATTAAACCTAATAATTGGATTTGATTGCTCTTATAATTGTAAGTGTAAATGAAACTACATCATAAAGCTGAGTTCGTCGAACTCAAACTGGAGTTCGTCGAACACAAAGCTGAGTTCATCTAAAACTACATCATAAGGCTGAGTTCATCGAACACAAAGCTGAGTTCGTCGAACTCAAAGCTGAGTTCGACGAACTGAAACACGACGTTCGTCGAACCCAGGAAAGAGTTCGTCGAACTGAGACTTTTCCCATTTGTCTAAGTGCAACCTGAAGCTCAGCTGAAACAGATTATTCTGGTTAAGCTGATCATACTACTTTAAAATCATTAAAGATAGGATTACTTGAATGCCTAATCATGTCTCTCATAGGGTTGATGTGTCAACATTTTAAGGTATGTCAAATCAAGATTGGAAGAATGAAGTATTTTACATTATTCTACATTTAACATTCCTAGTTCAATCTTGAAGGCATTAAACTTGGCTTCATCCAATGGCTTAGTGAAGATATCAGCCACTTGACTATCAGTGGGGACAAATTCAAGGCAAATATCTTGAGATTCTACATGTTCTCTTATAAAATGATATCTTATTTCTATATGCTTAGTCCTGCTGTGAGAGATAGGATTCTTAGCAATAGAGATAACACTGGATGAGTCACAATAAAGAGGAGAGTTACTTACCTTGGGATTGTAGTCCTCTAGCTGGTGTTGAATCCACAATAGCTGTGCACAATAGCTCCCTACAGCAATGTATTCAGACTCAGTAGTGGAGATAGTCACACTTGTCTGCTTTTTTCTGCTCCATGATATCAACCTTCTTCCTAGGAATTGACAAGTGCCACTTGTGCTTTTCTTGTCTTCTTTGCAGCCTGCAAAATCTGCATCTGAAAATCTAGTTAGTTCAAAATCATTGTTCTTAGGGTACCAAAGGCCAAGATGCAGGCTGCCTTTAAGGTATCTCAGAATCCTCTTTGCAGCTGTGTAGTGAGATTCCTTAGGACATGTCTGGTACCTAGCACACACACATGTAGCATACATAATATCTGGTCTACTAGCAGTTAATTATAACAGGGATCCAATGATGCACCTGTACATGGATTCATCAAAGGCCTTGCCCTTCTCATCCTTGTCCAGGGAAATGTTGGACCCCATAGGAGTTTTCATGGTGGAAGCTGATTCCATCCCAAACTTCTTGATAAGCTCCCTAGTGTACTTAGTCTGAGAAATGAATATACCTTCATCAGACTATTTTACTTGGAGGCCTAAAAGTACTTGAGCTCTCCCATACTGCTCATCTCAAACTCCCCCTGCATTAGGTTGGCAAACCTTTTGCAGGGGTTGTCATCAGTAGACCCAAATATTATGTCATCAACATATATTTGGAATAGGAGACACTTACCCCTTGTTTCCCTAAGAAACAATGTGCTATCTATCTTTCCCCTCAAGAACTTGTTCTTGATGAGAAAGCTAGACAAAGTCTCATACCAAGCCTAGGGGGCTTGCTTAAGACCATAAAGAGCTTTCCTAAGTAAGTAAACATGACTAGAGAGGGTAGGATGTACAAAACCTGATGGTTGCTCAACATATACCTCTTCCTTCAAGTAACCATTGAGGAAGGCTGATTTGACATCCATTTGATACACTTTGAACCCCTTGTGGGCAGCATAGGCAAGGAATAGCCTAATTGCTTCCAACCTTGCAACAGGGGCAAAGGTTTGATCAAAGTCTATCCCTTCTTCCTTTCTATACCCCTTGGCTACCAGCCTTGCCTTGTTCTTTATGATTGTGCCATTTTCATCTAACTAGTTCCTATAAATCCATTTGGTACCTATGATATTGTGTCCTTGAGGTTTTGGCACCAATTTCCATACCTTGCATCCCTTGAATTATAGAAGTTCTTCTTGCATAGCTTGAATCCAAAAGGTGTCTTGGTTGGCTTCTTCAAATTTCTTGGGCTCCATTTGAGATGGGAAGCTCAAGAATAGGGCTTCATTATGAGCCCTACTTCTGGTTAATACACCTTGATTCTGATCTCCAATTATTTGTTCTCTTGGATGATCCCTTAGATGTCTTACAGTTGTAGGCAGTCTATTCTCAGCTTGCTGTGTTGTTTCTGCTGGTTCAGCAGTGTCATCAGCATTGACTTCTTCCTCTTCAGGGATGGCAGCATCAGAATAAGCTTTGCTGCTGCTGGGTGTCTTGTATAGTCATCCTTTCCAAATCTTGTTCATTTCCTGCCAAGACAGAAGATCTAGACCAGCCCTTATATATTAGGTTGGTCTCATCAAATACTACATGCATAGACTCCTCTACTACATGAGTTTTCTTGTTATACACTCTATAAGCTCTACTATATGAGCTATAGCCAACAAGAACACCCACATTGCATTTCTCTGCAAACTTTGTTAATTGAGATTTTCCATTGTTTAAAATGTAGCATTTAGCCAAAGATTCTAAAGTATGAAATTGTAGGTTGTTTGCCTTTCAGAATCTCATAGGGAGTTATTCCATGAACCTTATTGATGGAAGCTCTATTGAGAACATGACATGCAGTATTGACTGCCTCAGCCCAAAAGTATTCTGGGAGTGATGAGTCACTAAGCAGTGTTCTCCCAGCTTCTATCAAGGTCCTATTCCTCCTCTCAGCCACACCATTTTGTTGTGGAGTCCTTGGGGAGGAGAACTCTTGGGTGATACCATATTCTTGACAAAACCTTGTCATAGCTTCAGATAGAAATTATGTGCCATGGTCAGTTCTTGTCCTGACCACAGCACATTGCAAGTCATTCTGAATTGCTTTGACATGAGTTATAAAGATATTTAGAGTATCAGACTTCTTCTTTAGGAAGAATACCCATGTATATTTTGAGTGATCATCAACAATCACCAAAGTATACAACTTCCCACCTAGGCTCTGAATTGGCAAAGGACCAAACAAGTCCATATGCAAGAGATAAAGACATCTTTCAGTGTCTTTGGAGCCAATACTTTTAAAGGTGGCCCTTGTTTGCTTACCCATTTGGCAAGCATGGCAGGGACCACTTTTAATACATTTTATATTAGGACTATTCCTAACAAGGTTTTTAGAGAATAGTCTATACATTGTTTTGTAGTTAATGTGAGCAAGTCTCTTGTGTCATTGAACACAAAGGGACTCATTCTCATTAGCTACTAGACAAACATATGTAAGATAATTACTGCATATAAAGTTTAAGCAATAAACATTCCCACTCCTAGTGCCTGAGAGAATGGTCTCTAAGTCTTTAGACTTTTTAATCAAGCACTTGTCATTGTGGAATTCAATGACATATCCTAGATCACATAGTTGATTTATGCTTACTAGGTTGTGTTGCAACCCTTCAACATACGCTACCCTTGTAATTGAGACTATGTCATTGGAGATCATACCATATCCTTTGGTGATTCCCTTTTCTGACCCCCCAAAGATAACTTTGGGTGCATTCTTTACAGCCTTGTAGTCCTGTAGAAGATTTCTTGTTCCTGTCATGTGCCTTGATCACCCACTGTCCAAGTACCAAATTTGGTTGAGGCTGGTACTTGAACTATCCTACAAAAAGGAGTTTAGTTATCCTTAGGAGCCCAAATAGCTTTGGGTCCTAGGTACTTGTTAGCATGATGAAATGACCTTACACTAGTTGCACCCTTTGCAGGAAGGCTTATCTTTGCACATGGCACATTAGGATTGTGCCAACAGTCTATGGCAAAGTGTCCTACTTTACCACAACACCAACATTCATGAATGTTGTATCTCCTCTTTTGAACATTTCTTGAGGGGTGTGCAGCACAGTCCACATGTTCAGGAGGAGAGACAGCAGCTTTTATCTTGTTTCTTTCAGCAAGGATTTGGCTGAAAGTCAATCTGTGGACAGTCTTAATGGTCTTTGTATTAATGGCATCAGCTTGCTTTGGCTTTTGGGCAATGCAAGTTTTGATGGCATTAGACACTGAGCAATTAGACATGTCCACTGATTTGACAGCAGTCAAGTTCTTGGCTGAATCAACCCTAGAAGGTCTTGTTTTCTTATTCTTGAATAAAGGGGCTGATGTACCAAATACAAATGGTCCAGGTTGGGCCATTTGAATTTCCTCATAGGGAGCCTTCATAGCACTCAATATCATTCCCTTTCTTCCACTATGGGAAGGAGTGTTTTCCTTCCTATAGGTACTCCCATTCTTCCAGTGACCATACA
Organism: Dactylorhiza incarnata; assembly: GCA_033032865.1. NCBI lineage: Eukaryota > Viridiplantae > Streptophyta > Magnoliopsida > Asparagales > Orchidaceae > Dactylorhiza > Dactylorhiza incarnata. Next base: position 2,115,636 of record JAWHQI010000175.1, on the reverse strand, counting down.
TGCTTTCATGGTCATACCTGTTGGAAGGGAGTAATACCTTTTGAAAGGTGGTTTGAGGCTTAGCCTTACCCCTGCTCTTTTCTCCACTCCCTTCTCCGGCTTCCATTGTATTGAATCATAGTCCTCTCCTATTGGATTGAGAAGAGAAGGAGTCAATAATAGGGAGCACAGATTTTGGCTTGGAGAATTGAGCCACTAGGCTTCTTTTTTTCACAAGCTTCTCCTCAAGATCCTTGATGACCTTGTTCTTCAGGGATATAGTGCTCAGATGGGTGATAGTTATCCTCTTCAGATGGCTAATTTTCCTATACATCTGATTCATCTTGGTAGAAGATTCGGTTCATTCTTGTTTTTCCATCTTAAGGGAATCAATCTCTTGGGCTTGCCTCTTGGCTAGCTTTTTGCTCCTTTTCAGAGCTTCCAAGAGAGCATCATACTTGTCAATCAATTGATTGACATCTACCTCAGCTTCTGAATCACTTCCACTAATTGATGAAGGCGCTCTAGATTCTGGTCCAGTCTCATAATCAGAAGAGGATAAGGAATGAATTAATACCTGTTCATTTTCTGAGATGTTCTGACTGTCCTCATTATCAGTGATGGCCATGAGGCCTAGCGGAACATTGTCCTCTTCATCCCCCTCTATATCACTATCTGAGTGTGATAGAGGGGCCCTGACTCCATCCTTGGCAGCAGGATAATCTTCATATTCTTCTGCTGCAAACAGCCCTATGTAGGCTTCTTCTTCATTCTCTGAATCTAAAGTTGAGGATTCAGATTCACTCCAGATTTTTCCTTTCTTTGCTAGGAAGGATTTTTCACCCTTCCTATCCTTTTGGTGATGGTGCTTCTTGTCACCTTTCTCCTTTCTTTTGGCTAGACAGTCAGCTATGACATATCCAGGTTTGCTGCAGCAATAGCAAATAATGTTATTTGAAATATGTTTACTAGATTTGGAATCATACCTGTCACCCTTTGGGTGTTATCTATCAAGTTTCCTGTGGTCCTTCTTGGAGTGTGGTGAGGAGGAGGGCTTGTTCTTCCATTGCTTCCTCCTCATCATCTTCTTGAACTGCCTTGAGAAGGCAACAAACTCTTCATCAGAGGAAGAGCTATCGGAGGTGCTGATTTTAGATTTTTCAGATTCAACACCTCTCCTTGGAGGAGACACCATCCTGCTCTTGCTTTTCTTGGAGTTGTCAGCTTTGAGAGCTATAGATTTCTCCCTTGCCTGAGCCTTTGTTGAGGTGTCTTCTTCCTTTCTTGTAGACAGATGCATCTCATAAGAGAGCAGCTTTCCAAACAGTGTATGAGTGGGGGTCTCACCAAGCCTAGCCACTTCCCTGATAGCACATATTTTTATGTCCCAATCCCTTATTAGAGATCTAAGGAACTTACTGTTGGAGTTTCTGAGATGATCTCAAAGCAATCAACAGTTAGTCTTGCTGCCAACGCAATATGAGCCTATAGGGTCGCACATAAAAGCGTTTGGAGAAGTTGGAGAAAGGATTGTGTTGGCCTTATTCATATTGGATATGAGTGGAGGACCAATCCTGTGACTGCTTGGCATTAACTTGAGAATGTCTCAACGGGAAATCGTTTAAAGGGTTTAAACGAATGGATTTATGCTAGATAAATTCGGGTAAAGGGTTTAACCGAACTGTGTCGAATTCGGCTAAAGGGTTTAACCGAATTATGTTGATTCGACTAATAGAATTCGGCTATATCGATTCGGCTAATGTAATTAACCGAATTCGACTAAAGGGTTTAGCCGAAATATATCAGTTCGACGAAATGGTTTCGACGAAATGATATAACCGAATTTAAATAGTCGAATTGGCTATAGCATATAGACGAATTCGTCGAAATGGTTTCGCCGAATTTGGTTATAGTGATTAGTCGAATTCGGTAAGTGATTAGTCGAATTCGGCGAATGTAAATCTGGACAGAAATGTTCTGGTCTGCGGATAGCCTGATTTATGCATTTTAGTATAAAAGGGCTTGCAATTCTAGGTTTACGTAAGAATTAATCTTTTCGCGATTTTGACGTGAACGGCCGACCGGAATAGTTCCGCGCGAGGGTCTCGTTCTTCCCGTCCGCCGATCGCCTTCCGCCGCCGCTAGTCATCGTCGTCGGTCGTCGCCTCCCCTGGATCGGATCTAGCAGTCTGTGGGGACGTTGAGAGCTTCCTTCTCCGACGTAGTTCTTGTACGACAAGAAGCTAGGGTTCTCCATCGTTCGTGTGGATCGCTGTAGAGGAGCCGATACATTTAGGTTCTTGGAACTCAGATTTCGGATTTCTCTTTCGAGCACCTTGGTTGAGTGTTAACTCAATCCCGCAAAGGTACTTTGTATTTCGATTTGCTTATTCTCTTGAATCATGAAAACCGCAAGATCCGTTAGCTTCTTTTGGGTTGTTCTTGTTATTTCCGCTGCGCATATGTGATATGTCATCCCGTTCGAGGGGTATAGAAAACCCAACTGTGGTATCAAAGCGAGGTTGTGGTCAAATGCGTGTAAATTGGGACAATTGGAAGCATTCTAAATGCCCTAATTTCTTCTTGGAATATCACATTTGATGTGATTTTGTGTGGTTTCTGGTGGTGGGATTTCAAAAATTTGATGGTCGTTAGCTTCTTTTGGGTTGTTCTTGTTATTTCCGCTGCGCATATGTGATATGTCATCCCGTTCGAGGGGTATAGAAAACCCAACTGTGGTATCAAAGCGAGGTTGTGGTCAAATGCGTGTAAATTGGGACAATTGGAAGCATTCTAAATGCCCTAATTTCTTCTTGGAATATCACATTTGATGTGATTTTGTGTGGTTTCTGGTGGTGGGATTTCAAAAATTTGGTCGGGGCTCTGCTCCTTGGACCACCGCCAGGGGCGCTGCCCCTTGGACCCCGTTAGGGGCTCTGCCCCTAAGACCCCGCCAGGGGCGCGGCCCCTTGGAACCCGCCAGGAACGCATGTGATTGCGTTGCGATTTTCATTGTTTCAGAGATTGTTTCTCCTCTGCAGTAACCGTCCCTCAAAATGGTTTGTGAAACCAAATGTTTAGATTATTGAATCTGACATGAGAGATGAGCTTGTCTACTGCACAAGTGGAGTTGCTTTGCTTGTGTTCACTGCATGTAAATCTGAAGATCTAGAAGTGTTCTGAGTATTCAGATTTAACCCCCTTTTTATCAAACTGTTGATAATCCTTTTATGTGCACATAGGGGATGCATTTATTTTGTGTATGTGCATGGTGATTAAATGTTAATCACGATGAAATGTTCATCTATTGAAAAATAAAAATCCCTTATCTAATATTAAGTATTCGGATGCCTTCCGATGGATGACACTCTTCCTGCCTCGATCGATGAAGTGTGGGCTTGCCAAAGCAAGGTGCATTAATCTATCTTGGTAAGGGTGCGAGTGGATAATTGTGATATCCCACTGTCAACATCGGGTCAAACTTAACTAGGTGACCTAAAAGGTTGAGTGCCTAGAGGCATAGGGTTGGCATGCTCCATATGATGGATGCGAATAAAGAGTTATTCACCAACCATACAAGAGTTGCATAGTGATGCAATTGACAAATGTTGTCTACCTAAATAACCGCATTATGAGAGGAACGCCAAAGCGGACTCGCGGTGTTGGTGAAATACGGATCTTGTCCACTAAGAGAGTAGCTCGCATAAACTCTTCGAAACGATATCAAGGGTTATTGATTTGATTAAAATAGTGGGAGCTCTTTAATAAAAGTCCTTATTAAAAAATATATAAAATATATTTTGAAATATAGTACTAAAATTTTACTTTGCAAAATTCCTTGTAGAATATCCATGGCAAGTGGATCTCACTCCGCCTTGTCCCTGAGAGCGATCCTTGAGAAGGATAAGCTAAATGGGACAAATTTCCTTGACTGGTATAGAAACCTGAGAATTGTTCTCAGGCAAGAGCGCAAGCTCTATGTCTTGGAAGAAGATCCCCCTGAAGAGCCAGCCTCTAATGCACCACGTGCAGATAAAGATACTTATAAGAAGTATGGAGATGACTCCTTGGATGTTGAATGCCTTATGCTCGCGACTATGAACTCTGATCTTCAGAAGCAACATGAGAACATGAGTTGTTATGAGATGGTTGAGCACCTGAAGAAAATGTTTCAAGGGCAAGCTCCCCAAGAGAGTTTCGATATATCCAGGGTGTTATTTCAGTGTAAGATGGGAGCTCGAGACCCAGTGGGAACTCACGTACTCAAGATGATTGGGTATATAGAGAGCCTTGAAAGACTGAGGTTTCCTTTGAGCCAAGAGTTGGCCACTGATCTGATCCTGCAATCATTGCCGGACAGTTATGAGCAGTTTGTCTTAAATTACAATATGAATGAAATTGACAAGACACTGCCCGAGCTCCTAGGCATGTTAAGAACTGCCTAGATCAACATGAAGAAGACCAAGCCCGCTAGCCCCATACTGATGGTGCATAAAGGTAAGGGCAAGGTCAAGGGAACCAAGAAGACTAAGGTAGGACCTAAGTCACATCTTGATCCCAAGTCTTCAGCACTGAAAAAGAAAGGATTGGCTAAGGAAGGGAAGTGCCACCATTGCGGTAAGGCGGGGCACTGGAGGAGGAACTGTCCTCAGTATCTAGAAGATCTGCAGAAGAAGAAGGGAAGTATGACTTCCACTTCAGGTATTTTCGTTATAGAAATAAACCTTTCTACTCCTTCATCCTGGGTATTGGATACCGGATGTGGTTCTAACATTTGTATAAATGTGCAGGAACTGAGAAGGAGAAGAATGTTGGGTAAAGGGGAGGTAGACCTGCGCGTTGGGAATGGAGCAAGAGTTGTTGCCGTCGCCGTTGGTTCATGTTTGGACATGATTGGTTTCTCTTTCGTAATTAAGAACAATTGTTGTTCTATTTATAAGAATGATGTTTGTTATGGCGTTGCCCAAATGTTTAATGGTTTATATGTTTTGAACTTAAACCATCCGATCTATAACATAGAAAATACTAAAAGACTAAAAATAAATGATTCGAATCCTACGTACCTTTGGCATTGTCGTCTAGGCCATATAAACGAGAAACGCATATCCAAGCTCCATAAAGATGGACTACTGGACTCATTTGATTATGAATCATTTGAGAGATGCGAGTCATGTTTGTTGGGCAAGATGACGAAAGCTCCTTTCACTAGTTGTAATGAGAGGGCTAATGATCTCTTGGGTATAATACATAGTGATGTATGCGGACCCATGAGTTCTATGGCTAGAGGTGGGTTCTACTACTTCGTTACATTTACTGATGATTTCAGTAGATTCGGATACGTGTTTCTTAAGAAGAATAAATCCGAGACCTTTGAAAAGTTCAAAGTATTTAAAAATGAAGTAGAGAACCAACTGGGAAAAAGGATAAAAGCACTCCAATCTGATCGAGGCGGCGAATATCTGAGTCTTGAGTTTCGTGATCATCTGAAAGAGTGTGGTATTGTATCACAGCTCACTCCGCCCTGAACACATCAACATAATGGTGTTTCTGAGAGGAGGAATCGTACCTTGTTGGACATGGTGCGATCGATGATGAGTCATGCAGATTTGCTCGTTTCCTTTTGGGGTTTTGCTTTAGAGACTGCTGTTTTCACACTAAATCGAGTTCCAACGAAAATAGTTCTAAAGACACCATATGAGATATGGACTGGGAAGCGTCCTAGTATGTCGTTCATCAAGATTTGGGGCTGTGAGGCATACGTGCGACGTTAAATGCCTGACAAGCTGGAACCCAAATCGGATAAATGTTATATCGTGGGGTATCCTAGGGAAACCAAAGGATACTACTTCTACTTACCGTCTGAGGGCAAAGTGTTTGTCACAAGGACTGGTGTCTTTTTGGAGAAAGGGGTCTTATCCAGAAAGACTGCAAAGGTAGAACTTGAAGAAGTTCAAGAGCCACAAACAATGAACGAACCAGAATTGGAACCTGAGCAAGGACTACAAGAAGTTGTAGCTGGAGAGCCTGCTCAAGAAACACAAGTCCTACGTAGATATGGTAGACCAAGATTTGAGCCTGAGAGAAATGGATTTCTCATGACTCAAATAGGTAATGTGTTGCTTATGGATCATGATGATGAGCCTGCAACCTACCAAGAGGCTATGAATGGACCTGACTCCTAGAAGTGGCTTGAAGCCATGAAATCTGAAATGGACTCCATGTATGCAAACCAAGTTTGGACCTTGGTGGAACCACCTGAAGGGGTACGACCCATAGGGTGCAAATGGGTCTTCAAGAAGAAGACTGACATGGATGGGAATGTACAGACATTCAAAGGCCGACTGGTGACTAAAGGTTTCAGGCAAATTCATGGTGTTGACTATGATGAAACCTTTTCCCCTGTAGCAATGGTCAAGTCCATCATAATTCTAGTTGCTATTGCTGCATATTATGACTACGAGATCTGGAAAATGGATGTCAAAACGGCTTTCCTTAATGGAAACCTCCTTAGGAAGTGTATATGACACAACCCGAGGGTTTTGTATCTCCAGATGAAGCCACTAAAATATGCAAGTTAAATCGATCCATTTATGGATTGAAACAGGCTTCTCGAAGTTGGAATCTACGTTTTGATGAGAAAATCAAAGAGTTTGGTTTCATCAAGAAAGAAGATGAGCCTTGTGTTTACAAGAAGATTAGTGGGAGCATTGTTGTCTTCCTGATATTGTATGTAGATGACATACTGTTGATCGGGAATGACATTCCGACCCTGCAAGTTGTTAAGCCTAGGGAAGTGTTTTTCTATGAAAGACTTGGGTGAAGCGACTTACATACTTGGTATTAAGATCTATAGAGATAGATCGAAGAAGTTGTTGGGTTTGACCCAGAGTGCATACATTGGCAAGGTGTTGAAACGGTTCAACATGCTTGAGTCCAAGAAAGGATTCTTACCCATGTCACATGGTGTGAGTCTCTCTAAGGACTAGTGTCCTAAATCTTTGGAAGATAAGGACCGCATCAAGATGATTGCATATGCTTCGGCAATTGGATCAATCATGTACGCAATGTTATGTACTCGACCCGATGTCTCATATGCTTTAAGCATGACTAGCAGGTATCAGTCTGATCCGGGTGATGGTCACTGGATTGCAGTCAAGAATATCCTAAAGTACTTGAGAAGGACTAAGGATACATTCTTGGTGTTTGGTGGAGAGGAAGAGCTCGTTGTAAAGGGTTACACGGATGCAAGCTTCCAGACTGACAGAGATGACTCAAAGTCACAGTCAGGTTTTGTGTTTTGCCTTAATGGAGGAGCTGTGAGCTGGAAGAGTTCCAAGCAAGAGACAGTTGTTGATTCTACGGCTGAGGTTGAGTATATCGCTGCAGCGAATGCGGCGAAGGAGGCTGTATGGATTAGGAAATTCATCAGCGAGCTTGATGTAGTTCCTAGCATTGTTGATCCCGTAGTTCTCTACTGTGACAACAACGGTGCAATTGTACAAGCTAAGGAACCTAGATCTCATCAGCGCTCCAAGCACATACTTCGGCGCTTCCATCTTATTTGAGAGATTGTCGATCGAGGAGATGTGAGCATATGTAGAGTACCGACTGAAGAAAATATAGCGGATCCACTGACAAAGCCTCTTGCGCAAAAGAAACATGATGGTCATGTTAGATCAATGGGTATTAGATACCTGAATGATTATCATTAGTGGGATCCTTGTGGATTGCATATTTGTTGGTTTTTGTTCATTGGATGAATTGTAAAATGTACTATGTATTTCATTTTATATTTATGGCAAGTTCTTTTATTATGTCATTTATATCTGTCTGATAAGATTAATTAGCATAATAAATTCCCTTAAAGTGTTTGCTTCCATAGGAATTCAAGTACGTGACTTGAATGTGAGAGCCTATGTTTATAAGGAGCTTCATTCTTAAATGGTCCCTGGTCGAGGTATCATCCTAGAATTTTAGGGCGAGGATGAGACCATAAGACTAGCATGTGCGTTGACTGATGACCGGTCCTCACAGGTCATGATATTGTGATATCAAGTCATCACATGGGTACTTGTTGAGAACAAGTTGTACTGGACAGACCCCCCGTGAGACTACTTTGTGGATTGTTATATGAACGTGTCACAAGTAGGTCTCAAGTGACAATGGTGTTTGTGGTCCTTTGACCTGAAGTCATAGCATTCATCAGGTGAGGAAGAGCGTACTTTGATGCCATCTAAAGTCTTCTCTTGAGAAAGGTTGACGATAAGGGTGGTTGTTGGGTATGTTACGAATCATTTGGATGTTTGTGTGTGAGCAGAAATGGGATTTGTCCTCCTGTATGACAGGAGTTACATCCATGGCCCCCTTGATGGAATGAGACTGAGAAATGCATGGCCATGCTTGGTTGAGTCAATATATGATATTGAGCTCACCAATTTCAGACAGTCTATTCTAGATCAGGAAATTGGGATTGAACAATTATGATGGTGACACGGTCCATGCCTCTAGTTCTATCCGGATATAAAGGATAAAGGGACATGACAACACTGATACATTGGTCATGACAGGCTTAATGAGTTATGAACTCTTATTGCTTGGGTAGCAATGATGTATTGCTAGATGCCGCTCATTGTTTGTGAGACTTTTGTTGATACTTTGTGATTAGTGGGAGACTGTTGGAGTTTCTGAGATGATCTCAAAGCAATCAATAGTTAGTCTTGCTGCAAACGCAATATGAGCCTATAGGGTCGCACATAAAAGCGTTTGGAGAAGTTGGAGAAAGGATTGTGTTGGCCTTACTCATATTGGATATGAGTGGAGGACCAATCCTGTGACTGTTTGGCATTAACTTAGAGAATGTCTCAACGGGAAATCGTTTAAAGGGTTTAAACGAATGGATTTATGCTAGACAAATTCGGGTAAAGGGTTTAACCGAACTGTGTCGAATTCGGCTAAAGGGTTTAACCGAATTATGTTGATTCGACTAATAGAATTCGGCTATATCGATTCGGCTAATGTAATTAACCGAATTTGACTAAAGGGTTTAGCCGAAATATATCAGTTCGACGAAATGGTTTCGACGAAATGATATAACTGAATTTATATAGTCAAATCAGCTATAGCATTTAGACGAATTCGTCGAAATGGTTTCGCCGAATTCGGTTATAGTGATTAGTCGAATTCGGCAAATGTAAATCTGGACAGAAATGTTCTGGTCTGCGAATAGCCTGATTTATGCGTTTTAGTATAAAAGGGCTTGCAATTCTAGGTTTACGTAGGACTTAATCTTTTCGCGATTTTGACGTGAACGGCCGGCCGGAACAGTTCCGCGCGAGGGTCTCGTTCTTCCCGTCCGCCGATCGCCTTCCGCCGCCGCTAGTCGTCGTCGTTGGTCGTCGCCTCCCCTGGATCGGATCTAGCAGTCCGTGGGGATGTTGAGAGCTTCCTTCTCCGACCTAGTTCTTGTACGACAAGAAGCTAGGGTTCTCCATCATTCGTGTGGATCGCTGTAGAGGAGCCGATACATTTCGGTTCTTGGAACTCAGATTTCGGATTTCTCTTTGGAGCACCTTGGCTGAGTGTTGACTCAATCCCGCAAAGGTACTTTGTATTTCGATTTGCTTATTCTCTTGAATCATGAAAACCGCAAGATCCGTTAGCTCCTTTTGGGTTGTTCTTGTTATTTCCGCTGCGCATATGTGATATGTCATCCCGTTCGAGGGGTATAGAAAACCCAACACTTATCATTCAGCTCATAATCAGTGAACACTCTCTCATAGGTTCTCAGCTCATTGACTATTCTGAAGAACCTCTCATAGCACATAGATATGCTCTCCTGGCTGAGCTGCCTGAAGGCTTCATACTCTTGGTTAAGGAGTGACTTTCTATCATCCCTTACTTCAGCTGTCCCTTCCATATATACTACTAATGTGTCCCATATTTCCTTGGCAGTAGTGCAATATACCAAGTTTTGAAATGTGGAATCATCAATAACATTAACTATGATGTTCTGGGCTCTTTTGTCCATGGTGAACAATGCAAGTTCATCCTTGGTCAAGTCATTGAAGATCTTGGGCACTCTTCTTGTTGGATCTATGGTGGAGGCAGTTTGAAAGGTGAAAGGCCCTTGCTTTACAGTTATATAGATCCTTGGGTCAGATGCTTCCATAAACAATCTAACCCTTTGCTTCCATATGCCAAAGTTTTCTTTGTTGCATATGGGAAACTTCATGGATCCCATCTCCTTCTGCAATTCAGAGGAAGCCATTGGATTGATAAGACTATTCCTTTATAGGATCTAGTCAGACAGTTATGTCCTTCTTGACCAACCTCCCTCTGATACCACTTGATAGTTTATGTAGGATGTAGTCTTAAACACCTAGAGGGGGGGGGGGGTGAATAGGTTTCTTTTGTTTTAGGCTTAGTGTTTTCTGTTTTTAGGTTAGTAAAGTATCAAACACAGAAAACACACAAAGATTTATAGAGGTTCCTCAAGAGGGTGTCTTGAGTAGTCCTCTTTCCCCCTTCACTTTTCTAACAATGAGTTAAACAAGGCCAACTTCTCCAAACTCGGCTCCAAGAGCCTACAACACAGATCCCACAGGATCTCTCAGGTTTTCCCAAACCCTACCTCAGGCACAGCAGCCCTACCTCAGAGGAATCCACATTCTACAACTCAGACCACTTCCTAGTCCTACCTCAAGCTGACCTCTCAGCTCTACAACTCAGGCCAATCAGCCTTACACACTCAAGCAATAAAGCCCTACAAACTCAGGACCCAAAGGCTCCTACAAATGATACAATAAGGTTTACAGATTGAAGGAAGAAGAGATCAAGCATGTTCTTCTTCTTCTTAACAGCTGCTGTTGCAGACTTGAACTAGGGAGGAGAAGTACGGCTCCAACTTGATTCTTCTTGATCAGCCCTTCAGATGTTGGACTTGATCTACTTGCTCTTTCTTGATATGAATCAAGATAAGCAATCTCTTTTCTCCTTGCAGCCTTGTGTGAACTCAGTTCTTGGCTGCCGACAATGGAACAGTATGTTTTTGAGTTTGTGTGCTGGAGAGTAATTGCAAAAGTTCTTTGTTAAACCCTAACTTATTCCTTTTATACATCACTAACCATCAACGGCTCTTAGCTATCCTCCTGACAGGTATGGGAGTGATTGGTGGTCCCCAGTATGCATTTCTGCAGCTTGCACCAAAAGTAGAACCCGCCAGATCACGTTTGAACTGTCTCAGCAGTTGGGCTGAGATGGTCAGCCGTCTCAGCGGTTGCTTCTGTCCTGTATCAGCGGATCCGCTGAGACAGACGGTTGTCTCAGTGGTTTCTTCTATCTGCAGCTCAGCTTGCCCAGATGCCTTCTCAGCAGCTCCTGGTCTTGTCTCAGCGGTTCAGCTGAGACAGAGAGCTTATCTCAGCTGATCATACATTATACCATGGTGTGCCCTTATCCTGCATACTTATGAGATAGAAATAGGGTTTATCAAATACAACTTGTGCTTAGCATTGAGTGTGAGGTCTCTTCAAATCAAGGGAACGTTGAGGGTCATTTTCCCAACACTTTGATTGCTTATTCTGTAATATCTCTAGCAAGGCAATAGCGTCACCGCTTTCAATTAATGTTGTTCTTTCACGCTGAATGTAATTAAAAGTATCTGTTTTTGTAAAACAAATATTTTCATGACCTCCAGCTTTGTCTAACATAAAGTTGTATGCCGCAACAGGTTTAATACATGCGCCCGTCATATTTTTCAGCAGATTACCCTGCATTTCAGATATCGAACGACGAGATCTCAATAAATGGCTCTATATCTCTGTTGCGAGGGGTTGATTGTGTTCCTGAAAAAACTTTGTTACTGTCCAATTTCTGCCATCTGCATCAACATGGAAGTGAATACAAGCAAGACAACCAGTGCGTATATCTAATTTGCGGAACTTCTTTGGAGATGGATTTATTCGCTTATTTCCGGCATTTGAACAACTATATTCTCTAGTTTTGATTGTTCTTGTATGCGTCCAATACTTAATGTGTTGTTTGCGCACACTAAAACTAATTCGATGTGCATTGATAATTTATATAGGTGTAGTCAATAATACCTAGAGGGGGGTGAATAGGTTTTACTTATTTTCTTTGTTTAAACCTAATGTTTCTAGCTGCAGAAAACACAATCACAGAAAGCACACAAGGATGTATAGAGGTTCCTCAAGACAGGGTGTCTTGAGTAGTCCTCTTTCCCCCTTCACCTTTCTAACAGTGAGTTAGACAAGGCCACAAACTCCAATCTCGGCTCCTTGAGCTTACACCATAAGTTCCTCAGAACTTCTCAGATCAAGAGTGATCCTACCTCAGGCACAGCAGCCCTACACTCAGGCTCAGCAGCCCTACACCTTAGGCTCAGCAGCCCTACACCTCAGGCTCAGCAACCCTACACCTCAGGCTCAGCAGCCCTACACCTCAGAGTTATGTAACTCCTATAACTCCGAAATCACACAGATTTCCTACCTCAGACCTATCAAGAAGTCCTACCACTCAAGCTGTCAACACAGCTTTACACACAGGCTCAACAACCTTTCACTCAGGCAACAATGCCTTACAAAGATATAAAAGAGTTTGAGCTAAATACAGAAGACAAAAGGTTTACTTTTAGGTCTTCTGAATCCTTTCTTCAGATCTGAAAAATAGCAGCTTCAGATTTGTATCACCTTGATCTTCTCCTTCAGCAAAGCAGAAGATCAACTTGCCCTTCTTGAGTTTGTACAAGAAGAGCTAACTAATCTCCCTTAGAAGATTAACTTCAGCTACAGAGAACAATTTCAACTGGCTGAAACGTGAATGCTCGGGCGTGCAGCAAAAGCTTTTCAATGGAACAGTACTTGTTGTTATGCCCTAGCATCTTCTTTTATACCTCCAGAAGGCTTCAACGGCTATATCGATCCTCCTGACACAGTATGGGGCAGATTGGAGTTGCTTTTCCCTCTCAATTATCGTTTGCGCCAAAAGCAGATCTCGTCAGCACATTTGGATCTGTCTCAGCGGTTGGGCTGAGACAACATCCAGTCTCAGCGGTTGGGCTGAGACAGCTTCCAGTCTCAGCGGTAGCTCCAGTCCCCTCCTCAGCGGTTGCTCCAGTCTCCTTCTCAGTGGATCCGCTGAAACGCCTCCTCGTCTCAGCGGTTCTGACCCTTCATCTCAGCGGTTATGCTGAGACAGATCTTCATCTCCTTGTAGATGATTTCTTCTTATCTAAGGCCATGTTTGGCCCTTCCTTTTGAGTCACCTGTGTCTGTATATCCTACACAAGTATAGCTTTGTTAAATACAATATGTCTTTAGCATTGAGAGTGATGCCTCTTCAAATCAAGGTAATATTGAGGGCAATATACCCAACAATCTCCCCATATTTGAAGAAGGCAGAACATCCCCAATGCTAAGGTCCATTAACAATAAAAATCTTATCACAGAAAAAAAATGATCTTATAGAAAAATGATCTGTGAAGCATAGGACCTAACACCCTAGGCATTTGCACTGACCCTTTCTCCCCTTTCTCCAGCATTGGTACTGGCCCTATCTTCCCCTTTTTGGTTTCTTCAACCTGAACCCGCTATGGATAGAGGGACAACATCTATAGATCCCTTTGGATCAACCTATAGGCTAACCTATACACTCTTATCATTTGCCAACTTCCCCTCAACCTGAGCAGAGAATTTACTCCCCCTCAATTGGAGAGCTATTTTCTGTAATAGCTGATCCATTTCAATTTGAACATCCCATTTAAGCTGCTGAATACTAAAGATAATAAATACATAGTACATATATCAATAGTAACAAACACAATATTATGATCAGAATATGAAATATCATTTCACTTTAAATGTTCAGTACAGATAAAAAATATTCAACTTATAGTTGTACATTCAATCCAAAAAGAAATTTCAAGGCTGGTTCTTCTAAGATGGACCCTGGGAAGAGCTTTCTCCATCTGTAGACTTTCTTTTCCTAGCTTCAGCAGCAGCCTTGATCTTCTCCTTTACTTTGAAGTACAGAAGTGGCTTGGGAAGATATCTTGGGGGAATCCTTAAAGGAGTTTCCCTTCTTACCATGTTTTCTTTGAGAATCCTTTCCCTTAAAGATTCCCTTTCAAGGTGTTTGATCCACTCAGCAGCTGAATAGACATGGTCAATGTCCTTCATTGGATTGTCATGGCTCACCCAGGTATTGACAACAATTGTGTCCAACTCCAGATTGTCATCTTCATGGAGTGGATCCTCTAATCTTTCCATTCGTTTCTGTGCCATGTATTCTTCAGCAGTTTGAATACCCTCTACCCTTCTCCTCTTTGCTGCTCTCTCATCAGCAATCAGATTTTATTGACTTTGGAAGTCAAAGTCTTCATCTCTGTTAGGGTTCAAGACTGGAAGATTCAAAGCAATTCCTGTTCCTTGCAGCACTTTTAAGCTTGAGTCCCATTGATTCTCAGTGACCTTTCTGACCATGGTAAGGATATTTTCTTGAATAGCACTGGAAGCATTGTTTACCACTTCCACCACTTGCTTGCTGGCTTCTTCTTGATTGGAGAGTATCAGTTTATGGGAGGACTCCATGTTGTTATACAGCTGTATGTGAGCTCCTTTCAGCTTAGCATGTAGATTGAGAATCTTCTCCTCCCCTTCATTGCTATGTTCCACTATCTTCTTCTCTATTTCAGAATGTTGATTCAATATAGATTGGGAGAGAGTTTGAAATGTGTTGTCCACATCATCTAAAATGTATTCCTTTGTCTTGTCAATGTGGGACTTGACTTGGCTGCTTGATGTGTTGACCATTTGTGCCATTCTGGTAACAGCTTTTTCCCAGACATTTTCATTTTTGTAGAGCTGATTCTTTACATATGTGATGTCCTTTGTGGAATCCCCTTGATGGTCTGCTATATTCTTCAGAACTGTGTGTTGGGCAGCAATAGTATTTTTGGCCATTTCAAACCATCTTGTCATCTGCAGAAGGATATGATCTGATGCAGTTTTGACATCATTAACCTGGGCATTGAGCTCAGTTCTCACTTCAGCCACTCTTGACTCCATTCTTTGCTCACTGGCCTGGATCTCCTGAGTCAATGTTGCTCTTGTTGTATACAATTCATTCCTTATCTGGGCAGAGACATCATGGACCTTTTCAGCAACAATCTCTTTCATAGACAACATCTGACCCTCAATCATTGTTTGTATTGAGTTTAACAGGTCAGATGTGTCCAGAGCTGCAACTGGCCTTTCCTGGGCTAATTCCTTTTCAACCATCTCTTCAGCTCCACTTTGAGCATTAGCCCTCTTATCATCAGGGATCTGCTCCCCCTCAGATGGGGCATTAGGTGATACCAATTCCTGTTGATGTTCTCCCCCACTAGCATATCCACCTCCTCCTTCATAGGCTGGGCTATGCTCCCCCTCACTTGGGGCATCCATAGGAGGAGAATTTTGTCTAAGATCACCTGAAAAATGATTGATGAGTTAGACACCTAGACTATACTATTGATAGAAAAGAGAGGCCTAACTGAAATCCTAATTTACCAGGGATAGGTGAATTGGGAAATTCATCTTCAGCTTGAGGAACAGCTGGATCAGCATTCATCTGAGTTGGCTCAGGATTGGGCTCAACTCTTCCTTGGGGCTCCTCATCTCTTCTTGTCCTGGGGACATCTTCATCATCTATGTTCATTGGGTTGCTGCCAGATCTAAGATCAGACCCATGAATGTCCTCATTTTCAGACCCATCTGACTTTGAGGATGAATCTGATTTCTGCTGGGATGGCTCTTTCTTCTTTTCCTTTGCCACAGATGGTTGGCTCATATGGAGCACTCTGGAGAATCTATCCAGAGTCTTAATGTCCATTCTTTTGAGATAATGGAGATTTGACCCCTTGGAGTTTGCAAAGGTCTCTGAATGACTATTCTGTAGGTACAGAGATAGTATTCTTCCCATATTGGGGGCTTGTAGAGATTCCTTTATCCTTTGAAAAATAACTTCTCCCCATGAGGTTCTCTTGGACAGAATTATCCTAGTCATTAATTCAAACATGAACTATGAGACAGTGTCATGTGAACCAGGCTTGCATAGGATGGCTTTGCCCACTATATCAGACAACAGCTTCCCCTGTTGATTGAAGAACTTCCTCCTTAGACAACTGGTTTTAGTATCACTGTATCCTGTCCACTTTAGGGCAGTCTGCTTATCCTTTTCAGATATCTCCTCTTTAGTTTTACTGCAGGGAGTTAATTTCAGTCCCTTCTCCAACTTTTTAGTTGTAATCTTTATCTTCTCACTTCCTATCTTGGACTTCAGGATGGTTTTGGAAGGAGATAATTTGACATGGTTGAACCATTCCAGAACTTCAGTTCTGAGAATGCAGTAGGGTTCAGACAGCATGTGCTCCAGACCTTGAGCTTCCATTAGATGAATCACGTGTCTTATTTCTTCTGAGGCATGAGAGAATCCATCTCTTACGATTTCATAGCCCTCCAGGAGATCTATTGAGCTTTTTGGCGTCATGGAAGCAGAAAATCGAGGCGCTGAGACGGCAGAGAAGATGAATCGTCTCGACAGCTAAGGGTTTGGTTTTGTGGTGTGTTTTAAGTTACAGTGTATCTATTTATAGAATTTCAGTTTCATTTTTATTAACCTTAGGCTTTTAGACTTAATTACCTTATTGTGTTAAGGAGTTTTTGGGTTAATTATCAGATTTCATATTGAACATACCCCATCTCAGCGGTTCAGCTGAGACGGAGACCTAGGCCGCTGGGACAGTGAACTGTCAACCGCTGGGACAGTTTGCTCGTCTCAGCGGTTCAGCTGGGATTTTTCTCAGCTGATTCAGCTGAACATACTTCTGCATTTTAGCTGATGATAGGGTTTAGACCTAATGTAGATATTTTGGCTGAAGAAATGTCCTAGTCATGTCACTAAGTTGTAATGTATAATAATGTAAAGTTTTATAATTCACAATTCAGAATCAACAATAGTGATAGCTACTACTCATACATTTAGGACTATTCCATACTAAGCATGCCAAGATCAATTTTGAAGGTATTGAATTTAGATTCATCCAGTGGCTTTGTAAAGATATCAGCTACTTGTTTGTCAGTGGGGACAAATTCAAGGCAGATATCTTTACATTCTACATGTTCTATAATAAAATGATATCTAATCTCTATATGCTTAGTCCTGCTATGAGAGACAGGATTTTTAGCAATAGAGATTGCACTGGATGAATCACAATACAAAGGAGATTCCCTTACCTTAAGGTTGTAAACCTCCAACTGATGTTGTGTCCAAAGGAGTTGTGCACAACAGCTACCTGCAGCAATGTATTCAGACTCAGCTGTGGATATTGCCACACTGGTTTGTTTCTTGCTGCTCCAAGATATCAATCTTCTCCCTAGGAATTGACAAGTACCACTTGTACTCTTCCTGTCTTCTTTGCAACCTGCAAAATCTGCATCTGAAAAGCCTGTTAGTTCAAAGTCATTGTTCTTAGGGTACCACAGACCAAGATGCAAGCTGCCCTTAAGGTATCTCAAAATCATCTTCACAGAGGTGTAGTGAGATTCCTTAGGACAGGCTTGATACCTAGCACAAACACATGTAGAATACATAATGTCTGGCCTACTAGCAGTCAAGTACAATAGGGATCCAATGATACATCTGTACATGGACTCATCAAAGGTCTTTCCCTTTTCATCCTTGTCTAATGATACATTAGACCCCATGGGTGTTCTTATGGTGGAGGCTGATTTCATCCCAAATTTCTTGATGAACTCCTTAGTGTACTTGGTCTGGGAGATGAAAATTCCATCATCAGACTGTTTCACTTGGAGCCCAAGGAAATATCTGAGCTCACCCATACTGCTCATTTCAAACTCCCCCTGCATTAGATTGGCAAATCTCTTGCAGACGTTGTCATCAGTAGACCCAAAGATTGTGTCATCAACATAAATTTGGACTAAGAGACACTTGCCCCTTGTTTCCCTAAGAAACAATGTGCTATCGATCTTTCCACTCATGAACTTGTTCTTGAGGAGAAAGTTGGACAAAGTCTCATACCAAGCTCTTGGATCTTGCTTGAGACCATATAATGCTTTCCTAAGAAGATAAACATGAGAAGTTAGGGTTGGATGCACAAAACCTGAAGGTTGTTCAACATATACCTCTTCCTTCAAGTCTCCATTGAGGAAGGCTGATTTGACATCCATCTGGTAAACTTTGAACCCCTTGTGGGCAGCATAGGCAAGAAATAGCCTAATTTCTTCCAACCTTGCAACTGGTGCAAAGGTTTGATCAAAGTCTATACCTTCCTCTTGCCTGTATCCTTTGGCTACTAATTTGGCCTTGTTCTTGATGATTGTACCATTCTCATCAAGCTTGTTCATGTATACCCATTTGGTGCCAATCACATTGTGTCCCTGAGGCCTTGGCACCAGCTTCCATACTTTGCATCTCTTGAATTGTAGGAGCTCTTCTTGCATGGCTTCAATCCAGAAGGTGTCTTGATTGGCCTCTTCAAACTTCTTGGGCTCCATTTGAGAAAGGAAGCTCAAGAATAATGCTTCATTATGAGCTCTGCTTCTTGTCAATATGCCTTGGGTATGATCTCCAATTATTAGATCTCTTGGATGATCTCTCAGGTGCCTTGCAGCAGCAGGAAGAGGGCCCTCTGGTGGCTGTGTTTGTTCCACTGGTTCAGCTATGACTTCACCATCTTGTACCTCTTCTTCTTCAGGAATTGCAGCAGCTGTTTGTGTTTTGCTGCTGCTGGGCTTGTCTTGGACAGTCAGCTCATGCATCCCTTCTTCATTTCCTGTCAAAATAGAAGAACTAGACCATTCTTTGTAGAGAAGGCTTGTCTCATCAAACACAACATGCATAGATTCTTCTACAACATGGGTTTTCTTGTTATAAACTCTATAAGCTCTACTATGTGAGCTATACCCAACAAGAACCCCCACATTGCATTTTTCTGCAAACTTTGTTAATTGAGATTTTCCATTATTTAGAATGTAGCATTTGCAACCAAAGATTCTAAAGTAAGAAATTGTAGGTTGTTTGCCTTTCAGAATCTCATAAGGGGTTTTCCCAAGGACCTTATTGATGGAGGCTCTATTGAGAACATAACAGGCTGTATTGACTGCCTCAGCCCAGAAGTATTCTGGGAGTGAGGAGTCACTAAGCAATGTTCTCCCAGCTTCTATCAAGGTCCTATTCCTCCTCTCAGCCACACCATTTTGCTGTGGAGTCCTTGGGGAGGAGAACTCTTGGGTGATACCAAATTCTTGACAAAATTTTGTCATGGCTTTAGATTGAAATTATGTGTCATGGTCAGTTCTTGTCCTGACCACAGTACATAGTAGATCATTCTGAATAGCCTTGACATAATTTATAAAGACATGTAAGGTATCTGACTTCCTCTTAAGGAAGAATACTCATGTATACTTTGAATGATCATCTACAATTACCAAGGTATACAACTTCCCACCTAGGCTCTGAATTGGCAAAGGACCAAACAAGTCCATGTGCAATAGGTATAAACACCTTTCAGTATCCTTGGAGCCAATACTTTTAAAGGTGGTCCTAGTTTGCTTACCCATTTGGCAAGCATGACAGGGACCACTTTTAACACATTTTAGTTTAGGCATATTTCTAACAAGGTTTGTAGAAAATAATCTATACATTGTCTTATAGTTAATGTGGGCAAGTCTCTTGTGCCATTGGACACAAAGTGACTCACTTTCATTAGCTACAAGACACACAGAAGAGATAGAATAATTGCAAATGAAGTCTAAGCAATAAACATTTCCACTCCTAGTGCCTGAGAGAATGGTCTCCAAGTCACTAGACTTTTTGATCAAGCACTTGTCATTGTGGAATTCAATGACATAGCCTAAGTCACATAGTTGGCTTATGCTTACAAGGTTGTGTTGCAACCCTTCAACATAAGCTACCCTTGTGATTGAAACTATGCCATTTAAATCATACCATATCCTTTGGTGACTCCCTTTTCAGATCCACCAAAGATAATTTTGGGTCCATTCTTCACTGGATGGTAATCCTTTAGAAGATCCTTAGTTCATGTTATGTGCCTTGAGCACCCACTGTCCAAGTACCATACTTGGTTGAGACTGGTACTTGAACTAACCTGCAACATAGAATTTAATGTACCTTAGGACCCCAACTGATTTTGGGTCCTAGGTTCAGGTTAACACCATAGGGCATATTCCTAGAAAGGGCTGGTTTGGCTTGAAGTTCAATCCTTGCCTTTGGCACATTGAGGTTGTGCCAACAATCAATTGCAAAGTGTCCCACTTTGCCACAGCACCAACACTCATATATATTATATCTCCTCTTCTGAACAGTCCTGGAAGATGAAGCTTCCTGTTTCTGTTCAGTAGGGGATGCAGCTGCTGTTTTCTTTTTCTTATCAGTAAAGGCATGGCTTTTTACCTTCTTATAATCAGTCAAGACAGCCTGTTTTTGTTTGACATCAGCACCTTTTAGCTTGGTAGCTAAACATGTGTGGATGGCAGCAGAAACTGGGCTTTTTGGCTTGGTTACAGGACAGTCAACAGCCATGGACTTTGCTGAACAATGTTTAGAATTAACAGCCTTAGTTATCTTGAGTGAAGTGGCTGAGGTTCCAAAAACAAAGGGTCCATGATGGGCCATTTGAATTTCCTCATGCAGAGCCTTGAAGGCACTCAAGCCTAACTCCTTTCTATTTCCAAAGCTGTGAGCATTCTTGCTCAAGTTATAGGAACTTCCATTTAATAAGTGACCATGAATACTTTCTTGATCATACTTGTTTGAGGGCATCAAGACTTTCACAAAGGAGGTCTTAGATTTTTTTGAGTCCTTGACCTTTCCCTTAGTGTTGCTAGTAGCTGCCTCCTTGTTGAAACCAACACCTCTCATGTCATGGGAGTTGAAGGTGTCAATAATAGGCAGCACTATCTTGGGCTTGGAGAACTTAGCCACTAGCATCCTCTCCTTGAGGAGCTTTTCTTCAAGATCCTTAATGATCTTGTTCTTGTGGCTTATGGTGCCCACATGGATGATTGACATTCCCCTTAGCTTGCCAATATCCTTGCTCATTAGAGATAGCTGGGTAGCATGCTCAATGCACTCAGATTTTGATTGCTTTAGGGAAGCAATTTCTTGAGCTTGCCTCTTGGCTAGCATTTTGCTCTTTTTTAGAGCTTCCAGGAGTGCACCATACTTATCAATCAATTGATTAACATCCTCCTCAGAATCTGATTCACTGCCAACTTTAGATGGAGGAGATTCAGATTCTGGACCTATTTCATAATCAGAAGAAGAAGAAATGCAGTGTATCAATACCTGCTCATGTTCTGAATTGATGTGGCTGTCCTCATCTTCAGTTATAGCCATCAGACCATGGTCATCAAGAGTGACCTCATCCTCCTCTTCATCACTATCTGAATGTGATAGAGGGGCCCTTATTCATATCCTGGTAGCAGGATAGTCTTCTTCCTCCTGATCAGCAAACAGCCCCAAGTAGGCTTCCTCCTCACCATCTGAGTTTGAAGATGAAGATTCAGATTCACTCCAGCTCTTTCCTTTCTTAGCTAGGAAGGATTTTTCTCCCTTCCCCTCCTTCTGGTGATGAGGCTTCTTGTCACCTCTTTCCTTTCTTTTGACTGGACAGACAGCAATGACATGTCCAGGCTTACTACAGTAATAGCAAATTATGTTAGTTGAAACATGTTTGCTAGATGTAGAGTCATACCTGTCCCCTTTGGGATGTTGCCTCTCAGATCTGTAATGATCCTTCTTGGGATGAGAAGAGGAGGAAGGTTTGTTCTTCCACTGTTTCCTCTTGATCATCTTCTTGAACTGCCTTGTGAAGGCAGCAAATTTCTCATCAGAAGAGGAGCTGTCTGATTTGCAGCTCTCAGATTTCTCAGATTCAGCAGCCTTTCTTGGAGGTGACTGCATTCTAACCTTGTTCTTCTTAGAGCTTTCAGCTTTGAGAGCAACATATCTCTCCCTTGTGTGAGCCCTGGAGGAAGAGTCCTCCTCCTTTCTTGCAGAAAGTTGCATCTCATATGAGAGCAGTTTCCCAAACAGTGTATGGGTGGGGGTTTCTCCAAGTCCTGCCCCTTCCCTGATTGCACAGATTTTAGTGTCTCATTCTCTAGTTAGAGATCTAAGGAACTTGTCATTGAGTTCATAATTTGTGAACACCCTTCCATATGTTCTTAGTTCATTTACAATCCTAAAGAACCTTTCATAGCATATGGAGATATTCTCCTGGCTCAGCTGACTGAAGGCTTCATACTCTTGATTGAGGAGTGACTTTCTATCATCCCTCACTTCAGCTGTTCCCTCCATATAAACAACCAATGTGTCCCACATTTCCTTGGTAGTTTGGCAGTGGACCAAGTTCTGAAAAGTAGTGGCATCAATGGCATTTACTATTATGTTTTGGGCTCTCTTGTCCATAGTGTACAATGTTATCTCATCATTGGTCAGCTCAAAAAATACCTTAAGTACTTTTCTAGTAGGGTCAATAGTGGAGACTTTCTCAAAGGTATGAGGACCATTTTTGACAGTCAAAAAGATCCTTGGGTCTGAGGCTTCCATGAATAGCCTTACCCTTTGCTTCCATATCCCAAAGTTTTCTTTGGAGCATATGGGCAACTTCATTGACCCCAACTCCTTCTTCATTCCACTGTTGGCCATTGGATTTCAGATTTGATTACTCCTGTATAGGATCTGATCAGACTATTAAGTCTTTTTGATCAACCTATCTCTGATACCACTTGATAGTTTATATAGGTGTAGTCAATAATACCTAGAGGGGGGGTGAATAGGTTTTACTTATTTTCTTTGTTTAAACCTAATGTTTCTAGCTGCAGAAAACACAATCACAGAAAGCACACAAGGATGTATAGAGGTTCCTCAAGACAGGGTGTCTTGAGTAGTCCTCTTTCCCCCTTCACCTTTCTAACAGTGAGTTAGACAAGGCCACAAACTCCAATCTCGGCTCCTTGAGCTTACACCACAAGTTCCTCAGAACTTCTCAGATCAAGAGTGATCCTACCTCAGGCTCAGCAGCCCTACACTCAGGCTCAGCAGCCCTACACCTCAGGCTCAGCATCCCTACACCTCAGGCTCAGCAGCCCTACACCTTAGGCTCAACAGCCCTACACCTCAGAGTTATGTAACTCCTACAACTCAGAAATCACACAGATTTCCTACCTCAGACCTATCAAGAAGTCCTACCACTCAAGCTGTCAACACAGCTTTACACACAGGCTCAACAGCCTTTCACTCAGGCAACAATGCCTTACAAAGATATAAAAGAGTTTGAGCTAAATACAGAAGACAAAAGGTTTACTTTTAGGTCTTCTGAATCCTTTCTTCAGATCTGAAAAACAGCAGCTTCAGATTTGTATTACCTTGATCTTCTCCTTCAGCAAAGCAGAAGATCAACTTGCCTTTCTTGAGTTTGTACATGAAGAGCTAACTAATCTCCCTTAGAAGATTAACTTCAGCTACAGAGAACAACTTCAACTGGCTGAAATGTGAATGCTCGATTGCGGCGTGCAGCAAAAGCTTTTCAATGGAATAGTACTTGTTGTTGTGCCCTAGCATCTTCTTTTATACCTCCAGAAGGCTTCAACGGCTATATCAATCCTCCTGACACAATATGGGGCAGATTGGAGTTGCTTTTCCCTCTCAATTGTCATTTCCGCCAAAAGCAGATCCCGTCAGCACATTTGGATCTGTCTCAGAGGTTGGGCTGAGATAGCATCCAGTCTCAGCGGTTGGGCTGAGACAGCTTCCAGTCTCAGCGACAGCTCTAGTCCCCTCCTCAGCGGTTGCTCCAGTCTCCTTCTCAGTGGATCCGCTGAGACGGCTCCTCGTCTCAGCGGTTCTGACCCTTCGTCACAGCGGTTATGCTGAGACAGATCTTCATCTCCTTGTAGATGATTTCTTCTTATCTAAGGCCATGTTTCGCCCTTCCTTTTGAGTCACCTGTGCTTGTATCCTACACAAGTATAGTTTTGTTAAATACAATATGTCCTTAGCATTGAGAGTGATGCCTCTTCAAATCAAGGTAATATTGAGGACAACCAGTGCGTATATCTAATTTGCGGAACTTCTTTGGAGATGGATTTATTCGCTTATTTTCGGCATTTGAACAACTATACTCTCTAGTTTTGATTGTTCTTGTATGCGTCCAATACATAATGTGTTGTTTGCGCACACTAAAACTAATTCGATGTGCATAATCACAGTACATTTTATAAGCTTCTTCCTCTGAATGCACGATGGGGAACACAACGGGATCTTTTTAAAGAAATAAAACAAATTAAAATTACAGGTACAACAATAATTAAGTTACAGTTAAAATATGAATTATAGTTACACAAATTACAGTTGGAGTTACAGTTAAAATATGAATTATAGTTACAGTTGAAGTTACGGTTAATTAAGAATTATAGTTACAGTTGGACTTACAGTTGGAGTGTAATTTCTTAATTTGTTAAATGATGAACTGTACTGATGAATTACAGTTGGATTCACATACCCTAATTACAGTTCAGAAGACACTTATAATTACAGTTGAACTTATACTTGAATACTTATAATTACAGTTGGTCTTACAGTTTGGCTTACATTTGGACCTTGTAGTTGGACTTACAGTTGGACTGTAATTTATTAATTTGTTAACTGATGAACTTAACAGTTGGACTGTATAAATTTAAGTTCATCAGTAAACAAAATACAGTTGGATTCACATGCCCTTAACAAAATTACAGTTCAAAAGACACTTTTAATTACAGTTGGACTTACAGTTGAACACTTATAATTACAGTTGGGCTTACATTTAGAATTATAATTGGAATGTAATTTGTAAATTTGTTAACTGATCAACTTAATTGATGAACTTAACAGTTGGAATGTATAAAGTTAAGTTCATCAGTTCATCAGTAAACAAATCACAGTTGGATTAAAATGCCCTTAACAAAATTATAGTTCAAAAGACACTTATAATTCCAGTTGGACTTACAGTTGAACAATTATAATTACAGTTTGACTTATAGTTCTAAACATAATCGCAATTACACTTGGACTTACAGTTGGACTTACAGTTGTACAGTTGAACTGTAATTTCTTAATTTGTTAAATGGTGAACTGTATTGATGAATTACACTTGGATTCACATGCCCTAATTACAGTTCACATACCGCTAATTTGTTAACTGATGTGTTATATTTTGGTTCGGATCTTGAATCCATTAGTTTATATATATTAAGATTATATATATATCTTATATACATAGAAGGATATATATATATGATTATATATATACAGTAATATATATATTCAGTTTTTCCCATAACTGCCTTGGAAATTGCAAGGAGCCGCCAGGGAGAAAGGTAGTTACTGCATGCATTAAATTGAAGAAAAACTGCCTGTTTTCGGAATTGAACCGCTAGGAGCTTTTCGAAGGAGGAAAAACAGCCTTGGTAGAAGAGCCTGTAGCTTTTTCTTGGCAGAAAGCTGCCTGTAGCTTTTTCTTGGAGAAAACTGCCTGGGAGAAAGTAGATCCACGGCCAACCCTTTTCTTCTCTCTCTCCCATTCTCTCTCTCTCTCTCTTGTGCGACGGGGAGGCCGCCGTCGGCCTTGGTGTTTTGCCGTTAGAGAGAGTAGTGTCGCTGGTCTTGGAGGTGAGCCGCCGACGTTGTAGAGGGAGTCGTCGTCAGGCTTGGCAGAGATCGTCGTTGACGTTGAAGGCTTGCGTGTGTGCAGTTAGCCTTGACGGCGTTTTGATCTCGGTGGTGGCGTTTGTCTCCGGTGGCGGCGTTGGTCTCCGGTGGTGGTTGCGGTTGAACGTCGGAGATTAACGTTGAAGGTTCCGACGAACCTTGTGCGTCCGTTAGTCGGATTGCAATCCAGATTTCTACACTCACGCGGATCGTGCGCGTCCGGCGCATCTGCGGTGTTCCACCGAACGGTCTATTTCTTCACTTGTTATTTCCTTGTAATTGCTTTTATATATAAATATATACTTGTGATTGTGCGCCGACGGGTTTGCCGTGCGCAGTTTTTGCCTATATTGTATTCTTGTTTCCTGCAATTTTATAGCAGTGCACTGTGGTTTGCATCTGATTTCCTAACAAGTGGTATCAAAGCGAGGTTCGGTAGACGACCGTGATTGGACGTTCTAGGAAGGGTTTGACTGCGGTGGTGAACGACTAGGTCCTCTTCCCACTCTCTCAGATCCGACCTTTGAACAAATCAGGTCTTCTAGTTTGCTGAGGGAAGCTATGGCAGGGAAGAATTCAGTGTTGGCAAGGTATTCAGTGGAGAAGTTTGACGGCAGCAGGAACTTTCGCCTATGGCAGATTCGGGTCAAGGATATGCTGGTTGAGCAGGGGTTGATCCAAGTGCTGCGGGGGCGTGATTCTTTGCCCGGTCCGGTGATGGATTCTGAGTGGACTGAGATGGATGAGCGCGCAACTAGCGCTATTTGGATGTGCGTCGACGACAAGGTGTTGTTCAACATCGGTATTGGAGAGTCCGCTGTCATGTTGTGGGAGAAGCTTGAGGGACTCTACATGAGCAAGTCATTGACCGCGAGGCTGTTACTGAAGCAGCGATTGTACAGCCTGAAGATGTAGGAGGGTGGTAACCTGTAGGAACACTTCAATGTGTTCAATGGACTTCTTAGCCAACTGCATGTGGTTGGTGTGAAGGTGGAGGAAGAAGACAAGGCCCTCTTACTTCTTACCTCGCTCCCGGCGTCGTTCAGGCATATGAAGACTACGCTATTGTATGGGAAGGATACAATAGACGTGGAGCAGATTACATCTGCATTACTGTCCAGTCAGATATTGTCGGACCCCGCTCCTGGAGGTGAGCATGTTTTGGCAGTAGATGGACGAGGGAGGCAGTTCGAGAAGGGATCTGGGAGTGCACGTGCCAGATCAGCCTCGAGGAAGGTTGTGAAGTGTTACCACTGCGGGCAGAGAGGCCATATCAGGAGGCTTTGTCCACAGCGTGCGCAGGGTTCTGGGGACGCCCAGAGATTGGACATAACAGGGGTAGCCTTTGCAGATGATAGTGATGTTCCTGTCATCACTGAGAGTCGACGCGACTCTGATAGCTGGAGTTTGGATTCGGGTGCATCGCAGCATGTTTGCTCAGATGCAGGGATGTTTAGTTCTCTGGAGGTGACGACTGGGTCGGTCTATCTTGGTGACGGCTCAGTATGTGAGGTCACGGGGACAGGGACTGTGGACATTCGGACGCATGACGGAGCAGTGCGCAGGCTTGGGCGGGTATACCTGGTACCTAAGCTGCGCAGGAATCTGATATCGTTGGGAAGATTGGACTCCGGTGGGTGCAGTTTTGCATCGAGAGGTGAAGTTCTGACGGTGAGGCGAGGGCGCACCGTGCTCATGCGAGCTGAGCAGCGCGGTAGTCTGTACCGACTGATGGGGCCCACGGTGCGAGGTGGTGTGCCCATGATTTCAGCGGCCGACAGAGTGGATGGTCGAGGTGGTGCAGGGGATCGCTCTTCTGGTAGTCTGACTAGGCGAGTCAGATTCAGCGATCCGCTTGCGTCGACATTCAGGGGTTGAGCCCGAGCAGGGATGAGTCGACTGGAGCAGGTCGGCTGACGCCTCAGTTTTTGGGGTGGTGCTTCGCGCAGTGTTGCTTCGTGCAGGTGGTGGCTCCGGATCCCGAACCAAGGTGGTGGATTGTTATATTTTGGTTCGGATCTTGAATCCATTAGTTTATATATATTAAGATTATATATATATATATCTTATATGCATAGAAGGATATATATATATATGATTATATATATATACAGTAATATATATATTCAGTTTTTCCCATAACTGCCTTGGAATTTGCAAGGAGCCGCATGGGAGAAAGGTAGTTACTGCATGCATTAAATTGAAGAAAAAATGCCTGTTTTCGGAATTGAACCGCTGGGAGCTTTTCGAAGGAGGAAAAACAGCCTTGGTAGAAGAGCCTGTAGCTTTTTCTTGGCAGAAAGCCGCCTGTAGCATTTTCTTGGAGAAAATTGCCTGGGAGAAAGTAGATCCACGACCCCCTTTTCTTCTCTCTCTCCCGTTCTCTCTCTCTCTCTCTCTTGTGCGACGGGGAGGCCGCCGCCGGCCTTGGTGTTTCGCCGTTAGAGAGAGTAGTGTCGCCGGTCTTGGAGGTGAGCCGTCGGCGTTGGAGAGGGAGTCGTCGTCGGGCTTGACGGAGATCGCCGTTGACGTTGAAGGCTTGCGTGTGTGCAGTTAGCCTTGACGGCGTTTTGATCTCGGTGGTGGCGTTTGTCTCCGGTGGCGGCATTTGTCTCCGGTGGTGGTTGCGGTTGAACGTCGGAGATTGACGTTGAAGGTTCCGACGAACCTTGTGCGTCCGTTAGTCGGATTGCAGTCCAAATTTCTACACTCACGTGGATCGTGCGCGTCCGGCGCATCTGCGGTGTTCCACCGGACGGTCTATTTCTTCACTTGTTATTTCCTTGTAATTGCTTTTCTATATAAATATATACTTGTGATTGTGCGCCGGCGGGTTTGCCGTGCGCAGTTTTTGCCTATATTGTATTCTTGTTTCATATAATTTTATAGCAGTGCACTGTGGTTTGCACCTGATTTCCCAACATGATGAACTTAACTGATGAACTAATGAGTTAAATAATGAATTACAGTTCAAAAATACTTACAGTTCTTTCTGAATCCACGAGGAATAGAAGGTGTTGAGTGCGAAAGGACGGACACGGCAGGAACCTCTTTGAAAGTCGCCGGCGTAAGAATGACGACGACTCTCCCTATACCCAAAGAATGCTGCACCTGGTAGTGTAGAAGATGATTATTGAGACCGGAATCGGCAGGAAGCGATCGCCATTAGACAATAAGGAAGCTTCCCGACCACCGATGAAGGTGAGGCCGGCTAGGTTTTCCGGTGAAGCGAAATGCCGATGTGAGCTAATAAGCGGGAAAGAGAGATAAAAATTTAACGGGCCTTTTCGACGATAAATCTACTCCAGCGACCGGCAAATAAGCGGGGAGCGAAACGCCGAAATGAGCAAATAAGCAGAAAAGAAAGAGAAAAATAAAGCGGGCCCCTATTCATTTAAGGACTACACAAGATTTTCTCATTGTATATGAGATGTCGACATTTTTTCTCGCCGAGTCATGCTCAATTATTGATCGAGTGGGGGCAAATTACGATGTGTGGGCGTTGGGCAGATAATGAACGGAGTTAATATATAGTTATCCAGCTCTTAAATAAACCAGGTGGCATCAGATAAATAAAAAACTAAAGAATTAAAATTAAAATACAAAATTTTTTTATCTAAGTAAATTATTAGTCGACGAGGGTTTGGAAATCTAAGCTTTATCATCGAAATTGCAAGAAATCATCGACTCATCGTGGAATAGAAATGCAGTTCCCGACTTCCAGTTTATGATTGGTTCCGTAAGATTGCAACTTATCGCCACAAAATTTTGTGAATAGCCGCCGCCGACGTCGATTCAGTACGTCCTGCATCCACACATCGAACGGCTGTAACACAGAGCTCGGAAGTCCGGTCACTGGCCACTGCGATCCCACTCATTCCTCCCGCTCCTCCGCCCGAAGCTCGTTGGCCACCATTACCATCTTCATCATGCCCAAGGGCTCAAAGAAGAGGCGAGCCATTAAACTCAGAAAGGAAACGGCCAACAACCACTCGTCTTCAACAAATTCTTCTGGACCTCAAGGTTTACCTCATTAATTTCCTCACTGAACCCCGTTTCCTCTTCTCCTCTTAAACTTCTATTCATGTTACGCTACTCAACGAGCAGGTGATGACCACGACAGCAGCGACCATGCCCTCACCGAGGAGGAATTCTCTCCTCGCGCCGCCTTGGAGGTACCGCCCCAACACGAGCCTGAACAAGAGACTGCAGTTAGTGAGGAGGCATCTGTTGTCCCCGTCGAGCATCAAACAGTTTCGGAATCGGAGCTGACTGGATCCGCTACGGCGGAAGTATTGGATGAACCATTTGCCCCTCTTAAGGATGAGGAGAAGAGCGGTGAAGTGAGCTTACACCGTGAGGAGACTGAGGTTCCAAAGAGTACTTCTTGGGCTCCTGTCGGGCAGCAAATTGTTTCAGAATTGGAGCAAACTGAGGCCCCTATGTTGGCGGCATCAGAGATCTTTCACAAACCATTTACTCCTGTTGAAGAAAAGAGTGGCGAAGTGAACTTACACCATGAGCAAACTGATGCTCTAGATGCTGTTTCTCGGGTACTGAGGATTGCCCACAGAATCACAAAATTCCTCATTTTTATGCTTCACGTTGATATACATATTTTTGGGCATGCAAATTTGCAGGATGCTCCGACTGCTGAATCTGCTCCTCTGTTGGGGCGCCGCACATCGTGGTGGAATTGTTGCGGATTGCTTGATGTTTTTTGGGGGAGCACATAGATGAAGAGCAATCAGGTTATGAAAAATTCCGAATCATTTTTGTTTTAGTCGACGAAGTAGGAAAAAAAGCCCTCTGCTTGTTGTTGGAATATGAGTTTGCTTATTTTTTCTTGTTTTTGTAAGCAGTTTAGGTTGTTTCTACTTCATAAAAGGATTGCTTTAGTAACTTTTGATGTGAATGTATTTTATAATGCTAGGGAGCTCTTAGCTGCCATCTGTTTAACATTATTTATAGAAGTGGTCAACTTCAGTATTATGCTTATGTTATGACTTAATGAGGTCATAGGCTCCATATATTGGCATTGGTAAGTTAGCTTCACAGGACATTTTGAACTGTAGTTTAGGAGTAGTAGGGTGTCAAATGCAGAGGTGAATTGAGTGCTTCTAAATTCAACCGCAATGTATGTTCAGCTCATATAAAAGGTGTTATGCTTAATTAAGAATTGATATTAGGATGTGAACTTATAGCCATCTCGGGTCTATAGAATCGGGATTGATAACTTATACTTATTTGTAAATTTCCAATTGTCTAAGTACATCATTGTCATTTTCATCACTGGGTTGTTGGATAACCAACAAAGAATTCAGGGATTTTGAAGACATTACTAATATAGAAGCAAAGTTGCAGATGTTCGATGTCGGGTTCATGTCAGTTTGAGTTTTAAATATTGTATGTTGTATTGTGGGGATATATCGGGGACATTAAAAAATGTCGGATTTCAATATTATATATATTTATTTTTTTCATTATTATTTAGATGTTAATTATTTTCTTAATTCTAAACTAAAAATTAAATGATCAAAATCAACTACATTTTAATAGATGAATCTATCAAAAAGAGCCTAACAGATTTGAGAACGTAAGAAAAATTACATACATTCATACAACCACAAATTCATATCAAAATGAAACTGTCATAATGACACAATGCTTTAAAAATATAAATAAAATCATACATCAGTTTATTCCAAGATTGTGTGCTAAGAAACATCTGCTACAAATAATTGTTTGCCTGAAATCAAGAACAAAGATTTGAATTAGAACTATATTAAATAACGCGGTGAAAGGGATCAACTGAAAATAACTCATTTAATTAACTTCACGATTCTTCATCTATTGTGTAGTCCTTGGAAGCATGAAAATCTGATGTATCATGAATTTCTCCTGAGGAACTCTCAACTTCTCCATCCATTTCCGACATAGGTTATTTCCCTTTCGATTTTTCAGTAGTTGGCAGATTCAAAGTCGGCCTTACACTTCTCCTTCCCTCATATCAACATTAACAATATCACTAATTTGAGCCCAAGTCATCCACTCTCCAGGAAACCCTTCATCATCATCTTCAGCATCATCATCATTCACATCATCATCAACAAGACCCACTAATCACTTAAAAACTATCCCTTCATCAATACTTTATGCAGATAGTGGGTCTCGAGACGGATCAAAATATTTAGACTTCAAATTAGAATTGAACTTAACCTATACACGATCGTTCAATCTTTTGCTTTCTGTCTATTTCTTGTTTTAGAATGAATCTAGAAATTATAGAAACATTAAAGAATGCTTATCATATCTTTTCAAGAAGGGTAATTAAAAATATATATTTTACAAGTAATTTACCATCTCAATAGTGCTAATTCTTTTCATAGCTGGAGGAACTAGTTGCCACGCTCAAAATTCTCATCGCCATATTTATCAAATTGAGAGTATCAATTCCACATAACTTCCACCAGTAAGCTAAGAGAAAGAAGAATTATAAATTACTTGCTAACCAAAGTACTTCAATAGTTCATAAAAATACTAAAACAATGTAGTAAAAAAAATACCTGAATTAACGGAAGTGGTGACACTTTGCCTCCTTGTCATTTCCTTTGCAAATAATCCTTACTTTTAGTTGATAAACTTCAATATCAGCAGAAATAGAATCTTGCAAAGAAGGATCAACAAGTTTGTGAGGTACTCAATAAATCCACCCATAAACTTTGGGTCTTGATCTACCTATTCTCTAATTGAGTAATAAAAAGAGAGATTCAGAAAATAGCCTAAGTGCAGAGGGCTGCTTAGCTTGCTCTCTAATGTTCTATATATTAATTTTTATATAGGAAGATATTTATTCTTTTTAAACTCCAGAGCAGCAACTATTGGGTTTATTATATTGCGTATTTTGTATTTGTCCCACCTCGCCTGTTTGAGATGGGTGTCTCTTGTATTCCCTTTATATTGCCCCGTTATGGGCCCTAATTCAATACAGATTAAATCATTCTCCTTGTTAATTTGGTATCAAAGCCGGCTCGCCCGATCCCGTGTCCGCATCGCCGCTCGCCCGATCCCGATCCCGCCCCGTTCCTGCAGCGGCCCTCCTCGCGTCCCCTTCCGCTCCTCCCAGCGGCGGTCTTTCCCGTGCCTGTCGACGCCCGCGCCTCCTGCTCCCGACCCCGCCTGGTGTCGACCTAGCGTCGTCCGATGTGAGGGCTGGCCGCTGCTTCTCTTCCGCCGCCCTCCATCTCCGACCAGATCTGGCCTCCTCCGCCCCTTTGGTTGGTGTTCCACCTTCTTGCTTCCGTTCTCTTTCCTTCATGACCTAGGTCTTTGATCTATGGTTCTTCGGATGGGCACTCCTCCATCTATTTGAGGGTTTCCCCGTTTCTTTATCTCCTTTGGAGCCTTTTTCCTCTTTTTCTTCTCCCGTGTATGGATTCCTCGGCTGATACCTTTGCTAGACGTATCACTACCACTCTTCTTAGTGAGAAGAATTTTATTGCTTGGTCCAACTCCGTGCGTGTTCATCTCGCCGGACATGACAAGCTTGATTGGCTTGAACCTAATGAGGTTCCCAAGCCTACCGAGGAAAAAGCTCTCCGTAAATGGAAAACGGACAACTACAAGATTCTTGGGTGGATCCAATGCTCCATGGAGCCCCGCATCTACGAGCAGTTTATGCGCTTCGATTCCGTTCCGTCTCTTTGGGCCGCCCTGACTCGCACTTATGGGCACACACGTGTTGATACACGCATTTACTCTGTCTTTCAGGAGATTTCGACTGCTCGACAAGGGGAACGTTCTGTACATGACTACTTTACTTTTCTCTCTGGGAGATTTCAGGAGCTTTCTGATCTCGAGCCGCTTAGTGCCTTTACTCATCCTGAGGATATCCTTGTTGCCAGGCAACGACAAGAGAAGCGCGAGACCTACCAATTTCTGATGGGGTTACGAGCTGAGTTTGAGCAGATTCGGGTTCATATTGTCAGCATGAACCCTCTTTCAGATATTTTAGATGCCTACTCTCTTGTGGAGGAGCATGAGCGTCGTTCCCGCCTGACCGCTCCTCCCATTCCGGTGCTTGCTTCTCCACCAGACCTGATGGCCCTTGCTTCAGGTCGTACTTCTTCTGCGCGGGGAGGGCGTTCCTCTGCCCATAGGGGTCGCGGAGGTGGCCGCGACAACCCGTTTGCTTCTGTTCAGTGTCAGCACTGCTTCCGGACTGGTCATGAGAAGTCCCGATGCTGGCAACTTTTTCCTCACCTTCGCCAGCAGCCTTCTGCTACCCGTACTGTTGCCGCTACTACTTCAGACTTTGGGAGCCAGCCTAGTTACAGTGCCCCCTCTGGGACCCCTCCTGCCGACTGGAGCCAGCTTATGGCTCAGGTTCAGGAGCTTCAGTCACAGCTTCAGCAGCATGCCCCGCTCCCGCCTCAGTAGCAGATTTTTTCTGCCCCTGGCCCCTCGTCGTTCTCGTCGACTTCAACATCTGCGTCAGGTACTCCGACGGCCTTTCACGTCACTCATGAGGGTTCTTCCTCTCCCTGGGTGATTGACTCTGGGGCCACTGATCATATGACGGGTGAGCCACACTTGTTCTCCTCTCTTGTGTCTCCGGGTGTCCATCGGCAGGTTCGCCTTGCTGATGGCTCTGTGACCCCCATTATTCAACATGACACAGTTTCTCTATCCCCCTCTTTCTCCTTGGATTCAGTTCTTCATGTTCCCAAACCAGCTTTAAATCTCCTTTCTGTTAGTCAATTGACTCGCTCATTACACTGCTCGGTGACTTTCTTTTCTTCTGGCTGTGTTTTTCAGGACCTGACCACGAGGAGGATTTTTGGCTACGTCCGTGAGCGTGACGGGCTTTACCAGCTGGATCTTCCACCTCCTCTACCATCATCGCCACGTCTCTCCTCACCGCCCAGTGCTGCTGCTACTACTACCACACCTGCCCTTTGGCATGCTCGGCTGGGTCATGCTAGCCCTAAAATTGTGTCCTCTCTTTTTCCGAGTGTCTCATTTGAACACTCATTTCAACGTGATGTGTGTCAGCTGAGCAAACACACACGCACTTCTTATCCTGTATCTTTTTCCCGTACTTCTGCACCTTTTGATATTGTTCACTCAGATGTTTGGGGCCCTGTCCCGGTTGTATCTTATGATGATTTTCGTTATTTTGTTTCATTTATAGATGACTTTACTCGATGTTGTTGGGTTTATCTTATGCGTGCTAAATCTGAAGTGTTTGACCTCTATACTCAGTTTTCTCAGATGGTTAGTACTCAGTTTTCTTCACGTATTCGAATTCTCCGTTCTGATAATGGGGGATATTACACCTCTTCCTCGTTTACTGCTTTCCTTGCTAGCCAAGGAACCCTTCACCAATTCTCCTGTCCATATACCCCGGAACAGAATGGAGTGGCGGAACGAAAGAACCGCCATCTCCTAAATGTGACCCGTTGTCTTCTCCGTGGGTCTCATGTCCCCAAGTCTTTTTGGACTGCCGCCCTTCTTACGGGGACCTTCTTGGTCAACCGTCTGCCTTGCCAGCCTCTAGCGGGTCGTATTCCTCTGAGTCTCCTATCTCCCAGTCGCCCGTTGTTTCCCGTCCCTCTCCGAGTATTCGGGTGTGTGTGCTTTCTCCAGGATCGTAGTCCGACTCGGACTAAACTGGATGACAAAGCAATATGTTGCTTATTTTTGGGATATTCCTCCTCTTCCAAAGGATATCGGTGTTTTGATCCCTCCTCTCGCCGGACCATCCATACCATGGATGTCACGTTCTTTGAGGATGTCCCTTTCTATTGTGACTCTCCTACTCCTGATGCTTTCTCACCCCCCACCCTACCAGCTCCACTTCCTCTTGCTTCCTTGCCCGACTCCGTTCCACTACAGACATATACACGTGGCCCCAGTGGGCCTTCACATGTCCATCCTATCCTTCAGGATCCACTGATGGAGCCCAGCTCACCGGACCCGGTGCCACTTCCTCAGGCAGGTGATGTCCCTTCCTCTTCTGAGTTACCTATTGCCATTCGCAAGGGTAAGCGGTCTTGTGTTACTGACCATCCTGTTGCAAGTTTTGTGTCCTACAAACGCCTTTCACAGGGTTACCGGGCCTTCATCTCCTCCACTGACCAGATCCGGATTCCGAGTTCGACTGCTGAGGCTTTTCAGCACCCCGAGTGGGTGGCAGCCATGGAGGCTGAAATGTCTGCTCTGCAGCAGACTAATACCTGGCGGCTAGTTCCTCTTCCCACCGGCAAGAAGACTGTTGGCTGTCGTTGGGTCTACACCGTCAAGTATAATGCCGACGGGTCTTTGGATCACTACAAGGCTCGCCTTGTGGCCAAAGGCTTTACCCAGACTCCAGATGATTACGGGGTGACCTTTGCTCCCGTGGCCAAGCTCTCCACTGTTCGTCTTCTTATTTCCCTCGCTGCCTGCCACAGGTGGCCTCTTTATCAGCTGGACGTGAAGAATGTCTTCCTCAATGGCGACCTCGTCGAAGAAATCTATATGGATCCGCCACCCGGGTATAGGCTTCAAGGGGAGTATTTGGGCCGTGTCTGCCTCTTGCAGAAGTCTTTGTATGGGCTGAAGCAGTCCCCTCGAGCGTGGTTTGAGAGGTTTGGTGCTGTTGTGCTTCAGAGTGGTTTCACCAGATGTCATGCCGACCATACGTGCTTTGTTCGGACTACTGCGGATGGCCGTTGAGTGATTGTCCTCGTCTATGTGGATGACATCATTCTTACCGGTGACGACAGCTCCGGGATTATTCAGATCAAGGAGGTACTTCAAAAGGCTTTTGAGGTCAAAGATTTGGGGCCTCTGAAGTACTTTCTTGGCATTGAGGTTGCCAGATCTCACCAGGGGATCTCTTTGTCTCAGCGGAAGTATACCCTTGACCTTTTGAGTGATACTGGCCTTCTTGGGTGCTCTCCGGTATCTACTCCTATGGACCTGAAACACCGCTTACACGCCGAATCTGGCGAACCTCTTCCTGATCCCGGCAGATACCAGCGGCTTGTTGGAAGACTTATCTACCTGACCAATACTCGCCCTGACATTAGCTTTGCTGTGAGTATGGTTAGTCAGCTCATGCATGCTCCCCGCACCTCTCACCTTGATGCTGCCTTTCAGATCCTTCACTACTTGAAGGGATCGCTTGGTCTCGGGCTCTTCTACCGTTCATTACCATCCTCCGATCTTACCTGCTACACGGACTCTGATTATGCTGGCTCCCTCACTGACCGACGTTCTACTTCGGGGATGTGCACGTTCTATGGTGGCAATCTAATTTCCTGGAAGAGCAAGAAGCAGAGTGTTGTGTCTCGCTCCTCTGCTGAGGCTGAGTACAGGGCTATGGCCCATGGCGCCACCGAGCTCCTCTGGATGCGTACTCTCTTGTCCGAACTTGGCTTTCCTCCTTCCTGTTCCTCGACATTGGTTTGTGACAACCAGTCTGCTCTCTTGCTTGCATCTGACT
This sequence comes from Dactylorhiza incarnata, assembly GCA_033032865.1. Classification (NCBI taxonomy): domain Eukaryota; kingdom Viridiplantae; phylum Streptophyta; class Magnoliopsida; order Asparagales; family Orchidaceae; genus Dactylorhiza; species Dactylorhiza incarnata. The sequence continues at coordinate 2,078,378 of JAWHQI010000175.1, read as the reverse complement.
CTGTCCTGCACGAGAGGACCAAACATATTGAGGTGGATATACATTTTCTCAGGGAGCACATCCGTTCAGGGACTCTTGCCACATCCTATGTTCCCTCTGGGGAACAGATTGCTGATGCCTTCACCAAGGCTGTTGGGCCTTCCCGTCTTCTTTTTACCTATGGCAAGCTGGGCTTGCTTGATATCTTCGCGCCAGCTTGAGGGGGAGTATTGGGTTTATTATTATTATTGGGTTTATTATATTGCGTATTTTGTATTTGTCCCACCTCGCCTGTTTGAGATGGGTGTCTCTTGTATTCCCTTTATATTGCCCCGTTATGGGCCCTAATTCAATACAGATTAAATCATTCTCCTTGTTAATTGCAACAACCTCCTATCTAGCCTTCTTCATATCACACATCATTTGTTGCAAATTATAATCACATCATATGTTGTCATGGACTAAAACAAAATGCTGTCATTTGTTGCATATGAAAATGCTGTCATGGACTAATCAGAGCAGCCTTGGAACAAGGTAATCTGAGCAGAAGAGACGAAGATAGTCGAGACCCACATCAGAGAAGATTATGGCAACACCAGAGAAAGGACAAATAATATCCAATCAAAGCATCCATATTCATGTCTTCAAATAATTCATAATGTCGCAGAACCAAAGAACCAGAGAAGAAGCATAACCAAAGAACTAGAGAAGGCGCAAAACCAAAGAACTAGAGAACCAGATAGGAAAAGAGGCATATGGGAAGGGAGGCAGAGGCAGAGGGGAAGAGAGATATGGGAGCAGAGGGGAAGAGAGAAGAGAACCACAAAAGAGAAGCAAAACCACAATGTAATACAAAACTTAAAATAACTCGCAGTCCTGAGAAGAGAAGCCGACAAAGAGAGGAAGAGAGTCGAGAACCAGCTAAAGAAGCTACATGACCCTAAAACTAGAGCAGGAGCAGAACTAAAGAACCTGAGAAGACGCGAAATCGAAGAACTAGCAAAGTCGCAAAATCAAAGAACCAGAGAAGTCACAAGCTTCAGAACGAGAGAACCCAAGAATGAGAGAACAAGAGACCCAGAGGAGAAGAGAGGAAGAGAGGAGATGGAGAGAGTCGAGAACTATGGCAGAGAGAAATTTAGAGCAGTAAATTATATTGGGGCTCAGTTTAAACTGAGCCTCCTTTGAAGTTTCTAATAAAATAATAATAAAATATCAATATATTGGCGATTTTATCGAGCCAATCCGATGTATCACCCAATATTTTGCAAACCGCTACTTTTTGTGCAAAATATTGAAAAAGTGTCGTTTCCTTCCTAAAACTGACATGTTGGATATGTGGGCCAACATCTACAAGATTGATAATATAATGTTCGTTATTAGTGATTTTATTATTTTTGTTTATGTAGATAAGCTATAATTTTCCATTTATTTATTCATGGCACATATGAGTTTAGTTGATTGCTGTGTAATATTGCATTGTCAGTTTGCCTTGTAATCAATGTGTTTGAATTATACTTTTGTGACAATTACAGATTGTAATGGTCATTTTCCATATAGCTCAGCTGTATTTGTTCTTAATATTTTGTTGGTAGGTCTAGCATAGTTCTAATGATGAAGCCATATATTTCTTATTATTTTAGTTGTTAGCATTCAATAATTAGTACAATCTAGAGTATGGGAGGGAAGTGTTCATTTCTTGCTCAATAATTAGTACAATAAGCAGTAAGGCGCATCGTAGTTATTACTATTCATGCACAATTTTCTTAAATCTACTCAAGGATAAGGTTATTAAAATTGGTTGATTAAGATTAAGGACTTTTAACAAGATTAATTAAACTTTAGGTTATTATGACCTCACGCCGCTAGAGTCGTAACCTTATTGAAACAACTAAGGATATTGCCTCGACATCTCATCTTCTTTCTCATATGTTATATCTTAGGCTCCATTTGTTTCGGCGGTGGCAGTGACAAATGGAGATGTGAGAATAGAGCTGTGAAAATCGTGCTGTGGGAATAGAGCTGTGAGAAATGGAGAAACCAGTTTGGTAAATCACCATTTGCATAGTTGTTCAGAACTGAAAAACTTATTAAATAGTTTGGTAAAACAACGATGACGTTTCTGTTACAAATTTATGTACGATAATTAATATATTAAATTCATTTAGTTTTGATTAATAATAATAATTTATAATGATAATAATTTATACTAATAGTAATAATAATATATAATAATAATATGTAATATAAAATAATAATATATAATATATGATAATAATAATCGTAATAATAATAATATATAATAATAAAAATAATAACAATAGTAATAATAATTATTATATAAATGAATTATAACAATGTTCATCTTCTCTCATCCGGCAGAAGAAAAACAACCAGCCTCCGCCATCCCTCGCCGGAGCACGGCTCCTCCTTTCTTCAAGCTCGCCGGTTGCTCTGCGCGCTTCGCCGGAGAAAATCGCTGCAAATCGCAGTCGACGAGCGTCATTTCGGCGGTGGCTTTGCCGTAGCATTACCTTTTCTTGGATGCAAATTCCGCTATTGGAAGCTATTAAAAATCGACATTACTAACAATAATTAATTAATCAGCCTGCTGAAATCTCATTTTAATGAATGAATAAATAAATACCGGAAGAACTGTCGAGCTTCAGCTTAAGAAGCACCCTCTCGTAGAGAATGTGGTCAGTTGCCCAGCTGGCTTGGACGAGCTCATCAAATGGCGACCCGCTGCCTCCGACAGGCGTTGTCGCCGCCGCGAAAGCACAGAACAATAGTACTGGCGTGACTAATGCGGGAGGGAAGAAGAGGAATGGAGTTTTATGCGTTGGAAAGGAGCTGGGATCAGGAGTCGAGAAAGCCACGTTAGATCAACATTTTAGGGTGCCGTCTGGAACGAAACGCCTCTTCCAAAGAGCAATAAATTTCAATCGGCGTTTTAATTTCAACGCAACGGAGGAATAATGGAGAAACAACCGGACCCTAATGTGTTCAATAGCTTTTCTACTTGATGCAAAATTGACAATGCATTTCATTGTATTGATCTTGATGGTAATGAATTCACCTACATTTAACTCTACTAGTCTATACTTGGCATCAAAGTACCCCTTATACCTCCTTTTGGCTTCCTTCAACTTATCTCTAATCAATATAATCTTATCACTAGTTTCTTATACATAGGTAGATCTCAAGATTATTCTCTCCTTTTTTGTGAGATGTCTTATATTTTCTCGATAGAATGCTTGAAAGGGATCCATATCAATACTCGATCATTAACTATTATCATAGAAAAAACTCTACCAAAATATGTCACTCTCAACAAAGTTATGCAAATATAGTTTGAATAAGGTCATTGGAATCTATATAGTTCTTCCAGAGCAACCAACATTTCGAGGGTGGAATGTTGTACTGTGATCATGTTATGCATAAGTTTTTTTTAATTTGTTTTCATAAATTTTATGTGAACCTTTCATCTCCATCATAGATTATCATCTTTGGAATACTATTAAATGAACTATCATCTCCGTACTTGATTTTGCCAATTTCTTGAAAACCACTAATTAGAATGTGAAGTACTGTAACTTGATTAATATATCGACTATGACCTAAATTTCATAATGTCCTCACTTTGATCTTAATAGACCATTCATGAAATCTATGGCTATGTCATTATATTGGAATTAGCAAGTGTTGAAATGTTTCTGTAGAAGAATCATGAATAAACCCATGTAAAGGCCCCCCTTCTTGGCCCATTAGGAGATTTTTCATGTATAGATTAGCCACATCTTGGTTTGGAGTTAAGATATCACTGCTCCTTCCTATAATATGTGTATAAATACTTGTATTCTTGAGGGTCACTCGATTCCTAACGTAGAACCCTGGACGATTGAGCTCTCGCTCTCGCCGATTAAGCCTTTTCTTTTAACTTGAGTCTTTTCTTTCAGGTACTCCCAGCCTCTGCCTCGAGCGCTCGCTAACTTTTGGTGCTTAGCCTCCCAAAATAACCAGCCCGCCCCGCCTTTTATAGGCAAGTCGACTGCTGGGCTGTCTGCCTCTGCAGTACTCGCCACTTCTCTCTGCACAAGTACCACTACCTCCTCTCCTGCCGAGGCTCGACGACTTTCGTCTCCCAGTGTTCGCAGATATCGCGCCTCATACACTCGTGGGTGCTCCTAAATTCTGCTTCCATTGCTTTGTGATTCCTCTTTCTCGCAGCTTACTGCTTCCAATACTTGCCTCCCTTGCGACTTGAGTCCGTCAACTGCTTGAGCTTGTGGCCAGCTCCCTGCTTCCGAAGTCGCTGCTTCCTGCACCAGAGCCCACACTGGTTTCTAATGATCTTTTTGTGTAGATCCAAAATAATCCGATTAGGCAAGTGTACATATCGTATTATAGTATAGGATATTTAAATATTAAATATCAAGTGACGTAAAAGTTCTAGGTTGTGGGGTATTATTACTCACTGTTGGCACCAAAAATGGCACCTCCAAAATTCACACACTAAGAGGGACGGGAGAAGACTGCGAAGTGCAGGTTACTAAGACAGAAGATGCTGGAAGAAAGAGAAAACGATCATGAAATGACGATCACGAAAAAGTGAGACCGCTTACACAGGTTGTAAGCTGGAGCCTCGGAGCAAAAGTCCTATTTCTGGTACCCCTACCCCTCTATTTATAGACGAGGGAACTGCCCAAACGGGCAGAACTGAAAACTACGGGCTGCCCGGGATACAGGGGTGCAAATAGTAAAAATACAGGAGACGCCCAGACCGCTTGAACTGGCGATCTCGATCGGCTTCGACTGTTTGGAACTTGAAAAATCTGGCTGGGCAGAGGGCAGGCGATCTGGGCGATCACAAAAACCGAAGACCGCTGAGACCGCCATTTTACACTGTGAAGACGATATCGCGGGCTTTCCGGGCAAACATAATCCCCGCACATTTTTAAGTTATGCTAGAACTTCGAAAATGTAAACTTTGACCGCTGAGACCGCGACTGCCATAAATGCGGCTTGGGCTATAAATACCACCCCAGATCTTCAATCTTCAAGGTATTGAGAAATCCTGATCCTTAAGCGGTCACCATTTGTTGAGACCGTGGGAAAAGCCTTTTCTGAAATGGATGCTTTGGATTTGATGAAGGTGTCGGCGCAATCCCGAAAATCTCCTAGATCTGCGTCGAAAACGAAGAAAGTTATTTCGAAGAAGACCGCTGATTCTGGCAAAGAAAAGCCGGTCAAAAGTTCGAAAGAAAAAGAGGATTCTGCTTCGAAGGCTGTAGTTGATCTGACGGTTACAAAAACTGCCGCTGAGACGACCCTGACAGTGACTAATCAGTCCGCAGGGCCTTCTGGAGAGACCGCCTCTATCGAGTCGATCAAGGCAGCTATGCGACAACAAAAGGCTTTAGCTGAAAATCTAAGAAGCCAGATCGCTGATAAAGAAAAAGTCGTTAGAGATTTAAAAAGAAAAGAAGCGAGCTCTCTTGATCAGACTGCTAAGAGGATAAAAACCAATGGACAAACTGTGACCGCCGGGGACATCGATCTTCAGACTTATCTTTCAGAAGATAACATTGTTGAGAATGTTTCAGGCGTAAGTGATCGAATTTTTGCACTTATTTTAAGATTTGACTTTTCTATTGATTTTTCCTTGATTATTACAGGCAATGGATCCTTTTGAAGTTGAACGACTTCGAGTGATCGCCGAGGAAGAGGTTGCTGAAGAAGAAAGAAGAGAAGAAGAAGAGAGGAAGAAGAAAGGAGAGGAGGAGAAGAAAAGGAAGGAAGAAGAGGAGAGGAGAAAGGAAGTAGAGAGAAAAAGGAAAGAAGAAGAAAAGAAGAAAGAGCAAGAAGCTGCAGAGGAAAGAAGAAGAAAAGAAGAAAGAGCAAGAAGCTGCAGAGAAAAAAGAAAGAGAAAAGGAGACCGCCAGGCTCGCAGCGGTCGCTGAAGGTGAGAGAAAGAGGAAAGAAGAAGAAGAGAAGAAAGAGCAAGAGAAGGTTGCCAAGGAAGAGAAGGAGAGGAAAGAGAAGGAGGCGATCTCCTTGGCAATGGAGATAGAGAAGAATGAGAGGGAAAAAGAGCGGGCCCTAGTTACCGAGAAGAAAAAGGATAAGAAGGAAAAGAAGAAGAATAAGAGGAAGAGAAAGTTCGTCGAAGAGGCGGTCTCAACTGAAAAGAGAAAGGAGAGAAATGAGACCGCAACATCTAGCGATCGCGGCGATATCTTCCTTGAAATGGGCGAGAAGCCGGATTCTGGAGAGGCAGATCGCGCAGCCGCGTTGGACATTATTAAGACTGGTAAGGCGAAGATGGTTGTGAGGTCGATTGATTCTCTTCCCGTACTTGCTTTCCGACCCTCATCCCCCGCGAAGAGGCCTGAGATCGTTCTTATAGAAACTGACGATATCCTTGTTAGTAATGCCGAGTTAAAAAGAAGAAGAAAAGAAGGAGAGCGGTCACGAAAAAGACGATTAGAAAAAATCAACTTAGAATGCTTAAGGGGATCTGACCGCCTTTTGTTGACCGCTAATGCTGCGGTCTCAAAAGATGTTGAAAGGAATTTACTTGACTGCGGTCTTGCTACACTGTCAAGTATTTCACATGAAAATCCTTCCTTTCCTTTTGATAACAATTTCTGATTTTTTGACCGTTTCTCTCCTGATTGCAGATGAGAACATGAATTCAGCTTCTGAAGAAGGTGAGATACCAGTAAAAGTCTCAATTCCTCCAGAGTTCGCTGATCTCCTTAAGCCGATGCTTGATGATATGAGAACCATGCGAGATCGCGAGCGGATGCTAGGAGATCGCCTCCGCATCCAGACCGCGAATTTCGAAGCTAAGGAGAAGCAAATCCTTGCAAATTTTGAGGTCAAAAAAAAACATGCTCGAGGAGAATTTGAAGAGAAACTTCGGAAGGCCGAAGAGGATGCCGAGTACTATAGAGGGAAGGCCGCTGCACTTGCTGCTGAGATCGCTACCCTGCGGGGTGGTCCTCAAATGTCAATGAAAGCGGGCTCTTCCAGCGGTCTCCCAGATAGGAGATCGGCGGACATTGTGGTAATCCCTATGGAGCAAGTAGACCGCGAAATGTCTAAGATCCATAGGGCTGCCATGGTAGCCAATCACAGCTTGGCATCTGCATGGACTGCGGTCAACGAGATGCAAGACGTGGCGGCATTTGTTGGAAGAAGAAGAGATCAGAGGAAATGAGATCGCAGCTTTTTCTTTTTATATTTAGCGATCTCTTTGAAAACACTTATTTAATTCCTGGGTCTGTAAGATATATTTGATTCTGTTTCATGGTGTTGACTTTAATGTTGTGATATACATTTTGCGATCTCTGGTTTTTATGAATGCGATCTTATTGAATTGTGTCTGTATTGTGAATTATGTGTACTGCGATCTTCGTGCGAACTGTTTGGCGAACCTAAAAAAGCTGAGGATTATGCGGTCTTTATTATTGTCGCTTGCCATTTTCGAACTCATATAGCTTTTGGCGATCTGACCCATTTGCAGGGCGATCTCAAGAAGTGTAATCATTACACAATCATCCTTCACTTTCTATAAATAGTTGATTTCTCGGACCATTACTCTATTCTTCTTGAATTTTCTTTAGATTGTTGAATCTTGCGATCTCAGAAAATGGTGTCCGCACGCTCCAAGGCTGCTGAAATCTTCCTGGACTCCGATCACGAGTATGGACTAATTCCGGAGGAAGAATATTCTTCTTTTATTGAGAGATGTAAGATCGATGACAAAATCACGATCAGAGTCCCGTTCGAGGGTGAAGACTTGAACTCTGGGGATGAAGGTAGGTACATCATCCCGATCGATCACTTCTCCCATGGTCTTCAAATCCCCATTCCTTGGGAGATTCTGGCAGTGTTGGAGTATTATGGCCTTGTGCTGGCTCAACTTCCACCGAACTCAATCGGTCTGATGAATGTTTTCATCAATTACCTGAGATCGGCCAAGATAAGGTTCACTATGACGATCTTCCGAGGAACTTTCTCTGCTAAGGTATTAAAAGAGGGTCAGAAGAAAGAAGAATTTAAAGGATTGATGTATTTCAGCTGCAATGGTATAAAAGTTCTAAATCTTCCTAACAAGGTTCCTTTTTGGACTGAGAGGTATCTGGTTTTTGAGGGCGATCTCGGCGGTCTCCCTAGCCGGCCTTCCCCGCGGGCAGAGCGGATTTTCAGAAAGGAGAAGCTTATTTCAAAGGAGGAGCTGGCGATCTTGAAGTGGCTTGCGGGCAAGCGCTTCGATCTGATTCATTACCTGGCGATCTGGCCAGATGTGGCTGCGGTCTTGCCTGAAGAGAGTAAGTGATAATTCTCGCGGTCTCCTGTGGCTTCTAAATAATTTTATTTTACCCTACCAACTGTTTATTTCACAGCTTCTTTCGCTATCCCGAATGTCGATCCTGTGACTCCTGGGGGAGAGGTCCTTACTCAGAGGGAAAAGCGATTGCGTCAGGATCGCCAGAGAAAGGCGAAAGAGATCGCTGAAGAGGGTGATCTGGAAGATGGGCCCTTCGCTTTAATGGGTTTTGGAAAGAAACTGAAAGACAACAAAGGGAGACCGCTCCTGAGATGGAGTGAGACCGGGAACTCCTTGAAGGTGTCTACCGATCTCCTCTTCTGGGGAGGTAGGCTGACTAATCATGCGTTCGCGGTCACTGCTGCCCTTTACGGGAAGAAAAATGCCAACGAGGCATTAAGTCACGAGACCGATCGCCTTCCCGACATATGCTCGCAAGCGGCCGTCCGAAGTTTAGTTCTTAATCATCATATGGGGCGGTCTCTTCGAGTATCTTTGCAGCATGCAGAGCGCCTGCAAGATTGTTTTGACGTAAGTATTAAAAAACGCGATCTTTTAAAATTTGTTTTACCTTGACCGCTTGCGATCTGACCCGTTTTCTTTCCTCAGGATCACAAGAAGACCGCATATGATATTCACAATCCTGACTACCTCAAATCTCTGTACACTCATGTCAGAGATGCATCAAATAAAACCATTGCTATCCTTCGTGAAAAAGGCGGTCTCACCACCGAGTTCCAGGATACCACTTTTGCTGATCTCTTCCCTGAGGTCGCGGAGATGATCGAGGAGGCAGAGGAGAAGAAAAAGGCAAAGGAATCTAGAACCGCGGAGACTACCGAGGATGAGTCTGTCGAGATCGTTGGAAGCCCAGATAAAGATGGTCACGCTTCTTCTATCCATGGTGAGGAGACAATCTCGGAGGCGGTCTCAGATTCTGGGAAAAGAGAACCTGACAGCAGCAGTGAGTCTTCAGAAGGATCGACTTCTTCATCAGAGGAGCGGTCTCCCCGGAAAAAGAAGCAGAAGAAATAGGTTTTTGTTTTTAGAAAAGTGATGTAATCTCCGGTCATGGACCGCACCAAACATTGTAATTTTTGAAATGAATGGAAAATTATTTTGTGCATGAATGAATCTCTTTTATCTGTATTTATTTCTGCTATATTATTCATATAAATCGATCACGACTTCTATCGTATGCGATCACGTTCTTCTTAAAATAGACTTAGCATTCGATCTCAATGCTTTAGGTTTCGTCGATCTCTGGTCCATGAAGATATTAGAAACTTGACAGAAGTCCAAAACTTTGTATAAGAAAAATAACTCTGCGATCTCAGCATAATTAGACCGCTTGCTAGAAAATTAAGACACTTGGTCAGATTCACTTGATAATAAATCTTCATGAATATCAATCCGGCGATCACAATATATTCAGACCACCACTTTGAAGAAAACCCAACTATCACTTGATGGGAAATGATGGATCATGAGCATTCTCACATAGCTTTGAATAATAAGAGATATCTAGATTGCGATCTCATTATGATCAGACCGATCACTATCAAACCAACTTAAGAGATTCCTGAATAGCGATTTCAATCATCTTTGGAAAGCCTTGCCCGACGATCACTTCTACCCAAGTCCTGGAGAGGATGAAGCCGGCGATCACAAACAACTCAGACCTCTTCCAACAACTTTTTGAAAACCAAGGCTGACAATTACTTCCATCCAAGTCCTGGAGAAGATCGAACCAGCGATCGCAAATAACCAAGATCTCTTTATGCAATTTCTGAAAACCAAGCCTCTTTAGAAAATCATGCCTGGCGATCACAAAAAACCAAGGCTGATTCCAACTTCCTTTAAAAAATCAATATTGGCGATCACTTTCATCCAGATCCTGGAGAAGATCAAGCCATTAATCATGAATAATGTAGATCACCCTTTGAAGAGAGGAAACATGCGGTCTCAAAAAACTCTGACCGCTCGATCTCAGTATTAAGAAGTAAATGAGACCTTGTAGAAAAGAGAAGAGGGAAGAGGAGAGAGGGAGAATTCCAAAATGATCCGCAGGGCAGGTGTGGTTATGCCGATGAGGCTATACCGACATTGCTTTCCCTGATAGATTATATTTCGAGTTTCAGGCGATGGTCATAGATGTTTCCGACCTCCCCTTACCTAACCATGTTTTAATGAACATTCGAGAGTTATAGATCAAAATGATCAGTAGGGCAGGTGTGGTCATGCCGATGAGGCTTATACCGACATTGCTTTCCCCGAAGATCATCAAGACCATAACAATGTCCTTTTTAATGCATGACAGAGCTGAGCCAGCCACCCAGACCTCCTTGCTAAGGTGTGCCAGATGTCAGCTAGGACCCGACATCCTAAACTTTCACCGCTCGAGCTTGGCGAGCCACTGCTACACAGATTCGAAATCTCCCCGACATCTGTGGTCCTGGCAGAATTACACGTCAAGCTAACAAGCCGAGGGAGAATGAAGTAGGATCCGTCGATGTCTTACTTGACAAGTTTTTGGTTTGTATAAACAACTTGTTTTAAAACTTGCCATTCATTATGTATATCATGAATGTCTTGGCCGTATCTGCACAATACTTAAAAGAAGAGAAGTGAGAGAGAATGGGAAAAAATTGAATACGAACTTTTTAAGAGAAGAAAAGTTTGAGATCATCTCCACTCCAAGAGTGAGGCAACTCCTCTCCCTCATGTGTTTGGAGATGATAGGCACCATTTCTTAGCACCTTTTTTACCACGAATGGCCCTGCCCAGTTTGGGTTAAGCTTCCCAACCGAGCCGGCTCTTGCTGCTGCATCCACTTTTTTCAAAACCAAGTCCCCAACAACAAATTCCTTGGTTCTCACGTTTTTATCGAATAGTCTCGCCATTCTTCTTTTCACCTCCTCTTGCCTGATGGTTGCCGTATCCCTTAATTCTTCAATTAAGTCGAGGCTACATTTCAACTCCTCATCATTCTCTTCCATCCAATCAATATGATTTTGTTGCGCTAATAATACTCTTGGACTTTTTACCTCGAACTCTACTGGAATAAGAGCTTCGGAACCATGCGATAACTTGAAAGGAGTCTCTCCAGTGACAGAACTTGGAGTTGTTCTTAAGGCCCAGAGGACTGAAGGTAGTTGTTCTGCCCAGTTGCCTCTGAGATTTTCCACTTTCTTTTTCAAAAGATTTATGATAAGCTTGTTGGCAGCTTCTACCTGCCCATTACTTCTGGGATGATGCACAGAAGCAAAACGTAGCTCAATGCCAATTTGATCACAGAAATTAATAAGAGTTGAATTATTGAACTGAGAACCGTTATCTGTGATGATTGCCATCGGAATCCCGTGTCGACATACTATCTCCCCCCAAATAAAATTCTTCACAGCTTGAGTAGTAATTTTGGCCAATGCTTTGGCTTCTATCCATTTGCTGAAGTAGTCAATCATGACTATAATATATCGATGCTGACCACTTGCCATAGGAAAAGGCCCAATTAAATCCATCCGCCAAACTGCAAATGGCCATGGGGTTGCTATCGATTTAAGCTGCTGAGCCGGCTGATTTTGGAGAGGAGCAAATTTCTGGCATTTGACGCATTTCTTAGCAAACTTCTCTGCATTCTTCCTCATTTGAGGCCAAAAATACCCTTGCCTCAGGATTCTTTTCTCTAAAGTTCTTGCTCCTGAGTGACTTCCGCACTCTCCTGCATGAACTTCTTGAAGAATTACTGGAACTTCTTCTTCCGAGACACACCGTGCTAGTGGAGAAAAGAAAGTTCTCCTATAAAGCACTCCTGCAACAAGATAATAGTTAGCTGCTTTTTATTTAAACCTTCTCCTATCTTTTACTGCTGAATGGAACTTTCCCGTCGAAAGATATAGAACGAATGGATCCATCCAAGACGGATGCTGATCAATCTCCATAACCTCTCCTTCTTCAATTGCTGGACGAAACAATTCTGAAGTTGTTCCTCCCGAGAGAAGTCCAAACTTTGCTAACTCATCTGCCTCCACGTTCTCTTCCCTTGGAATATGTTCGATGGTAAAGCTTTTAAACTTTCCCACCTCAATTCTTACCAGGGTTAGATATCGCTTTAAAATACTGTCTCTAGTTTCGAAAGTTCCATTTACTTGAGAGGCCATCACCAAAGAATCTGTGAAGACTTTGACATCGTCAATCCCCAGCTCTCTAGCAAACTTAAGACCGGCTAGCAAAGCCTCATATTCCGCCTGATTATTTGTTACTTGAAAATAGAACTTCAGCGCCTGATCCAGCCTTACTCCATTAGGGTTGATTAAGACAACTCCAGCTCCGGAAGAATTTTTCCCTGAGGCTCCGTCCACGAAGATTGTCCAGGCAAGGGGTACTCCGACCCCCTTCTGCAACTCAACTTCTTTGGCATCCACCATGAAGTTTGCTAAAACTTGAGCTTTGATCGCCACCCTTGGAACATAAGATATGTCAAATTCACTGAGCTCTATTGCCCACTTTGCCAGCCTTCCTGAATGTTCTGGTTTCTCCAAGACATTCTTCAATGGAAGATCAGTAACAACCAGAATCGAATGAGCTTGAAAGTATGGTCTTAATCTTCTTGCCGAGGTTACAAGCATTAAGGCCAGCTTTTCAAGGATTGGATAGCGAGTCTCCGCATTTTTCAGAATTCGACTCACGTAATAAACTGGAAATTGCTTCTTTTTCTCCTCGCGGACCAGGACAGAGCTTATAGCATCGGCTCCGACTCCCATATACAGAAATAGATTTTCTCCCTCTCGCGGGCTTTGGAGCAAAGGGGTTGATGTCAATTGCTTCTTAAGCTGAAAGCATCATCACACTCCTTTGTCCACTCAAATCTTCTCCCTCCCCGGAGGGTCTTAAAGAAAGGTGCACTCTTATCCCCTGATCGGGAGATGAAGCGACTTAAGCCTGCCATCCTCCCTCCCAGCTGCTGAATTTCTTTGGGGGACTTGGGAGGTGGCATCTCCAAAATAGCTTTCACTTTGTCAGGATTGGGTTCTAACCCTTCTGGAGTAAGGAGGTGGCCCAGAAATTTTCCTTTACTTGCCCCGAAAACACACTTCAACGGATTCAACCTCATATTAAAAGTTCGAAGGGTTGCAAAAGTTTCCGAGAGGTCTCTAAGATGAGAAGAGAATAATTTGCTTTTTACCAAGAGGTCATCGACATATACCTCAAGGTTTCTTCCTTTTTGACTCCTGAAAACTGTATCCATCATTTTCTGATAGGTTGCTCCAGCATTTTTTAGCCCAAAAGGCATTACGAGATAACAGAAGCAACCGTCATTTGTGATAAATGAAGTATGAGGTATATCTGGTTTATACATTCTGATTTGATGGTAACCTGAAAAAGCATCCAAAAAACTCCTAAAAGAATAACCTACCGCGGAATCAACTAAAGAATCTATCCGATGCAAGGGGTAGCAATCCTTGGGGCAAGCTTTATTGAGTTTGGTAAAGTCGACTCACATCCTCCATTTTCCACCTGACTTCCTTACCATTACAACGTTTGATACCCACTCAGGATATTGGATTGGCTGAATGAACTTCGCCTTCAGAAGCTTCTCTACCTCTTCTCGGATAGGCTGAGCTAGAGTGGTTGCAACAGACCTCTTCTTCTGCTGGATCGGGATGAAGTTTGGGTCAATATTGAGATGGTGGCAAGCGACATCCGGGTCCACTCCAGGCATGTCATCTGCCGACCAAGCGAAGATATCTAGATTTTGCATAAGACAAGAGATGAGCTGACTCTTGTCAGCTTCAGATAATTCAGCGTTGATGGAGAGACTCTTGCTCTCATCTTCCTCGCTGATCCGAACATCTTGAGTTGCTTGGGCAGGTTCCAAGCGAACTCCATCTCTTGCATCCTCCTCAACTTCTTCTGCAGCTTGGACTTGTTCAGGAACTTCAATCGATTCAGCCATCATGACTTCTTGGGGAGGAGAAGACACGATCATGTTGACCGTCTTTACGTAGCATTCCCTAGCTTTCCTTGGGTCGCTCCTGATTCGGTGTTGTTTGCCATTCAAGGCGAACTTCACCGCTTGATGATAGGTGGAGACAATGGCTTGATATCCATTCAAGAAGGGTCTTCCAAAGATTGCGTTGTAGCTACTGGGAGCATCAACGACTATGAATTTGACCAGCTTCACTATTCCTCCCAGAATTACGGAAAGAGTGACGAGCCCTTCTACTTCCTTCTTCTCTCCTGAAAAACCATAAAGGGGTCCTTCAGTTGATAGGAGGGGTTTACCTGTCTTCAACGCCTCGAAGGCAGGTTTGAAGAGCATGTTGACTGAGCTTCCCGTGTCTATCAGAATCTTCTCCACTGTGTAATTTTCAATTACAGCTTTAATGACGACCGCGTCGTCAAAGGGATTCGCGGTATGAGGAAGGTCTTCATCACCGAAAGTGACCGTCCCCCGGACCGGGGCTGAAGAGGTGGCATCAACCTCTGATTGGTAAACCCTCTTCAGACTTGCCTTCCTTGAAGACTCCGGACCTGCACCTCCGTGGATGCAGAAAAGATTGCCCAAGGCGCCTTCGTCATCAGCATCCACGCATTCATTGGGAAATCCGATATTGCCCAGATGGCCAATATCATCCACCTCCTCGCATGCCCAGTGAACCTCCGCTACTTCCTTAGCCTTGGAGGTTGAGGCTTTGGCAGAATCATTCTTCTGAATGAGATCTCGGAGCTTACCCTCTTTCAGTAGCTTCTCTAAGAACAGACGGAAAGCTCTGCAATCCTCTGTCAAATGTCCCCTATCTCTGTGGTACTCACAGTAGAGAGTAGGATTCCTGGTCTTTGGGTCAGAATTTAGCGGAGCTGGCCCTTTGAAAAAGGGCTGCTTCTGAAGGACTTGGAGCACTTCACTCATAGAAACACCAAAGTCTGTAAAAGACTCTTGGGATTCATTGTAGAGTGAAGGAATGGGCAGAAGAGGAGGTTGGGCGTACTGGATCTGGTGGATGGGGGTGACTTGCGGAGCAGGAGTAGCGGGAGTTTGAAGAAATGAACCTTGAGGCGGGAAAAATTGATTACCTCGATTGAAGCGGTTGTTGCGATAATTCTTACCTCTCGGAGCTGGAGGTGGGAGCTCTTGTCGAGGCTTTGAGGAAGATGGAGCAGGATAGAATCCCGCAGAGCCTTTCTGAGTGGCTCTGTTGGTCAAATTGCTCACATAGGTGGGGTTGTTGATCTCCCCTTCTATGTAGCGATTGGCAATGCTAATCAGCTCCTGATAGGAGCTAGGCTCCTTGGTTGTGACTTTAAACTTCAGAGGGCCCTCCTGCAGGCCACTGATCAAAGCTACCATATAAAGCTCGGGATCCATGTCTCTGACTCCCAAGATCTCCTTTTGAAAACGGTCAACGAAATGTGCTGCAGTCTCGTTGTCCCCTTGCTTAATCTTGAAGAGGGTCGCGGGACCACTCTTCCTTTTCTTCGCGGTGGCAAACCTTAGGAGGAGCTCTTGCCTCAGGGCGGCAAAGCTCGGGATAGATTGACAAGGCAGCTTATAGAACCATTCCATGGCCGACCATCAAAGGAGGTGACCATCAGCTTGCACCTTACTCCATCCGAAATGGTCCTGAGGGCAACAACAGACTCGAAGGCTTGAAGATGACACATCGGGTCGGTCTCTCCTGTATACACAGGAAGGCGGGGCTCTCTGAATCCATGAGGAATCGGATCCCGACGAATCTCATCGGTAAAGGGGGAAGGCTCCCCTAATTCAGAAGGTCCTGGAGGAGGGAGAAAGGAAGCAGGAGGAGCTTGAGGGTAAGCAAACCCTTCTTCAAAATTCAGGGTCTGAGCCGGAGGCCCCTGGGCTGCGGCTCGGAAAGAATTACGATGGGCGGCGAACTCCTCATGCTGAGATCGCTGAGGAGCTGCGGGCTGGAAAACGGGGTGATCGCTCGGGTGACCGCTTGCCGTGCGGTCAGGAGTGGCGACCTGAGAGGCTTGAGGAAGGATCTTCTGGGAGATCGCGGCCAGAACCTGGTTCATGGCCTCAATCTGCTTTGCGGACTCCTGCTGAGTCCGGACGACTTCTTGCCGATCTCGAGCGGCCTCTTGCTGAGACCGCGCGATCTCCTGCTGAACAGAGGCGGTCTCCTGCCTAGCTCGGGCGGCCTCGCGGAGAGCTTGTTCAACACGAAGCTCGAAGCGGCGCTCAAGCGCTTCTAACGGGTTGTGATCGGAAGGGGGAACGCTGGGAGATCGCAGGGGACGACCTCTACGGCGACCAGCCATCTTGAAAGTCTATGAATTTCACCTGACACTTCGGATCTGAAGGTCGCGTGTTCGTTCTGTTGGCACCAAAAATGGCACCTCCAAAATTCACACACTAAGAGGGACGGGAGAAGACTGCGAAGTGCAGGTTACTAAGACAGAAGATGCTGGAAGAAAGAGAAAACGATCATGAAATGGCGATCACGAAAAAGTGAGACCGCTTACACAGGTTGTAAGCTGGAGCCTCGGAGCAAAAGTCCTTTTTCTGGTACCCCTACCCCTCTATTTATAGACGAGGGAACTGCCCAAACGGGCAGAACTGAAAACTACGGGCTGCCCGGGATACAGGGGTGCAAATAGTAAAAATACAGGAGACGCCCAGACCGCTTGAACTGGCGATCTCGATCGGCTTCGACTGTTTGGAACTTGAAAAATCTGGCTGGGCAGAGGGCAGGCGATCTGGGCGATCACAAAAACCGAAGACCGCTGAGACCGCCATTTTA
This sequence comes from Dactylorhiza incarnata, assembly GCA_033032865.1. NCBI lineage: Eukaryota > Viridiplantae > Streptophyta > Magnoliopsida > Asparagales > Orchidaceae > Dactylorhiza > Dactylorhiza incarnata. Next base: position 2,061,290 of record JAWHQI010000175.1, on the reverse strand, counting down.
CACTGTGAAGACGAGATCGCGTGCTTTCCGGGCAAACACTCACGAAGACTAATATTATTTTATCAATGAAAACTTGGGTTTGGTTCTGAAAAATTGCAAATAGATTAAGGAAAATTCGATGATTTTAAGGGATTAACACTTGATCTAGAATCCCTTTGGAATAAAAATAAAATAATAAATAATTGATTTGCAAATTTTTAAATACATAAATAACTTTAACCGTGAAGGTTCCTACAATATGATAGTACATCGCTAGAGAAATGCTAACACCTAAGCATAGCTTGATCGATCGAAATTCCTTTCTACAATCGACACCCCTAAGGTTTTCTTTAAAAAGTGAACCCTTTTATTCGATTTGACTCAAATCCGAAAGATTTATGTTATTCTCTCTCGAAGAGTGCATGCAACTCCTTTTACCTTTGAGTGATCTCCTAGTATGTACGAATCTCTCAGTCAACTAGAATACAAATCATAGATTGAAAGACATATGTCGACAATATGTAATCAACACCATTGAATTCAAAGGTAAATCAAAGTTTTATTAAAGAAAGCTTGTAAATACAGAAGATCAAAACATGATTATTTTATTTCTAAGTTCATCATGATCAAGTGCAAAATGAAGTTTAGCTATTTATTATGATGAATGAAATACAACAATAGATAGTGAGAGACATGATTATGAAAAGTCTAAAAAGAAAGCTTACAATTAAAATTAGAAATTGCTAGAAAGTTAAACTTACAAATCCTCTAAGGTAATTAGAAGTATTGACAAAGTAGCTAAATAACAATGAAAAGATAGAAAACTTTAGTAGAAAATTTGGTCTTGAACTCCTGGAAATTTCCACTTTATATAGCTAAAATGTTCTGGAGTACACGCCCTAACCTAGGGCGTGTAGTTGGAGAAAAACCACCAAAATAAATGCTCAGGAAACACAAGGAGTGAAAGTGTCATTTTGGTATTAAATGGAGTGAACACGCCCTAGGTCACGACGTGGACCTAGGTGTGACCAGTCTGCGCGGAAACGTCTCCCCATCATGGTGTGATGGATTGGAAGTTGTTAATGAAGAGGTCATGGCCTAATGTCACGCCCTGACCGAGGGCGTATCAAATTAAGATGAGCTACCTACGGTCACGGCGTGCTGGAACGGCTGGGGGAGTGAACTGGTTGACACACCCTGGGTCAGGGCGTGATCCTATGGCGTGTCAAATTAACATAAGCTTCCTGGTGTCATGGCACGCTGGATCTACTCGGTGCAATACATATTAGGATTACTTTACTTGCTCAACCTAGATAGTATTTGACACCCATAAGGTTTGGTGTAGGAAGTGAACCCCTTTATTGGATTTGACTCCAATCCGGATGATTTATGTCATCTTCTCTCGAGGAGTGCATGAAACTCCTTTTACTTTTCAGTGATCTTCTCATATCCACGGACCTACCGGTTAACTAGAATACAGATCATAGATTGAAAAACATACGTCGACAATATTTAATCAACATAATTGAATTCAAAGGTAAATCAAAGTTTTTATTAAAGAAAGCTTGTAAATACAAAAGATCAAAACATGATTATTTTATTCCAAAGTTCACCATGATCAAGTGCTAAATGAAGTTTAACTACTCATCATGATGAGAGAAATACAACAATAGATAGTGAGAGACATGATTATAAAAGACTAGAAAGAAAGCTACAATTGAAATTAGAAATTGCTAGAAAGTAAAACTTACAAATACTCTAAGGTAATTAGAAGCAATGACAAAGTAGCTAAATTACTATGAAAAGACAGAAAAATGCAGTAGAAAATTCGGCCATGAACTCCTGGAAATCTCTGCTTTATATAGCTGAAAAGTTCTGGAGCACACGCCATGTCCTAGGGCGTGTAGTTGGAGAAAAAAATGCCAAAATAAAAGCCCAGGAAACGCAGGGAGTGAAAGCGCCGTTTTGGTCTTAAATTGAGTGAACACGCCCTAGGTCACGACATGGACCTAGGGGCGTGACCAGTGAGCGCAGAAACATCTCCCCGTCACATTGTGATGGCTGGGCAATTGTTGTTACTAAGAGGTCACGACCTAATGTCACGCCCTGACCGAGGGCGTGTCAAATTAAGATGAGCTAGCTGCGGTCATGACGTGCTGGAATGGTTAGAGGCGTGAACTGGTTGACACGCCCTGGGTAAGGGCGTGACCTTGGGCGTGTCATATTTAAATGAGCTGTCTGGGGTTACGACACGCTGGATCTGCTGGCGGCGTAAACTGGATGAAACGCCCTGGGTCAGGGCGTGACCTTGGGCGTGTCATATTTAAATGAGTTGTCTGGGGGTCACATCACGTCGGATCTACTGGGGGCATGAACTGGCAGACACGCCCTAGGTAAGGGCTTGACCCTAGGACGTGTCCTTTGATTTTTTGATAAAATTGCTCTAGATCAGCAACTTGGCAAGCTCTTCTGCTTCAAAGTGAATTTGGACATTTAAAATATTAAAATATAAACCAAAACTATATTAAATAAATATATAAAATAGACACGCTCCCTGCTTCAAGTCGTTGCTTCATGTTCTCGTAACTCGCTACTACCTCCCTTTCAGAGCTTGCGCCGACTCTCTGCTTCCGCAGTCTCGTGCCTCCCGAACTTGCTGAATACTTCCTGCCCGAACTTATTGAATCCCTTGCTTCCTGCTCCCAGGGAGTGCTGAAGGCTCTTGTGGTAGCTAAGACGACCCTCTCTCTGAAAATTCACGTGATGGAATCAAGATCTCGAGAGAATAATGTGGTTTTATAATTCTCTAGGAGCTATCGCCGACGGTAGCAGGTTCGTTGTGCGATAATGTCAAAATACGAGTCCCGGACCTTTTTTAGCCTCATAATGACGAAGCCTTCCATATTGAGGTTGGAGTTATCACTGGGGGGCAGTGGGTTACCGCGGCGCCAAGTAAAATTGAATTCACCGCTCCCATTTTCCTCCAAGCCGCACTGCGGCGCATTCCTGCCATAATGTGCATTTCACACTATCGCTGGGGGATAGGGGCTATCACTGGTGTTAGCCTTGTTCTTGAGCTATTTATGACAACCTCCAATTTTGTTAAGTCCAAAACAAGCCTTTTGGGTCCACATCAGGCCATCAATTGCAAGTCGACGTACTCTGAGTGCTTTCGCCATGCCGTAGGAGATACCGCTGGCGGTATGCTGTATTTTAGGCTTTTGACTTGTTTTAGCTCGATTATTGTTCTAGCTTGTATGTCTTGTATCAGAGGTGATTCCTAAACCTGCATGCTATGAAATACTTGCTAAGATAATCAAATACATATCGGGATTTGTTATTCTCAAACTAAGGGTGTGTCCAACAGGGTGTGTCGAACAGGATGTGTCGAACAGGATGTATCGAACAAGATGTGTCGAACCATGTTCCAATGAATTCTCCCTTTTAATAATAACAAATCCGAGATTGAGAAAAAAGAATGTAGTAAATAATGCTCGTAATGGTGTGCATATGATAATTATTAAAATTGGTCAAGACAAATACATGATGTGTGTATGAATAACGGATACAAGATTGATTAAACTTCCCCTAAATGATAACGCCCCCCTAAAGTTGTGATCTCCCCCTAAGTGTGATATTTCTCAATCTCTCATTTTTCTCTCCCTTAACAAAAGCGGGTATCACCATTGTAGAGGAAATAATCATATTATAGCGAAATAACGAAAAAAACAATAATTGTGAAATTCAATGAGTGAATTGGAAATGAGTAAATGATAATCATGAAAAGCAGCGTTTTCATAACCGGACCAGACCGTCCGGTTGGACCGGTCGGACCGCCGACCGGTCTATCGGACGGTCCGGTCAAAGGCTTGAAAACCGGCTCTGTCGCGGACCGCTCTGAACCGGGATAACCGTCCGGTTGAACCGGCCAACCGGAAACCGGTCCGGTTTAGCCATAAACGGATGGTACGAAATTCTACCGTAGATCTGATATCCTACCGTGCAGATTTTTACTTGAGGCTTTAGGGTTAGAAGTTAGAACCGTGGCCTGCTTGCTCTCGCGTGAATTAGGGAGTCGGGGAGAAGGGAACGGTTGTCGAGCGACGAAATAGGTGAATCCTCCGACATCTTTGTCTTCCTCTTATTCGCCTGAAGGGCTAACCGATGAGCACATCAACCGGAGAGAACATCTTCGTCTTCCTATGTTTTCTCTTACTCACGTGAATAGGTGAAGCACAAATACATTCATCTTCCGCCTAAGGTCTGTGACCATTTTCTTATTTTTTTCTTCATATCTTTGCAAACTGCTTGTGTTGTTCTTGCCAGATTACTGTTTTTTTTGCCGGATTCTTTCTTGCTAGATTTTGTTGTTGGCGGATTATTTCTTGCCAGATTTCATTCTCGTCGGATTATTTCTTGCCAGATTTTGTTGTCGATCTCCATGCAGCTTCAATCTCCATGACTATAAAATCTGTGTTCGTTCTTTTTGTAGATAAATACAGAACCTTGTATATTCCTTTCTATGTACCAAATACAATGTATGAATACAAATATATAGGAGGGAGAAAGAGAGAGGAAAACCTTATACACAATGTGGGACTAAAGAGAGAGAGAGAAAAAAGAAAATATATGGGCTCCAGAATGGGCCATTACATGTGCTTTTCTAACACTCCCTCGCAAGCTGGAGCGTACAAGTCGTAGGCACCCAGCTTGGACAAGAATTGATAAAATAGGGTGCTTGATAGGGCCTTGGTGAGAATATCAGCAATTTGGTCGGTACCCGGAACATGCTTTAATTCTATCTTCTTCATTTGAACTTTCTCCCAGATGAAGTGACAGTCCACTTCAATGTGTTTCGTTCTTTCGTGGAAGACCGGGTTCTTAGCTATGTGTATAGCAGCTTGACTGCCACATAGTAAGATAACAGGTGAGGAAAGTTTTACTCCTAGATCAACAAGAAGACTTTCAAGCCATGTGAGTTCAGAAACCACTGATGCCATCAAACGGTATTCCGCCTCAGCTGAAGATCGAGCAACCACGACTTGTTTCTTACTACGCCAGGTAACCAGGTGACCTCCAAAGTAGGTACAAAAACCACTAGTAGACCGCCGATCATCCAGGGAACCAACATAATCTGCATCAGAATACGCAGCCAATGTTGGAGTAGAGGACGAGGTTTTGTATACCAGCCCTTGACCGGGGGCTGTTTTCAGATATTTTAGAATGCGTTCGACGACCTGAAGATGGGACATTCGAGGGGAATGCATAAATCGGCTGACAACCCCAACATCAAAGGATATATCTGGTCTCGTGACTATAAGGTAAATCAGTTTCCCAACAAGTCGTCGATAGTACTCTGGATTTGGAAGAGCAAGATCATCATCAGAGGCATGTGCACACAACTTGTGATTGACATCCATATGAGTGTTAATTGACTTACATCCAGAGTAGCCAGCATCCTGAAGAAGATCGAGACAATACTTCCGTTGAGAGAGGACAAGTCCATCAGGACGTCTCGCGATCTCAAGACCAAGGAAGTATCGAAGGTTCCCCAGATTTTTGGTTTGAAAGACGAAACCAAGATGCTGTTTGACCGCTTGTATTCCGTTTGAATCATCTCCTGTGATTAGGATGTCATCGACATAAACCAATAGAAGAATCGTGCCTGTAGTTCGATGTCGAGTGAATAAAGAGAAGTCTGTTGAGCTCCGAGTAAAGCCAACATCCCTAACAACCTTACTGATCTTATCAAACCATGCCCGGGGGATTGTTTGAGACCATAGATGGATTTCTTAAGATGACATACTCGGTACTCCCCCGTGATCTCAAACCCGGGAGGTTGCTGCATGTATACTGTTTCTTGTAGGTCACCATTTAAAAAGGCATTCTTGATATCCAACTGATGGAGAGGCCATTGGCGATGCACAGCCACTGAGAGAAGGACACGAACTGTGTTGAGCTTGGCCACCAGAGAGTATGTTTCCTCATAGTCGAGACCTTGTTGTTGAGTGAAGCCACGAGCCACCAGTCGGGCCTTAAGACGGTCAATTGTCCCATCCGGAGCATGCTTGATTACAAAGACCCATTTGCAATCAACAGTAGTCTGGCCTGGAGGGAGAGGAACCAGATCCCATGTCTGATTGGCCCAGAGAGCTGTCATTTCGTCGTCCATGGCTGCCCGCTAGCCCAGATGTTGGAGAGCCTCCTGCACAGAGTTAGAGATAGAAATAGAGGATAAAGAAGTAGCAAAGGTGTGTAGCGGCAGAGACAAGCGATGTAAAGATACATAGTTCGCCATGGGATGAGCGGTGGAGGCCGGTGCCGGATCAGCAGGTTGCAAAGTGTCATAGGTCGAAGTCGACTGCATTGGGGCGACGGAGCGAGGAAGGCGACGAATGTAGACACAGAGAAGAGGAGGCTTGTTGGGAGCGGGAGCCGGGACAGGAAGGAGGGATGGTGGAGATGTGACTGGGATTACATGTCTAGGTAAGGTTTGTGGTGGAAGAGGGGGGTTTTGGTTGGAGAAGAAAGGTTGATCTTCCTGGAAGGTAACATCAACCGAGACTGTCACCTTGCGAGTAGTAGGAGAGTAGCAGACATATCCTTTCTGAGTACGAGAGTAACCGACGAACACGTGTTTGGCTGCTTGTGGTGCCAACTTGTCTGTCGACGGTCCAAGTAAGTGAACGTAGCAGGTACATCCAAAGATGCGAGGGGTGAGAGAGAATGGTGGAGTAGAGGGGAAGAGGAGACTGAACGGAGTAGTATTATGAAGGACGGAGGAAGGGAGACGGTTGCTGAGGTAGCATGTTGTTGACAGCGCAAAGTTCCAATAAGCCTTGGGTACATGCATTTGAATCATGATGGAGCGAGCAACATCAAGAAGATGTCTATTTTTGTGTTCAACAACCCCATTTTGTTGGGGTGTATAGGCACATGATGTTTGATGAATAATCCCAAATTCTGAGCAGAGGTTGACAAATTCATGGTTAGTGTATTCGCGAGCGTTATCCATTCAGAGGGTTTTTATTGGTTAGGAAAACGGAGTGCGAATCTCAAGGACAAACGTGCGGAACACACGCGGAAGTTCGGAGCGATCATAAAGTAAGTATATCCATGTTGTTCGAGAATAATCATCAATAAACGTGATAAAGTAGCGATAACCAGAAATACTTGTAATTTTATATGGGCCCAAATATCAGAATGTACTAAAACAAAAGGAGCAGAGCTCCGAGTACAATGAGGAGGAAACGATGGGCGGTGTTGTTTACCCAGAATACATGAATCACAACTAAAAGAAGGAAGATAAATCTCTGGAAGAGCCTTCTGGAGGACTGGAAGAGGAGCATGTCTGGGACGTCGGTGCCAATCAACTGAGGAGACGGAAGAGAGGATGGTAGGGGGAGCATCAAGAAGGTATAGCCCATTTTGCAGTCATCCTTTACCAATGATACTCTGCGTCCGTCGATCCTGCATAAGAAAGGAAGAGGAGGTGAATGTCACAAAGCAATTCAAATCTGTAGTGAGGCGACTGACAGAAAGTAAATTGAACGGGGGGCCCGGGACATGAAGAGCCGAGCGGATAGAGAGAGAGAGAGAGGAATTCAGAAGAATATCAGCCGAGCCGGAGACAGGGACGGTGTCGCCATTGGCCACAGTGATATATTTAGGATGCGAAGAGTTCAAGTATTGAGGTGGCTTCAGCGAGGTGATGTGATGAGTAGCACCTGAGTCCACTATCCAGTGTGGACTAGTGGAGAGACAAGCGATACCTTCATTGGAGATGGAGGCGGCGGAGGCAACGGAGGCAGGCGGGCGGCTGAGCATGCCATGGAGTTGCTGGAGCTGGAGGCGGACATCTTCAAGGTCAGCACGAGTGGAAGAAGAACTGTCGATAGCAACAAAACAGCTGGACGAGGAGGAGGGCCATGTTTGCGTAGCAGGTCGCCTCGAGGTGTCCATCCCTACCACAGAAGGAACACTTAGGACGTGGTCGGCCACCACGACCCCGTCCCCGAGAGCCTGAACCTCCCCCACGAGCAGGAGGAGGGAGGGATAGTAATGGTGCAGATGAATGCTGAAAGAGGGCCGGTGAGTGAGGTCCAGTAGTATCAGGAGGCGGTGATACCTTTAACAACATATAACACACGTCAGAGAGAGAAGGAATAGCAGCAGACGAGAGGATCTGAGCCCGAATGCTCTGAAGATGAGGTGGGACACGACACACGAGCCATCATCATAGCAATACAAACTGTTTCCTTCTGAGCACGCTGGGCAGCGAGATCCGTAGTAGACGGTTGATGTCGGATCCAGGCTTCGGCCAGAGTCTTAGCCTGAGCAACAAATGAGATCATATCGGTAGCACCGCCAGTTTCAAGAGTCTGAAGATCCGTTATGATGTCATAGAGGTGCTGGAGACTGTCCTTGCCTGAGTATAGAGAATGGAGCTCATCCCACATTGCCTTGGCCGTTTCGTGATACATGGCCATTCTGTAAGGTTCGCTCTCAAGGGAGTTGAGAAGCCAAGTCTGAACTCGACCATCATCACGTAGCCAGTCATCCGGAGGTGTAGAAGGAGCATCCCTAGTGAGATGGTGCAGAAGTCCTTTAGACTGGAGCACCCTACGGACGAAGTCCATGGAGAAGCCCGTCTGGAAGGAGAAGCCCGCTGGAAAAGCACTGGAGGGCTGCTGCTGGAGGCGAGGCTGAAGAAGGAACAAACGAGCGGCTGGAACGAGCGAACGGAGAGCCTGGCGAGCGCTGGAACGGAGATCGGGCGGCTGGAGGCGAGGCGAGGCTGGCCCTGGAGCGCCGGGGTCTGAACGACGAACAGATATGGAAGACGAGCGGACTGCGGCGAGTGGTAGTGGGATCGGCGAGCGGTAGCGGGATCGGCAGACGCCCTAGGGCTCTGATACCATGAGGAGAATCATATTTTGTATATTATTACTTGGGAAAAGGAGTTACAAGCTATTTATAGGAGAGGGAAAGGACAAAATAAAAAACTCAAAAATACACAAATACCAAGAGGATTAACAAATTCAACAATTGTTCATTGACTTATCAAATCAAGTAATACATTATTTTTGGGGTATCATCATGATTATGTTCATCAAGAGAAGGCGGAGTATCTCTAGATATCATTGTAAATGTTGTATAAAAAACTAGTTGTTTCCAAAGTTTCTAAATGTCTGGTGTAGCTTCTAATGATACTTTGTGGACTATGTTATTAGCACATAAACTATTTGTAGATTCTAATAAGATATATCGTCTTGGCCTCACTCTATTTCTATAATGGAGGCGTGCAGATTACTTTGCCTTTGTGTACTACCATAAGTTTGTCAAGGATTTCTCACATATTTGTTTTCCAATGTGTTAATTGATGTAGAAGGTAGTGGAGTTTAAATGACTATGACGTGTATAAATACTTTATAGTTCTTCACCTCAAGGATTATCTATTTTTGGATCTTATTCTTATAAATATTGAAGAATTAGGTCTTCAATGATCCTTTTTTGTGAGGCCATTGTTATGTTTTGATGCAATATGATAAGATTATGGCTTATGTTTCTATATAGATGAAGCTCCATTAGAAGAACATACCCATGCAAGATATTGAGTTGACAATTGTGGTCTTTGACTTTAAAATTTGGAAACGTTTATCCTTTTAATGTGAAGTTTGAAGTATTGTTGGATCATTATAACAAAATTTGTTTTTTTTTCACTTAAAGGATCTAAATTTAATGCAGTGGATTTGCTGTGAGTTATTGAAGGATTACAATTTACACATATTAGATTACCCTGTGCTAGCCAATAAGGTAGTTGACGTCTTCTACCATAAGGTGACTTTTTGTTCATTGAGTTTAGAGGCTCTTATTCAGTAGCTTGTGTTCAAGATGGAGCAAAGTTATGTTCAATAATTTTAGCAACGATTCTTCATTAGCTCAGTTAATTATCATATCTAATATCTTGTATGAGATTTAGGAGACACAACTAATAAGCTTGAGTTTTCATGAACTCATATTTAGTTGTTGGTGGTGATAAGCTTGTCTTTCGCTTTGGTTGGAGTTCTTCAATGTGAGGGAGGGCGGTGTCATATAAATGCTTTTGGAGGAGGCACAATTTTCTTACTAATTAATTGATCCTGGTGTACCAAGAAGTTCATGATCAAAATTTTTTCCCCTTCATATAGTCTCCTAGCTTAAAAAAGAATGTACCAAGTTTTATGAGTAGTCGTTTAGCATATCAACAATTTAAGGTTAAGCATTAGTGATCAAGTAGGATGCTACATTCTTTGCCTATGAGTGTACAAGTCGAAGGCAGTGACGATGTACTTATTTTATGCATCTTCCTTCCTCATGGTCATGATTGTATATGGGGTGATGATGGTTGATCGATAGATGAGTTCTTCCCATTTTCTTCCAATTTGTGTTGGTGACCCCATTCTGAAGCTTGCGAGTTTGTATATCAATGAGATTATTTGTCTACACAGAATTGTTATTTCAGATAATTTAAAGTATGATGTAAGGTCAATCTTAATATCTTGGAGACTAATGAAAAGTATTCTTGACTCTCATCTAGATTTTAGTATGAGATATCATTCAATTTGATGTTCAGACGAGGAATATAGTTTAAAGTTTCGAAGATGTTCTAATCTTAAAAGTCATGCGGTGAAGTTCAATATTGGTGACTATATATTTTTGAGGATGAGATTCAATCTCTTGTATGATTCTGATGGTGGTTGAAAATTATGGCCACATTTTATGGACCCTTTAAGGTTCCTAAAAGGATTGTCTGGTGGCATATATGATTGATTTCCCATTTCCTTAGCTTGAAGCACACATGATTTCCACTGAGGCTATATGCATGAATAGTTGCATACCATTTTAAAGGATATATTTTTTGGGGTATTATATCAGACATCAACTTTGAGGTGGTACATGAGAGTATTCTTGATAAATAATGCATCAAGAAGTTGCATAATATGGAGACCAATTTGATCAAGTTTTTTTTTAAGGAAGTTGTTACTTGAGGTCGAAAATTTGAGATGAAGAAGAAGTTTCTGTCCGTGGTTGGGTCCTTGTAATTTTTGAATTTGAGGGAAAATTCTTTATCATTTTTATGATAAAGAACTTGTCTCATGTTCAAATTTCTAATCTAGGAGGTTCATATTTTACTCTCTGCGTTTTCAAATTAGAAGGCTCATGACAAATTCTCTTGATAATTTATAGAGGGCGTTGATATACGCACTCACTATATGGCTATTCGCATTCACATTTAAATTTTTTTAGTTTTTTTTTAAAACACTACACGTACTCACCCCTCCCCCTCAGCCGACTTTCGCTCCCGCCCCTCCTGTTCTGTGATTTTCAAGATTCAAGCTTTCGTTCCTCCTCCAGGCGGTGGTGCGCTGCTCCTCCCTTTTTTCACAGGTAAGTTCGCCTGCTTCTCTCCATAGTCCTTTGGTTCCTAAACCTAATCCCCATTTTCGCCGGATGTTTCACCGCAGTTTTTGCTCAAAGTCTTACCGGAGGTTCTCCTTGTTTTCCCAACGGTCTCGCCGGAGGTTCTCCAACTATTAATCAGCACCGATGTTCCAATGCATGCCTGGATTCTTCAATCTGTCAGCACTGTAGGTATAGCACAGTTTTGTCTTCTATGTTATCACAGGAGTTCAATAGACACATTGAGTATTTTACTCTCTATTATTTTGAATATTTTTTTTCTGATGTGTTTCGCTGGTAGTTTGTAATAAGCTTTTTTATTTTGTTCTAGAAATATGAGTTCTAAAAGTCATAATGGCTATGACTCCGTTTGGGGGTCTTATTTTCACCGGTCAAGCGGTTGCGACCGCATGAACCAGACCTTAATTAAGGTTAAGGTCCGGTTCATGCGGTCGTAACCGCTTGACCGGTAAAAATAAGTCCCCCCAAACGGAGCCTATATCTGATGTGGTTCTTTTGATGATGTGCATCACTATGCTTGTGATGCATTTAATGTATAGATTGTGTTTTCGTTGGAGAAGCTAGGGGTGTAAGTATAACCAACCAAGCCGTGAGGTTCATTTTTTGTTGGTGGCGGTTTCAATTTTTGAAAAATCGAACGGTTCACGGTTTTTATGCTATACTAAACTGAGCCGGACATATTTCAGTGAAGTTCCTCCCCGGTCTCGCTGAAGGTTCTCCTTATGAGGGGTAAACTCATAACATGAAGTTATAATACTTTATTAACTAATTTTTTTTTTTTTTCAAATTTGAGTGTGGATAGCCCATTTCTAAAATCCATGCTTGCGAATAGCCAAAAGTTCTAATAGTCAAAACTGCGGTTGCTAATATCATTGCCCTTTATAAATTCACCGCACATGTTAATTCTTATAATTAATCTGTTAAATAGAATTTGCTCTATGGAAGTTGAGTGCACCATAGTTTATAGGAGAAAATGGGAGTCATAAACCTCCAGAGATAAAATCCATACTTGGTATGAATAAGAGGAAAGGAAAAGAAAAGAATTTAAATTATTAGTAAGTGAACAAGAAGTTAAATCTGTACATAGATCATAAGACATGTATAGAGATATATCCCATTCTAGGTGCAAAGGTGATTAAATATGGTTCACTTATATGAAGTCTTGAGAAGAAGAATTTTTACAGTGGCCTAAAAGGTTGAGTTAGGGTTTCAAGACTATTTAGACAGGTCCTTAAAAACTAGAAATATTATCATATTTTAGGGTAAAGGACGCGTGTCGCCCTAGAGATTTATAAAAAGGATAAGTTAAACTCATGCGGTTTTCAAATTGACATTTAAAATTCTTATTTTTTTCACTTTTCACTCAAATGAGGTTAATTTTAATTAAAAGAATTAAATACAATTCAAGTTCATATTATTTCACTTGAAAAAAACTAACCCTATATAATCGTAAAAGACATACATTTTAAAGTTATTTTTAATGATTAAAAATAAAATTTTAGATTACAATAATTTAAAATTATAATTTATTAGTACTTTTAGCTATTTAATGAGTGATAATATTTTTTAGATTAAAGTAATTTGAAATTGATTTTTTTTAAAGTTTTTTAAATAAAAATTGTCAATCAAATGGTTGTTAGTGTTTCTAAGCCATGAGAACCTGTCTTGGTACGGTGGTCGGGGATGGAATTGGGACAGTAGACAAGCATTGTATCAGTGGCCACGTGGATTTGGTAATGCACCTTTGACAGGGTGATCTCCATCACTCGCTTTAGTTGCGAGACATGAAAGGCTGGATGTATACAACTTTGAGCCTACAAGCGCAGGCAACATACCATCTCTTCAACACGCGCCAGACTATAAATGCCCTATATAAGCAGGCTGAAATAATTAGGTGAAGCCGCATGGACAATCAGGTTTGTCGCTAACATTGAAGCTTGACAAAAATTGTGTTTCCGGACTGGAAATGAATCTCATAAGTGCTTATTAGCTCGACTGAGCATCTTCTATTAGTACCAATATATGTGGAACATGAGTTCACACAAAATCTTGTTATGGTCCCTGAGTTGGATCTCAAGAGCATTCATTGATTTTCACCTGATAAATGTTGGAGCAATGTGGGAGGTGATCGGCCATAAACAACATGGTAAGGGGTCTATTATGTTGCATAGTGGAAGAACATGTTGTAGGAAAATTTAGCCCAACTGAGCCATTTTGTCCGGTCTCGAGGTCGATCTGCGATAAAACAAAGGGACATGCCTCCAACAGTGCTTTAGAACCTCTGATTGTCTGCTCATCTGCGGGTAATAAGTTGTGTTTATACAGAGCATTGTCCTATGGAGTTTAAATCTCCTGCGAAAAATTACTCATGTGTTATTCACCAACGATTGACCACAAAAATTTGTGTGGATGAACGACCTTGAATAAAAGTGTATGTAGCGCCTAGACATTGACAACCGATCCACGGCCACCAAAATACAATCAAAGAAATAAGATTTGGGTAGGCACATTATCAATTTCGTGGCAATATCCTACAGCACGAGCCTAACACAAGCATGTGTTACAGTAGCTTGAAAAGATGGCTTTATACTTGGTGTGTTGGCACATGAAACAGTTACAAATTCCTCCTTGCAATGTAGTATGCATCACCATTAGAGCGCGACATCAAGTCGTTGATAGGTGTGGAAGGCCACAACATATCCGACTGTGAGTGTCGTGTGGAAGTCTAGATGCCTCGGTGTGCATCAAGGTGGATCAGAGGATCAGTTTTCCCCTGTGATCGACAAAATCAGTGATCGACTATGGAAAAGGAAGGGCGGGAAGTGGAGTCGGGTGCATGTCTTCTAAAATACCTTGAATGTTTGAGTTGGCATCAACCTCTTGCTAACTAAGTTGCCTCCTGCCATTTAGGTCATAATATCGTCATGAGGGCTATCAACTCATATTTGCGTTGTAGAAGACTGAAACCCCCAATGTATCAGAAATTTAGTGTAGCAGCACAAACACAAATCAAAGTAACCAAACACGGAAATGAAAGTAGAAACAATGCCCACCAGAACATCACATTAAATAATACAAAAATATCCAAAGACCAAGAATGCACTAGAATAGCACAATATATACAAAGTCCAAAATACATAAACAGAAGTACATGTGTAACTATTCTCACGCCCACATACAAGCTATTTTTAGGTGTGTTTCTTCCACTTAAGATCACCGTGCTCGTGCGCATCAAACTGTTGGTTCCTGCAAAAACACGATTGATCGAAATACTGACAATATTGACAGTATTCTTAGAATACTGCAGTATTCCGCGAAAATAACTCCGCCGCAGGATACCAGATCGTACGACTGTATTGTTTCTCCCACCTAAAATTAGGTGGGAGAAACACACCTAAACTTTTTCCCTAAGCGTGACTACTAATACTTTGAAAAGGGAGGTACTAAACAATCCCAACTAAAGCTAGGTGGGAGAAACGCACCTAAACTTTTTTCCCTAAGCGTGACTACTAATACTTTGAAAAGGGAGGTACTAAACAAGACCAGCTAAAGGGTAAGGTTGAAAATATAAACAAAGCTGTTGGAGAGTTATATATAATATACGTGCACGCGCACGAGTGACAGTGCAAGGGGGAGTTGATATTTGGCGGGGGCGGCGACTTTCGGCCGGGGTGGTGACTTTCGGTGGGGGCGGCGACTTTTGGCCGGGGTGGCGACATTCGGCGGGGGCGGTCACATTCGCTGGGGGCGGCCACATTCGCCCCAGGCGGCCACATTCGTCGGGGGTGGCCACATTAGGCGGGGCGGCCGATATTATATACGTGTATATATATATAACGTAATTTAATGTTGATCAACAAAAATTTTATGGTGTCATGGTTGACATTATTGCTTGTCATAGTGGCAACCTGAGTTCAATTCCCACCATTGACAATTTTTGTGAGATTAATAATCGGGCCATATGACCATCTCTTTTCAATAAATTTAAGGGTAAAATTGTAATTTCATGTTGTATGGTACCCTACACCCTAAATCCTATCATAGTAGGTGTAGGAGTTCTAGTACACAAGACTTAAATAATCAGACAGTTAAATTTGATTTCAGTAAATCGAATGATGATTAATTTGATGGTAAATCCTTACACCATAAGGGGATATATACATGTATATATATACATGTATATATGTACATGTATATATATACATGTATATATGTACATGTATATATACATGTATACATGTACATGTATATATACATGTATACATGTACATGTATATATACATATATACATGTACATGTATACATATATACATGTACATGTATACATATATACATGTACATGTATACATATATACACATGTACATGTATACATATATACACATGTACATGTATACATATATACACATGTACATGTATACATATATATGTATGTACATGTATACATATATATGTATGTATATGTATACATATATATATGTACATATATATATGGGTATGCTGGAAAAACGTGCGACGCGGTTTTGCCCAAAATCCGCGCGTTCGACGAACGCGGGCTCCGTTCGACGAACACGGGGCTCCGTTCGACGAAACACGGGCTACGAACAACGGGACGGGCGAACGACGAACGACGAATGGCTACGATCGACGAATATATATGTTAGACGAACTCCGGGCTAAAGATATATGTTTATACAAGCAACATCCGTGTTCGTCGAACGGAGCCATTCGTCGTTCGTCGATCGTTGATCGAAGCCATTCGCCGGGCTAAAGATATATGTTTGTACACGCCCGCCGTTCGTCGATCGAAGCCATTCGCCGTTTGTCGATCGTCGATCGTGGCCATTCGCCGTTCGTCGATCGAAGCCATTCGCCGTTCGTCGATCGTCGATCGTGGCCTCGATCGTCGATCGTGGCCACGATCGACGGACAAGATCGACGAACGACGAATAAGCTTCGATCTGTAGCCCGCCGTTCGTCGATCGAAGCCATTCGCCGTTCGTCGATCTTTAGCCCGCCGTTCGTCGATCGAAGCCATTCGCTTCGCCCGCCGTTCGACGAATAATATATGTTAGACTAATAATATATGTTAGCCCGTGTTCGTCGAACGGAGCCCTGTCTTCGTCGAACGAAGCCCGCGTTCGTCGAATGCGCGGATATAGGGCAATTCCGCGTCGCGCGTTTTTACATTAATCCGTATATATATAGACATATATATATATATATATATATATATATATATATATATACTAGCATCTTCGAACGGGCTTCGCCCGTTCTCGATGCGTCGCTGCAGGCTTCGCCCGCAACCAAGCGGGCTTCGCCCGCTTGGCATTCATGCCGGGCTTCGCCCGCTTGGCATTCAAGGCGGGTTTCGCCCGCCCCCACCCCCTCCGCAAACCCGCCAGGGGTTGTCTGGACGCGAGCAATGCACACTAATATTGATTCCTATTTTTTAGAAAACTTTAAAAGTGTAGGGTATTCTAAATTTTAATTTTTTTATTAAGAAATTTACCAGCAACCAAGCGGGCTTCGCCCGCTTGACATTCAAGGCGGGCTTCGCCCGCCCCCTCGGCGGGCTTCGCCCGCCCCCACTCCCTCCGCAAATCCGTCAGGGGTTATCCGGCCGCGAGCAATGCACACTAATATTTATTCCTATTTTTTTTTAGAAAACTTTAAAAGTCTAGGGTATTCTAAATTTTATTTTTCTTATTAAGAAATGTAATTATTTAATTAATTATTAAAAATGAAAAAAAAATGAAAGAAAAAACGAAATCCCCCCATTTCCGCTTTCGCCGATGGCTGCCCGTTCTCCCTTGGCCGCCGGCGCCGGCGGCCTGACCGGCGGGTTCGCCGGCGGCCTGACCGGCGGGTTCGCCGGCCTCCGGTGAACCCTACGGGGGTTGTCCGGCGGCGAGCGGGCAGGGCCACCGCCGGCGATGGCCCTGCCCGCTCGCCACCGGTCAGCCACCGGCGGGTTCGCTGGAGGCCGGCGAACCCCCCGGTGGGCGCCGGGCAGGCCGCCGGCGGCTCCGCCGGCGGCGGCGGAGCCGGGAATTTGCAGAGGCGGAAGCGGAAAACTGGGTCTATCGAGATTTTTGGAGGAGTGAACAGTACCTGTTTTGGAGGAAAAGCTATTGGCAGTCCTCCTTCCTTGAATCCAACGATCAGCTTTTGATCTTGCTTGATCAGACGGTCTAGATTCATTTCTTGGTGTGCTTGAAGATATGCCTATTGTATTATATAATCAAGAAATATACACACACACACACACACACACACACGAGTGAGAGGCACGGGGAGCACACACACGAGTGAGAGGCACGGGGCTCCGCCCCCTACTGCCAAGTGCGACAGTACCCACCCGGCAACGGCGGGCTTCGCCCGTCCCCCGGCGGGCTTCGCCCGTCCCCCGGCGGGCTTCGCCCGTCCCCGAGGGGCTTCGTGCGGGCGGGCTTTGCCCGCCCCCTGCGGAACATATACATATGAGTACTCAAAATGACCA
This sequence comes from Dactylorhiza incarnata, assembly GCA_033032865.1. NCBI lineage: Eukaryota > Viridiplantae > Streptophyta > Magnoliopsida > Asparagales > Orchidaceae > Dactylorhiza > Dactylorhiza incarnata. The sequence continues at coordinate 2,043,345 of JAWHQI010000175.1, read as the reverse complement.
CACAAAAATTTTAATTAATATTTTATAATCATTTTTTTTTCAAAAATATTTATATTTTAACAAAAAATCATTTTAAAGTAGGCCTAATGATAACCTAGGTCTAATGATAACCTACCATAGTAGGTGTAGGAGGTCTACTACAAATCTTTTGGATTTTATGAATTTCCATCATTATTTTTATTATATGGATATAGTGTAATTACACAAATAATCATTATATTTTATGAATTTCTATTTATTTCATAATACATTTTAAGTCATTGAAATAAAAGAATGAAGCTATATTTGATAATTTTGAATGTTGCACCAAATGCAACTTCTAGTATATAGTAGTTAAAGATATATATATATACAGGGGCGGACCCACCTTGGGGCGAGTGTGGGTGGCCGCCCACACTCAATTTTTTTTTTAAAATGACCTGCAGTTCGTCGAACGCAGCTAGCCTGCAGTTCGTCGAACTGCAGGCTAGCTGCGTTCGACGAACTGCAGCGAGCCTGTTGAGCTCGTTGAGCTCGACGAGCTAAAGGTCTATTCTGCAAAAGAAAACATTATATTTATATTCATAAAAAGAAAGCCCTAATCTCACCCCCCGACCGCTTGCGACAAGTCCTAAGCCAGCGAAATCCTTTCCCCCTCTTTGGCCGACGGAAGCCCTCACCCCCTCAATCAGACCGACGAAGGCCCTCCTCCTCTTAATCCGACCGACGGAATCCCTCTGGCAGTCCGACTCCGACCGACGGAATCCCTCTGACAGCCCAACTCTGACCCTCCGGCCTCCTCTCAGCCCAATGCCTCTGAAGGTTTGATTTCATCAAAATTTTTGGTAGATCTTGATTTTGTAGATGAGAATCTGTTTTATTTAGCTTATTAAGCATAGTGAGTTATTAGCTTATTAAGCTCTTGATTTTGCAGCAAACATAATGAGTTATTAGCTTATTAAGTTCTTGATTTTGCTCCAGTTTTTATTGAATCTGATTGAAAATTTCTGTTTATTTTCAGCCATGACTCTTTAAGGAGAGTTCAGATCTTGCAAAGTGGGAGCCGTTACGGTCGATTCAATTGCTTGGAGGCACGCTTCAAGGGTAACAATCTCTTTCACCGGGTTGATTGTGTCGGTCCCCGGCATTAAATTGCGTTGGAGGTCCGCTCGAGATGGACTTAGGCATGTTGTGTGAAGCCTACCCGTGGGAATAGAGGAAATTTTCTTGAACTCCTTAAATTTCTTGCGGACCATAATGACGACATCAATAAAGTTGTATTAAGAAATGCTCCCGAAAATCTTAAATTAGTAGCACCAAGTATCCAAAAAGATATTGTTCAAGCTGCAGCAACAGAGACTACAAATATCATCAATTAAAGACATTGTCAAAGCCGAGTTGTTCTCTATTTTAGTTGATGAAGCCCGTGATTCATCTGTTAAAGAGCAAATGACAATTGCTTTGCGCTTTGTTGATCAGAAAGGAAGAATAATTGAGCGCTTTCTGGGAATTGTTCATGTTGAAAATACAAGCGCTTCATCACTGACGATAGCGATTGAACATGTTTTTTTCTAAATATGGGTTGAGTATAACAAATTTACGGGGACAAGGGTACGATGGAGCTAGTAATATGCAAGGTGAATTCAATGGTCTAAAAGCATTGATTATAATAGAAAATCAATCCGCACATTATGTACATTGCTTTGCTCATCAACTTCAATTGACACTTATTACGGTCGCAAAGAAAAATAAGAAAATTTGTTCTTTTTTTAACTTGGTATCAATTATTACAAACATTATTGGGGCATCTTACAAACGTAGAGACATCCTCCGAGAGAAGCAATTTTTACAAGTTATTGAAGAAATATCAAGTGGTGAAGTTACAGGAAAATGCTTGAATCAAGAAAGAATATTGAAAAGGGCAGGAGACACAAGATGAAACTCTCATTATAGAACTCCCTTGAGTTTAATTTGTTTGTTATCATCAGTTATTGATGTCCTTGAGGTCATTGAAGTGGATGCCACACTTTCATAGCAAAAAGCTGAAGTTAGTGATTTATTGAATGCTATGCAATATTTTGAGTTTGTATTCTTGACCCACTTAATGAAGAATGTTATGGGGATCACCAATGAGTTGTCACAAGCATTGCAAAGGAATGATCAGGATCTTGTAAATGCCAAGACTCTTGTCAAAATTTCCAAGTCACGATTACAAGAAATGCGGAATAATGGATGGGATTCTCTATTTAACGAGGTAACTTTCTTTTGTAACAAACATGAAATTGTCGTTCCGAATATGGAAGACAAATTCGTTGCTCGAGGGAGATCAAGACGTAAAACTGAAGAAACTACAAACCTTCATTTCTATCATGTCGATATATTTTATGCAGTGATAGATCTACAACTTGTTGAGCTGAACAATCGATTTGATGAGGTGAGCATAGACTTGCTTTTATGTATGGCAAGTTTAAATCCAAGCAATGAATTTTTTGCATTTGATAAACCCAAACTGATACGATTTGCTGAACATTATCCCATGGGCTTCTCTCCAATTGCATTAATGGGGCTTGATAATCAACTTGAATGTTATATTTTAGACGCCCGCTTAAATAATGACTTCCCAGAGGTGGTTGGGCTTGGAGGATTAGCACAAAGACTGGTTGAATTGAAGAAGGATGTTATTTATCCATTGGTATATTTACTTGTGAAGCTAGCACTAGTATTACCCGTCGCAACAGCAACTGTAGAAAGAGCTTTTTCTGCAATGAAGATTATCAAGTCATCATTACGTAACCGGATGGGGGATGAATGGATGAATGCTTGTTTAGTGACATATATTGAAAAAGACATTTTCCACCATCAGCAATGAGGACATTATTGTTGGGGAAATGATTTATCTTAACCCCTAGAATTGAGTAGAATATAAATTCTAAGAATGAAAAATTAGGCTTAGTAAATATGCGTCGAATAGTATTCGACGCAACGTCGAAATGTAGTCGACGTTTCTCTCAGAATGAGTCGAAGTAACTCTAAGAAGAATTCGACGTAATCTTTTTCGACGTACCTCTGACTTCTAGTCGACGCATTTAATAAAGTCGACGCACCATTCCTTATTCTCCTCTCGACGTCCATCCAGGATGAAATCAACGTTTACATCGAATAGTAATCGACGCACGTCGATTTCTATAGGAAATTCAAAAACACGCCAGATCTCTTTCCTTCTTTCTGTAGATCTGATTTTTATGGAATGATATTATTCTTTTTAAGCCGTTCTGAATCAGTCTTTCCTTCTATTTGATTCTTGGCTAATTTGATTAAGATTATTATGCATATTATTTGAAATAAGAATGAATTCTTTCCTTCTACAGATTTAATTATTATGGAAACTTTTTCTCTCTAATTGCTGATTGATTATTCCCCTTTAGCAACATCTTTTGAAACAGAGCTATAAATAAAGAGGAGGTTGACAGAGAATAATGACTAGTGATCCACCATATACATTTGAAAAAGAGGAAGAGCTCCCAAGTGAAGAGTGAGAAAGCTGAGAAAAGAGATAGTGTGCTGCAGTAAAGAAATAGCCTTCATCTTCTCCTCCTTCTGAAGCCATTCTGCTGCAAATTCTGAAAGCTGTCACAAAAGAGAGAAAAACTTACAATCTCCTTCTCACTATAGAAGAGAGATTACATTCACTATTCTTGTGCTTCTAATCTTCTTGCTAGGAAGAAGATTCTTTCTTGTTTTAATTGTTTCTTCTAATTCTTCTTCTCATTCTTATTTCAACTTCAATTGTGTAAATTAGTTTTTAGAATCTCTCTTCAAAAAATTCAGTTGTACTGGTTCTAAGAGTCTCTTTATCAAAACACTCAGGCTGGTTCTAAGAGTCTCCTTATCAAAAGACTCAGTGCAAGATAGTGAATTCCTACCAAGGGGGTAGAAGAGTGGACTACCCAAAGTTTTGGGAACCACTATATTTCTTTGTGTTGTGATTTTCATTCTGCTATTTCTTTCTTTATTTACTTAATTCTTGTTGGTGTGTCTGAGAAGCTTAATTCTGTGATTATTACACACACACATATATATATATATATATATTTGTTAACTTTGCACAAAATTTATTTAAATCTCTATTCACCCCCCTCTAGAGAATTCTAGTGTGGTTAACTGTGCACTTTCAATTGGTATTAGAGGGAGGTTGATCTAAAAAGGTTAACTCCTTGATCAAAAAGATCCTACCTCATATATATATATAGATTTCTAAATACTATTTTTCACATGGCACAAATCAAAAATTATGCTTCCACCAGACCACCAATTTGCAACCTTGAAAAGTTTGCACTTTGGAAAACAAGAATTAGGATCTATATGAATTCTATTGATGAAGATTTGTTCAATGTTATTTTGACAGGTCCTCCTAAGCCCTATAGAAAGGACTCAAGTGGTAAAGTGACTCAAACACTTGTCCCAAGGGCTGAGTGGACAGTTGATGCGCGAATCTAGCACACCGCTATAGGCGGTAGTAAGATTGCGGCACGAAACGGCAGTGTACCGATCGTTCAAGTAATATAAAACGAGGAGTAATCCCCGAGTATCAAATCTCTCAAGGAACACAGTAAGGTAGAGTTAATGTTCGAGGAAGGACTTGAGATCGAAGTCCTTTAAGTCGGAAGGGTGCGAAAGGGGAATGATTTGGTTTTGGAAAATAAAAGAAAAACAACTACAACTACGCCTATGCAATGAGGCTATGCAATGCTTCGCTTGGCGGGATGGAGACTAGGCAGGCCTTGAGCGCACTGCTTCACAAGGGCGGATGGACGAGTAGGCAAGCGGAATCGAACTGTGTAGTCCTTGAGCGCGTTGCTTCGTTAGGCGAATGGATTACACGGGCCGCTATGCCACGCTTCGCTAGGCGGATGGAAGAGTAGGCATACGAATGGAATGGTTCGCACCGGCGGAGTCGGAATGGATTACACGGGCCGCTATGCCACGCTTCGCTAGCCGGATGGAAGAGTAGGCATACGGATGAGGGTCGCAAGCACCTCGTCGACAAGCACGCCACTAGCAATTGCTAGTGGGGCACACGAACGTGAAGGCGGGATGGAGGATGGAATGTGGCGCTCCTCAAATCACATAAATCACAAACATATGGAAAATTACACTAATAATATTTAGGGTTTATGGACATCATTCATATAAAAACATACAAACACACACATCAAATAGAATCAGCAAAAATAACAAGGAGGAGGTAAGATTACAACCGAAGCACGAAGACTCGTCGGAGATTCACGGCCGGAATCTAGGGTTGTCAATCCTCGTCCGGGCTCGGTCTTCAACTGTCGTCCGGGGTAGAGGAGGGCTGTCACTACCTCCCAATGGACCTGTCTTCTTCGTCAATAGCCTTCAGCCACGATCTTGTCGGAGAACTCCAAGGATATAGTGCAAAATTCGTTGAAATGGAGCTTGGAAGCTTCTGAATGATGGAGGAGGCCGAGAGGATGCTCTGGCTCGAGATTGGCGTGAAGAATATGCCCGGAGCTCCTCCCGAAGGTGGGCAGCGATGGACGGCGAAAAGGGCGCGGAACTGGAGCTCTAGGAGCGGGAAAAAAGATCGATCCAGAATAGGGCGAGACCTGCGGCTTAAATAGAAATTCTGTCAGAAAATGGTCACGCACGGTCGAACGCACTACCGTGCGCAGACCATGCGTTATTAAATGATAGAGCGTGACTTGGAGAAGACGCTGCGCCGCCCGTGCATTTTGCTCACGCACGATCAACACCGCTCGTGCGTTCAAACGCACGGGTAAAATCGACGCTCCATTTTCAGCCCAGACACAAACGCACGACCGCAACCGACTGTGCGTCAAGGAAACACACGACCGTGCGATATGCACAGACATGAATTCTGGGGAAAATGGGACGATCAGGTCACCTGCAAACAAGATATACCAGCTGGGAATACACATCCAGCACAGAAAAATATAGAAGAAGGGAAGGGGAGCACCATGTGCTTACCCCTAACAACAAGGAGCGCAATTGCACACCGGAATGGGCTTAAAGGTGCACCTAGCATGGAATAGTACATATGAATGAAAACGTGCCTAAAATGTGGTGCATAGACTAGAAATACGGCCCAGATGAGTCCATAAAAGTGTATATAATTGGGACTCATCACACCCCCAGACTTACCTGTTTGCGCGTCCCGAGCAAACAAATCCGGCGGAGTATGAAAATGGTAGTTAGTGAAGGGAATTGCAAAATAGGAGTACGGTGCGAAGTATCATACGCATGCAAATAGAAATTCAATAAAAGGAGATTCTAACTATGCTAACTAATTTACAAAAGTATTAATGCGTAAATAGAGATTTATTTGTACTCAGATGGTGAATCATGAAGAATTTGTGCGGTCGTGCCCGGTGTGAAATAAACAAGCCACTCAGGAGGGTGTTGCTAAAGACCGGAATTCGGGGATAACTCCGCTGAAATCCATCAACGTCGAGAACCATAAGCTTGCCCGGTTACACTCTCTCCACGGCGCTAGCAAACTCAAAAGTTAAATCAATAGGACTTTCAGGTTATAATGGGGCTTAGGTTACGGTATGATATTCAACGATAAACGAGATGGCTACGCAACCCAATTGAGTCAAAAGATAACGCTGTACCAAAACAAGACCAAAAACGATGCTAGTGTGACACACCCCCAGACTTGGCTTGAAAACTGGGTGTGCACACAGCCTACTCCAACAAATACCAACTGAATTTTCTATTACGCTCAAAGGGATTTCTTTTCATTCCAATTTTCTTTTAACTTCATTTTTTTTTCTTTTTCTTTTATCCCCCGGTTGGTTTACAACAATGTTTTCAGCACACAATACATTTTTCTTTCGCATCACAAAGGTTCCAAACATCACACCAAATCAAGAAATATGATATCAGTTAACTCGCTACTTGGTTGCGATAATAGGATAAGTTTCAGGCTTTGGTGATTGAAAGAAGAGCTGAAACAAAGGAGGGGCAGGCACAAATTGGCTTGCAAGGGTAAGCGAATGGGTCATGGAAATCAAAGCTCAAACTAGCCAACTAGATGGCCTACATCACGTTTAACAAATTGAGATGCTCTCGCCCATGCTTCAAGAGTCGCTTGGGGCAAGTTCTTAACCCACGAGAAAGGTAAACCTTCCTTCCGACTCGAGCAACACACAACTAGCGCTTGCTTACACACAACACCGTGCTACCGCCAATTTCATTCACATTCACCAATTGAGTATAATAAATTTAAAACTACGAAAAAACACTAATAGTAAATTAAATGCATAGAAATAATCTAATTTTACTTAAAATTCTACTAGAGCATGTGGATGCGACTAGAGCACTGCAAGAGTCAACATCGCACTCCGATTTGCAATTCCTAAGCTAACATCATATTTCACATTCCAAACCAAGATAAGCGTGAACGGAAACACACACACCAGTGAGTGCGCGCTCAAGTGGGTGGAGTGGTGTGCGATGAAGATGAACAAATAAAATGACTGAAATAAAATACTTCTAGCATGCACTGAGATGTGCTCGTGCAGTGGGTACAATTAATATCTCTCCCCCAGACTTAAACTAAACAATCCAACACAAGATAGAACCATGAAATTCAAAATGAAGTCTCGGGAAAGAGAGTACCCAATGCTCAGCAGGTGAGCATACCAGAAGACGCGTGTAAACCAAGACAAAGCTGCAGCATCCGCCAGAAGAATGACCTGCAGGGGTGAGCTCCGCAAAAACAAAAGAAAATGTACAAAAATAAAATAAAATACAGCTAACTAAACTAAACAAGATGAAATAAGAAATGCAGGAAAAAGTAAGATAACTACTGGGGTTATTGTCCTCCCAGCACGACTTATTCAAATTTAAAGCAGTTCTAGCTAATGGGTTTATGAAAAAGGAAATGCACAGGTAACTATTCTAATATGCGTGTCGGTAGCGGGTACCGATACGGCGACAGAACAGTCACGCCTCTACCCGAATATAAATAATACCTGCTCGTCACAAGTAGAGGGAATAAAAAGTAAGAAGAGGAGGAATCCTCACTCAACTCACCAAAACTATCCTTGCCCAGCAAGGTATCATCTCCAGGGAGGCAGTAGGAGGAGAAGGCAATGAGTGGGGCTTCCTCTACGGAGGGGGGATCAACCTCCTCACATGATAGGATACACTCATCATTGACTTGAGCAGAATGCTCCAAGTCCTTCTGAAGTACCTGTGAAGACTCAACCTGCACAGGCTTAGATAGAGAAAGGGGATTAAGAAATAAAAAAGAAGAAGAACAGGAATAAAAATCAATCGGAGGAGTGATCCCGGTCTCACTCCCAGCAGGATCCAAGCACAGATCACTGTCAGTATCATATGAGTCGTAACGAGGGGAACCCAGGAGCTCGGGGTCCTTGGTGGTGAGCTGGATGTCCAAATCCAAGAAGTAAGTAAATACCTCCTCCTCGGAAAGAGAATCCTCCTCATCCCACCGCGGTGCGCCATCGTGTTCAAAGGTATCACACTCCCCATTAGAGAGAATGAAATCCTCGTCCCACTTTGGCGCAACCTCAGGCGCCGAATAAACCACCCGCACGACATCATCAGCCGACTCACTAAAGATAGGAGTAGATGAATTTTGCAAGGAATGCGGAGGAACCGGACTGCTCTCCTGATCAGAAAATAAATGAGCAGTCGCCTCCGCGAAAATATCCACAGACGCCTCCCCGCAGGAAGAACCAGAATCTGCACACCATACTAGTGCATCCATGAGTTCCCAATCCTCTCCCTGTTGACCATCGAATGAGTGCACATCGTCACTCAAGGGAAGCTCATAAAAGGGGATTGAGGGACCCATGAAAAAGCTGTACGCGGCGAGAGATTCCTCGGTAATCTCCAAGGGCAAAGATCGAGCAAGATGTGCGATGTCAATGTAGGGGCCAGGCAATACTCTGGTGGGCCTGTCCGCAGTAGTCTCCCGTAAACGGGGGGATGCTGCGTACACGTCCTCAGAGGGGGAAAGATCGCACAGACGAGGGCAATCCTTCAACATATGGCCTAAACCTTGACATAGCAAGCACCTAATACAATGCTCAGCGTTTAAAGCAACCATGGCGTCAATGTATCGGCGCAAAGTGTCATAGAGGCGACACTCGGCTTCAGAATACATCACAGAAATATGTGAATAAAACAAAATCAACAATTCCTTGCAAAATAAAACTACACGCAACCAGAATTAAATGAACACCTGCTACAGAAAAGCCGAAACTAGATAAAGGAAGAAATGAAATAGAAATATCAAATTTTAACACTAAAATAAACAAAAGAAATGGTATAAACAAAGGAAAAAGGGCTTCTATCTTACAGCTCTCCCTCTCCAGAAAACTCACACGTCTGTGTTCCCCGGCAACGGCGCCAAAAACTTGATGCGCGAATCTAGCACACCGCTATAGGCGGTAGTAAGATTGCGGCATGAAATGACAATTTACCGATCGTTCAAGTAATATAAAACGAGGAGTAATCCCCGAGTATCGAATCTCTCAAGGAACACAGTAAGGTGGAGTTAACGTTCGAGGAAGGACTTGAGATCGAAGTCCTTTAAGTCGGAAGGGTGCGAAAGGGGAATGATTTGGTTTTGGAAAATAAAAGAAAAACAACTACAACTACTCCTATGCAATGTCGCTATGCAATGCTTCGCTTGGCGGGATGGAGACTAGGCAGGCCTTGAGCGCACTGCTTCACAAGGGCAGATGGACGAGTAGGCAAGCGGAATTGAACTGTGCAGGCCTTGAGCGCGCTGCTTCGTTAGGCGAATGGATTACACGGGCCGCTATGCCACGCTTCGCTAGGCGGATGGAAGAGTAGGCATACGAATGGAATGGTTCGCACCGGCGGAGTCGGAATGGATTACACGGGCCTCTATGCCACGCTTCGCTAGGCGGATGGAAGAGTAGGCATACGGATGAGGGTCGCAAGCACCTCGTCGACAAGCACGCCACTAGCAATTGCTAGTGGGGCACACGAACGTGACGACGGGATGGAGGATGGAATGGGGCGCTCCTCAAATCACATAAATCACAAACATATGGAAAATTACACTAATAATATTTATGGTTTATGGACATCATTCATATAAAAACATAAAACACACACATCAAATAGAATCAGCAAAAATAACAAGGAGGAGGTAAGATTACAACCGAAGCACGAAGACTCGTCGGAGATTCACGGCCGGAATCTAGGGTTGTCAATCCTCGTCCGGGCTCGGTCTTCAACTGTCGTCCGGGGTAGAGGAGGGCTGTCACTACCTCCCAATGGACCCGTCTTCTTCGTCAATAGCCTTCAGCCACGATCTTGTCGGAGAACTCCAAGGATATAGTGCAAAATTCGTTGAAATGGAGCTTGGAAGCTTCTGAATGATGGAGGAGGCCGAGAGGATGCTCTGGCTCGAGATTGGCGTGAAGAATATGCCCGGAGCTCCTCCCGAAGGTGGGCAGCGATGGACGGCGAAAAGGGCGCGGAACTGGAGCTCTAGGAGCGGGAAAAAAGATCGATCCAGAATAGGGCGAGACCTGCGGCTTAAATAGAAATTCTGTCAGAAAATGGTCACGCACGGTCGAACGCACTACCGTGCGCAGACCATGCGTTATTAAATGATAGAGCGTGACTTGGAGAAGACGCTGCGCCGCCCGTGCGTTTTGCTCACGCACGATCAACACCGCTCGTGCGTTCAAACGCACGGGTAAAATCGACGCTCCATTTTCAGCCCAGACACAAACGCACGACCGCAACCGACCATGCGTCAAGGAAACGCACGACCGTGCGATATGCACAGACATGAATTCTGGGGAAAATGGGACGATCAGGTCACCTGCAAAGAAGATATACCAGATGGGAATACACATCCAGCACATAAAAACATAGAAGAAGGGAAGGGGAGCACCATGTGCTTACCCCCAACAACAAGGAGCGCAATTGCACACTGGAATGGGCTTAAAGGTGCACCTAGCATGGAATAGTACATATGAATGAAAATGTGCCTAAAATGTGGTGCATAGACTAGAAATACGGCCCAGATGAGTCCATAAAAGTGTATATAATTGGGACTCATCAACAGTTGAAGAAAAGAAGGCAGGAACAAGTGATGCAAAAGCTGTGAACATTCTTGTCTCAACCCTCTCAGATGAAATCTTTCAAAAGGTTGTTGACTGTGAATCATCCAAAGAAATCTGGGAGGCTCTTACAAAGATAGTAGAAGGAAGTGCTGTTGAAAGGAAAGATAGAAAGGCTCTATTGATCTCCCAATATGAGAACTTTCAAAAGAAGCATGAGGAAAGCATATATGAGATGTATGACAGATTCAGTCTGATCATCAATCAATTAAAGGGCTTGGATAGAGAGATCTCTCTCACAGAGATCAATGACAAACTGTTAATGAGTCTCCCAAGTTCATGGGACTCAAGAATATGGGCAATAAGAGATACAAGAGGACAAAAGGAAATCTCAACAGATGCCCTCTTAGGAAAACTCAAATCCTATGAGTAACTGCTGAAAACCAGAGAAGAGAATGAAAGAAGAGGAAGCACTTCAACCTCCTCAAAAGATAGAAACATTGCTTTGAAAGCAAGAGAAGAAGAGACCCCTGTCACTGAAGAAGAATTATTCAGCCTCCTGCCCAGAAGATTCAAGAAATGGGCCAGGACAGATGGGTCTAGAAGGAGAGAATCAAAACCAAGGTATGATAAAACTCCTACTAAAGAAATCATTTGTTATTCCTGCAAGAAAACTGGACACATTGCACCAGAATGTCCAGAAAATACTGAGAAAAAGAAAGATCTGAAAAAGAAAGATCTCAAGAAAAAGGGGAAGAAGAAAGAAAGAGGCTTCATTGCAGAAGCTTGGAGTGAAACAGATTCTGAGGACAGCACCTCATCCAAAAGTGACAATGAAGAGTCTAAGCAAGAAGACATATGCTTAATGGCTCTTGAAAGCTCAAAGGAAGAACATGGTGCTAAATCATGGAGTGAGATAGAATCAGAAGGAAGCATCTCTTCTGAAGATGATAAAGAAAATAGCCTTATTCTCATAGAGGAATCTGAGGATAAGGATGAGGTAAGCATTTTTGATGACATAGATTTTCTATGTGATGATTTCAAAAATGATTTTAAAGGATTATGTTTAGATCAACTAAAAGCTAAACAAGAAATTAAGAATCTAAAAGAACAAATTAATGTCATTAAAAACCAGAGAAATATAGAGGATACTTGCTCTAAAAATTATGAGTTAAGGGCTAACATCAGAGAAAAAGAAATAGAGAGGGCTAAAATAGAAAACCAGCTCCTTAAGAATAAGATATCCCAAGCAAAAGCTTTTGAAGAATCAATAAAAATGAGAAGCCAAACACTTAAAGAAATCACAGAAAAACAAACAAGAAGACATAAAAATCTTGGGCTAGGAGCTGATCCCTCAGCTAGTCTAATTCCATCCAACAAACCTGCTTGGATGAGCCCTGTTAAATTCACTAAACCCACTAAATCAATAAACCAAGAAGAAGACTCACAAAATAAGGAAGAAGACTCCCTCAATGAGATAAACCATTTTGATGAAACATCATACTATACAGATGAAGACTCTCAAACTACTTCTAAGAAGGCAACTAAGCCAAAAGAAACAACTCATAAAGAAATAAAATCAGAAAAAGGGAAAAATAAAATTTGTGAAAACACAATTGCGTCGACTTCATATCAACGCATGAATGATAGTGCGTCGAATTCTACTCGACGCAATCTCTCATATGCTTTGACCTCAACTCGACGCTTGAATAAAAGTACGTCGACTTCCAGTCGATGCAACTTCTTACATGCGACGATTTTAGATCAACACAATCTGGAGAAAGCGCCGAATATAAATCGACGCAACTATCAACATACGTCGAATAGATATCAACACATAAAAACTCAGAGCAACATAATTACAGGACATGTCTATTCTCCAAAAACTTTCCATCTTAACCCCCATTCAGGATCTATTCATCCTGATCATGATTTCTATCCTAATCAAAACTTCTATCCTAACCAAAATTTCTATCCTAATCATAATTTCTATCATAATCAAAACTTCTATCCTAACCAAAATTTCTATCCTAATCAAAATTTCTATCCTAATCAACACCACTATCCCTCTCTAAACTCAAATTCCCATAATCTAAAGATAGTCAGATGTTATGTCTGCAATAAAACTGGCCACATTGCCAAACAATGTTGGCACAATCAATCTAATTATTTATAAAAATTAGTCCAAGACTGACTTAGAAAACATTAGGAGCAGGAAGAAATAATTTCTCAAGAGAAACCAAGAAGTTTCAGGCAAAATGAAAGTCACGTAGACTTATTAATCGACGCCCCGACGATAACCAATAATTATAAATAAAATCGACGCATGCGTCGACTTCGATTGATGCATACGTCGATAGAAAATCCTAACATCTTAACTCAGACTGTATCAACGCTTACGTCGAATTCCACTCGACGTAACGTCAACTTCATGAAAAAGAGCGGCAATATTAAAATATTTCTTGATCACATCTACTGTAGTACCGAATAAGCCTCGAATTGTGTCTCGTTTCGACGTTTCACCTGACTTAAAGAGACTCTTCAGTTAGAAATCCTCTCGCACTCTGCATCTTTCATCCTTCTTACCTCTCAGTCCAGCCATCTCTTCCTCTCTCTCACTGACCTAAAATGGCTCCCAAGATAAACTCTAGTTTCGACATTGACCTCGAATCCTTCCAGGCCGCCACCGAAAATTATAAGAGCATCATAGCTCTCTTCACTGAAGCTGGCCTAGATAAGCTCATCTCCACAAGATGCAAGCTCCCGGAGACAGAACTCACAGAGCTAATGGCTCATGTTCAGATATCTGAACAAGGAGAAATCACTGGAACAATATATGAGACACCTGTCTCAATCTCTGCTGAACACATTAGGAACACCTTTGATCTTTCATCAGGTACATTCCAATATTATCCTTGTTCAAATCAAATAGGGAAAGCAAGTCATTTTCTAAAAGAGTAACTAAATAAATCTCCTTTACCATTCCCTTATCAGGTGATGAACCTGTGGAACTCACCCCTGATGAAATCAAGAATTTACTAATCACAATGAAGTTCTCAAAAGATAGACCAATCCATCTGAAGAAAATAGATTTTTCTGATGAGTATAGGCTACTGGCAGACATAGTAGGAAAAGTACTACTATGTAAGATATCTGCCCATGATGCAGTGCCCAGGCAGCAACTGAATCTCATGGGGGCCCTTGTGCTGAAGAAGAAAGTAGACTGGGGCAGCTGCTTACTCAAAATGATAGGCTACAAATATTCTCACAAAGAGAATGCCTACATGAGGATTATGAGTCAAGTCCTCTTCAACTCCTTTCCTGACCTATGCAGGTCAAAAGGAATTCCCATCCCTCCTGGCAAAAGGATGTCCATTGCTCTCTTCTCAAAATGGACCAGGCAAATCCCCAAGCCTGGTGCCATTCCTGAAAGGACTCCATCTCCTCCTAACTCTCCTGCTCATCCATCTTCACCTCCTCCTCCTCCTCATACAGACATCTCTTCTGTACCACCATCATCCACACCTTCATAAATACCAACTCAATCACCTGCTCAACCCTCCTTTATTCCTCCACCTCCTCCATCAAATACACCTCATCAAAATGATACAGTCCCCTATCCACCTTCATCACATACACCTTCTCCTCCATTGTCTCCTCCTCCTCCAACACAACATGAACCATATCCATCCACTGAAAACCTCATCACCAGTGTATCCAGTCAGCAGCCCAAAAATTTCAGGACATGCTGGATGGACACTGCTCTCAAATTCACTCCTCCATCATGCACATGCAAACCCAAATAGACGGGGTCAATGCCTCTGTGCAAAGCTTGAAGACCTCTGTCTCTTCCTCTAAAGTGACCAAGTCTTTCTTAACCTCCTTGGCTAAGAAGGTCAAGAAGGGGGAGAAATTAGATGAAGAGCAGTCCTCAAGTCACAAATCTCTCTCTCAAAAGACCCTTCCTACTTCAAAAACTGATCTACTTAAGACCATTGGGAATGAAGTTGTACCTGAGTTACATACTGAAGAACAGATAACAGGTATACTCTCTATAGCAAGAGAAGCTGCCCAACAAGTAGTTCTCCTTCAAGGGGAGGCTAGCAGAGCAGAGAAAGAAGTTGAAAAGGAAACTGATGCTGAAGAAGCTATAGGAGAGAAAGAAAAAGAAGCTAAAGCTCAGGGGGAGCCAAATACTGAAGCTGGAGCTGAGAAAGAAACTGAAAAGGTAAATGTAGAAGAAAAGGAAGTTCCATTTCAGGGGGAGCTAAGTGAACCACCTGTTACTGAGAAGTAGCAACCCACCTCTCCAAAATCAGTAGTATTCACTAGGAAAAGAAAAATCCTCCTACCTCTCCTGAATGATGTGTTGAACAATATTGATACAATCTATTTTTTTCTTTCCATGCTTAAATACTTATTATGAAGTCTGTTTATATGATTTCTCCCTTCTTCTGATTACTTAGCATATTTCTTCTCTATATAAATGCTTTGCTGTGTTGATTAAAAGCTGATACAATTTCTCTCTAAATAGGGTTAAGACAAATAGGGGGAGATTGTTGGGGAAATGATTTATCTTAACCCCTAGAATTGAGTAGAATATAAATTCTAAGAATGAAAAATTAGGCTAAGTAAATATGTGTCGAATAGTATTCGACGCAACGTCGAAATGTAGTCGACGTTTCTCTCAGAATGAGTCGAAGTAACTCTAAGAAGAATTCGACGTAATCTTTGTCGACGTACCTCTGACTTCTAGTCGACGCATTTAATAAAGTCGACGCACCTTAGTCGACGCACCATTCCTTATTCTCCTCTCGACGTCCAGCCAGGATGAAATCGACGTTTACATCGAATAGTAATCGACGCACGTCGATTTCTATAAGAAATTCAAAAACAGGCCAGATCTCTTTCCTTCTTTCTGTAGATCTGATTTTTATGGAATGATATTATTCTTTTTTAGCCGTTCTGAATCAGTCTTTCCTTCTATTTGATTCTTGGCTAATTTGATTAAGATTATTATGGATATTATTTGAAATCAGAATGAATTCTTTCCTTCTACAGATTTAATTATTATGGAAACTTTTTCTCTCTAATTACTGATTGATTATGCCCCTTTAGCAACATCTTTTGAAACAGAGCTATAAATAAAGAGGAGGCCGGCAGAGAATAATGACTAGTGATCCACCATATACATTTGAAAAGGAGGAAGAGCTCCCAAGTGAAGAGTGAGAAAGCTGAGAAAAGAGATAGTGTGCTGCAGCAAAGAAAAAGCCTTCATTTTCTCCTCCTTCTGAAGCCATTCTGCTGCAAATTCTGAAAGCTCTCACAAAAGAGAGAAAAGCTTACAATCTCCTTCTCACTATAGAAGAGAGATTACATTCACTATTCTTGTGCTTCTAATCTTCTTGCTAGGAAGAAGATTCTTTCTTGTTTTAATTGTTTCTTCTAATTCTTCTTCTCATTCTTATTTCAACTTCAATTGTGTAAATTAGTTTTTAGAATCTCTCTTCAAAAAATTCAGTTGTACTGGTTCTAAGAGTCTCCTTATCAAAACACTTAGGCTGGTTCTAAGAGTCTCCTTATCAAAAGACTCAGTGCAAGATAGTGAATTCCTACCAAAGGGGTAGAAGAGTGGACTACCCAAAGTTTGGGGAACCACTATATTTCTTTGTGTTGTGATTTTCATTTTGCTATTTCTTTCTTTATTTACTTAATTCTTGTTGGTGTGTGTGAGAAGCTTAATTCTGTGATTATTACACATATATATATATATATATATTTGTTAACTTTGCACAAAATTTATTTAAATCTCTATTCACCCCCCTCTAGAGAATTCTAGTGTGGTTAACTGTGCACTTTCAATTATGAAATGCTTTCAAAATATGAATGCTCGAAGAGGAGTATTGTAAACAAGGTTATTTATATCTTTCTACTATTGTATGTGCAACTTTTGTATAATATTTGTCATATTAATGATTAATGTACTTGTTGTATATTTTTCAATTTTTTTTGCAATTGTTAAGTCCGCCCACACTGGAAAAAATTCCTGCGTCCGCCACTGTATATATAAATATATGTATGGGGAGACCTCATATGCGGGTATGCTTAAATATATACCGTTCGATGCCCTCTTGCGGGCTGGTCCCCCATGCAAATGTGCTCGACTGTCCGTGAGTTTCCTTAGGTGCACACGGGCTTCGCCTATGCGCACCCAAGGTGGTATTGTGATAGATTATAGGTGGTATTGTGATAGATTATAATTATACATGCGCAGATTTAATTACGAATATGTGCTTTGTGTTAATCATGACAAGTGAACCTATCATTCATAGCATATGAGATGAATTTATCTCATGTCGTATTCTTAGGGATCTTTTCGATTACTCGTACTCACTTATTTACTATTATCTTACCAATAGAATTAAAGTTAATTTCCCTTATTCTATATTGATTTATAATAGAAATTTAAATATAGTTTTTGATAAAAAAATCTGTTGGGAAAAACATTCTCTTGATTTATTTTACAAATTATGTACAAGTGATTTCATGATCTAGGATTCATTACACATGTTCTATAGAGAGGGTAAGTTGGTCATTAGATGTCCTAGGATATCACACTCTCATTAAGGTGTCAAAGACCAGTCCAAAAGAGTACAAAATCCAGTTGAGTTACACTTGTGTCGAATAGAAGTCGACGTTGTTGGGTATTCTATACATCAAAGGTAGAATGCATATCACATATGCACAGCAGAAATAAAGAACAAGAACAACCCTACACAGTTCAAGGAACTTGCGATTTCATGAATCAAGAAATAGTTTAACAGACGCATTGCAATATACCTGAAGGGGATTGAGTCAATACTTAACCAAGATGCTCCAAGATCTGATCCTGAAGACAAAGATCTGAGTTCCAAGCACAGAAATCGATCAGCGCCTCTATGGAAGTCCACGCGAGCGAAGGAGAACCCAAGCTTCTTGTCGAACAACAACTAGGTCGGAGAAGAAGAGCCCTCAATGTCTCCCACGGACTGCTAGGTCCGACAACAGGGAGAGGCGGCGGCGGCAGTGGCAGAATCGAGACCCTACGAAACTCTTCCGTCGGCCTATTTGCGGAACTCTTCCGCCTCTCTTCCGATCGCAAAAGAAGGAACGATAGCTAGGGTATAAAATCGGGCTCTATTTATACCCTAAGGAAAGAGAGAAGCTATCCGCACACCCACGGCTTACATTAGAGTAAACAGAATTCGTCGAGTGAACATTTCACTGAAGAAATTCGTCGAGTAACAAACTGAATTCGTCGAGTAAAAATAGAATTCGTCGAGTGAACCTTTCACTAACAAATTCGTCGAGTAACAAATGATTCGTCGAGTAATCATAAATTCGTCGAGTCATGAATTCGTCGAGTTCCTCGAGTAATCATGAATTCGTCGAGTCATTATGATTTCGTCGAGTAATCATAAAATCATCATTCGACGAACTGAAGTAAGAGTCGTCGAGACACTCTCGACGACTCGACTCGAAAACTCGTCAACACGCTCCATACAATATTCACAATACCTGTGGAGCATTCAGTTGACTCGACCCAACTCCAATAAGTCATAGGATTGGTCCTTCACTCATATCCAATGAGTAAGGCCAACACAATTCTTTCTCCAACTTCTCCAAACACTATTGTGTGTGATCCCATAGGCTCATATCGTGTTGGCAGTGAGATTAAATGCTTGATCACTTCCAGATCACCTTGGAAACACTAACAGTCTCCCACTTGATCTTGAACGTATCAAACAAAATTCTCATAAACAATGAGCGGCATCTAGCAATACATCATTGCTTCCCAAGCAATAAGAGTTCATAACTCAACAAGCCTGTCTTGACCAATGTATTAGTGTTGTCATGTCCCTTTGTCCCTTACATACGGATAGAAATAGAGGCATGGACCGTGTCACCCTCATAATTGTTCAATCCTAGTTTTCCGATCTAGAATAGACTGTCTGAAATTGGTGAGCTCAATATCATATATTGACTCAACCAAGCATGACCATGCATTTCTCAGTCTCATTCCATCAAGGTCTCAGTCTCATTCCATCAAGGGGCCCATGTATGTAACTCTTGTCATATAGGAGGACAAATTCCATTTCTGTCCACACACAAACACTCAAATGATTCGTAACATACCTAATAACCACCCTTATCTTCAACCTTTCTCAAAGAAAAATTTAGATGGCATCAAAGTACGCTCTTTCTCACTTGATGAATGTTGTGACTTCAGGTCAAAGAACTACAAACACCATTGTCAGTTGAGACCTAGTTGTGACACGTTCATATAACAATCCACAAAGTAGTCTCAAGGTGGGTCTGTCCAGTACAACTTGTTCACTTACAAGTACCCATGTGATGACTTGATATCACAATATCATGACCTGTGAGAACTATTCATCAGTCAATGCACATGCTAGTCTTAATGTATCATCATTGCCATTTGACTTCTAAGATGATACGCCGACTAGGGACCTTTTAAGAATGAAGCTTCTAATTCAACATAGGCCCTCACATTCAAGTCACACACATGAATTCCTATGGAAGGAAACATTCTAAGGGCATCCATTATGTTAATAAATCTATCATATAGAAGCAGTTGACATAATAATAAGAACTTGCCATAAATAAAATATAAAGTACTATATTCATCACATGAATAAACAACAACCGACAAATATATAAATTAATCCAAAGGACTCCCACTAGAGATGATCATTCAGATATCTAATGCTCATTGATCTAGTATGACCATTATGTTTTCTCTGTGCAAGAGGCTTCGTCAGTGGATCCGCAATATTATCTTCAGTCGGTACTCTGCATATGCTCACATCTCCTCGATCGACAATCTCTCGTATAAGATGGAACCGCCAAAGTATGTGCTTGGAGCGCTGATGAGATCTAGGTTCCTTAGCTTGTGCAATAACATCGTTGTTGTCACAGTAGAGAACTACGAGATCAAGATTGCTAGGAACTACACCAAGCTCGTTGATGAATTCCTAATCCACACAGTCTCCTTCGCCGCATTTGCAGCAGCGATATACTTGGCCTCAGTCGTAGAATCAACAACTGACTCTTGTTTGGAACTCTTCCAGCTTACAACTCCTCCATTTAGGCAAAATACAAAACCTGATTGGGACTTTGAATCGTCTCTATCAGTCTAGAAGCTAGCATCAGTGTAACCCTTTACAACGAGCTCTTCCTCTCCACCAAACACCAAGAATATATCCTTCGTCCTTCTCAAGTACTTTAGGATATTCTTGACAACTATCCAGTGACCATCAACAGGATCAGACTGATACCTGCTTGTCATGCTCAAAGCATATGAGACATTGGGTCGAGTACACAATATTGCATACATGATTGATCCAATTGCTGAAGCATATGGAATCAACTTCATGCGGTCCTTATCTTCCAAAGATTTAGGACACTGGTCCTTAGAAAGACTAACACCATGAGACATGGGTAAGAATCCCTTCTTGGACTCAAGCATGTTGAATCGTTTCAACACCTTCTCAATGTGCGTACTCTGGGTCAAACCCAGCAACTTCTTCGATCTATCTCTATAGATCTTAATACAAAGTATATATGTCGCTTCACCCAAGTCCTTCATAGAAAAGCAGTCCCCTAGCCTGTTCTTAACAGCTTGCAGGGTCGGAATGTCATCCCCGATCAACAGTATGTCATCTACATACAATATCAGGAAAACGACAATACTCCCACTAATCCTCTTGTAAACACAAGACTCATCCTCGTTCATGATGAAACCAAACTCTTTGATTTTCTCATCAAAACGCAGATTCCAACTTCAAGAAGCTTGTTTCAATCCATAAATGGATTGTTTTAACTTGCATATTTTAGTGGCTTCACCTGGAGATACAAAACCCTCGGGTTGTGTCATATACACTTCCTCAAGGAGGTTTCCATTAAGGAAAGCCGTTTTGACATCCATTTGCCAGATCTCGTAGTCATAATACGTAGCAATAACAAGTAGAATTCTGATGGACTTGACCACGGCAACATGGGTAAAGGTCTCATCATAGTCAGCACTATGAATTTGCCTGAAACCTTTAGCCACCAGCCGGCCTTTGAATGTCTGTACATTCCCATCCATGTCGCTCTTCTTCTTGAAGACCCACTTGCACCCTATGGGTCTTACCCCTTTAGGTGGTTCCACCAAGGTCCAAACTTGGTTTGTATACATGGAGTCCATTTCAGATTTTATGTCCTCAAGCCACTTCTCGGAGTCTGGTCCATTCATAGCATCTTGGTAGGTCGCAGGCTCATCATCATGATCCATAAGCAACACGTTACCTATCTGAGACATGAGAAATCCATATCTCTCAGGCTCAAATCTTGGTCTACCAGATCTACGTCGGACTTGTGTTTCTTGAGCAGGCTCTCTAGCTACAACTACTTGTAGTCCTTGCTATGGTTCCAATTCCGGTTCGTTCATTGTTTGTGGTTCTTGAACTTCTTCAAGTTTTACCTTTGCAGTCTTTCTGGATAAGAACTCTTTCTCCAAAAAGACACCAGTCCTTGCGACAAACACTTTGCCCTCAAACGACAGGTAGAAGTAGTACCCTTTGGTCTCCCTAGGATACCCCAGTAGATAACATTTATCTGATCTGGGTTCCAGCTTGTCAGGCATTTGATGTTGCACGTATAAATCACAACCCCAAATCTTAATGAAAGACATACTAGGACGCTTCCCAGTCCATATCTCATATGGTGTCTTTTGAACCATTTTCATTGGAGCGCGATTTAACGTGAAAGCACCAGTCTCTAGAGCAAATCCCCAAAAGGAAACAGGCAAATCTGCATGACTCATCATTAACCGTACTATATCCAACAAAGTACGATTCCTCCTCTCAGACACACCATTATGTTGAGGTGTTCCGGGCGGAGTGAGTTGTGATACAATACCACATTCTCTCAGATGATCACGAAACTCATGACTAAGATATTCGCCACCTCGATCAGATCAGAGTGCTTTTATCCTTTTTCCAGTTGGTTCTCTACTTCATTCTTAAACTCTTTGAACTTTTCAAAGGTTTCAGATTTGTTCTTCATAAGAAATACATATCCGTATCTACTGAAGTCATCAGTGAATGTAACGAAGTAGTAGAACCCACCTCTAGCCATAGAACTCATGGGTCTGCATACATCACTATGTATTACACCCAAGAGATCATCAGCCCTCTCACTACAGCTAGTGAAAAGGGCTTTTGTCATCTTGCCTAATAAACATGACTCGCATCTCTCAAATGATTCATATCGAATGAGTCCAACATTCCATCTTTATGGTGCTTGGATATGCGTTTCTCATTTATATGGCCTAAACGACAATGTCAAAGATATGAAGGATTCGAGTCATTTATTTTTAGTCTTGTAGTATTTTCTATGTTATAGATTGGCTGATCTAAGTTCAAAACGTATAAGCCATTAAACAGTTGGGCTACACCATAACACACATCATTCATAAATATAGAATAATTATTGTTCTTAATAATGAAAGAAAATCCTCTCATGTCTAAACACGACACATCTATAATGTTTCGAGTTATGACTGGAACAGAATAACAATTATCTAATTTTATTACAAGCCCAGTGGGCAAAGAATGACGATAGACACCAATGACAATGACAACAACTCTTGCTCCATTTCCAACGCGCAGGTCTACCTCCCCTTTACCCAACATTCTTCTTCTTCCCAGTTCCTGCACATTTGTACAAATGTGAGATCCACATCCGATGTCCAATACCCAAGATGAAGGAGCAGAAAGGGTTATTTCTATAATAAATATACCTGAAGTGGAAGTCACACTTCCTTTCTTCTTTTGCAGATCTTCAAGATAGAGGGGACAATTCCTCCTCCAGTGCCCTCCCTTACCACAATGGTGGCACTTCCCTTCCTTCGGCAAGCCTTTGTTCTTCAGTGCTGAAGACTTGGGATCAAGATATGACTTAGGTCCTACTTTAATCTTCTTGAATCCCTTGGTCTTGCCCTTACTTTTATGCACCATCAATATGGGGCTAGCAGGCTTGACCTTCTTCATATTGATTTCAGCAGTTCTTAACATGCCTAGGAGCTCGGGCAGTGTCTTGTCAATTTCATTCATATTGTAATTCAAGACAAACTACTCGTAACTGTCCGACAATGATTGCAGGATCAGATCAATGGCCAACTCTTGGCTTAAAGGAAACCCCAGTCTTTCAAGGTTCTCTATATACCCAATCATCTTGAGTACGTGAGTCCCTACTAGGTCTCGATCTCCCTTCTTACACTGAAATAACGCCCTGGATATGTCAAACCTCTCTTGGAGAGCTTGCCCTTGAAACATTTTCTCTAGGTGCTCGACCATCTCGTAACAACTCATGTTCTCGTGTTGCTTTTGAAGCTCAGAGTTCATGGTCGCGAGCATAAGACATTCAACATCCAAGGAGTCATCTCCATACTTCTTGTACGCATCTTTATCTGCACGAGGTGCAGTGGCGGCTGGCTCTGCGGGGGGATCTTCTTCTAAGACATAGAGCTTACGCTCTTGCCTGAGAACAATTCTCAGGTTCCTGAACCAGTCAAGGAAGTTAGTCCCATTGAGCTTATACTTCTCAAGGATTGCCCTCAGGGACAAGGTGGAGTGAGAACCACTTGCCATTGATATTCTACAGGGAATTTTGCAAAGTAAAATTTTAGTACTATATTTTAAAATACATTTTATTTTAATAAGGACTTTTATTAAAAGGGCTCCCACTATTTTAATCAAATCAATGACCCTTAATATCGATTCGGAGAGTTTATGCAAGCTACTCCCTTAGTGGACAAGATCCGTATTTCACCAACACAACGAGTCCGCTTTGGCGTTTCTCTCATAATGTGGTTATTTAGGTAGACAACACTTGTCAATTGCATCATCATGCAACTCTTGTATGGTTGATGAATAACTCTTTATTCGGATCCATCATATGGTTCATGCCAACCCTATGCCTCTAAGCACTCAACCTTTGAGATCACCTAGTTAATTTGGACCCAATGTAGACAGTAGGATATCACAATTATCCGCTCACACCCTTACCAAGATAGATTTATGTACCTTGCTTTGGCAAGCCCACACTTCATTGATCGAGGCAGGAAGAGTGTCATCCACCGGAAGACATCCGTATACTTATGATAAGTAATAAAATATATGTATTTTCAGTATAATTATTAGTATAGTTTTAATTAATATTGTGAATTTTCTATGTAAATTAATGAATAAATTGCTTCTTTATTATTTCTGGTTTCTAACTTAGTTTTATTTTTGTTTTTGCATTTTTTTTGCAAAATTTTCCCAGGTCACGCCCTCAGTCACGCCCGTGACCAAGGGCGTGTAATTTTAAAGATCAAATATCAATGGGACGGCTCAATTCAGATCAAATCCCGACAAATCGCTCAAGTCACGCCCGTAACTCTTCAAGTCACGCCCGTGTTCCAGCAGAGTCACGCCCGTGAGCCGCCAGCGCGTCACGTCTTGAAGCCGCGCCCATGCTGCCGACATCAGCCACCCATAGTCACGCCCGTGACTCACAAAGTCACGCCCGTGACATACCAAGTCACGCCCGTGTGCAGCCATGTTTGACGGCCGGACCTTCCAGAAGACGGCGAATACAGCCGAGCAAATGTCACGCCCTAAGTCACGGCCGTGACATTCAAGTCACGCCCGTGACCTAGGGCGTGTAAAACTCAAATTTTCCCTATAAATAGAGGGGCTCGGCTGAAGTATTTTTCATCCAAATTTTGAGTAGTTCTTGTTGTATTGTGAGTTCTTTTGAGTGATTGTGAGCTTCTCTTATGTAATTCAGTTTAAGTTCGTTTTAAGTTTTTTTCGTCTTCCTAGTCTAGTTGTAATGCTGATTTCAGAAATAAAATGATGTTTTTCTCATTTGGATCATCTTCCTTTTTATTAATGTTAGCGTGTGTGCGTGTATGAGTTTAGCTTTATTGCTTTCATAATTTAGTTTTATTGCTTTTATAGTTAGGTTTATTGCTTTCATAATCTAGGTTTACAGTTTTCATAGCTTAGATTTACAAGCTTTCATAAAATAGTTTTATCGTTTTCTTTTTCGCTTTATTTTATCACTTTCATTTTAAACGCTTTCTTTTCAGTTTTTTTTAGAGTGTGTGCGTGTATGAGATTACATTTTTCTTTTTTTGTAACTTAGTTTTATTTCAGTCTTCATATAACTGCTATATACCACCCCCATCTTGAATAAGAGGCTAATTAACTTTAGCATTTATTTAAGTCGGTTGGGACGGATATTATTTCTGCACCTTTATAAGTCTTTTCATTTCTATACCACCCCCATCTTGAATAAGAGGCTAATTAACTTTAGCATTTATTTAAGTCGGTTGGGACGGATATTATTTCTGCACCTTTATAAGTCTTTTCATTTCTATACCACCCCCTTCTTGAATAAGAGGCTAAGAACTTTTTAGCGCTTGTTTAAGGTGGTTGGGACGGATACTATTACTGTTTTTTTATATAAGTCTTTTTATTTCCTTTTTATCCGCTTATAGACTTTAATCTTTAAACATGTATTTTTCAACCGATAATGCCGTCTCCATTCCGATGAGTGGCTAATTTCCTTTAGCACACGACGTCGAAGAGCATTGGGACACAAAAAATAGTTTTTCTATAAAATTAAAACATCTCTTTCTAAAATAATTAACGCTTAAGGTTTACCCGAGAATCACGTTGAGTGGAGCCACATAATCGATGTGTGGTTTTCATTTCCGTTTTCGTACCTAGTTAGCCGAGAGGCTCGTGTGTATGGATTGATCGCTCACGGGTAAAGAGAAGTGCGCTCTACCCTCGAGAGAGGACGAGGTAATTCTCCCGAATTGGAAATAAAAACACAATAGCGGGGTTCACAACATAAAGCGAGTATTAAGAACATTCGATTGTAGAACGAGAGTTCGGTCGAATATTCATAATCTCAGGTGGGCGTACCCTCGAGAGAGGAGCGTTCATAATTATGGAACCTCCACGGTCAAGTCATCTTAATATTTTGAAAAGTCATCACTTTTAATTCTACGAAAAAAATCTATTTTCTTCTCAAGGTAATTCGACGTCGCGCGCTATCTTTCTCATCTCTTAGAACTCTAGTTAATCGCTTATTATCGTCTTTCGCATTTTATCACTTAGAACTCTAGTTAAACCAACTAAAAATATTATTCCGATAAAATAATAGTTCGTTCCTCGAAGTAGCATAATCAACACGACCCGCGGAAATATACGATCCCGATATTTTCAAAAAAAATATCCTGTATTACTTGCGATAAGGTATACTTGCCTTTATCAAATGATTAATTTGGACTAAGAATTCAAACACAGCTTTCCAAACTCATTTAGTGCAAAACTCTCCTTTTCTACTTTTCAATTCAATAGAATTCGGCGTTGTAGCCGAGGCGTAATTGTCAATATTCCGAAAGAAGAAAAAGACCGTTACTTCTATCCTTCGATAGGATAACGGTTAATTTCTCAAAGTATGAGTACTTGCAAGACTCTTCGAAAATATCCGTCAATTCTAAACTCTTAATATAAAGGTTATCTTTTATTTATAAAACAAAAGAAGAAGTCCAAACCAAATCATCAAGTTTTTAGCGCCGTTGCCGGAGAACTTTGTGTTGTTATTTGAAAGTAGGAACTGCTATTAATTTTATTCCTTATCTATATATTTTTAAAAAAAAAATTATATATATATATATAATAAAAATATATATATATATATATAAACTTATATTTCTAAAAATTAACAATAAAACAGAAAATCCAAAAATATTGTTTTTTGTATATGACCCGAGGAAACTCGTCGGACGATTCGACTATTCCTTTTGACCCCGAAATCGAGCGCACTCTTCGTGAGCGCATCCGATCTCGTGATCAAAACTTACTCGAAACCCCCGAAGAGTCAATCGGAGATACTGCAAATATGGGCGATCCAATTCCAAATGCGGCCCCGGCCCGGACCATGGCATATTACGCCCGGCCGAATTTGGACGATACAGGATCAAGTATTACTCGCCCAACAGTTAATAATAATAATTTCGAAATAAAATCCAGCATAATTCAAATGGTACAACAGTCGATTCAATTCGACGGTTTGCCAGATGAGGACCCAAATCAGCACCTTTCAAACTTTTTAGAAATATGTGACACCTTTAAAATTAATGGCGTCACTGATGACGCCATTCGTTTACGCTTATTTCCATTTTCTCTACGGTCAAAGGCCAAATCGTGGTTGACTTCTCTTCTGAGAGGGTCCATAACCACGTGGGCCCAATTGACGGAATTTTTCTTAACTAAGTATTTTCCTCCGTCAAAAACCGCAAAACTACGCACGGATATCACATCCTTTGTGCAATTCGATTCCGAGTCTCTTTATGAGACTTGGGAGCGTTTTAAAGAATATTTGCGTAGGTGTCCTCATCACGCGCTACCAACTTGGCTGTAGGTACAGACGTTTTATAATGGTTTAAATTTTTCTACGCGGCAGATGATTGATGCGGCCTCCGGGGGAACGTTAAACAACAAAACCCCGGAGACGGCTCAAGCTCTGATCGACGAAATGGCCATGAACGCGTACCAATGGAACGTGCCAAGGTCGCGTCCTAATAAACCGGCTGGTCTTTTTGAAGTGGACGCCACTACTTTCTTAGCCTCACAGGTAGAGCGGCTAAGTAAGCAGGTGGCGGAGATGACTGTTTCCTCCTCCACTCCCGCTTGGAATAATAATAATAATAATGTAATCGAAGAATCGGTGGATTACCTCGGTAATCCGGTTAGGCCCCCCTTCAACCCTAATAATAACCCGTATAGTAATAATTATAATCCGGGTTGGAGGACCCACCCTAATTTCTCCTGGAGCAATCCTAACAATGCTCAGAGGCCCCCAATTATGAATCCTCAAGGATATCCGCAAGGATTTCCGCAGGGATTCCAGCCTCCTCCTCCAAAACCTTCGCCGCTCGAAGATGTTTTGTCTAAATACATCGCGTCCAACGATTCAAATATCCGGAATCTTACCGGATCGATTAAAAACTTGGAAAACCAGGTTGGACAACTTGCAAAGATGGTCTCCGAGCGGCCATACGGAGCTCTACCAGGGAATACGGAGCCAAACCCCAGGGAAAATGCCAACGCTATAACCCTTCGAAGCGGCAAGGAGGTCGTCTCCCCATTGCGGGTTGAGCCTAAGGTATGTATTTCGCCTCCGACCCCTCCACCCTCTTCCTCGATTCTAATTGCTCCGGATTCTCCGGTTGCGCCAAATGTTTCGAGTCCTCGAATTCCTTACCCGTCTAAAATTAATAAAGAGAAGGAGGACGAAAATTATCAAAAAAATTTGCATATTTTAAAACAAATTCAAATAAACGTCCCCTTCTGCGAGGCACTCTCCCAAATGCCGAAATACGCGAAATATCTTAAGGAGTTGCTTTCTAATAAAAAGCGACTCGAGGATGTTTCGCGTGTTTCCCTTAATGCGGAATGTTCGGCTGTTCTCCTTAACAAATTGCCGCCAAAACTAAACGACCCGGGACGGTTCTCCATCCCGTGTCTCTTTGGCAATATGTTAATAAAGTACGCTCTTGCGGACTTAGGCGCCAGCATCAATTTGATGCCTTTTTCTCTTTTCAAAAAACTCAATTTAGGCATCCCGAGTCCGACAAAAATGAGCATCCAACTCGCGGATCGCTCGGTAAAGTACCCAATCGGGGTAGCGGAGGATGTTCTGGTCAAGGTCGACAAGTTTATCTTCCCAGTAGACTTTGTCATCCTGGACATAGAGGAGGACATCGAGGTACCCATCATCCTCGGTCGCCCCTTTCTTGCAACCTCCCGCGCGTTAATCGATGTCAGTAACGGTCGCCTCCTCCTTCGAGTTGGAGACGACGAAGTTACTTTACATATCAACCCCTCCATGCGGAACTCACTGTCGAATGATGATTCCTGTTTCAATTTGGAATCCGCGTTTGTGGACGAGTGTTCTTCTCTTTCGGAATTGCTATCTTTAATGATAGACGATTCGGATCTGGCGAATCAACCTCCTTTAGACGAATTACCGCCAAATTCGCCTTTCGAGCCTTTTGATTCGAAAGCTTTAAAAATCTCCACTTCCTATGAAGAACCTCCGGTCTTGGAGCTTAAGCAACTCCCCGACCATTTAAAATATGATTTTCTAGCCGCGAACTTAAAACTTCCGGTTATAATATCGTCTACTTTAACCGATTCGGAAACATCCGAATTGGTTGAAGTTTTATCTAAACATCGCCGTGCAATTGCATGGCAAATTTCCGATATCAGAGGAATTAACCCCTCATTCTGCTCCCACAAAATTTTTCTGGAGGAAAACCCCCGCAAAACAATTCAGCCTCAACGGCGACTTAACCCAAACATGCGGGAAGTCGTTAAGACTGAAATTATTAAACTCCTTGACGCGGGGATTATCTATCCTATTTCCGACAGTACGTGGGTAAGCCCCGTACAAGTCGTCCCAAAAAAGGGCGGTATAACGGTCGTGGCAAACACGAATAATGAATTAATCCCAACTCGCACTGTTAGGGGTTGGAGGGTGTGCATCGACTACAGAAAACTAAATGATGCCACCAGAAAAGACCACTTTCCGTTACCGTTTATTGATCAAATCTTAGAGCGTCTCTCCGGTCATCCTTTTTATTGCTTCCTTGATGGTCTCTCGGGATATTTCCAGATCCCTATTTCACCCGAGGACCAAGAAAAAACGACTTTTACTTGCCCTTTCGGCACCTTCGCATATCGAAGGATGCTGTTTGGCCTCTGTAATGCGCCAGCTACATTCCAAAGATGTATGCTGGCAATATTTGGCGAGCTAGTAGAAGACATAATGGAAGTCTTCATGGATGACTTCTCCGTCTTTGGAGATTCTTTTAAAAATTGTCTAAAAAATTTAGATAGAGTCCTCCAACGGTGCGAGGAGACGAACTTAGTCTTGAACTGGGAGAAATGCAACTTCATGGTCCGAGAGGGCTTAGTCCTCGGCCATAAAATTTCTTCCAAGGGGATGGAGGTCGATAGGGCCAAAGTCGCTATAATTGAACAACTTCCTGTTCCTTCGAACGTCAAATCAATTAGAAGTTTTCTTGGCCACGCAGGTTTTTATCGGCGGTTTATTCAAGATTTTTCAAGAATAACCAAACCGCTAACTCACCTCCTGGAAAAGGATTCCCCATTCATTTTTGACACGGCCTGCGTAGAGGCATTTGATTTTATAAAAAAGCAACTTATCAATTCTCCAATTCTGGTGGCGCCAGATTGGTCCCTTCCGTTCGAGATTATGTGCGACGCGAGAGATATCGCGGTAGGAGCTGTCTTAGGCCAACGCGTAAATAAATATTTTCATCCAATATATTACGCTTCACGCACACTCAATGCCGCACAGGCTAACTATACAACGACGGAAAAGGAACTTCTTGCCGTCATCTTTGCTTTTAATAAATTCAGGCCTTACGTAACACTTTCCCACGTGATCGTTTTCACTGATCACTCCGCCCTAAAATATCTTTTGGCCAAAGTTGATGCCAAGCCTCGCTTACTTCGATGGATCCTCCTTTTACAGGAATTTGACTTAGAGATCCGGGATAAGAAAGGGGCTGAAAATTTAGCAGCCGACCACCTCTCACGTTTAGAACACTCCGTCGCAGAAGCGCTCGTCGAACCAGAAATAGATGATCGATTTCCTGAAGAGCGCCTTTTAATCATAAATAATACAAAAACTTCTTCTACCCCTTGGTTCGTAGATTACGCAAACTATTTAGTCGCGCGGGTCCTTCCAAAAGATTTTTCGACTCAGCAGAAGAAAAAATTCTTTTCTGACTTGAAAAACTACTTTTGGGAGGACCCCTTTCTCTTTCGCGTCTGCGCAGACCAAGTGATACGAAGATGTGTTTCAAGCGAGGAGGGTGCGCAAATATTGCGACACTGCCATGAGGGGCCGGCTGGAGGGCATTATCAAGCCAACCGGACCGCGCGGAAAGCATTAGAGTCAGGCTTTTATTGGCCCACTCTCTTTAAGGATGCTCACACTTTTGTGAGTATATGCGATAGCTGCCAGCGGTTGGGTAACATCTCTCGTCGTGACGAGATGCCCCAAAACTTTTATTTAGAATGTGAAATCTTCGATTTTTGGGGCATAGACTTTGTAGGCCCCCTACCTCCTTCTTTTAATAATCGCTATATTTTAGTGGCGGTCGACTACGTATCTAGTGGGCGGAAGCACAAGCTCTGCCCACCAATGATGCGCGAGTCGTCGTCCATTTTCTAAAAAAATTATTTTCTCGCTTCGGCACGCCCCGTGCAATAGTTAGTGATAGGGGCACGCACTTCTGCAACGCCCAGTTTTCAAAAAATTTATCTAAGTACGGCGTCACGCATAAGCTCGCCACTGCCTATCACCCCCAAACGAGCGGCCAAGTAGAGGTAGTGAATCGCGAGATAAAACGCATTTTGGAAAAAACCGTCTCTTTAAATAGGAAGGATTGGTCCTCAAAACTCGACGACGCGTTGTGGGCGTATCGTACGGTATACAAAACCGCTATCGGTTGTACGCCCTATCGATTAGTCTACGGCAAAGCGTGCCATTTACCGGTAGAGTTAGAACACCGCGCTTTTTGGGCCTTAAAATTTTTAAATCTCGATTCGAACTTAGCCTCCGAGAATAGGAAATTCCAACTAAATGAACTCGATGAATGGCGTGCGAACGCTTATGAGAGTAATAAATTTTATAAGGAGCGTTCTAAGTTCTACCACGATCGAAAAATTAAATTTCCAAAAACTTTCGCGCCGGGCGATCTTGTCCTTCTTTATAATTCACGTCTTCGTCTTTTTCCGGGTAAGCTCAAATCCCGCTGGTCTGGCCCCTTTGAAGTCAAAGAGGTTTGGCCGTATGGGATCGTTCTTATCTCTCACCCCGAAAAAGGCGATTTTAAAGTCAACGGCCACCGTTTAAAACTATATCTTGCGGGCGATCCGGTGGACGGACACACGGAATCTTTAACCCTCCCCAATTTATAATCTCACCACGACAAATGCGTCAAGCTACGCGACGGTAAACAAAGCGCTCGTGGGAGGCACCCCATATTTATCTAATATTTTTATTATGCTTTTTCTCTATTTTTGCAGGGTTTCTTACGACCCCGCCAGCTTTCATTCAGGGAAGCCCTTTTGCTTCCTCTTTCCTTTTGTATATATTGCAATGTTATTTTCTCTTTTTCATACTTACATTACAACATTGGGGACAATGTTGGGTTTTAAGTATGGGGGTGTTGTACCATTTTCCAAAAAAAAAAAAAAAAAAAAAAACCAAACAAAAAAAAAATCTCTACAAAAACTTTTGTTTTTTTTACTTTGTCATAATAAAAAAACAAAAAAAAAATTTTACAACTTACAAAGTACAAAAAAATATATATAACTATATATAGTTGAAAAAAAACAAAAATAATATCCAAAAATAAAAACCCTACTTTACTTTTATTCTTAAAGCATTTAGTTTCGAGAGTATATGTTTGTGGATTTTCATAATCGCTAGTTTTACTATTTGTTTGTTTATCTAAGATCGATAGATTTAAACGTTCGGGGTTAAGTTTTAAAGAATATCTTGTGTTTTTAATTTAAATAGAGGCTTTGTTATCAAGCACTACTTCTACTAGCTAAAATAGAGACATGTGTATTATGTTGGCAAAACAACTTTAGACTGCAATTATCCCTACTTTATGTCTTCAGAAATCTAGGAATATTCAACTTACTAAGGTTGCTCTCAAAACTTTTTTTTATTATTCTAGAATTTCTCTTGAAAACCCCTTGTATACACCAATTTAGCATGGCAAAAACAAACAAAGAAAAAAAAAAGATCTTATGTCAATGGGAATACAAAAATTCCGTAAACATAGGCACCCAATATTTGTTAAAAGAGATCCTATGTCAATGGGAATTGCAAATTCCGTAAACACAGGCATTGGGTTAATTAAAAGGTCAATTTTCCCTCGTACACCAACGATGGAGTCAAAGGAAACTATATAAGAGGGGTGAGATGATACAATCCATCACCCCTAATTCAAGTACTCTTCTATTTGCCAAGGCTTTTTACCCCCTTTTCCCTTAACCAAATTATTGTTTCTAGTTTTAATTCAAAAAAATCATTTGAGAGCATAATTAGTAACTTATATTTTTTTCCTTCATGTTTCTTTAAACAAAGGTTATTATAATTTCGATCTAATCTCGTTTACTAATGATTGCAATTTTGTTTGCTATTTGGTTAATTAAGAAGTCTTTTGGCCAGGACATTTCTTTCTACTTAAATCATTTGCATAATTTAGGACTTAACTCTTATTACTCCGAATTTTTATTTTTCAGTCTCTTATGATTAAAATAAAACGATAGCCAAAAATTAGAACTTATGTTAATCCCGTATAGATCTCTCTTACTTTTGCTCTGGAATAGCAAAAGCTTAAGTATGGGGGTATTTGATAAGTAATAAAATATATGTATTTTCAGTATAATTATTAGTATAGTTTTAATTAATATTGTGAATTTTCTATGTAAATTAATGAATAAATTGCTTCTTTATTATTTCTGGTTTCTAACTTAGTTTTATTTTTGTTTTTGCATTTTTTTTGCAAAATTTTCCCAGGTCACGCCCTCAGTCACGCCCGTGACCAAGGGCGTGTAATTTTAAAGATCAAATATCAACGGGACGGCTCGATTCAGATCAAATCCCGACAAATCGCTCAAGTCACGCCCGTGACTCTTCAAGTCACGCCCGTGTTCCAGCAGAGTCACGCCGTGAGCCGCCAGCGCGTCACGTCTCGAAGCCGCGCCCATGCTGCCGACATCAGCCACCCATAGTCACGCCCGTGACTCACAAAGTCACGCCCGTGACATACCAAGTCACGCCCGTGTGCAGCCATGTTTGACGGCCGGACCTTCCAGAAGACGGCGAATACAGCCGAGCAAATGTCACGCCCTAAGTCACGACCGTGACATTCAAGTCACGCCCGTGACCTAGGGCGTGTAAAACTCAAATTTTCCCTATAAATAGAGGGGCTCGGCTGAAGTATTTTTCATCCAAATTTTGAGTAGTTCTTGTTGTATTGTGAGTTCTTTTGAGTGATTGTGAGCTTCTCTTATGCAATTCAGTTTAAGTTCATTTTAAGTTTTTTTCGTCTTCCTAGTCTAGTTGTAATGCTGATTTCAGAAATAAAATGATGTTTTTCTCATTTGGATCATCTTCCTTTTTATTAATGTTAGCGTGTGTGCGTGTATGAGTTTAGCTTTATTGCTTTCATAATTTAGTTTTATTGCTTTTATAGTTAGGTTTATTGCTTTCATAATCTAGGTTTACTGTTTTCATAGCTTAGATTTACAAGCTTTCATAAAATAGTTTTATCGTTTTCTTTTTCGCTTTATTTTATCACTTTCATTTTAAACGCTTTCTTTTCAGTTTTTTTTAGAGTGTGTGCGTGTATGAGATTACATTTTTCTTTTTTTGTAACTTAGTTTTATTTCAGTCTTCATATAACTGCTATATACCACCCCTATCTTGAATAAGAGGCTAATTAACTTTAGCATTTATTTAAGTCGGTTGGGACGGATATTATTTCTGCACATTTATAAGTCTTTTCATTTCTATACCACCCCCATCTTGAATAAGAGGCTAATTAACTTTAGCATTTATTTAAGTCGGTTGGGACGGATATTATTTCTGCACCTTTATAAGTCTTTTCATTTCTATACCACCCCCTTCTTGAATAAGAGGCTAAGAACTTTTTAGCGCTTGTTTAAGGTGGTTGGGACGGATACTATTACTGTTTTTTTATATAAGTCTTTTTATTTCCTTTTTATCCGCTTATATCTGCTTTAATCTTTAAACATGTATTTTTCAACCGATAATGTCGTCTCCATTCTGATGAGTGGCTAATTTCCTTTAGCACACGACGTCGAAGAGCATTGGGACACAAAAAATAGTTTTTCTATAAAATTAAAACATCTCTTTCTAAAATAATTAACGCTTAAGGTTTACCCGAGAATCACGTTGAGTGGAGCCACATAATCGATGTGTGGTTTTCATTTCCGTTTTCGTACCTAGTTAGCCGAGAGGCTCGTGTGTACGGATTGATCGCTCACGGGTAAAGAGAAGTGCGCTCTACCCTCGAGAGAGGACGAGGTAATTCTCCCGAATTGGAAATAAAAACCCAATAGCGGGGTTCACAACATAAAGCGAGTATTAAGAACATTCGATTGTAGAACGAGAGTTTGGTCGAATATTCATAATCTCAGGTGGGCGTACCCTCGAGAGAGGAGCGTTCATAATTATGGAACCTCCACGGTCAAGTCATCTTAATATTTTGAAAAGTCATCACTTTTAATTCTACGAAAAAAATCTATTTTCGTCTCAAGGTAATTCGACGTCGCGCGCTATCTTTCTCATCGCTTAGAACTCTAGTTAATCGCTTATTATCGTCTTTCGCATTTTATCACTTAGAACTCTAGTTAAACCAACTAAAAATATTATTCCGATAAAATAATAGTTCGTTCCTCGAAGTAGCATAATCAACACGACCCGCGGAAATATACGATCCCGATATTTTCAAAAAAAATATCCTGTATTACTTGCGATAAGGTATACTTGCCTTTATCAAATGATTAATTTGGACTAAGAATTCAAACACAGCTTTCCAAACTCATTTAGTGCAAAACTCTCCTTTTCTACTTTTCAATTCAATAGAATTCGGCGTTATAGCTGAGGCGTAATTGTCAATATTCCGAAAGAAGAAAAAGACCGTTACTTCTATCCTTCGATAGGATAACGGTTAATTTCTCAAAGTAGGAGTACTTGCAAGACTCTTCGAAAATATCCGTCAATTCTAAACTCTTAATATAAAGGTTATCTTTTATTTATAAAACAAAAGAAGAAATCCAAACCAAATCATCAACTTAATATTGAAAAGGGATTTTAGGATACAATCAATGAACAGTTCATCGTGATTAACATTTAATCACAGTGCATATTCAAAAAATAGAAATACAACATTCGCAAACCAAATGCATCCCCTATGTGCACAAAGTCAAATTATCAACACTTTTGGTAAGAGGGGCTAAATCTGAACACTTAGAACACTTCTAAATCTCCAAATTTACATACATTAAACACAGGCAAAACAACTCCACTTATGCAGTAGACAAGCTCGTCTCTTAATGTCAGATTCAAAATCTAAGACATTTGATTTCACAAATCATTTTGAGGGATGGTTACTGCAAATGAGAAACAATTTCTGAAACAAAGAAATCGCAACGCAATCACATGCGTTCCTGGCGGGGTTCCAAGGGGCCGCGCCCCTGGTGTGGGTCTCGCTGACCGATCAGCGAGCGTGGTGTGGGGCAGAGCCCTTGCGGGGTGCGGGGCAGAGCCTCGACCAAATTTTGAAAAACACACCACCAGAAATCTCACAAAATACATCAAAATTGATGCTCCAGGAAGAAATCTACACATTTAGAACGCTTCTAAATTTCTAGATTTACACGCACGGGATCATAACCTGGCTTTGATACCACTGTTGGGTTTTCTATAAATCAAAGGTAGAATGCATATCGCATATGTGCAGCGGAAATAAAGAACAAGAACAACCCTAAACAGTTCAAGGAACTTGTGATTTCATGAATCAAGAAATAGTTTAACAAACGCATTGCAATATACCTGAAGGGGATTGATTCAATACTCAACCAAGATGCTCCAAGATCTGATCCTGAAGACAAAAATCTGAGTTCCAAGCGCAAAAATTGATCAACGCCTCTATGGAAGTCCACACGAGCGAAGGAGAACCCAAACTTCTTATCGCACAAGAACTAGGTCGGAGAAGAAGAGCCCTCAACGTCTCCCACGGACTGCTAGGTCTGACGACAGGGAGAGGCGGCGGCGGCGGTGGCGGAATCGAGACCCTACGAAACTCTTCCGTCGGCTTGTTTGCGGAACTCTTTCGCCTCTCTTCCGATCGCAAAAGAAGGAACGATAGTTAGGGTATAAAACCGGGCTCTATTTATGCCCTAAGGAAAGAGAGAATCTATCCGCACACCCACGACTTACATTGGAGTAAACAGAATTCGTCGAGTGAACATTTCACTGAAGAAATTTGTCGAGTAACAAACTGAATTCATCGAGTAAAAATAGAATTCATCGAGTGAACCTTTCACTAACAAATTCGTCGAGTAACAAATGATTCGTCGAGTAATCATAAATTCGTTGAGTCATGAATTCGTCGAGTTTGTCAATCATGAATTCGTCAAGTCATTATGATTTTGTCGAGTAATCATAAAATCGTCATTCGATGAACTGAAGTAAGAGTCGTCGAGACACTCTCAATGACTCGACTCAAAAACTCGTCAACACGCTCCATACAATATTCACAATACCCGTGGAGCATTCAGTTGACTCGACCCAACTACAATAAGTCATAGGATTGGTCCTTCACTCATATCCGATATGAGTAAGGCCAACACAATTCTTTCTCCAACTTCTCCAAACACTCTTGTGTGTGACCCCATAGGCTCATATCGCGTTGGCAGTGAGACTAAATGCTTGATCACTTCCAGATCACCATGGAAACACTAACAGACACAACTTCGATTAGAAGTCGAAGCAACTTCGAATAAAAGTATAAGTAACTCAGACTTGTTGTCGACGCTTTATTTCATTAAAAATCGACGCAAAGTCGACTAGATATCGATGTAGAAGACAGAAGTCAATGCACACAAGATGAAGTCGATGCAACATCAAAATATATTCGACGCAGAAGGAATAATCAGTCGAAGCAATATTAGAAGTCGATGCAACATCATATACTATTTGACGCAGATGTTGAAGTTCAAAGGCTAGATATCTATCTCAACGGATACGTCAATAAGGACTCAACGCAACGTCGATATCATAGTTTATTTCTAAGCTGAGGAGGATTTCGAAGCAGCTTCTACTAGAACTCAGAGGTGCGTCGATAAGAAGGAAAATGTATTCGACGTTACGTCGAATACAGATACAGAATTAGAATACTTTATGTATTCTTTTCTATAGCCGATTCATAAGTCATGAATGAAAATGATTTGAATTCTAACGATTCGTTCATAACCAAGAATGGAAAGGACTCCAGAGACACAATAAAGACATTTTTGGAAGTTATTCAAAAATGGATTGACGGGGCTGTCAACTGAAATAGAAAGAGAACATTATCATCCCTTGGACATTCCTACTTGAGATACAACAGAAGAGGAAAGTAATTAAAACGTTATTCGACAGAAGAATAAGTATACTCAGCAAGATTGAGAACAAAGACAATTCAATTATTCTGTCATCTTCTTCCTCAAGTTTGCTCTCATACAGAACACAGAAAAATCTTTGTACAGGAAATACTCAAGGCTTCTTCTTCTTCTCTCACAGCAAGAAGCTTACAGATATACAGAGATTATTAGGATCAGAGCTTAACAATCCTTGCATTCTACTCTCTCTCAAGCAAGGATTCTTCTACCAATCAGAGATTCAGAGAAACACTGAGTGCATGAATCCTCATTGACTACTGCAGGAGGATTCATTCAGAAGAATCATCTTCATCTTCTTCTTTTTCTTTACTCTATATTCACTTTCTGTAAAACTGAGTAAAGAGTTCTTAGAATCCCTCTTCAAAGGATTTAGTGGTTCAAAATCTCCTTAACAAAAGATCTAGTTTTGGTTCAAGATCTCCTTATCAAAAGATCTAGTCTTGGTTCTAAGAGTCTCCTTAATAAAAGAACCAGTCAGTGGTTCTAAGAGTCTCCTTATCAAAATACTCAGTGGTTCCAAGAGTCTCCTTATCAAATACTTAGACACTGGATAGTGTATTCCTACCAAGGTGGTAGAAGAGTAGAGTACCCATATTTTGGGGAACCACTATAGATCTTGTCTCATCTGCGCTGTGATAATTTTCTGTGCCGTCCCTTCTTTATTTCTTTATTTCTGAATGCATAGTTAGTAGAATCATTTTATTGTTCTACACTTATTTAGTGAAAAGTTTAAAAACTCTATTCATCCCCTTCTAGAGAATACTCAGAGGACTCACTATGCACTTTAAAAATCTAATAATAGTGAAGTAAATAATGATTGATAAAGTGACATTATGATGTAAAAATCACTTAGATGATCTATTTGATCCTTGATTCCTATCTTTCTTCTCTCAAATTCTTCTAGATCACAGGGATTTTATGATTACATCGACTTCTATTTCGAACAAATTGACGACTAAGTTTAGGTTGATGATTTGGATCTCTCCTTAATCAAAACCCCTAAATCTTGCTTTATCCTTATGTAAATTTATCTCTTAGCTTTGACACTAACACTGAGATTTATGTCTTCCTATTTCTAGGGTTGCATGAAACTTCCTTTATCTATATTAGATCTATCCAACCCTTGGATTTCTTAATCACAAGTGTATGAAATGATGCAAGAGATATAAATCCAGATATAATAACTCTAGTGAATTCAACATATATAGATAAATTGTAGAGATAAATGAGAGATGAATGAAAAAATGATATCAATTCTCACAATAGATCAAACTAAGGTTCATACATCCAAGAGAATTTTAGTTCCAATCCATAGAAATTACAAGGGAATAAAAGACAATAAATAAATTGAAAACATTACTGGTTAATTTTCAAAGTTTGCTTCGCCCAAGGTGATATCCTTTCCTTCTCTAGGAATTTCAAATTCAGAACTCTTCAAAACTTTATTTTTTTGAATAGGAACAACCTTTTATACTCGAGATCAATTAAGAAGAAAATTTAGTCATACACGGTCATGTACTAGGTCGTGTGTGTTAGCGTAACAAACGGTTATGTCAAGAGGCGTGTCGGTTCAGTAGGCGTGTTCCTGGATACACCTTGGTTCCTGTCCATGTTCTACCTTTAGGTCTTCAACGACTGGGAAGGGGAGGTGTGATACTTCCACGAAAAGAGTATCGATCGCACAAGTAATATAAAATGAGAATAAATTCATGAGCATCGAATCTCATTTGGAACACGACGGGGTGGAGTAATCTTTAGAGTCGAGACTTGAGATGGAAGTCTTTACGTCGGTGTTTTATGGGGGTTTTTGGTTTGGTGAATGAAAACACAAATAAAACTAAAACAATTATGCGGGGTCGCCTTCACTGCTTTGCACTTCTGCGGGTCGCAGGACTCCGCGTCGCACTTCTGCGGGTCGCAGGCCTCTACTTCACACATGTCACATCTTGCAAAAACAAAGCCCAACAATTCACTTTGTTGGCTCGCATCTAGCTCAATGACAGCGCAACCCAGCTCACAAACACATCAACCTCAGAATCACAGAACCAGAATCACAATATCACTAACAAAGGATAACTACACATTCATACTCCACAATAAATAGTGTAACTATGAATATCTACACCCAATGGTCATTGTGTGTAGATGCTTTAGAATACACATCCAAATGTATACAATAAACATAGAAGTGAGCAAACAGATACAGGTTACTGATCCTTAGCACGGAGGGAGCAGAAGTCTTTTCCTCGGATTCGTAGGGGAGCCCAGCTTGGTCCACTAGCTCATTCTCTTCCTCCTTGGCTTCATCCACGATACGGGAGAAGTTGTCACCTTCTCCTAACGCGTCTTCTTCCAGGGTTTATTCATCTCAACACCAAGGGCTCCTGACTCGAAGTGCTCCAAGGGGACCTTGTAAATGCCTCCAATCACTTTTATAATGCTTGGGGAGTTAGGAGTTGGCTAGGGGTTGAAACCCTAGTCTTCTGGGTGGAGAACTACTGAAAACGTAGGCTAAAAACTCAAACTCTGGAAGAAATCGCGGGAGAAGCTATTTATAGGCTGGCAGAAAAAGAACAAACGCATGATTGTGCGTCTGTAAAGAACCCGCTCGTGCGATTGCCCGTGCGTGAAGACCTGTAAACCTGCACGGTAAAGTGGGTCGACCTAGATAAATAGACTTAACAGTCGCACGATCGTGCGAAATATCGCACAGACATTTACTATTAAGGACCAAATAGCTTGGGACAAATCCACACATAGTCGCACGATCGTGCGCGAGTAACAAGTGATCGTGCGCTTTGCAGATAGACATCATTTGACCGTACACAAACAAATGCAAGCCCGTGCGACTTCAAAATGCACGAGCAGTTGCTATAGTGCTTTAAAATCCAATGTGGACTGCACGGACCCCAACCAAATGATCATACCAAATAAATAGGGACATAATAAAGCTTATATGACCAAGAAATGGAAATGAGAGGGAGAGAAAACTTCCCTCATGTAATAAACATAAAAATATACCCTTCCTAGCCTAGACTTGCTCACTGTACTACAATGGAGATTTCTAATGATATGACATATAAATATAATAAGAATTAGCAAATAAAGTGTGAAAACAGTGCTAGAAAGGTGCCCAAAACACTATACACAAATCACTCATCAAATACCCCTAGACTTGAGCGATTGCTCGTCACGAGTAAAACATCTACCTTTAGGGAGTAAGAGAGATTAATTACAAATCAAAAACCGAAATAGGGGCAGTGGACAGAGAAGTCTCATGCCCGTGGAGAGTACAAGCAGGTCAGAGAAACGTTCTAAACATATAATCGAATTACAATCTATTTTAAAACAAATGATTAAAAATGACTATATCCACTTTTAAGAAAGAACACCATAGTCCGTCTTACGCAAAGTGTGTACAACCCCGTATTTTTCGAGTGGACCAGCAAAGAGTACGCAAAAGACGATGTTTGGGAAGAGGGGAGAGCCACGAATACCCCACCATGGCAGCTTGCACTCGCCCCCCATCTTGGGCGAGTAGCGAGAACCCTATGCATGCTGGGTGCTCATCCCCCGATCACCCTTCTAGTCGATATTGGCCTCGCTTCTAGCCGATATTGGTCTCATTCCTAGCAAGTCGAGAGTACCCAACATCGCTGGGTACTCGCCGCCCCCAGGCGAGCATGCCTCGGGTGGTGTGTGCTTTGTGTAAAACCCTATTTTTTTCTTTTTGAAAATCCGGGTCTTATGCCCAGAACCGCCGCTTTGCGGTGACACCCTCATTCGGGAAGGTCGCCACTACAAAACGCCGATCATGACGACCATATTGATCACCAAAGAAGTAAGCATAAACAAACTTATAGAAGTTCAAGTCCACATCACATAGAAAGTAAAATCATCATAAAGAGATGTCCACAGCTAGTAACTGAACATAAGATAGTAATAAAAGGGCTCCTGCCCGATACATCAATTCCTCACTACAATTTCTCTCGCGGAAGCAAAACTAATAGAACACTCACGGATCCTATCATCGGTGATCCCGTACTAGATTGTCCCGCCTCCATCTGCACCGGCCTCTGGTGCTGCTGCGTCTCCTCGGTCACCTAAAATGATAAGGTCCACCGACCGTTAGTCAAAATACTAAGCCAATCCCCCACCCTTCCCCGGTGACTCCTAGGCACCATGTGGGAAGGATGAAGCAGAGGACATTAAGGGGTATAAGCAAAAGTAGGTGACAGTGAATCTAACTACGGAATGGTGATAAGTAGTATTTATATAAGTTTTTAATAGAAATTTTTGTAATTATTTAAAATGATTTTTTCCTTTTCATGCCAATTTTAGGTTATAAGTAGTTCTTTTTGTAATTTTGATTCTAACTTAGCTTAATTCCAATATTTGCAGAATTTTGGGAGAAATTGGTGAAATTTACAAGTCACGCCCAAGGTCACGCCGGTGACCAAGGGGCGTGTAACCTGAAGATCAAGCCAGAGTCGATGCCACGCTGATTGAGCTAGCCCACAACGAGTCACGCCCTCGGTCACGCCCGTGACCCAAAGTCACGCCCGTAACCACAGGGCGTGTAATCTTAGAATCTTCCCAGTGAGCTGCCGTCGAGACGTGGAGCTGCCGTCGAGAAGTCAACATGAGTCACGCCCGTGACCCATATGTCAAGGCCGTGACTTTCCCGCGTGATCCCTGCACACCGCCGCGTCGCAAGCAAGATCCACGCCGCATTAAATGAAGCCGCCCTAGGTCACGCCCGTGACCCAAGTTACACAGGCGTGTAATGCCCGAATTACTCTCGCCGTCACGCAAAGCCCACGCCACTGTCCCAGCCGTGCAGATCAGTGATTACACGCCCCTAGGTCACGCCCGTGACCAAGGGGCGTGTAACTTGAAATTTTATCCTATAAATTTCAGGGCTCTCCTTGAGTCCAGGGTTCAGAAATTTTGAGAGGGGGAGGTGCTGCTAGAGCTGTTAGTGAATTTTTCATGTTCATTTTCATGTCTTCCCATTTCATGCTCTCTTTCTCTTCATGTCAAGTAATGCCTTAATTCTCCTTCTTGCAATAGCCTAGTTTAAACTTGTAATCTTATTTTTCCTAGCTTGTAATCTCTTTTCTTTAAGGCTTGTAATAGTTTCATCTCAATAAAATTAAGGTGGCTCTTTTGTTTATTCCTCTCTTTCTACTTAGTAATTTTCCTTCATGCAATTTTATTTTTCTTTTTCTTTCCCCTCCACCATGATTAACTAATTCTCATTAGTGCTCGATCGAAATGATCAGAGGATGAGATAATCAAGTTATGATTTCTTAAAGCTCTCTTTTTCCGTTTATATAAAACACTTGAATTACCCTTGAATTTTAACTAGTGAGGCCAAATTATCGATGTATGATTTTCGTTATGTTTTCATACTTAGTTAGCCGAGAGGCTCATGGTATGAATCAATCACTCAAGGGTAAAGAGAGTTGCACGCACCCCTCAAGAGAGGATGACGTAAATCTCCCGGATTGGAGTCAAATCCAATTGCTGGGTTCACAACGTAAAGCAAGTCTTAGGTAATCAATTATAGGACGAGAGTCCGGTTGATTTTTCCTAAACTTAGTTGGGCATTAACCACGAGAGAGGCATGTCCGAGCTTTAGGAACCTCCACGGTCAAGTAGTTTAAATTAAACAGAATTAGATTTATTTTCCTTTCACTTGATTATTCTTACTCTAAGATGACTTTTGATTGAGCATTAATCTCTTTTACCATCGTTTAATCCCTTTCATTTAGCTTGCAACTTGTCTTTTCTTTATCTAAGTAATCAAAACCTCAAAAATCGTTAGATAAGATAATAGTGATTTTTCCTCGAAGTAGAAATAATCAATGCGCCCCATGGAATACGACCTTGGTATTTCTAAATATCCTATACTATAGACGATAAGGTACACTTGCCTTTATCGGATATAGTTTTGGAGAAAATCTTTAACCATTTCACTTTGCAAAACCCTAAATTTTTATTTTATGTTTTTGGCGCCGTTGTCAGGGACTTGCGTAGATATTTTAAAAAGAGGGTAGCTATTAATTTTATCATGTTTTTATTTTATTTTATTTTGCTTTTTCTAAATTTCAAAA
This sequence comes from Dactylorhiza incarnata, assembly GCA_033032865.1. Taxonomy (NCBI): domain Eukaryota; kingdom Viridiplantae; phylum Streptophyta; class Magnoliopsida; order Asparagales; family Orchidaceae; genus Dactylorhiza; species Dactylorhiza incarnata. The sequence continues at coordinate 1,998,708 of JAWHQI010000175.1, read as the reverse complement.
AGGAAAAAAAATATAATAGTCTAGTTTTCCTCTTTCTTTCTTTTCTTTTCTTTTCATTATCCGCTCTTTTTCTTCATTCACTTTTTCCCTTTTTAGTGTATGACCCGAGGTAGCGCTTCGAATATTCCTTTTGATCCAGAGATCGAGCGAACCCTTTGGCGGCGCCGTCGTTCTCGTGATAAGGATAATCAATTAGATTTCGAAGAGTCGATCGGGGACACTAACACAGTGAATATGGATCTTAATCCTCCTAATCCTAACGCGCCAAATCCTAATGAGGCCACACAACGGACCATGTCCTATTATGCACGGACGAATTTGGAAGGCACACAGTCAAGTATTGTTTGCCCCGCGGTGGCGAACAATAACTTTGAGATCAGGTCCAGCGTCATACAAATGGTGCAGCAATCAGTGACCTTCGATGGTCAGCCGGACGAAGATCCAAACTGTCATATTTCTAATTTTCTCGAAATTTGCGACACGTTTAAAATCAATGGCATCACCGATGACGCCATTCGATTGCGTCTTTTTCCTTTTTCTTTGCGGTCTAAGGCCAAGCAGTGGTTGGGCTCACTTCCTAGGGAGTCCATCACTACATGGGCCGATATGGCGGAAAAATTTCTCACTAAATATTTTCCGCCTGCAAAGACCGCCAAAATGCGAACAGATATTGCGTCATTTATGCAAATCGACTCGGAGACTCTCTATGATACATGGGAGCGCTTCAAGGAGCTTTTGCGTAGATGCCCTCACCACGCACTTCCTACTTGGCAACAAGTGCAAATTTTTTATGATGGCTTGAATTTCCAAACTAAGCAAATGATTGATGCGGCCGCCGGGGGAACATTAAATAAAAAGACCGCGGAGGCCGCTCAAGAGATTTTTGAGGAAATGGCCATGAATGCGTACCAATGGAATATGCCCCGAGTGCGGCCTAACAAGCCAGCTGGAATTTTTGAAATAGATGCAAACGTAAATTTGGCTTTACAAGTTGAGCGCTTAACAAAGCAAGTGGCGGAGATGTCTGCTTCCTCCGCCACTCCTCCTTGGGCTAATAATATTTTAATTGAAGAGCAGGTTGACTACATGGGAAATCCACCTCGGCCTTCCTATAACCCCAACATCGCTCCGTACAACAACACATACAATGCAGGTTATAGGAACCATCCGAATTTCTAGTGGAGCAACCAAGGAAATGCTCAGCGTCCTATGAATCTAAATCAACCCCCCCCCCCTAATCAACTTCTTAACTTAACTCCACCTCTAAATTGTAATCCACCCAGTTTTCCACCGCAACAGCAAAAGCTCTCTCCGCTTGAAGAGGTTTTTGCAAAATATATTGCTACAAATGAAACGAACATCCGGAACCTTACCAGATCCATCAAAAATTTAGAGAATCAAGTGGGCCAGCTCACAAAGATGATTTCCGAGCGCCAGCAAGGAGCACTACCAGGTAATACGGAGCAAAATCCAAGGGAGAGCGCAAACGTGATTACACTCCGAAGCGGGAAGGAGGTGGTTTCAAAACAGGACGAACCCAAGCTAACTTCTTCTCCTCCTCCTCTTATTTTATCTTCGAATTTGCCCACTACGTTAGCTCCGCACGCTTCTACCTCCAATATTTCGTATCCGTCTAAGTTTGAAAGCGAGTGCGCTGGAAAAAATTATAAAATGTTTTTAGAAATTTTAAAACAAATTCATATTAATGTACCCTTTTGCGAGGCTATCTCTCAAATGCCTAAATATGCGAAATATCTTAAGGAGTTGCTCTCCAATAAGAAAAAATTAGAAGATATTTCGCATATTTCTTTAAACGCAGAATGCTCCGCGGTTGTACTCAACAAATTGCCTCAAAAAGCAAATGACCCGGAATGGTTCTCCATCCCGTGTCTATTTGGCAATTCGTTAGTAAAACACGCCTTAGCAAATCTTGAAGCAAGCATCAATCTCATGCTTTTTTCGTTATTTAAAAAGTTAGGTCTAGGAAATCCTAACCACACTCGAATGAGTATTCAAATAGAGGATCATTCTTTAAATTATCTGGTAGGGATAGTGGAGGATGTGCTCGTTAAGGTTGACAAGTTCATCTTCCCGATGGACTTTGTCATTCTTGACATCGAAGAGGATGCGGAAGTACCCCTCATACTCGGCCGCCCCTTCCTTGTCACCTCCGGTGCAATTATCGACGAAAGTGACGGAAAGCTCCTCCTACGGGTTGGAGACGATGAAGTTACTTTTAGTATAAATCCCTCGATGTGAAATACCTTAGAGAATGACGATTCGTGCTTCTATTTAGAAGAATGTTTTGAGAACGAATTTTATTCACTTCCCGAGTTAGTCTTCACATCAAGTCACGAATCCGAGCTCGCTGAGCTCTTTTATTTAGAAGAAGAAGTCTCTCGCTCCACAATACCGGAACCATTTTTTTTAGAAAAATTAAAAATCAAAACTTCTTATGAAGAGCCACCCATGTTAGAGTTAAAACAACTCCCCCGCACCTTAAATTTTTAGTTTTAGAAAAAGAATCTAAGCTACCCGTCATCGTTTCATCCGAACTTAGCAATTCAGAAATTTCTGAGTTGACTATTGTCTTAAACAAGCACCGCCATGCAATTGTGTGGCAAATTTCGGATATTAAGGGTATTAACCCTTCCTTCTGCACCCACAAAATCTTCCTCGAAGATAATTCCCGCAACACGGTCCAGCCTCAACGACGACTAAACCCGAATATGAAAAGTCGTTAAGGCCGAAGTTATTAAACTTTTGGATGCGGGAATCATCTACCCGATATCGGATAGTACTGGGGTTAGCCCGGTATAAGTCGTACCGAAGAAAGGTGGCGTTACGGTAGTTGCGAACGAAAATATCGAACTAATCCCAACCCGTACTGTTACGGGTTGGCAGATGTGCATCGATTATCGAATACTAAATGATGTCGCCCATAAGGATCACTTCCCGCTACCTTTTATCGATCAATTCTTGTTGGAACATGCTTTCCGCATCTCTTTGTTCGACAATAATAAATCCAATTGTATTTGATCATACTTGTTTTGTGTTTATAGTATGCATGATTCTGTGCTTTCAAAACTCCATGGTGTTGTGTTGTTGTTGCTACTGCGTCGCGCTAACTCTACTGCTGGCGCTAGCATTAACAACCGCTGAGACGAAACCGCTGAGAAGGGTAGCCGCTGAGATGCAAGCTGGCGTTCGACAAATTGTATGCACTACCGTGGGGCATTTGCATTACCGCGGCGCGCTAGTTCCGTTCGACAAACTGGGTTTGACGAACTCGGCGCTCCGTTCGACGAACGACGAACGCGGAAGCCCGTTCGACGAAATTCATATCAGGGCGTTCGACGATCGACGAAAGCTGAGGCTCGTTCGACGAACTGCAGCTCTACCGCGGCGCGTTAGCACTAACGCTGGCGCTAGCGTCCGAAAGACGAAATGGTGTTCGAAGAAAATGATGCCGTTCGACGAACCAGATTGAGATCGACGAAAACAAGTTTCCATTCGACGAACCAGATTGAGATCGACGAAAGCTGAGGTCAGCTCGATGAAGATGCAACCGACGAAATGATCTACCATGGAGCGTTAGTACTGACGCTGGCGTTAGCATTTTTGGAAACTATTGACAGAAAGGAAAGTGGCGAAAAAGGAATGTTGACGGGTCGCTATGTTTGACAAGTACTATCGCGGCGCGTTAGGTCTAACGCCCGTCGGTAGCTTTTGGAAACATCCCGTCTACAGTTGATTGAGGGGCAAATTTGGAAAGAGATATTGGCTGAAGGAAGGAAATTGCACTAACGCGGGGCGATAGTGTTACCGCGGCGCGCTAGGCTGTCACAACCGTTTGCTCTCAGAAGTTACCTTAACTGCCACGATCCGTGTGCGCGTCGTGTCACTATCGCGGGGCGGTAGTACTAGCACAGGCGGTAGCTGTCGAATCTATTTAAAGAGCAGCGCCTCCTCCGTTGTAGCTCGCTGTTGGAGAATGAATTGAAGCCTTGTTTCAGAGAACTCTTGAGAGACTTCAGAAGCAGCCAAGACAACTTCGTCAACGTTCGTGAACGCAAGGAACTCGAAGAAAGAACCAACACGCTTATTCTACGAGAAGGTCACACACATCAACTCAAAGGATTACTTCGGCGCACCTTCGACAAGATCTTCGAGTTCAACCTAAGAGGGAGTTTGTCTTTAGTTGTTATTGTTTCATTTGTAATATTTTTATATCTTTTGTTCGGTAGAGGAACTTGCCACACGGCGACTAGGGTCTTGCGGGGACTAGGGGGAATTCACCACACGACGACTAGGTCTAGGTAGGACTTAGGGAGGAATTCGCCACACGGTGACTGGGTCTAGAGAGTAGGGGTGCTCGAGGCCTTTCTGGTGATAGATTGGCTAGAGTGGCTTGAGGCCTTGTCTGGGGAGAGACAGGCTAAAGCCAACCGGACCTTGGGAGAAGGGTCAGTATAGAAAACAAAAAAGAGTTTTTCATTTGTCGCCTTTTTCCAAGCGTTATTGGAAAAGTTTTTGTAAACATATGTATTTCGATTTGATGATTAATGAAAATATGTTTATTTCTTCATCAATAATTCGTGCTCTTTGACATTCATTGTCTTAACCTGAAAGTTAATTTCTCTGTCACTAACGCCGAGCGGTAACACTACCGTTGGCGGTAGCAACAGAGATTTATTTTCTTTAATATTTATAAAAAGTTTAAAACCCTTATTCACCCCCCCCCCCCCCCCCTCCTAAGGGCGCCTACAGATCCAACACGTGGTATCAGAGCTAGGTTATTCCAATTCGGCTTAGCAACTGGGAATAATGGCGTCTCTTGATCATGATCTCGCTTCTACTAGTGGGGAAAATTTTAATATAAATGAAAAAGTATTATCACCACCTTTATTTATGGGCAAAAATTATAAAGGGTGGAAAATATTAATGAAAAATTTTCTTAAGGTCTTAGATGAAAAAGTTTGGAATATTACTATTGAAAAGCCACCTAGCGTACTAACTAGAAACACAATTGTTTTAAATGCAAAATCTATGAATAGTATATTTTGTGCGTTATACCAAAATTATTCAAACTTATTTATACGTTACCTACCGCTTATGAGATTTGGAATTTTCTTTAAAGAACTTATGATTCTCCTTCTACAGGTATGGAACAATTGTAAGAACCGGAGAATATACAAGCTTGCACAAAATTTCAAGAAAGCTCCTCTCATGACGGATCCATAAAGTGCACATCAAGTGAAAGAGAAGAAGAAGTATTGTCTTCGGAAGAGGAGTGCCAGAACGATACCAAAGAAACGATATGTTCAAATCGTGCCTCTCCTGAAAGCAATGTAAGGAAATCAAAATCTCCTATTTATTATACTTCTATTTCTACATTACAATTGCTTCAAACAACAAAGCGCAAAATTAAGAAGTAAAAAAATGCTAATAAATATTTGCGCTTAGAAAATAAAAATTTAAAAGAAAAAATTAATGAAAAATTAAATTCTAATTTATCTAGTTCTACCCAAGGTTCCTTAGTTGAAAACATTACACCTTGTATAGAATTTAATGATCTAAAAGAAAAATGCAAGGAACTTGAAAAGGAACTTCTTTTTGTAAAAGAACAAAATGAAAGATTATGTTTAGAAAATTCATCTTTGAAAAATAATTGTGCTAAGTGTAAAGAATATAAAATTGAAATTAAAGAGATGGATGAAACATTTGATGAATATATAAATAACTATCAAGATCATATTGATTCAATTGTTTCCATTATTAAAAATAGCACAATCACTTATAATAAAGCTAGACATAATCTTAAAGTTAAGAATGATGAATTAAAATCCAAAATCAAATTGCTTATGAAAATGGTAAATACAAATTCACAATATCAAACTATATCTAAAAACAAGTTGAATATGAATATGAACATCTTAACTAAGTTTAATAATGGGAGTAAGAAACATAAAGAATTTGTAAATCAAATTCAAAATCACCAATATTTACAAAATCATGTTTCTCCTAACTTAAAATCAAATGCAAACAAATTTCCTCCAAATTATAAATTCAAAAATAATTTTGAACCAAATATTCAAGTAAACGATTATGGAAATTTGAAAACCAAAAATAATGTTTGTCTGATGTTTGAATGGAGGCCTAAAGTTAAGAATGAAACACTAACTCCACTAAAAAGGGCCCATTCATCACTATATCCCCAAAAGCAAACACGTTGTATTTGGGTACCCAAAGGAACTATCTCACCCGGTCCTCTTTGGATACCTAAATCTCTCATTCAATAGTACCCTATCATTTGCATGAAGTAGAAATCAATTAAAATAAAATATCAATTCTCTACTTCATGATATGCTTAATTTTTTTTGCTTTTCTTTTGTTTTTGTTTCCTTTAAACATCATGATATGATCACTTTATATAACTTGTGATATGACTTTCACATATTAAACCAAAATTCATAAAAAAAATCAAATTGAGTAAAGTTGAATAATAAGTCATGTCATTTTTCAAGTGATCTACTTATCCTTATTATTTTTATTCTTCTAAATCCATTTCCTAAAAAGTCTTATAAAATTTGAAAAACTAAATTTGTCATATAATATTATTAAGACTAAATGAAATAAGTGTCAAAATGGATTTAAAAGGTATTTTAGGGGCATTAGGCTAAATATATAAAATGCACAAGTTTTGCTTAGGTGTGTAATATATTTGCGTCATTTTTGATTACCACTAGTATGTTTAATCATAATCATGTCAAACCGGAATTGAAAAATTACATAAATATTATTTCACTTATTTATGATCATTTCACTCATGCATATGTTGTGCAAAACTCAAGAATTAAGGTCTAATGAGTATGAAGCTTTAATGAATATGAAACCCATGTACTAAAATTTTAACTTGCGCAACTTTTTGCGATTTCTTCTCGTCTCTTCACTTCATTAGACAAGCCTTACTCTGCATAAACATAATTAAGAAAAATCGGAAGCAAAATCGAAGAAAATCTAGGCTATATGATTGAAATAAGCACTCTCTGTGAGCTAACGCAGGCGCTAGGACCTAACGCCGGTGCTAGCTCAAGTATCCGTTTTTCTGTAATTTTAAAATTATGAAAAATCACTAAAAATATATTATTTTATATGTACTACTCATTTTTACATTTCTGCCTATAATTTTATGAAAAATTAAAATACACAATTACAAAAGCCAAATTACAAAAAAATAAAATAATTCTCTTACTTCCATTCTTTGGTTATGTGTTTGATTTCTATTTCTATATGCAAAAATCAAATACAAAAATATAAAACAAAAACAAGTATCAAAAATTATTATTTTGAACTTAACTTTTCTATTTACATGCATCTTGCGAATGGGAGATTTGGGCTATCATCCCACCACATCTCCTAGTACCGGGCGAACCCCTCACAGGGTAGTCCTCGGGAAGTCCAAGATCACTCTTATGAGTTCAAACTTTAAATCAAAATTATTCTTCAAAATATCAAAAATACTGTATGGACTTCATTGAAAATCAAGCATGATTTAACCCATCATTTAGACCTTCTACAATGTTACAATTCAATCCTTCAAACTACATTGAACATTGTTTTTATCATGCTTTGATATATCTACTCATTTGTGCATAAAATTGTATTGTAAAAGTTGTGTAGAACTAAGCTTAGCATGCCTATAAGTATGAGTAAATGTTTTAAATAATTTGTTAAGTTAAATCCAAGGGGTTTTTCCCAACAGCCTTCCCTCCTAAGTTGTGAACTGACATAGGACCAAACAGATCCATGTGCAACAGAATTAGGCACCTAGAGGAATCTTTAATGGAGATGCTCTTGAAGCTGGTGCTAGTTTGCTTGCCAAGTTGGCATGCTTGACAGGGACCTTTGATGAGTCTCCATTATACACATAATTTAGGACTCATTTAGGATTACCTTCATGCATAGGTACTGCATATTAAGTTGATTATCGTTCATATTGGATTAGTTGTTCATTTGGGTAGATAGTACCTTCCTCAGCCTAGTTCTGTGTGTTATCGTGGATGTTTCCCTTTTATTCTTGTTGGTGCATATTTTATGCCGCTGAGGAGCTTTGTTTCTATGCCCCAGCAGATATGTTTGAGTTTCATGCAGGTACAAGGATCATGTGAACGCCCGAAATTGTTCGGGGTGAATCTTAGCCTAAAAAGCCTCTGATCGTGCGCATTCCTTCGCGCACGATCAGGCGCACGACCATTGGTCGTGCGATAAATCCCAGCCCAGATCGAAATCGGACCAAAGATATGCGCACGATCACAGGCCTTTCTTCGTGCACGACCACTGGTCGTGCGCCCCTGACCGTGCGGTGTTTTCTATTTTTCCTTTGCTACAGGTTGACTGCGCATGATCACAGGCATTCCTTCGCGCACGACCATTGGTCGTGCGCCACTGACCATGCGCAGTGTTTATTCTGCTCCTTATTTAAACCGCTGCTCCGCAAATTTAGGGCATTCGGCAGTTCCGAGGGCGCGATTCTTCCGCCGTTTCGGGCGATTTTCATCCCATCTTCATCCCCATTCCATTCCATTCCAATCATCCGGGAGACTCCTCCGGCGACCAAGAGTTGTTTCTCTACCATCGGGGAGCCCTTCCGGCCGTCAGCAAAGCTTACCTAGCGAGTGTTCTTCAAGTTGTTGCGGAGAAAGTGGAGATCACCGGAGAAAGTGACAGACCTCCAGCACTGGAAGCACCCCTCGACCGAGTTCGGAAGCGGATTGACAACCCGCTATTCCGGCCGTGACCGACGGCTCTCCTTCTTGAGTGATTTTCTCTTAACTTATCTTGTATAACTAGATGAATATTTGTGTAATGCACTTGAATGATTTGTTTGTTTATGAATGAATTATTTGGTGTTTACATAATCTCCTTTGTATTGCTCTGTGTTGCATTCGCTTACACTCCACTCCACTCCACTTCCACATACACGTTCTAGATAGCTCACCCTAGCAAAAGCTAGAGGTGAGAATGAAGAGGTGAACTCGACCCTCACAAAACCTCGCACTGTGGCCATTTCACCAGCTTACCGAAGCGCGGCATCGCGGCCGCTGCACTCACCCCCACTTTGCGAAGAGGTGTGTGTGACCCTCAATCGTCACAGTTACTTTCCGTCCACGCGCCTTCCGAAGAACGGCATCGCGGCCGTTGCATCCATCCCGCCTTGCGAAGCAGAGTTTTGACCCGCATCTCTTATTTCTGCAATAGTCTAGATCACCCATCACAAAGCCCTTGTTTTTACTTTCTGTTACTCGTCATAACAATCGCCTCACTCTATTTTCTTATCACCACATCCTGCATTCCTTGAGAGATCGATACTTGGGGATAACTTCCCATTTTTATTACTTGAGCGACCGGTGCACTGCCGTCGTATCGCATTTCGTGCCTGCTAATTAGCAATGCCGAAACAGCGTATCAAGTTTTTGGCGCCGTTGCCGGGGAATGCAGGCGTGATGAGATGTTGTTTGTGAGTCGATTATTTTCGATTGAGTCTTTTATTCTTTTTAATTTAGTCTTTTTTATACCATTTTCTTCTTTTATATCATGTGGGCGCATTTGAATATCCGATGTCGTTGGTGTGGGGACACATCCCACGCTAGTGATAGGTGTCCCAAGGAGTATGGTGTTGTTCAGAAACCGAACGGAGCCCATAAGTCTTTTGGCTACTCTACTGCACCTTCGTTATCGCACCTTTACACGGCTGCCGCACCTTTTGTGCCGGCAAAGCCGGCAAAGCAGTGCCTATTTTGCAAAAGTAGAGAGCATGCCTTGAAGGACTGTGCTGCTTATCTTCGCGAATTGGCGGATGATGATGAGCCGGATATCCAGATCGTCCTATCTTCAAATTCTATGAGCACAGCTTCTTCCTCTGATTACGTGTCACTTCCACCTTCACTTTTTGAAGGCTTTGGAATAGACACGTACGTCAGTGTCCCTCATGATTCCGTTTCTGATGCGACACCCCATACCTCTTCGGTTCATGTACCACTTTGCGTGGATTTGTGCCCTTGTGTGGAGAGTGAGCCCGAACTCTTAAAAAGCACGTCTTCTCCCACTACACACGAAACCACATCTGTTTCTGATGTTTTCATTGAGGTCAATCTACAGGTTGATGCAGATTTGTGTAGTGTCGTGCCCACTCTCATGGAGGAGGATAGCCTCGATTGTGCTGAAGCAACCGTTTCGGTCCAGTGCGAGGAAGTCCAAATTATAGAGGAGGCCATTGCATGCGTTGTTGAGTCCAGTGAATTCCTCGACGATATCATCAGTTCGTCGTTGCCGCACCCAATGGGGGATGAAGCTGGGATTGTCCCCTCAGATGAGATTTCTTTTAGTCTTTCTTCTAATTCCCTTTCTTTATGTACAAGGATGCAGGATGACCCTCCTCCAGCTGATCAGACCTTATGCATGGAGGAGCCAAAGGCTGGCGGGATGAGGAAGATACAGTGAAGGAACATCTTGTTTCCTCATCATCGTTGGTGCTTCCCCTTGAGGATTGGTTACAAGGGGGAAAGCGGTTTTTCTTTGAAGACATAATACTGGAGGAGAAGAAGAGAGCGAAAATGGAGGAGATCTGGGGTTGGAGGCTGAGCATCCTACTTAATTTCCACCCCTACTACCAGGTCCCCGGACATTTTTCTTTCATCAGTTGTTACTATTTCAAATCAGCTTATAGCTGATCTGTTTTGAGCATGTAATAGTAATTAGGATTTATTAACTTTTGCTTGTTTGTAGACTTTATAAACTGCTCTAATACAGGTATTTGGTCCACCTTAAAGGACGTTAAACAAAGGGCTTCTTGGGAGACAACCCATGGGAACCAACCGGTTCCGTTTGCTTGATTTAATCTCTATCATGTTTTGTTTACTTTTGCTTTTGTTTTTAGCTATGCAGGTGTGAACTGGATTGGATGAAGAGGGGGAGGAGATCATTAAAGAAAGATTATACCGCTCTTCTGGCATGCTCTTAGGAGCATAGGTACTCTTAACCCAGCTCTCAGTTTGCTTCGAAATATCATATTTGCTTGTGTTTCAATGCGAGTCTGGGGGGAGTGAGCCTGTGCTTACGCTACACGCGCATACATGCTAGAATGTTGTGTTAGGAAATTTATATTTATTGTCTCATTGCATAATGTACACCACATGCGTTTCATTGTTACTCGTGCGCAATTATCGTGCGAGTGCTTGATGTATATGTTTAGAAGTTTGATTGTTAGTTTAGGATTGTGTGGCTAAAAAGGATGTGACCCATGCGGTGCTGCTAGTAGAGCGCTCACGCAGCTTAAAAATTCATGTAGAATAGATTTAATTACAAAGTTATAGTTTTATTTACTTCATTTATGTAATTACTTAATACTCTGCTCAAACGGTGAATTTGGTGAATCTAGCGGTAGCCCTTGGTCGAGTGTAGAAGAGCTGTTAGCCTCGTATTGTTTGAGTTGGAAGGAGAGGAGACCTCGTTCGGTGGTTAAGAACTTGCCCCAAGCTATTTTCAAAACGAAATGCGTTGAATGATCTTGTTGGGAGCATGACGTAGGCCATCATTTGGTCCGGTTGAGCTTTGATTTCCCAACCTAACGTCATCATTTGCTAGCCCCGTTGAGCCTTACCTTTCCTACTTGTTAAACTCCACTAAACGTTCATCAAGGCCCCATATCCTAACCTAAAACGCACTAAAGTCAAGCTTTGAAACTTATACACATTGATGATGATTGTGCGATGCGGAGAACAAATATGTGGTTGTGTGATGTGGTGTGTGCGCGCAGAAAAAATGAGATTGAAAAATTGTTTGATCCTAAATTATGTTTTTATGGATCTAAAAAAAAGGAGTAAAAGATCTCTAAAAAGAATCGAACCACAAGTGTGGTAGTCTCGCGCACACCATAGTACTTAAATGGAGTCTGGGGGAGTGTGCTTCAAGGTGAAGATGTTATGGTTGAGTTTTGTTTATTTTCCGGAGGTTGAGTGCGTTTAGCCGACGTTCTTCTACTTCATTACCGTACCTCAACCCAAGCCCAAGTCTAACCTAAAAGTCCTACTGATTCTTGATGAGATCGTCTCATGCAGTGGAGAAGGTGTGAAAGGGCAAGCATATGACCATCGACCTTGATGGATTTCTTGGAGAGCTCTTTCTTGAGATCCAATTTGAACAACGCTCACCTCAGGAGCTCACGCTATTTTCCCTAGGGCGCGACAGTTCGATTCACCAATAATTCACCTCAGAGTAGTAGTATTTTGTATTTTACACTTGTAGAAGTTTTTAAAATATAGTCTTTGTTTTAAAATCTTTTCTACTTTATTTTTACGCTCGTTAGTTCTTTACTTCCCATCGTGTTTCGCCTGCACAGTTGCTTCCTTAACGTTCATTTTTCTACCATAGGATTGAGTGTTCGCCCGAGACGTGCAAACGAGTAAGTCTGGGGGTGTGATGAGTCTCCATTATACACATAATTTAGGACTCATTTAGGATTATTTTCATGCATAGGTACTGCATATTAAGTTGATTATCGTTCATATTGGATTAGTTGTTCATTTGCGTAGATAGTACTTTCCTCAACCTAGTTCTGTGTGTTATCGTGGATGTTTCCCTTTTATTCTTGTTGGTGCATATTTTATGCCGCTGAGGAGCTTTGTTTTTATGCCCCAGCAGATATGTTTGAGTTTCATGCAGGTATAAGGATCATGTGAACGCCCAGAATTGTTTGGGGTGAATCTTAGCCTAAAAAGCCTCTGATCGTGCGCATTCCTTCGCGCACGATCAGGCGCACGACCATTGGTCGTGCGATAAATCCGAGCCCAGATCGAAATCGGACCAAAGATATGCGCACGATCATAGGCCTTTCTTCGCGCACGACCACTGGTCGTGCGCCCCTGACCGTGCGGTGTTTTCTATTTTTCCTTTGCTACAGGTTGACTGCGCACGATCACAGTCATTCCTTCGCGCACGACCATTGGTCGTGCGCCACTGACCGTGCGCAGTGTTTATTCTGCTCCTTATTTAAACCGCTGCTCCGCAAATTTAGGGCATTCGGCAGTTCCGGGGGCGCGATTCTTCCGCCGTTTCGGGCGATTTTCATCCCATCTTCATCCCCATTCCATTCCAATCATCCGGGAGACTCCTCCGGCGACCAAGAGTTGTTTCTCTACCATCGTGGAGCCCTTCCGGCCGTCAGCAAAGCTTACCTAGCGAGTGTTCTTCAAGTTGTTTCGGAGAAAGTGGAGATCACCGGAGAAAGTGACAGACCTCCAGCACTGGAAGCACCCCTCGACCGAGTTCGGAAGCGGATTGACAACCCGCTATTCCGGTCGTGACCGACGGCTCTCCTTCTTGAGTGGTTTTCTCTTAACTTATCTTGTATAACTAGATGAATATTTGTGTAATGCGCTTGAATGATTTGTTTGTTTATGAATGAATTATTTGGTGTTTACATAATCTCCTTTGTATTGCTCTGTGTTGCATTCGCTTACACTCCACTCCACTCCACTTCCACATACACGTTCTAGCTAGCTCACCCTAGCAAAAGCTAGAGGTGAGAATGAAGAGGTGAACTCGACCCTCACAAAACCCCGCACTGTGGCCATTTCACCCGCTTACCGAAGCGCGGCATCGCGGCCGCTGCACTCACCCCCACTTTGCGAAGAGGTGTGTGCGACCCTCAATCGTCACAGTTACTTTCCGTCCACGCGCCTTCCGAAGCACGGCATCGCGGCCGTTGCATCCATCCCGCCTTGCGAAGCGGAGTTTTGACCCGCATCTCTTATTTCTGCAATAGTCTCACCCATCACAAAGCCCTTGTTTTTACTTTCTGTTACTCGTCATAACAATCGCCTCACTCTATTTTCTTATCACCACATCCTGCATTCCTTGAGAGATCGATACTTGGGGATAACTTCCCATTTTTATTACTTGAGCGACCGGTGCACTGCCGTCGTATCGCATTTCGTGTCTGCTAATTAGCAATGCCGAAACAGCGCATCAACCTTCCTTAATGCACTTAAGATTGGGTTCATTTCTGACTAGGTCTAGAGAGAAAAGCTTGTCTATGGTTTTGTAATTAATGTGAGCAAGACTCTTATGCCATTGAACACATAGAGCATCTTTCTCATTAGCCACAAAACACAAATGCATGGAAGAATTTGACTGAAAGAAATTTAAGCAATATACATTTCCACTCCTAGTACCAGTTAAGGTATCCTCAGAGTCTAAGGACTTCTTAACTAGGCACTTATCCTTGTAGAAAATAATGACATAACCTAGATCACAAAGTTGATTTATGCTTATGAGATTGTGATTCAATCCCTCCACATAAGCTACCTATGTGATGGTAACTAACCCATTTGAGATGTTGTCATAGCCTTTGGTCACCCCTTTTTCTGAACCTCCAAATATCATTGTTGGTCCATTCTCCACAGGGGTGAAGTTTCTTAGATAGCTCCTTATTCCAGTCATATGCCTAGAGCAGCCACTGTCCAAATACCAAATGGGAGATTTATTGGCATTTGGACACACCTGCAAGAAAAAAATACTTTCCCTTAGGCACCCAATTTGATTTGGGTCCTTGGTTTCTGTTAGGGGGATAAACTGGGACACTACACCACTGGGTGGTTTGTACTCTCTTGAATTAGGTCCTGTTGGGTTGAACCAACAGTCCAGGGCAAAGTGACCCACCTTCCCACAGCACCAGCACTTAAACATGTTGTATCTTCTCTTCTTCCTCACCATCTGAGTAGGGTGGCAATGATGTTGCATAGGAGTGGGGACAACAGGCCTGACAGGTCTTGGGTGAACCTCACAGGTGTGAGTGTGAAGTAGAGCTGGTCTCACCACCTTGTGGTTCACCTTCTTGGGAACAGGCTTTGTAGGAACATCCTTTGCTTTGCTTTTGAGTGCTATTGCTTTAGGTCCATGGACAAAGGGACCTGGATTCTTCATCTGAATCTCCTCATGGGGTGCCTTGAGAGCACTTAGCCCAAATCCTACTCTTCTATTGGTAATAGAGGGCTTACTGCCACTTGCTGAGCGGGAATTGGTCAGATGACCATATGAGGAATCCTGGTCAAAGGAATTTGAAGCCAGCAGCACCTTCTTAAAAGAGGGTTGCACTTCAGAGGCTTTACCCTTGACTGTTTCTTTATTGAATCCTACACCAGCTCTGAATGGTGCAGAGAAGCTGTCAATAATAGGAAGTACAGTCTTAGGTTTTGAAAAGTTGGCTATAATTTTCTTTTCAGCCAGCAACATTTCCTCAAGTTCCTTGATGACCTTGTTCTTCTGAGCTAGTTCAGCATTCTTGAGCTTTGTGGCCTCCTTGAGTCTGTCCATTTCATTGCTCACAGCATCCAGCTTCTCATTTTTCTCCTGGAGCTCAGAGTGGGTAGTTCTCTAGGAGTCCAACTCCTTAGCTTGAACTTTGAGGAGTTTCTTGCTTTTCTTGAAAGCTTCCATAAAGTTTCATATTACTACATCAGTTCAGATTCAATCTCATAATGAGATCTTGAGGATTTAATGTTGGCAGAAGACTCACCCTCATCATCATGCAGAGAATCTACCACTGATTCAGAATCAGAGGCAGATAGAGGAGCTCTGATTTGTACCTTTCTAGGAGAGTTATTGTCATCCTAGTTTTCTTCATTGATGTTCATAAGGTCAATGAGGGCTTCCTCCTCAGTTTCTGAAGAGCTAGAGTCAGAATCACTCAAGGTTCTGATCTTCTTTGCCATAAACCTTTTTTCAGATTTCTTCGTGTCCCTTGACCTTCTTTTGTCTTCATGATTCCTTGATTCCCTCTTCTAGGAAGGGCAATCAGCAATCATGTGTCCTGCTTTATTATAGGAATGGCAAACAATATTAGTTAAATAAAATTTACTAGTTTTTTATTTGTACCTGTCCTCCCTTGAGGAGTTAGATCTGTCATTATGACTAGATCTTCTGGACCTTGAAGAAGAGGGTTTGTAGCTGTCCCTTCTTCTTCTGGAGATTAGTTTTCTGAACTGCTTTGAGAGGAGAGCCATCTCTCTGTCAGTATTGTCAGCTTCTGATGTGCTGGCATCAGAACCTTCACTGCTCTCAGATCTGTCTTGGTATGCAGGAGTCTTGTCCTTGGATCTCCTCATGCTCTCAGCCTTGAGAGCCATGGATCTTTCTTTGGTGTTCTCCCTTAAGCTTTCTTCTTCAGCCTTTTTGGTGTTGAGCTGAAGCTCGTGGGGGAGCGGCTTTCCATATAGGTTCTTGGGCTCCATGTTGCTTAGTTGACCAATTTCTCTAATAGCACAAATCTTGATATCACATTCCTTAGTGAGGGATCTAAGGAACTTATCATTTATATCTGAGTATGTGAACTCCCTTCCATAGTTCTTTAGCCCATTTACTATTTTAAGAAATATCTCATAGCAGTTAGAGATATTTTCATCCTTGCCTTGCTTGAAGGCCTCATACTCCTAATTTAGAAGGGATTTCCTGTCATCCCTTACTTCCTTAGTCCCCTCCATATAGATAACCAAGGATTCCCACATCTCCTTGGTCGTTTTGTAGTGAATGAGATTTTGAAGGGTTGAGTCATCAATGGCACTTACAATAACATTATGTGCCCTCTTATCTAGGCTTACCAGAGCAAGCTCATCCTTGCTCATGTCAGCATACTTCTTTGGCACCCTTTGAGTTGGATATATGATGGATGCAGTCATGGGGATGAAGGGACCCTCTTGAACAGTCACAAATACCATGGGATCAGCTGCTTCCATAAAAAGTCTTACACTTTCCTTCCAGATAGGGAAGTTCTATTTAGTGCAGGTTAGAAGCTTCATGGATCTCATCTCTCTGTGTTGATCAGCCATAGTGAATAGTTCCATGATCTAGATCTGACTGTTAAGTCACTATTTGATCAACCTCCCTCTGATACCACGTGTTAGTTATGGAACAATCGCCTAGAGGGGGGATTAGGTGATATGCCTATTTTGTATTTTATGCACAAGAGCTTAAGCTATTCTATCACAGAACACCAAGCAACACAGAAACACCACACACAAAAACAACATATGTATAGTGGTTCCTCAAGACAGGGTGTCTTCAGTAGTCCACAATCCCTTTGCGCCTTTCTAGTAGTGTGTTAGGGTCGGCAAACACCACCAAATACTCAGGCCCACAAGCCTTAAAATCTCAGGCCCTCAAGCCCTACACTCAGGCCCTCAAGCCCTGCAAGCTCAGGCCCTCAAGCCCTACAAATCTCATACCCTCAATCCCTACAAAGCTCAGGACCTCAAGCCCTACAAAGCTCAAATCTAAAATAGATCCTACAGCTCAGGCCCTCAAGCCTTACAGAGAAACAAAGAAATAATACAAGAACTTTCTTTAGTCGGATGGAGATTGGCTTCTTGGACTTGAAGAGAATGCTTTTTTATCTTTACTTAGACGGCACAAACTTCTCTTCAATCCTTTCTGAAACACTTCTTATCAGCCGATGTTGCTAGATTGAAACTTGGAGAACTTGATGAAGATTGTATCGTTCTTTGGTTCTTATTCCTTCTTCACGCAGCCGTATTACTATTCTATTGAGATGCTTGCATGTATTCTCTGTGTTTTTTAGGGCAGACACTTATCCCTTTTATATCTCTGAGAAGCCAGTTAACGGTCTCCAATGTTGGAGTCTATGTTCCGCATCTCTTGGTTTGAGAATAACAAATATTGTGTTGTATTTGATCTTGTATTTTGTGTGTTTATAGTATGCAAGTTGTACAGGAACTATAGCTAAACATCCCTTTGAGTTGTATACTGAATGGAGATGATTCTCTGGAAAGAGAGCTAACGCCCCGCGTTAGAGTTAACTCCCCGCGTTAACTTATCGTCGTATAAGGGATGTCGTCGAGAAGGGAATGGCGTCGAGAAGAAATCCGTCGAGTACCAAGTGATAACGCCCCGCGTTAGAGCTAACGCTCGCATTGAGTCCACGATCTGCCACGATATTGATGGTTGCGCGATTTCAGCCACTACAACATATCGTCACTAACGCTGGCGTTACCTCTTAATGTCGGGCGTTAGCTCCCGTGCCTATTTAAAAAGCAGCCCCTCTCATTCTACATATGGTATTCTAGTGCCTCCAAATCCAGAACTCTGATTCTTTTGAGAGAGGCTCATCTACAACAATTAAGAGATCTCCCTTGGGCTAACATGAAGATCTAAAGAAGATTTTGAAGGAGAAGGTCTACAATGCATATTCTATATGAAGGACGAACGCTTCAAGAAGGTCAACGTCTATATCGCCTTCATCTTCACCTTCAGAATTTCTTGGGGAGTTTTCTTACTTTATCTTGTAATCTTTTATTTTATTCTTTTTTGTAATTAGTGTGCCGAAATCGTTCGGGGAGAACGTCGGATTTTAGGAAGGATTCCGTGGGTAAATTCGTCGCGGTTGTTGGCTACTAGGTCCTTGTGCGGCTTAGGGGTAATTCACTGCCTTGTACGTGGCGACTAGGTCGAGGTTAGATCTAGGGGTGGCTAGAGGCCTTATCTGGGGTAAGATAGGTTATAGCCAACTGGTCCTTGGGAGAAGGACCGGTGAAACAACAAATAAGTGTTTTTAATATTCTCGCCTTAATTTATAGCATTATAGAAATAAAATATTTGTGTAATCAATTTATTATGAAATAAAATCATGTCTTTTAATGTTCTATTCAATTGATTTTATTTGATCTTCAAGAATGTGTTAAATTATATTTTCATCAAAGCATTAAAACAAACATTTGTGTAATTATCCTTGTAATACAATATTCGTTTTCATTATCTCTGATTTTCTAGAATTGTATTTCATTAAAGTTTTCATAAGTAAAATCACCTTGACATAATTCTGAGCAGCTTAATTTTCTGAAGAGCTAATGCCCAGCGTTAGCACTTAACGTCAGACGTTAGAAACAATAAGGAAAAAGTTCTGTTAATCTTATCTGAGATATTAAAATATATTTTCCTATAAAATATTCTGAAACTTCAATCGCAAACTCTAATAGTTTTAATTAAGATTTAATTGCATAAAACCCTTATTCACCCCCCCCCCCCCGCCCTCTAAAGGCGTCGTAAGATTCAACACATGGTATCAGAGGGTAGGTTATTCCAATACGACTTCACAACCGGGAATAATGGCGCTTCATGTTCTCGCATCCACTAGAAGGGGAAGTTTTTATGAAAATGAAAAATCCTTATGTCAACCATTATTTATGGGTGAAAATTATAATTGGTGGAAAACTCTTATGGAAAAATTTCTTAAATCTTTGGATATTGAAGTTTGAAATATTACAATTAAAATGCCCTCAAGTATTCTAAATAAAAATGAAATGTTTTTAAATGCCAAATCTGTGAATAGTCTATATTGTGCACTAGATCAAAATATTTTCAAACTTATTTATACACTTCCTACTGCTTATGAAGTTCGGAAATTTCTTGAGAATTCTTATAGTCTTCCTTCCACAGATGATGAACAAGAGCAATTCCTTATTGATCCAAGAGAAGAAACCGATGAGGACTCATGCTTGGAGGGAGATCTATCTAAGAGATAAGAATGCAACGTCACAATATTGGACTCAAATGATGGCAAAACATCAAGCAAAAAAGAAGATGGAAACTCAACTATGGAAGAGGAATGCCAAGAAGATGTCAAAGGAACCTTTGGTTCAAATCTTGCCTCACTATAGCAATGTAAGAAAATCAAAAACTTCTCTTTTTGTAACAAATTCTATTTCTACATCTCCTATGCTTAAAATTGTTAAACGTAAAATTTTAAAGTTGAAAATTGCTAATTCCAAATTACGTTTAGAAAATAAATCTTTAAAAGCAAACGATAAAATAAAATCAAATATTGATGTGTTAAATTCTTTTCCATGCTCTTTAGTTAAAATTCCTACTCCTTGTTTTGATTGCAATCTATTAAAAGAAAAATTCAAGGATATTGAAAAAGGGCTCTTAGTTTCTAAAGAGCATAATGAAAATTTGATAATTGAAAATGATGCTTTAACTTGTAAGTTAAGATAATTAAAATCTTTTGTTGAAAAAGTTCAAATTTCTAGTAATGACTTTCATCATAAGATTTTGAATAACAAGGATAAATTAACTTACAAAATCATTTCTAAAAGGACCATTTTCACACATCAACTCAAAAGGAGTTTAGTTTCAATAGGAATTATGATCCTCACAAATTTCTTAAGGGTCACTATTATAAGTCTCAATATATTTTCAATCATGACTCAAATTTAAAAACTCCTTTTCTTGAAAATCAAACTATAAAATATTTTCCTTCACATTATAAGAGTATGAAGAAAGAGTGGAAATGAAAATCATCAAAATAAGAACTAATCATTTAACACATATTGTAACCCACTCTATCAACAATCACTTCTAAAGAAAGACAATCACTTTTATAAACTTTCAAAGAATCCATATAATAAAATTCATTATGATTATCAACATCAATCTATTTTGAAAAATAATTTGAATAAACATAAATCCCCAATAAATTATTTTTCAAACAACTATCATCATATAAAGATGTCGTATAATCATTATATGGATTTGAGTGATAAACAACCAAGGTATGAATGGAGACCCATAAAGAAAAATGACACATCAAATTTAATTGAAAGAGCACATTCATCCTTGTCTCTCCAAAAGCCAGCACGATGTATTTGGGTACCCAAAGGAACTATCCCACTTGGTCCCCTTTGGATACCTAAATCTCTCATTCATTAGTATCCAATCATTTGCATGAAGTAGAAATAAATCAAAATGAAATTTTCAATACTCTACTTCATGACATGCTTAATGTCTTTTTCTTTTATTTATTTTCTTATTTTTGAGCTAACTCGTTATGGTCACATAGATATATTATGCAATACGGCTTTCACATTTTAAGCCTAATGTTTAACAAATCAAATTGAATTAAATTAAATATAAAGTCATAAAGTTTTTAAGTGATCTATCTTTTCTTTTTCTATGTTTTATCCTTTTTTAAATCCATTGCCTATAAATGTCTTATTTTATCATTATAAATTTGTTAAGTGATATTAGTAAGACTAATGAAATTACTTTTTTTTAAATGGATTTAAATGGGCTTTTAGGGGTCTTAGGCTAAAATATTAAATGCACAACGTATTATATATTTGTCTATTTCTTTGTTGCATATGATAGACCCTATATTGAAAAATCATAATCGAGAAAAATCAGAATCAAATAATATAAAAAATCATGTGTTTTAAATCAAAAATTGTAAATAAAAAACCATGTGTTGTTAACGTCAGGCATTATCACTAACGTCGGCGGTAGCCTATTTTCCTAAAAATTCCGATTTCTCTAATTATTATTTTCTGAAAATTTATTATACTATGTTAAGTATCATTATCTTCTACTTGCAGATACCTTTTATTTGTTTTGTCTAATTTCTACAAATTAAAATCAAAAAGAAAATTTACAAAACAATTCAAAATAACCAAAACATTTTTTGTCCCTTTATATATGTGTAGTATAATATTCACTTTACGAGCAGTCACTGTATATTAAAAGGATGAATATGAACTATACAATCACCACCATGATCTATTGATATCATATGCTAAAATTCACTATAATCATATATCATAATTCATGATCTATCAAGAATTGTCTTAAATCAACAAATTCTATCAACCTTAGGAATTATGAAATATATGATGGTTATTGGTATTATAGTTTCATATCTTGTTTTGTGTGTGTGATATGCATCTCTATTGTTTGCATGTATCTCATTATATTTAGACCTAAGAATTAACTTGATATCAACAAGATGAAATCAAATAGAATTGTCACTTCATTCTAGGTTTATGAAAATTTAAAACTCTATGATTGAATACATGCAACTCAATATTTGTCCAACTTTATATAACTTTGCACCTTATTTTCTAACTCATCATACTAGCATCATCACTTATCATAGGTAGAAATCAATGTCCATGCTAGTTATATCTTGTTATGCTAAAGTAAAATATATTACTAAAATCTGAAAATCATAATTTACATTATAGTTGATTGCATGAATAAATATTTTTAAATGGATTTAAAATCAACAATCTTCGATATAATTGTAAATCCAAAACTAATCATGCAATTATACCATAGTTCATATATTTAAGGCTTACACGCTTAGTATGTCCATAATCATTAAACCTATGACATGTGTCTCACAATAACGGGGGTATAGGGTTGTATGCATTAGAGACCTAACCTCTAAGTCATGTCTTGTCCTTAACCGAGGAGGGTTCCAGTGGGGCCTTGCGAGGCACTGGGGTAAAGAGTGCTAGGTTGAGCGTTCTCTAGTGTGTGTATATGGGATTAACACCCCAACCTACGACATGTGTGCAACTCCTCATGCCCATCTGTCAATTAGTACAGGGATTGGGTGTAGACATTTAGTCCGGGTAGTTTTTAATCTTAAGACCTACTTATATTACTCACTACATGAACATTTTATTTACTTATCACTTAATTCATGCATATTTTGGGTTGTTCAAAATTGTCCTCTTGTGTTTACATAATTTATTAGTTTGAGCTTTAATGATTTTATAAAACACAAGTATTTAAAAAATCATCAAAAACATGCTTAAAAGAGCCTTCAAATCATCTCTAAAAAATCTGAAATTTCAACAGTAAGAAGACCTCTTTATAATACAACTGAATTAAGAAAAAAAATTCAAAAAAAATCAAAATTTGTAATTCTGTCTCGGCATTAAGAAGCTAACGCCTGGCGTTAGCCCCTTTGCTCCAAATTTTTTTTTTTTTTTTGAAAAATTTCCGTGTTTTTCTCATGCATTATTTTTGGTTTATTTCTCTGGCATAGAATATCATTTACTGATAGGGCTAAAAAGACTTCTATGTTTTTCAGAAAATATTTAAATTTGAATATTTAAAAATAAATACAAAATTACAAAACAATTTCAAAGAACAAAAATATGTTTTTCTCTTTATGTGTGATTATTATTTTGTACTTATATAAAAATTAAAAAATATTTAAAAATTGATTGTTATTCATTGCCATTGTCAAGGATGATTAATTATATCAATTAAAGATTAAATACAAAGTTTAATTTAACTTTCAAGTTTCTTAAAAAAACATTGTTTTGTATTTGTCATGCATATCTTGTTATGTGCAATGAAATTGATTGTAGACATGTTAACATCTAAAATAAACTTAGCTTGCAGGTAGAAGATTTAGCAGGAAGAAGAGAAATGAACAATAAGGAAGAAGAACTAATTTCTTAGCAGCGGGGACAAGCTAGATAAAAGTCCCAGAACTACAGTACTACAACATCACATGCCAAAAACACACTTATCAAGGGCTGCGGAAAAGACATATAAATATTACATGAGATATCTAAAGTGCACAGTGTGCCTCTGAGAATCCTCTAGAGGGGGGGTGAATAGAGATTTAAATTTATTTATATCCTAACTGTGAAAATAATAAACTTAACTAAGGATTTATGCTGAACAAGAACACAGGCAGATTAAGGTGCAAGAAATAATAGAACGAACTTGGGACAGCACAGAAAATTGACAACCAGAAGACACACAGATTTTTTATAGAGGTTCCCCAAAATATGGGTACTCCCCTCTTCTACCACCTGGTAGGGATGCACCACAGTGCCTGAGTCTTTTGATAAGGAGACTCTTAGAACCACTGATCTTTTGACAAGGAGATCATGAACCACCAGATCTTTTGATAATGAGATCTTGAACCACTGAATCCTTTGAAGAGGGATTAATAAAACTCTTTTACAGAATGAGAAAGAAGGGGAAGAAAGAAGGTTGTAGGAATTCTATTCTCAGAATTCTTGAGAGGACTGTATGAAGAACAGCCTATTATGTTCCACAAAATCTGCTCTTGATTAGCCCCTGCTTTAGATAGTGATGAATTGCAGGTTCTTTGTATGTCAAATCCTTTGTGCTTCTGCTGATTGAGATCTGGCTGCTATGAGATTGTGATGATGAGCAGCTTTCAGATCCTCTGTTCTATTAGATGAAGATCAGCAGAGCTTTTCTTTTCTCTTTTCTGTGTTAGGGTTCCTGAGAGAGAGGGAGAGAGAGGAAGAGTAAGCCCCGACAAGAAGAAGAACAGCTGATTGTGATTAATGCTCTATTTGTTTCTGTCTTCTCTTCTCCTTTTATTCTCTCTATTCAATTTCAAATTTCTCTCCCTTTCTGGTATGCCTTGAAAAGGTAATCTTCTGATGACATTCTCTTTCTTTCCTCTTTAATTCTTGGCCCGTTCACCTATAAGGAATATAGTTCCAATAAACCTTTTGTGTCCTTCATTAATGCTCCTTTCTATTTCAGGCAATTATTGAGCCGTTGGGGAACGGTCTTGAAGGATGTGGGCCATGAAAGAAGGATCAGATAGACAGCTAAAAAGATATACTTTTACAGATTGTATTCGACGTAGCGTCGAATTCATTTCTTCTCTTATCGACGTAACTTCGAGTTCTTGTAGAAGTATCTTCAATTTCTTCTCTGCTCTCAATGAACTCTGCTAGTCGATGTTACGTCAACATCTTATCACCGAGTACGTCGAGTTGATCTGCCTGGCTCTGAACTTCATCTTCTGCGTCAAGATGAAGTCAACGTTGCGTCGACTTTAGATGGCTTCGACATATGACATCTTCTGCGTTGAGTTGAAGTACAAGCTGCGTCGACTTCACTAGTTACTCCGACAAGTCCCTGGCCTCTACGTTGATATCTATTTGACGTAATGTCGACTTGAGTCACTTTGACAGAAGGGTTGACCAACTTGGACTTCTAGTTAGAGCAGCATCGATATGGACTCAATGTTGCGTCGAATTCTATTCGACGCAAATATTAACTTAGCCCAATTTTGCTTCCCTTGATCTGATCCTGATACACTATGTTGAGTATGACATCCTAAGACATCTAATGACCAGATTACCCTCACTATACAATGGGTAATTTACTCTTAGAGGATAAAATCACTTTTAGTTGATTTGTTAAGTTAAATCAAGAGTTCTTCCCAACAATCTCCCCATATTTATCTTAACAAATTTTACAGATTAAATAAAGTGATTTTACATATTCTTTTATATAAACAACAGTACATTCATTACAACATAGACATAATTTAGGACAGACTGAAATCATATGACAGACTAAAATCATATGCAGTTCCATTTACTTGACAGGCAGTAAAGTTGTATAACATTTGTTCTTCCCAGAATATATTTGTGCTCAAAATGAATAATCATAGAATACCTTAATAAGCAAAAATTTAGGAATCCTTCTCAGGAGTCTTCCTTTTTCTTGAGAATACTACTGGGGTGACTTTCCTTGGAGCTATATTTAGAGGCTCATCTTCATTAAGGGACAATGCTGGATTTTCAGCAACATTGGCTTTGTCATGCTCCCCCTGTGCTTGTGCATTCTGCTCAGCATCCACAGCAGCTTCCTTGGCAATCTTGGCCACCTCATCTAATAGATTCTCATCTCAAGGCTTCCCTTGATCCCCAGCTGTGCTTACAGCTTCCAATTCCATATCCAGATTCCTCTGAATATCTCGAGCAGGCTCCCCCTGAATTGTTGCATCTATTTGTTCATCATTTACTTTTTCTGGGAGCTCCCCCTGATCTACAGACTCCCCCTGGATTTGTGCTCCTTGGAAGGTATTCACTTTGTCAGGGGCAGGCTCCTCATTAAATTTTTCTTGATTTTGTCCTCCCAACTGCAAGAAAGGTCTCTCTTCCTCCAAAATATTCTCCCCCTTCTTGACCTTGCTGGAAAGTGAGGTTAAGAACTCCTTTGACACCATGGAGGAAGATATAAATTCTTTGAGGCTCTGAAATGATTTTTGAAACTATAATAACTCACCCTCTATCTGTGAGTGTTTTCTGTCATATTTTCTAGCCTGAGAGGCCACTTGATTAGCAAATGTGGAGGAGGCAATGACCACAGCCTTGGAGATGATTTGCTCAAGATCAACTGTGGGTGGATAAGATTTAGATGGAGGAGGTGATGGAGGAACATCTTCTTGGATGGGAGAGAGAGAATGATACACCTCTGGTGAGAAGTGAATTGATGAAGGTGGAGGTGGAGCAGGTTGATAATCTAGAATTGTAGCGGATGGAAGTAGATGGGTTTGCAGAGGAAATGGCTCAAGTAATGAGGTGGATTGGAACTGTTATTGTTGTTGTTGTTGCAGTTGTTGAGAAGAGTGTTGAGATGGGATATCTTCCTGATGGGGCTCTGGAACAGTGTCCATTGAGGGAAGATCATCCCTTGGGGGATCTGGTATCTCCCTATTTGGCTCTAGAGGAGGAGGAGATGGGGGAGGAGATGATGGAGGAGATGTTGCAGCTTGACCAGGCTTTAAAATCTGCTTGGTCCATTTTGAGAATATCCCTATGTTGATCCTTTTTCCAGGAGGAATGGGCACTTCTTTTTATTTACAGACATTTGGGTAATGTTGGAAGAGTACCTGGCTCATTATCCTCACGTATGCATTCTCCTTGTGGGAGTACTTATGCCCAATCATCTTTAGTAGGCATATTCCCCAATTGATCTTCTTTTTCAGGACAAGAGCTTCCATAATCTGCAGTTGTTGCTTTGGAACAGCATCATGTGCAGAGATCTTACACAACAGAACCTTTCCTACTATATCTGTCAGGTCCCTCTTAGCCTCATCCCCTGTTAGTTCATCTATCTCATTTCCAGGAACAAGATCATATGTTTGGTTCAAGATATCCTCTGTTATCAGTATGTTTGTGTCATTAATTTTCCCTTTGAGGGAACCATCCTCTCCTATCTGAATGTTGTCTCTGAGTTCAGTCAACTCAGCATCAAGGATCTTGCATCTTGTTGAGATAAGCTTGGTCAGACCATCTTCTTGAAACAAGCCAAGAATGGCTTTGAAACTTTCTGTCGCTGCGCTGAAGGAGTCCACGTCCACATCGAACCCAGAGTTAATCTTAGGAGGGGGCATTGATTGGATGTACCTGCACAGAAGGAGAAAACGAGAAAAAGAGAGAGAGACACAGAAGAGCTGGAGAGCAAGAAGGCAAGAGAGCAAAAGAGAGAGAATTCGAAGGCGAATATGTTTCGATGCAATATTTGTTTAAAAGCAGATGAATCGTCGCTACTTAGGGTTTAGATCGACGCACAGTCGATATTACTTATGATTTGGCGCGCAAAGCTGTGTCGAGATTGCTTCTAGAAGCAATTTTGCGCGTGCTGATATATCGACGTTGCGTCGACTAGTGCTCGACGTAGCTTCGAGATTATTCAGAGACCCTAAGTCGGTGTAGTCCTGTCGACGTTACGTCGAATTCCAATCGACGTGACTTTGAACTTAATCAACAATTGTTAAGCCGGCGTATGCGTCGATAAGAACTTGACGCTGCATCGAATTCTATTCGAATTGTCTGCTCTATATGCTTCTCGATGCTGGCGTCGAGTAGAAGACAATGGTACGTCGACTTCTATTCGACGCATCTCTTAATAAACATATCTATTTCTTTTAGAAGATTCTTGCTGTTTTTCCCATCAATTTTATTTATTGAAAACAAATCATAATATGATGTTATAAGTGTTAAGGAGGATTCAAGATAAAAATTACTCCCTTGAATGACTCTTGTTCCTTATTCAGGACCTACATAATTCTTCCCACTCAACTTTCTCCTGAGTGGGACCCTTCCTAACCCTGCACAAGTAATTCAAACATTAGAAGGAACCCAGGTTACCTTTTTAAGACCCCGTTATTTTTCTTCTCAAACATCCGGGTCTTAGGCCCAGAACCGCCGCTTTGTGGTGACACCCTCGCTCGGGAAGGTCGCCACTACAAAACGCTGATATTGCCGGCCAAATCGATCACGAAGAAGCAAAGAAGAATAAGCTAAAAGAAAGCCAAATCCACATCACATAGAAAAGTAATACATCCACGAAGAGATGTCCACATTAATATAACTGAAATAAAGAAAGAGATAACAAGGGCTCCTGCCCGATACATCAAGCCTCACTACATGATCACTCGCGGAAGCAAAATAACTAGAACTAATAGCCACTCACGGATCCTGTCATCAGTGCTCCCGTGCTAGACTGCCCCACCTCCATCTGCACCGGCCTCTGGTGCTGCTCCGTCGTCGCGGTCTCCTAAAATGATAAGGTCCACCGACCGTTAGTCAAAAAGACTAAGCCAATCCCCCACCCCTCCCCCGGTGACTCATAGGCACCGAGCGGGAAGGATGAAGCGGAGGACAAATAAGGGGTAAGAGCAAAAGCAGATGACAGGGTATATTATACAGGAAGAGTTCTACCACCACTCAAGTATATATACATAATTGAAACAGGTAATAAAGCATAGTAAGAGCAGGTAACGAATAAATAAAGTGCAGTAAGTAAAGACATATATAAAGGAAATGTAACCATTGATTTATAGGAATGCTCACACAAACCTATAGACCAAGGGGTCGTTTAGCAAGGCCTATCGTATAAGAAGTCCCATAACCGACTTATACGATGGGGGTAGGGGTTGAAATGCAATGTTTATGCTATGACAGGCAATGTATGATGTTATGCTATGTTTATACAAGTGCAACTCACCCACTTCGACTCTGTGCACACAGACCTTTAGTTCCCCCTTATTGGAGCTTGCAAGACTCCCAGGATACTCCCGTAGTGGCAAACGGAAGCGGTGGGTTGGGTCTCGCCCACCTCTAGGTTGGTATATGCACTACCTAACCTAGACTTATCGTACGCCTAACCGCGGAGCATCTGCGTACTCTTACTGGCTGGACCACCAGACTTGTATGGCTTCAAATTCCACACTTGCCGAGCCCGAGTATCAACGTCGGTGCAACGACCGCCAACACTAAGGACCCACCACCTTGTGCACATGCAACATGTTCTACTATCTATCTACAAACTACAACATAAACCACCTGGGCTTAACTTGCCCAACCAAGAACCAAACTGAGTCACAAACTCTCCGGGTCAACAATCCGCACCAACCACCACCGAGCCTACAACTCGGGGTACCAAACCAACCAAACTCCCGTGACAACGGAGTGTGAGTGAATGTGTTATTTGTTATTCTTGAGCATCTTCTATACTCCTACGACTTATGGTTAATCTTGGACTTCCCGAGGGTTACCCTGTAAGGGGCTCGCTACGGTATAGGAACTGTAATGGATTGACACCCCAAAGTTCCCTTTCTCAAGATACTTACTGTTATTGGTATCTACCCTTAAGAATTCCCTTCTGCCATTTCACTTGAGTTAGACTTACGTGCTTTAAGACACACTAGGGGAAAGACGATCTTTCGTCAATCCCCGGGACAACCTTACTCTTAACCCACCAAGTACACTTTCCTCGCATACACTTCCTTGGGTGGACTCACAATTGTCTAATCAACCCATGTGCACCACCTGCACACCATTTCCACCTAGTATGTCACTAAATTCCTAAGTTTCACAGTTTTACTAAACGCAGACCAAACTAACTATATGAAGCTTACAATTAGAGGTACTCCAAATATTCTTCCAACTGACCCATGATATTTACTGGAGGTCTACCATGATGTTAAAGGACTAAATCCAGAGAATCATATTTTTCCCCTAATTAATTAATATTTAATTTAATTTCTCCAAACATTTGCCAAGTGTGAAAATGAACATGAAGTGTAAGTAAATCTTATGATATGGCTCTACAAAAATTATGATAAATCTATGGTGACTAAATAACCTCAGAAACAACATATCATATTTTTACAGTAAGAAATTCTCCTCTAATTTAATTATTTATCATCTATCCAAAATCATAGTTTTATGAAGGAACTACCAAAAAGATCAACACTAAAATTATAGGAAAAATACCAAACTCTTGTATTCACCAGAAAAGGCTACTGACTAAGTTTCGGGATTTAAGGAAATCATTTTCTTACTAAAATAAATAAATTAAAAAAACCTCAAATTAAATGAACTGTGAAGTAGCCTAATGATTTAAGTCTTCAAAAATTCTATAAATATTTACAAAGCCTCCTAATGTTCTGAAAGGTCCAATCACCAATTTGCACAATTTAACAATGAGTTTTGGACCCTCAAATATTTTTCTTAATTCTAAATCAAAATAGGTGCCTTGTGAAAGAAGTACTGATTAAATCATTTAATAAAATTCACAAAAATTACTAGAGGTCTAAACCATGATTATAAGGGCACCACCAAAGTTTCATCATCATCCAAGACTTTTTAAGCATGTAAAGGTTTCTTTTAAGAAGTTTCCCTAAAGAGGTTATGCCCTAATTCAAAAGGAATATTGGCTCCTAAAATTCTTATAAAATTACCCAGTGCCTATCTACCCCCTATAAGCTTATCCATCAAGTTTCATAACCACTCATGGACATTTGACTCCATGTCCTTCACAAGGTCCTAAATGCACACCTAGGGCTAAAACTAGTTTCCTAGGGCATAACCACCTCCACACCACCCTATATCACTAATGGAGGTGTTTTAGGAGATCCTAAGCCAGTGCCCAAGGTTTCAACTCATGGTGAGGAGATTTGACCACAATACCCCTAGACAAACACCATGCCCTAATTTTGACCTAATTAGACCCAACTTAGGTTAGCCAATTTCCAAACTAAATCAGTCCCAATTGGGCTTAGATTTTTACCAAGGTCATGTGATGACCCCAAGAAGCACCCACCAAAATTTGGAGGGCATTGGAAGTCATTTGACCCACTAATTAATTTAACTTTAATTTATGAAATTATTACAAAAACCTTAGAAAAAAGTTCTCCTAAAATTCCCATCTTTTGGTATGATGTGTGAGTAGGTGTAAATAGCCTAGGTTTTAAATATCAAGGTCATAGCATTTACCAGTAAAACGTTATGCAAGAAAGAGTGACTGCCCTACCCTAGGGACCAGTCCCACCAAAATGGCCCTACAGGGAGCTACAGTATTCATTTTGGGCTGAAACAAATTTTAAAATGAAATAGACTTCCAGGGCTACAAAAGTCCGTCTCATACAGGTTTTCAGATTTGTCCTCTAAGGCCTCCATTTTTCTGTTTCAAAAACATATAGTTCTAAGTAAGTAACTAACATAAAATATTAGCATTTATTATATCATAATTTTTTTGACAGATTTTGGACGTTCCAGATTACGTCTTCCTCATCAAGCCAACAGCCATTTTTTCCCTTTCCTAAAGCTTTTCCAAACCATCTTGTCGGCGATCTGACCACCTTCCCGGTCGTCCACCGCCACCACCACCTCCGTTGAGGTGGTGGCCATCGTTTGGCGGTGGTTTGCCGGCCGGAGGTGGCCGGAATAGTGTTTTAGGGGAGGTGGAAAAGCTCTAAAACGAGCCTTTTGGGAAGCTCGATCCAAGGCCATTTTGGCTCGAATCAAGGCCCAATCGAATTCAGATCTATGCACTAGGGGAGGAGAAGGGGATCGGACCTGAATTGGTGCAGAGTTCCTTGTGGATCTTGGGTTCACCATGGGAGCTCGGAGAGCTTTTGGGGCCATGTCAATCCGAGCCTAGAGTGCACAATCCTTTCGGGAAAGTTGGGGGTTTCACTCCTCTCACTCTTTTGAAGATATTAGAGGCCTTGATTGGGAGAGGGGAGGTTACAACCTTGAATGCCATTGATGGCCATCAAGGTAATTTCGGTTTTGGCTTGGGGGAGATGAATAGGTACTCAATCTAGGCGGGAGAAGGCTGGAAACTTCTCCTCTCCCCAAGAGGAGATGAATGGTGCCATTATTGGAGGAGATGGGAGGTTTCCTCTTCCTCTCCATTAACTCCCCCTTCCTTCTCTCTCTTTCAAATTAGGGCTTTCTCTCTCCTTACCGAATTTCCTGAAATTGAATGGTTAATTCAGTAATTACCAACCCCGTCAGGTGGTGGACCACCTCAATTGAGTCTAGCCCAAGTGGATTGGGCTTGATTAGGTCAAAATAGGTCATTTTGACCTAAATTTAGGGTGAAGTTGACTTTGGTCAATTTGACCATTTGGGTTGGCCCCAATGGGTGAGTAGTGACCCATTGGTCTCTATTAAGGGTTAGGAAGGTCTAGGTATGGTCAATTTGGCAAGGTGGAGG
Source organism: Dactylorhiza incarnata (assembly GCA_033032865.1). Lineage (NCBI taxonomy): Eukaryota > Viridiplantae > Streptophyta > Magnoliopsida > Asparagales > Orchidaceae > Dactylorhiza > Dactylorhiza incarnata. The sequence continues at coordinate 1,966,548 of JAWHQI010000175.1, read as the reverse complement.
CCAATTGATCCACAATAGGGCAATTTGACCAAAATAGGGCTAGAGTTGACTTTGGTCAAATTGGCCAAATTGGTGGCCCCATGGTGGGGGTTTTTAGTCCATTGTGTCCCTAATATCCTTATAAGGGTAGGGGCAAGGTCAATTTGGCATGGTGGAGGCTAATTGACCCTAATTAGGCTACTTTGACCAATTTGGGGTTAGGATTGACTTTGGTCAATTTGGCCTCTTTGGTTGACCCCAATGGGTCCTTGATGCTCTAAGGGACCCTCCAAAGGGTTAGGTGTGCCATGGTGGGGTCAAAGGGTCAAGGTGAGGCCCTAAAGTCCAACCCTAAGTTTGGTAACTGGAAATTGCTATTTGCAGACCAAGGTGCTCTTCTCCTTCAAGCCTAAGGCCAAGTGATCTCTTCAAGCTTCCTAGGGTTTTGTCATGACCTAGTCATGACAAAACCACTATAGGGGTCTAGTTGTTTGGGGGATGTTACAAATCCCAATACATAAAAATAAAAATTTCATCCTCGAAATTTAGGTTAAGCCTGTGGGGGTTTCTACTACGAGAAAGAAAGTGTAACATCCTAGGATAATTAAATTATACCTGACGTAAAAAGTTGCGGGTACTTTTGCTGCATCAAGTCCAGTGGCTCCCAAGTATGCTCTTCCTGTCCATGATTCCTCCATAGAACCTTGACCAGCGAAACCTTCTTGCGCCGCAAGACTCGTAACTCCGTGTCGTCTATCCGAACCGGCTCCAGGTGAACCGACCGATCAGTAGCTACTGGCCCCTCTGAAGTAGAAACCTGCTTCTCTGGCCGAAGTGGAGCCTTCCTAAGTGAGGAGACGTGGAAAACGTCATGCAGTCCCTCCAACTCCGGCGGTAGCTCCAATCTGTAAGCCAGGGGACTGATCCGCTCCAGGATCCTATAAGGTCCCATATACCTCGGACTTAGCTTCTTCCGCCCGCGAACCCGCGAGACTCCATGCATCGGACGTATCTTCAAGAAAACCCGGTCTCCCACCTGGAACTCCACCATACGATGACGCGCATCGTAATACTTGGCCTGCCTGCTCTGGGCCTCCAGCATCCTATCTCGAATCAGCCTCACCTGAGCCTCCGTGTCCTCCACGAACTCTGAGCCAAGTGCCTTGGGATCCTCATCCTGAATCCAAGACAAAGGTGTTCTGCATCTCCGTCCGTATAATGACTCATAAGGTGCCCTGCCTATACTAGTCTGATGACTGTTGTTGTATGAGAACTCAACTAATGGCAACAGTCTCTCACATGGCTCCCCGCGGTCCAGAATGCAAAGACGTAAAAGATCCTCTAGGGTCCGGTTGGTACGCTCTGTTTGCCCATCTGTCTGAGGGTGAAATGTTGTACTAAATGTCAACCGGGTGCCCAGATAGGCCTGCACTGCTCTCCACTCCCTCGACGTGAATCGTCCATCCCGATCCGACACGATCGTCCTCGGCACACCATGGTATCGAACAAACTGATCTACGAACCTTCGCACCAATACACTGACCGACTCGTCCTTCCTGATCGGAATAAATCTGGCCACCTTCGTCAACCTGTCGACGATCACCCAAATCGATTCATTTCCCATACGAGATCGGGGAAGACCGTGTATAAAGTCCATAGCGATGTCGTCGAACTTCCACTCCGGCACCGGAAGTGGCTGCAATAATCCTGCTGGGTTTCGGTACTCCTCCTTCACGAGTTGGCAAGCCTCGCAGTGGGTCACAAAATATACGATGTCTTTCTTCATGCCTGGCCAATACATGGTCCTCTTCAAATCTGCAGTCATCTTGGTGATGCCCGGGTGCACAGAATACCTGCTGCAATGAGCCTCTGACATAATATCCTCCCGAATCCAGCCCCCTGCCGGTATATACACTCGGCCTCTAAAACTCAACAGGCCGTCCTTCAGCGAATAATCTCCAGCTGAGCCTGCCTCCAAGGCTCTGAATATCGGCTCCAACTTGGCATCCTGCCTCTGCCCATCCCTAATGCGGTCTCGAATGTCGTAAGTGGCACCCATCGCTGCTAAGTACTCCTCGTACAGCTCCGGATCGTCCTCAGATACTAAAAAGATCTGCATGTCCTCGAACATCCGCACTAACTCCATGGGCATCAGCTTAGGCTCTGCTCCTGGCGCAGTAGCTCTCCTACTCAGTGCGTCTGCTACCACATTCGCCTTCCCTGATAGTCTGATAAGAACTTCACCCATCACCTCTATCGGATATTCAGCTCCTTCTGCGTATCTACATACTTCAGATTCTTGTGATCTGAGAATATGTCGTAGTGGACACCATAAAGGTATTGTCGCCAGATCTTGAGAGCGAATACGACTGCTCCCATCTCCAAGTCATGCACCGGGTAATTTCGCTCGTGATTCTTCAACTGGCGGGAGGCGTAAGCTATCACGTACCCGTTCTGCATCAGAACGGCACCCATCCCCTGATATGACGCATCCGTATACACCTGGAATCCTTCCCTCCCCGATGGCAGGGCAAGAATGGGGGCTGAAGTAAGCCGACCCTTTAGCTCCTGGAAGGCTGCCTCACACCGCGGCGTCCATGTAAAAGTAGCATCCTTCTTTGTCAGGGATGTGAGCGGGAGGGCTGTCTGAGAAAACCCCTGAATGAACTTCCGGTAGTAGCTGGCAAGTCCCAAGAAACTCCTCACATTGGTGGTCGTCTTCAGCGGCGGCCAATCCCGTACTGCCTGAATCTTTGCTGGATCTACTGCTAGACCAGCTCCACTGATAATATGGCCTAGGAAGGCCACCTCCCTCAACCAAAACTGACACTTGCTGAACTTCGCATACAGATGGTGCTCCCAAAGTTTCTCCAAGGTTAGTGCCAGGTGCCGTGCATGCTCCTCCTCCGTCCTCGAGTAGATGTGGATGTCGTCAATGAACACAATGACAAAGATGTCGAGATAAGGCTCGAACACTCAGTTCATCAGGCTCATAAATACTGATGGTGCATTCGTGAGCCCGAACGGCATCACAGTGAACTCATACAAACCATATCGGCTGCTGAAAGCCGTCTTCGGAATATCCTTCTCCTGGATCCTCAGCTAATAATATCCTGATCTCAGATCCAGCTTTGAGAAGCAGTGGGCTCCCTCTAGCTGGTCAAACAACTCGTCGATCCTTGGCAAAGGGTACGTGTTCTACATCGTCAGCCTATTCAGAGCTCTGTAGTCGATGCACAATCTGAGTGTGCCATCCTTCTTCTTCACGAACAACACTGGAGCTCCCCAGGGTGAGGAACTCGGCCTAACAAACCCAGCTTCCACCAGCTCCTGCAGCTGGCTCCAAAACTCTACCAACTCCTTCAGGGCCATCCGATAAGGGGCTTTGGGCACCGGCTTTGCCCCTAGCACCAGCTGGATCTGGAAATCCTTCTCGCGGTGCGGTGGCAGTCCAGGAAGCTTCTCCGGAAAAATGTCCGCAAAATCCCGTACGACCAGGATACTTGACACTGAGTCCTTGACTTCAGTCGCCTCGAAGAGCACCTGATATACCTCGTCTCCCTGCAGGTGGGCCTTGATGGCCTGAATAGATGATAAGAAGAGACGAGAGGTGGGTTGAGTACCTTCAAAAACTACTTCACCGTCTTTGTGCTTAAGAACGATCCTCCTTGTCGGGCAGTCAATCCTAGCCTGGTTCCCGAACAACCAACTCATGCCCATGATCAGGTCGTAGTCTTTCATCTTCAGCACAGTTGCCGGGACCTCGAACAATCTTCCTCCAATCTCCACCCTCATGCTGCACGTGGCATTTGTTAGAACCTCCGATCCGTCTGGGAATCGCACCCTCCTGTAATCACTTCTGAAGTGTTGGACTTGGTCTAGGTCCTCGATAAACATAGCGGAGACGAACGAGTGCGAGGCACCCGTGTCGATCAAGGTAAACGTGGGTTTGCCGTAAACACGTACTAAACCTGAGGGTTTTGTTGTTTGGTTCAATGCTAAGGTAAAACTAAAATTTATAAGGTACAAACAATTAAAAGAAACGCATCAAAGTACCTGCGATGACCCTTGCTGGGTCCCGGGGCCTTGCCAAGTCTAGGGCGTATGCCTGCTCCCTGTACTGTCTCCGGTCGTCGCCCTGAAATCCACGACCCCGTCCAAGTCCTCGGCCCCCGAAATGCTGGCCCTGTGGTGCTGCCCAGTGTACTGCTGGTGGTGCATTCCTCTGGGGGCAGTTTCTCTTGATATGGCCGGTCTGGCGGCAGTGGTAGCACTCCGGTGGTGGTCCACCTCCTCCAATCCTTGGCATCTCCCGCATCTGTAGAGGCTGAGGAGCCAACACTATCGCCTCTCTCTGCTCCTGCCTCTCCTCCTGGCGGGGTCGGACCTCCGTCTTTCTCTCTCCAGTGACTCGTCCTCTCGGCTGATCCCTTCTGCCTCCTCGTTCCTGCTCCTCCATCGGTCTCTTTCTCCCACGAACAGCTTGCTGGTCTATCTCCAGCTTCTTGGCCATCTCTAGAATCTTTGTCATGCTGCCGTCGGAGACGAAGAGGAGGGCCTGCCTCAGCTCATCACGAAGGCCCTTGTAGAATCTCTTTGCAAATCCTGCGTCATTCAGCCGATAAGAAACCGCAAACCAGGATAGATGGGTAAACTCCCGGTGATACTCCAGAACCGTCCTGCTCCCCTGCCTCAACTGCAAAAACCTATCCTCCAGCTCGTCTCTCGCAGACTGCGGCACAATGTGCTCCAGAAGTGATGCCTTGAAATCATCCCACGCAACGTCCGCAGCCTCCAGTCCCGGGTAAGCCGTACCCAGGAACCTCTTCCACCACCTCTTGGCATGAGACTCCAAGCAAGAAACCACCAGTGGCACCTCCATGTCTATCGGGCACTGGATCCCTATCAACATCTCCTCCATGATGTCTACCCACTCTTCAGTCCTCACAACGGTCTCCGTCCCAATGTATGATGGTGGGGAGAGACCTCGAAAGATGCTCAGCCAATTGGCCCCAGGGTTTTGCTGAGGAGTCGGTGCCTGTTGTGCCCTGAAAGTCTCCAGAATGGCAGTCAGTGTCTGTCCCAACTTTGTCTGCTGGAATAGGGTAGGAGCCGGTGGTGGTGGGACGACGTCTGGAGTTGGTGGGACTACATGTTGCGGCGTAGGGTTCGTCGTGGGCTACACAAGAAAATTACACTTGTAAGGAACTTAGCTAAAGAATGATCAGTTATAAGTGGATCTTTTCATGTGATTTCCCTTATGGGCACACCATTGCTTCCGCTGCCAGTTTGTCCTCAAACTAAGCTCGCGCGGGGTGGCCCAGGGTTTGTGGACTTCTTTTCTTCGGATCGAGATTTGCTTTTATACCACTTGTAAGAACCCTTTTTTTCTTCTCAAACATCCGGGTCTTAGGCCCAGAACCGCCGCTTTGTGGTAACACCCTCGCTCGGGAAGGTCGCCACTACAAAACGCTGATACTGCCGGCCAAATCAAAATGCTGATCTTGCGTTTAGATCCTGATGAGCTTTTATTTTTTCCTTGCTTATGCTAGGACGTTGGCGACGATGCGGGGACGTCGAGGAGGCAAGAGGAGCCTTCGGGGAGCAGTGCTACTGCTCCAGGCCTCATGAATGTGGGCATGTCCCCGGCTGATTTCTGTCGCATGCTAGCGGAGGCAATGGTAGCAGCTCAAGCTGGAGCAATGCCACGGGTTCCTACGCCGGTAGTGCAAGTTGCGACTCCTGTTACTCCGGCAGCTACGCCGGATACACCGGAGGTCGAAGTAAGGCAAGCAGAGCCTTTAGCGGAGAGAGTTATTCCGATGGGTGATCGATTCATGAAGTATTTCTTGAGTTTCCACCCTCCGACATTCAAGGGAGTGGGCACTCCAACGGATGCCGAGGATTGGCTTTCGAGGATCCAGGAGCTCTTGAAGGCAGCTGAGACCCCAGCTGAGAGGCAGTCTCACTTTGCGAGCTTTATGTTAGAGGGCGATGCGAAGTTGTGGTGGGTAAACCATAACGGTCGACATTTTGTTGGGCGTGTTCCGTCCATGGAGGACTTCGGAAACGCTTTCCTAAAGCGTTACATTCCGGCTTCAACAAGGTTAGCACTGCAGCGGCAGTTTCTGCATTTGGCACAGCGGGAGAAGACAGTGGATGAATATCTGCAAGAGTTCACTCGGTTGGGTCGTTATGCGGGTACGACTATGGCAGATGATGAAGAGAGAGATAACCTCTTTTATCAAGGGTTGAGGGAAAATTTAAGGCAACCACTCATAGCCTTGAAGAATGCGGGATTTAATGAGTTGGTCGAAGCCGCTCGCACGCTGGAGAGCGACTTGGAGCGAACTCAACGGTGAAAGGGTGTTGCGGCAAGGCAGGGAGAAGGAAAGCCTTCTCAGTCTCAGCCCCAGTGGAAGTCCGAGGGCAGCCGATGGAAGAAGAAGCCCCGTCCTAATAGGCCTGGGGAGAGAAGTGGCCCACCTTCGGGAGATTTCCGTTCCAAAGGTCCGGTTACTTGTTACCAGTGTGGCAAGGTGGGTCACATTAGTCGTTTTTGTACCAAGGGAGGAGCTGGGCCAGAGCCGGGACAAGAACAATCGGTGCGTTCGGGTCCCAGTGTTGCAGAGAAGGGGAAAGCGGCGGAGTCGAGTGCTTCGCGGTTCCCTCCAGTGCAGCCTAGAGCCTATAATCTTGGGCAACAGGAAGCGGTACGTCAACCCGATGTGGTGACAGGTACGAAAGGTTTAAGTTTCGTTATTACTATAATGTAGGTTGCGGCCTTTCATGTTGTTTTGCACGTGGTTAGGTTTCGTGCTAGTTTCGGGCTACCCCTCTCGAGTGTTGTTCGACACGGGGGCGTCACACTCTTTTCTTGCGGAAAGTTTTATCCGGAAGATTGGTGCTAAGTCCGTAGTGGCAGAAGTGGAGTTGAGTGTGCGTATGCCGAATGGGTCTTTCATGACTACCATGAGGAAGGGACGCATTGTATGCAATTTGGCGATTGTAATTTCGTGTTGGTAGCAGCGATTCTGCCACTAGCCGAATTCGATGTTATCTTGGGAATGGACTGGCTTGCGGAGCAGCGAGCTAGTATCGACTGCCAGTTGAAGGTGGTAACCCTGAGAGGTGAAGGTAGAGCAGAGGTCAAGTTTGAAGGCCTAAGCACAGTGGCTTGCTCCCTGATTTCCGCTATGCAAATGAGGCGTGCGGTAAACCAAGGAGGCGAGGCGTTCTTAGCTTTGTTGGAGACTCACTCCACAAAGTTGGCTATTAGATAAGTTCCGGTGGTGAAAGAATTTGAGGATGTTTTCCCCGAGGAGCTTCCGGGAGCACCTCCTCAGCGTGAAATTGATTTCTCGATAGAGTTGGTACCGGGTGCGAGGCCGGTGTCGCGTCCTCCGTTTAGGATGGCACCGAAGGAACTGGCCGAGTTAAAGGTTCAGTTGCAGGAGTTGTTAGAGCAAGGGTACATTAGGCCCAGCTCTTTGCCGTGGAGCGCGCCGGTATTGTTTGTGAAGAAGAAAGACGGAAGTATGCGGTTGTGCATCGATTATCGTGAATTGAATAAATTGACCGTTAAGAATAAATATCCGATTCCCTGAATCGATGATTTGTTCGACCAGTTAGTGGGGTCGGTGGTGTACTCCAAGTTGGATTTGAAATCGAGGTACTACCAGCTGAAGATTCGAGAAGAGGACGTTGCCAAGACAGCGTTTGGGACTCGGTATGGACACTACGAGTTTTCGGTGATGCCGTTCAGACTGACGAACGCGCCATCTGTGTTCATGGATTTGATGAACAGGGTTTTTCGCCCGTTCTTAGATTCATTCGTGGTGGTGTTTATTGATGACATTTTGGTGTATTCAAAATCGGAGGCAGAGCATGAGTCTCACTTGAGGCAAGTATTGCAGACTCTAAGGGAGAATCAGCTTTATGCTAAGTTCTCAAAATGCGAGTTTTGGATCGAGAAGGTGGCTTTCTTGGGTCACGTAATTAGTGGAGATGGGGTGGCGGTAGATCCAGCGAAGATTGAAGCCATTAGAGATTGGCCTGTTTTGAGAACCGTGGCGGAAGTCCGGAGTTTCCTTGGACTAGCCGGTTATTACAGAAGGTTCGTGGAGAACTTTTCGCGGATGGCGTTGCCCCTCACCACTCTCACTCGCAAGGACCAGAGGTTCGTATGGACACCGGAGTGTGCCCGTGCATTTGAGAATCAAAAGGAAAGGTTGATGTCTGCTCCAATCCTTAGTCTTCCTAGTGGGATGGAAGGATTTCAAATTTTCAGCGACGCGTCAGGTTGCGGGTTGGGTTGCGTGCTGGTGCAGCACGGCAAGGTGATCGCTTATGGGTCAAGGCAGTTAAAGAATCATGAGAAGAATTATCCCGTCCACGATCTGGAGTTGGCGGCGGTAATCTTTGCGCTAAAGTTGTGGCGGCACTACGTTTATGGTGCGAAGGTGGAGATCTTCACAGATCACAAAATCTTGAGGTATCTTCTAGACCAAAAGGACCTGAATATGTGGCAGCGTAGGTGGGTCAAGTTCCTTGGGGACTACGACGTGGAGATTCAATATACGCCGGGTAAAGCCAACGTGGTGGCGGATGCTTTGAGTAGGAAGTACTCCGGGCAAGGTAATTGGATGGAGGCGCATAACGAGCGTTTGATTCGAGACTTGGAATCCCTTGACATTTCTTGTGTGGCTAGAGGTGAGTCTAGCGTAGCTCATTTGAACTGGATTGAAATGCAGTGTGATGTAACGGATCGAATCCGAGAGGCGACCAGTGTGGGCGAGGAGTGCCAACAGTTGGTGTTGGAGGCTCAGCAAAGCGAAGGCACTGCTTTGGAGATGGTTGGTGGAATTCTGAGGAGAGACGGAAGGATCTGTGTTCCGCGCTTCGGCAAGCTTCGCGAGGAGTTGATGTTTGAAGCTCACTTTACGAAGTACTCCGTTCATCCAGGAAGTACAAAGATGTACGCGGATTTGAAGAAATCTTTTTGGTGGCCTGGGATGAAGCGGGATGTAGCCGAGTACGTGAGCCGATGTCAGACTTGTGCCTTAGTGAAGGCTGAGTGCCAAAGGCCCGGTGGGTTCTTGAAGCCTCTTCCCATCCCCGAATGGAAATTTGATGACATCTCTATGGATTTTGTGCATGGGTTGCCTCGATCGCAGCAGGGTAACGATGCGATTTGGGTGATAGTGGATCGCTTGACGAAGGTGGCCCACTTCATTCTGAATCAGAAGGGCGATGGCGTGGAGAAGCTCGTGGAGCTTTATGTTCGAAACATTGTGCGGTTGCACGGGATTCCGAAGAGCATCGTTAGTGATCGCGATGGGCGATTCACCTCGAAGGACTGGAGATTAGTGCAGAAAAGTCTAGGCACGAAGCTCAAGTTTAGTACCGTGTTCCATCCGCAGACCGATGGTCAGACGGAGCGAACGAACCGTACGTTGGAAGACATGTTGAGGATGTGTTCTCTCGACTTTGGCAAAGGTTGGGAAGACCACCTTTTCATGGTGGAGTTCGCATATAATAATAGCTTCCAGGCGAGTATCAAGATGGCGCCATACGAAGCTTTGTATGGAAGGAAGTGTCGAACGCCGATGTCTTGGGCAGAGGTGGGAGACACTAAGATTTTGGGAAAGCAAGTGGTGGGAGATGCTTGCGAGATTGTGCGGACGATTCAGGAGCGCATGAAGGTTGCTCAGGATCGACAAGCGAAGTATTTTAATGCGCGCCACAGAAATGTGGAGTTTGCAGTGGGCGACATGGTCTACTTGAAGATCAAGCCGTTCAAGGGTGTTTCGCGGGTGCGGCGACTCAAGAAGTTGAGTCCGAGATATTTGGGTTCGTTCGAGGTTACGGAGCGTATAGGCAAAGCAGCCTATCGTTTGGCGTTGTCCGCAGAGCTGAGTGGATTACATGATGTTTTCCATGTCTCCATGCTGAGGAAAGCTTTGGTAGAGCCGAGCGTCGTGGTCGAAGCGGCGGCGGTGCCGGTGATGGAGGACTTGGGGGCGAGGGTTCGCCCGGTGTGCATGGAGGATTCCGAAGTCCGGCAGTTGCGTAACAAGCAAGTCAAACTTGTAAAGGTGCGATGGGATAACTGCGGGCGAGACGAATTCTCTTGGGAGCGTGAGCAAGCGATGCGGGAGGATTTCCCGGAACTTTTTGCTCCAGGTATGCGTTGTGAATTTCCTGTTTAAATTCTGAAATTTCGAGGACGAAATTCTTTTAAGGGGGGTGGAGTTGTAACACCCCAAAAATCGTAGTTCAGCGAGGTAGGCGGAGTGGTAATGCTGCGCTCGGGATAGGCTAAAAATTCCACAACAGTTCTATGCGCACGACCATTGTCCTCTTCGCGCACGACCAGTGATCGTGCACTAGTGATCGTGCGTATCTCGCAAGGAATCGGAGTTCTGTCTCGGCTTATCGCACGACCATTCTCCTCTTCGCGCACGACCAGTGATCGTGCGCCTGTGATCGTGCGCCCTGTTTATTTCTGTTCCGCGAAATCGTGCGGGGATGACGATCCGACCGATCAAATATTTCGGGATTTGATCCAGCGGCTGAGATGTTTCGCTGGGGGGGCTTTAGGGCTTGGATGAGGGGTTAATCCCTCATATTTTCAAGCCTTTTCTCTCTCTTAGGTTGGAGAAAGGAGAGGGGGCAAGGAGGAAGAAGAGGGGAGATCCGCCATTGTTGGAGCTTCGGAGCTCCGATCGCCGATCCGAGACCGGCAACGCGTAGAGGGCGTCAAGGCGCTTCTTCTCCACCGTTGGTTTGCAAGCTTCTCATGGCTAGGAGGAGATCTCAAAAGGTAACGACATTTCTCCTCCCGGTCTTTAGGATGCGTGCTTGGCATTCCTTTATTTTCTGCATTTTGGCACTGGATCCGTCGAGTGAGAGGGATCCGGGTCGCCTTGGTTCAAAAGGAACCATCGGGTTGATTGAGTCCGTCCCCAACATGATTTGCACTAGAGATCCGCTCCGTTAGCGGATTAGGCATTGTGGGTGAAGCCGGATTTGTGGCCGTTGGTCCGATTCGGTGATGTTGATTTACGCGCATTTTAGGGGTTTTGTTAGAAATCCGATTACGGCGAACTCGTCGTTGTGATGCCCTTGTAGCTTCGTATGGTAACGAACGTTGGGTTTAGGGTGGAGAAATAATGTGCGGAATATGGGGCTTGTGATGCCTAGTGTTGTGCGAAGGCGCGATTGGTCTTTGTGGTCGGCTGGCTATCCCGTGAAGACTGAGATTCACGTGTGGAGAGTGTCCCGGCAAGATTAGTCCCTTCGATTGTTGACTGACGAGAATGTCTGTGCTACGGATGAGTCCGTTGACGGTCGCCAGGCGAGGCAATCGGTGGACGTTGTCCCGAGAGTAAGTCCAGGGCCTTGGGACGTTTTGGTTAGCCAGAATTCTTAGTATCGGTCTTAGTGTGTTGTTGACGACCCGAGTGTGTGAGCTGTTATACAAGCCCGATGGCGTGGTGAGCCAGGCGAGGTGGGTCTCAGCGAGAGCTCTTGGCCCTGGGTTATGATGCCCTCGCGGGGAAACGATAAGTACCCTTGTGTTTGTGATGTGATGATGATGTACGATGATATGATAGATTCATACGCTTTAGGGTGCCTTGGGTGAAACCCGGGTTTGCATTCATTCTGCACTGATAGGCCCCTTTTTTTTATTATCTGCTCAACATAGAAACGTGGATGTTGTATGTGACACTCATACCTGTTTTTATGCTGTTTTCCATTTATGTACATTTGCATACGAAGTGCTGACTTGCAGGGTGAAGTAGTTCCCCGGGGTCCGCTAGGACGGCCGGGAGGAGGGATGTTGTTACACCGTTTGTGGTCAGCCATAGCTGACCCTCGTTTACCGCTCTTTGTGATTTGGTTGCAGGGCAAGAATCGCAGGCTGGACCCAGCACGCCGGCCAAAAAGGCCTAAAGCCTCATGAAGTGTTTACCTTGTCTTCATGCACTTCTTTTATTACTTTTGTTGTAACCGGCTTGCATGCCGAGGTAGTTTAGGTAAAACTATTATCTGTCCCCTTTTGTTGGGACGTCCTTTTGTGTTGAATGTTTGGTGATTTGGACTGTGGTTTTGTATGACCTTAAGGCCAGTTGGACTCCTATGTAGTATGGACAATCTCTGTATTTTCTGTTTGTTTCCGTTGTGTTGTCTGAGTTTTGAGAATGGGTAGCCAATATCATCTTTTAATACTGAAGCTGTGGCGGTTATATGTAGTGGGGTCCCGGCCGGACCCATGTTATATGATCATTGCAGGGGAGGTGTTACACATGCAACATGTTCTACTATCTATCTACAAACTGTTGGAGCATGCATTTCGTACTCTTCCGGTTTGATAATAACAATATCCCATTTGTATTTGATTCTATTTTTTATTGATGGTGTGCAAGTAACAGGTATAAGATGTTCACAATTCTGATTGGAGCTCAATTTGACTGTATGGAGAATTTCGATGTCGGAATTTTCTGACATCTACTGTCGCCCAGGCGACAGGATAGAAGTTATAGCAACAACCCGCACGGCAGCACGACGAGCGGCAGTTTAGCGCTGTCGGAATCCGACAGCGATGTCACCCAGGCGACAGGACAGAAGTTACAGCAACTGCTCGCACAACAGCATGACGAACGGCAGTTTAGCGCTGTCGGAATTCCGACAGCGATGTCGCCCAGGCGACAGTGAGAAACTATAAATTGGTTCATTTTGTTCGTGCATTGCAAGCTTTGAGAATTCCAAGTCCTTTCCTGAGTGCATACGAACCAGAGAGCTCCAGAACCTCATCAACTCCCATTTGTGCTTAGAAGGTTTGAGATTGAAGATGAGATCGGACGCGCTTCTACATCAACGATCATCTCGAGGCTTCAACCTTCCTTTCAGAGATCTGAATTTCTAGAGAGTTCTTCATTTCATTTTGTATTTTCATTTATATACATTTCACTTTGTATTGGTAGGGAAAATCGCTTCCTTGTGCGGAGCGTCTAAGTCCTTGCGTGACTTAGGGGAAAATCGCTTCCTTGTGCGGAGCGTCCAAGTCCTTGCGTGGCTTGGTAGGAAATCGTGGCCTTGTGTGCTACGTCTAGATCTTGGGAAGATCTAGAGGATAGGCTTGGGCTTGGTCTAGGGAGAGAAAAGTGATAGCCTTCCGATCCTTGGGAGAAGGATTGGTAAACTCAAAATTGTTAAAAGTTTATTATTATATTTGTGCCATGATCTTAAGCATTGTTAAGATAATTTTTATTGTATGTGAGTTTCTTAATTAATGAAATTATGACTTTCTTTTAATTGCAAATTTTATTGTTTAATTTTTAACTTAGAAATTTGTGTTTGAATTAATTTAAAATTTTCATAGTTTGAAAATTTTTATAAGTGATTTTTAGAAAAGCAAAATTTGTTTTAAAAATTTTCAAGTAAAAATTCATAATTTAAAAAGGCCCTTATTCACCCCCCCCCCCCCCCCCCCCCCCCTCTAAGGGCGCCACAAGATCCAACACGTGGTATCAGAGCGAGATTACTCCAAAACGGTTTTACCACCAGGAGTAATGGCGCACAACAATCACGCGTTCGTTGAGGGACAAGTAATTAGTAGGCCACCACTTTTTACGGGCACAGACTATAACTATTGGAAAACCCGAATGCGGTGTTTTCTAATAGCTCTCGACATAGAAGTTTGGAATATGGTCGAGACGAGTTATACTTCCCCAACATTTGTTGTAGGAGATGTAACTATGGACAAACCCAAAGACAAGTGGGATGACAATGATAAATTAAAATGTAAGAATAATGCAAAAGCCATGAATGCTTTATTTTGGGCACTAGATCGCACTGAGTTTAATAGAGTTTGTGCTTGTAATACTGCATGTGAAATTTGGAATCTTTTAGAAATCACTCATGAAGGTACTTCGCAGGTAAAGGATTCAAAGCTATTTCAACTGGAGTCAGAATTCGAAAGATTCAAAATGGAGATGGATGAAGAAATTGATACAATGTACACACGATTCACTAAAATTGTGAACGATTCAAAGGTGTTGGGTAAGGTTTTCTCCAATGGAGATTTAGTAAGGAAAATCTTAGGATCACTTCCCCCGAAGTTCAATCCTAAAGTGACTGCAATTTCTGAGGCACATGATCTTAAGACCTTACAATTGGAGAGTCTCATTGGGAATCTAAAAACCCATGAAGTGGAGTTGAAGATTCAAAGCCAAGAGTACAATTTGGAGCCCAAAAAGAAGAGCTTGGCGTTGAAATCAAGAAGGGAAGTTGAGACTGAATCTGAAGAAAGTGAGGGAGATGAGGAAGGACTATTTGTGAGGAACTTTAAAAAGTTTATGAGAAATCCGGAGAGGAGAAATTCATTTAAAAGATTTTTCAAAAAGAACGATTTTGTCTACCAAAAAGGCAAAGGAAAAATGGAGAATGAAGATGAGCGTCCGCTACCGTAGTGCTACCATTGCAAGAAGATTGGTCATATCAGAAGCAAGTGCCCAAAATATCTGAGAGAGCAGAAAGAGAAGAGACACGATAAGAATTTCAAAAAGAAGGTTCTGAAAGCGGAGACTTGGGATGACACAACTTCTGAAGGCTCAAGTGAAGCAAGCGATGAAGATAAAGAAGAAGCAAATATATGCTTAATGGGGAAAGAAAATGCGTCATCTGACGACGATTGCAGTGTCCAAAGCGACACTGAGGTAACTCCTCCATCTTATGATGATTTATATTCTGAATTTATGAAAACATGCAAATTTTTGGATAAAAGCCTAAAGGAAATTGATTTTTTAAAGTCTGAAAATAAAGGTCTTTTAAAAGTGAACATTAAATTATCAAATGAGTTGAAAACTATTGAGAAAAAGAAGGTAATTTGTCAAGAGTGTGATCACTCTTCGACAAGGATAAAAGAACTTGAAAATACTATTTCTAAGCCCGATCAAAAAATTGATCTACTTGTACCAAAGAAAAAGGACTTAGAAAAAGTTGTTAAAACCTCTCATTCTCAATTAGAGAATTATAAGAAAAATGTTGCAAATAGATGTGGCATGATAGTAAAAGAAAATTCAATTTTAAAGTCCAAAGTAAATGAGTTGAACATGGCAATTGGAAAATTTGGTGTTGGAAAAAAATCTCTGGATATGATTTTAGCCAACCAATGCCATGGGACAGCAAAATTTGGGCTAGGATACGTTTCTGAAAGCTCTGGAAGCTGTCGGAAATTTTTGACAGCTTATGTCGGAACCAGCGACAGCTCCAGGTTCAGAAAACCTGTTTTTCAAAATGAAAATTTTTCTAAGTCCACACATAAAGATGTTTCCTCCAGCAAGAGTCCAGAGAAACCATTGAAAAATGGTTCCTCACCATTCATTGCATGTGCCAAATGTCATTGATTTGGTCACATCTCGGACTCATGCTGGAAGAAAGGAAAAGTTACTGTTAAACAAATCTGGGTACCTAAGGCGTCCACCTATACCATGGGATCGACCACTTGGGTAACCAGATCTTTACTCTCATCATCTTTTTAGGTGTGCGTGCAGGCTAGGAACAAGGAAGACGTGTGGTATTTGGACTCTGGATGTTCAAAACACATGACGGGCGATAAATCAAAGTTCCTTAGCCTGGAGATGAAGAAAGGTGAAACAGTGACATTTGGAGATAATGGCAAGGGTAAAGTCAAAGGCATTGGAGTAGTAGGTAACGAAGAATTTAAAATTTCAAATGTTTTATATGTTAAAGGTTTGAAACATAATTTAATTTCTATTCGTCAGCTATGTGATAAAAATCTAAATGTTTTATTTGACTCTAGCTCAAACCTTTGCAAAATTATTGATTCTAAAACAAACGAAATCGTACTTACTGCACCAAGAATAAACAATGTCTATACAATCACTTTTCATGAATTATCTCATTCTACACTTAAATGTTTTATTTCAAAGAATGATGAACTTGAATTATGGCATAGGAGACTAGGACATTCTAGTGTTAAACGCATAGTAAAGCTTTCTAAAAATAAAATAATAAAAGGTTTACCAAATTTGAATGGAAAGCTTTCTTTATTATGTTCACCATGCCAAAAAGGAAAGTTTACAAAATCATCTTTTAAAAGCAAAAAATGTTATTTCTACTACTAGACCTTTACAATTATTACATATGGACTTGTTTGGTCCAATTACTACACAAAGTCTAGGAGGTAGAAAATATACGTTTGTTATTATTAATGATTATTCTAGATTTTGTTGGACATTGTTTTTAAATTCAAAATCTGATGCTTTTAATGAAATTGTAAAACTAATTTCACATATTCAAAATGAAGTTGATTTAAAAGTAAAATGCATTAGATCAGATCATGGAGGAGAGTTTGATAATGAAAAATTTATTTCATATTGTAATGAATTTGGGATAAAACACGAATTTTCCACTCCTCGCACACCACAGCAAAATGGTGTAGTAGAGAGGAGAAATAGAACACTTCAAGAATTAGGACGTACTATGCTTTGTGAATTTAAATTGCCAAAATATTTTTGGGCCGAAGCCGTTAGTACTGCATGCTATATTATTAATCGTGTCATGATTCGTCCTACATTACAATTAACTCCTTATGAAATTTACTTTCAAAGAAAACCAAATGTATCTTACTTTAAAGCTTTTGGCTGTAAATGCTTTATTTTGAATACAAAAGATAACTTAGGTAAATTTGATGAAAAATGTGATGAAGGAATTTTCATTTGTTATTCTTCAACTAGCAAGGCCTATAGAGTTTATAATAAACGTACTAAAGTGGTTAAAGAAAGTATTCATGTAAAATTTGATGAAAACATTTCTTGTGTAGAAAATACTAAAGTTGCAGGTAATGAGAAAAATGAAGAAAATGAACAAAATCTGAGGAAAAATGATGATGATGATGATGATGATGAAGAAAAAGTAGAGAAAGAAGACAAAAAAGATGGTGAAGAAGAAGAAGAACAAGGATATGTACCTCCAACCGAGCTAAGGTTCTCAAAAGATCATCCGCAAGAATTTGTTATTGGAGAACCATTAAGTGGGGTACGTACACGTTCTAGTTTACATGAAAGTTTTTCAAATTTATGTTTTGTTTCAAATATAGAACCAAAAGATATTGCCACCGCTTTAAATGATGAATCTTGGTTTCTAGCTATGAATGAAGAACTTAACCAATTTGAAAAAAATAAAGTTTGGATTCTTGTAGATAGACCTAGTGATCATCCTGTGGTAGGAGTCAAATGGGTTTTCAAAAATAAATTAGATAGTGACTCTAGGGTCACTAGAAACAAAGCTAGGCTTGTAGCGAAAAGGATATAATCAAATTGAAGGGGTAGATTTTGATGAAACATTTGCACCCGTAGCACGATTGGAAGCAGTTAGAATTTTTGTTGCATTTGCTAGTCATAAAAGATTCAAAATGTTGCAAATGGATATTAAAACTGCATTTTAAAACGGGTTGATTAAAGAAGAAGTTTATGTTGAACAACCCCCAGGATTTATAAATGAAAAATTTCCTAATCGCGTATATAGATTGCTAAAAGCTTTGTATGGTTTAAAACAAGCACCACGAGCATGGTATGATAGATTGACTATATATTTATTACAAAATGGTTTTAAAATGGGTGGTGTTGATTGTACACTCTTCATTAAGCAAGTTGATGATGATTTAATTATTTTACAAATTTATGTTGATGATATTATTTTTGGAGCCACTAATGAAGAGTTGTGTAATTATGTTGTAAAAATGATGGAAAGTGAATTTGAGATGAGTATGGTAGGAGAATTAAAATATTATTTAGGATTTCAAATTGTTCAAAAACATGATGGAGTTTTTATTAACCAATCAAAATATATTCATTATGTTTTAAAACGATTTGGATTTGAAAATCTCAAACAAGCAAATACTCCTATGAGTGTATCTTTAAAATTAGGAAAAGATGAAAATGGAAATATCTATAGATCAAACTTTATATAGAGGCATGATAGGTTCACTTTTATATTTGACTGCTTCTAGACCGGATATTATGTTTTCAGTTTGTTTATGTGCTAGATTTCAAGCTGATCCCAAAGAATCACATTTAAAAGTGGTAAAAAGAATTTTTAGATATTTAATTGGCACATCTAAACTTGGTTTGTGGTATCCTCATAGCGATGATTTTACTCTTTTTGGCTATTCTGATTCTGATTATGCCGGTTGTTCACTAGATAGGAAAAGCACTAGTGGCACTTGTCACTTTGTAGGCCCTTCACTCATTTCATGGTCGAGTAGGAAATAGAATTATGTTGCCCTCTCAACCACCGAGGCCGAATACATCGCACTTGGTAGTTGTTGTGCACAAGCTCTTTGGATGAAACAAACATTAGAAGATTTTAATATTAAACAACAAACTATTGAATTATGGTGTGATAATAAAAGTGCAATTGATTTAACATACAACCCGGTCCATCATTCAAGGTCTAAACACATTGATGTGAGACATCATTTTATTAGAGATCATATTAAAAATAACCACATTAAAATTTCATTTATAGGCACGGATAATCAACTAGCGGATATATTCACTAAACCGTTATCGGATTCCCGTTTTTCTATGCTTAGGCTAGAATTGGGAATCCTAGACATTTCACAATGATTATATCACTACTTATAACCTATAAAATTAAAAACATCACAAAACCTATACATTTTTAAAAAAAACTAAACTTTAAATAAAAACATAGAATTTGAATGATTTAACAAAAATTCTCACATCATTAATATTTCATATAAATTGTTCCAGAAAAACAGTAGAAATCAAGATAAGATCAAGTTCAGTAAACAGAAAATGAAATCTGGGTAAGATTCACTGTCGCCCAGGCGACAGTGAGTGTCGGAAAATTCCGACATCAATCAGAAGCAGCAACCTGCTGGAAACTACTCAGAATCATCATATCCAGCCCCGCTACTTTCTGGACAGTCTTCTGAAGATCCACGTCTTACAGCCTTTCCACGTCGAGTCCGCCTAACCGATTGCCGTGGCAGTTCTTCATTTGGGATTTCCCATTCGGCCGCTTCTTCAGGAGTAGGCTTTAACTTCAGTCCCTTCACCAGAAATTTCATAAATTTCTGCAGTCTACTGCGATCTTTCTTCACTTCTTTCTTGTGCTCTTCAAACGAATCACGAAGATCATCTATAGACTTTCGTAGTGATCCTCCCCTATGATTTGTAGGCTCTCTAATCTCTATTCTAGGATAAGGCTTTTTATGAGACTTCTTCACTTTCATGGTACCCGTATAGTATATTTCAGGAACACAATCATCAAAGTACGAATCTTGACTTATCCATTCATACTTCTTATATAGAATACGTTGAATTATAGCCCCCATTGGCAAAGTATGAATCTTCACCCATTTTGGTTGTTTCAATCTAAAAGCATAACAAATCTGGGCAAGGATGAGGTCCGCTACATCAAAGGGTTCCTCCTCTATAATAAAATATGAAATCAACGTCAACTGTGCTGTGATACTCCTTGTATCACCAATTTTTAGCATGACTGTGTTCCTTAATATGTCTTGGACTAAATAGGCATCAGGAGTGAGTGAAGAGACTTCCGTGATTAGCGTCCTCTTTTGACTTCCATTTAAACTCATGTTTACAAGAGTCCAATCTCTGTCCTTTCTATAGCTTTCTACTATGTCTAGCATATGATCACTCATTAGAAGACCAAATTCATCTCTAAGATCAACATGTGTTATTTCCACTTGTTGACCTTGGATTCTAGATCGCACTCCCCCATCCAATTCAGTGTATTTAGGGTCTTCCAAATGGTTGTAAAACTCTCGGATCAAGAAAGATGAGAATATATCTACTGAGATTACTGATAATATACATGCATTAGCAAGACGAGTATAGATATGGTCGTGCTTAGGAGAGTCAAATTCTACATATTTTGAAACTCCGATTATTGCTTTCTCAATCCCCGGATATACTTGATAAGAACTATGCGCATCTTCAGACATACTCATACGTGCCTTAGAACTGGAAGCCATTCTACAAACATAACAAAACAAAATTAAGGTTAATCACAAAATTATGTTGTGCACTGGAACGATGTCGCTCAGGCGACATTGACTGTCGGAAAATTCCGACAGTACTCCAGTGAGATTTTTTTTTAAAATATATGTTTTCACCATAGACTTCCAGATCTACTTAAAATCATGCTATATTTCTGTTAAAAATTTTATTCAAAAACACTATTCATCATCTTCGTCCTATAAACAAAAAAAAAACCACAAGATTCAAAGTTCAAAGTTAAACGCCAAATTAAAACTATTCATCATCTTCTTCCTTAATCCATGTAAAAATACAAATCTTAAACCCCAAAAATCACAAGATCCAAACACATTTCACCAAGATCCAACAAGATCCACTTGATTTACACTAGATCTACACCTTGTATACACAAAACTTCAAAGTTCTAAATCATTCATTCAAAGTAAACTGAAAAACACATTTTTCTTCTTCTCTACTTTACAAAATCTCCAATCTCTAAAAAAAATTTAAGTCAAAAATCTAAAATCAAACAAACTTACCTTAGATCTAGGGTTGTCGTCGCACTCTGATAGTTTGCTCTCGCCTTCCAGTCCAGAAAATGAGATACAATCGGGTTTGACTCGGTTTTTAGCCGTCTTTATACTTTTAGCTGTCGCCCAGGCGACAGTGACTGTCGGAAAATTCTGACAGCTCCCAAATTTGCTTAATCTTCAATTTTGGTCTCTATGATGCTTTACACTAGTTATATGTCATTATTAATGCTACAACTCATGAATTGATGCCAAACCATGTGCTTTTTATTTTTTTAAAAATGGCTATTTACATGATTATATGATTTCATTTCCGCTCTATCATAAGTATTGACACTCCTGCTAAGTGGTATAGACTATTGAAAATTGTTTTCGCATGCCTCTAAGTATGAGAAATTGTTTATATATAATAATGAGCTATCACGTTCACTTCTTTTGATCCATACACATGTCTTTCTATTTAATATATACATGAATCATGTTTACTTTAACATAATACAATAGCATTTCATAAATACTACTTTCAACTTTGATTTGTTAGCACAACCAAATATACACCATCTTTTGCGATTCAAGTGAATTCGGAGATCCTTGGTCAATTAAAAATACATATCTATACAAACTACAAAATTACGATATCAAAAACTATGTGATCAACAAAAAGTTTAAATTGAGGACAAGGATACTCCACCAAGCACTACTTACCCTCCTGATAAGTCTTAATAAGCATTGTGAGTTTGAGCACATTGGAAAGAATTGTAAAGTGACTTGAGCAAAATAAAAAAATGGTATTCTATTCTTATTGTGCTATATCTTCAAGGTCAAAGTTGTTTTTTATATGCTTATATTATGTTTTCTATTCCAATGATCATGTAAATTAAATAATTTCATATGTTTGATCAAAGCAACACTTGTTCACATCATTATGTTATATAAACCTACATCTCATGAGAATTGGACCGAAAAGATTCCAAATTTTTATACACAATTATGTCTTTCTATGATACTTTAAAATGACATTAATCATGTTTAAGTTATTTTTTATTCTACTACTTCATATGGCTATCCCATCTCTTCATGAGTTTATTCAATACTATGGCATATTACTATTATTTCAGGACCTTCAATCATTTTCAACACAAGTGCTTCCGCTTACTCTTATTTTCTACTTCATATCTCTTCCCTTAAGAACTACTCATTCATTTCCAATTACCTTTTGCTAATACCAAAAGGGGAGAATTATAAGTATATTCAAGAAATCAAAGAGCAATTCCACCTAAATCTTCCACCTAAACAATACATCATTTCACTTTACTATAACATTTAGGGGGAGCATTCATTTAGGGGGAACATTCATTTAGGGGGAGCTTACATTTAAGAGGAATATATCATGTTCTTTTTTGTGCACACATCATATGTTAAACACTACAACCTAAATAGACATGATTTCTTTTTATACGGATTTGTTATTATCAAAAGGGGGAGATTGTTGGAGCATGTGTTTCGCACTCTTCCAGTTTGATAATAACAATATCACATTTGTATTTGATTCTATTTTTTATTGATGGTGTGCAGGTAACAGGTATGAGATGTTCACAATTCTAATTGGAGCTCAATTTGACTGTATGGAGAATTTCGATGTCAGAATTTTCCGACATCTACTGTCGCCCAGGCGACAGGATAGAAGTTACAGCAACAACTCGCACGGCAGCATGACAAGCGGCAGTTTAGCGCTGTCGGAATTCTGACAGCGATGACGCCCAGGCGACAGGACAGAAGTTACAGCAACTGCTCGCACAACAGCACGATGAACGACAGTTTAGCGCTGTCGGAATTCCGACAGCGATGTCGCCCAGGAAACAGTGAGAAACTATAAATTGGTTCGTTTTGTTCGTGCATTGCAAGCTTTGAGAATTCCAAGTCCTTTCCTGAGTGCATACGAACCAGAGAGCTCCAGAACCTCATCAACTCCCATTTGTGCTTAGAAGGTTTGAGATTGAAGACGAGATCGGACGCGCTTCTACATCAACGATCATCTCGAGGCTTCAACCTTCCTTTCAGAGATCTAAATTTCTAGGGAGTTCTTCATTTCATTTTGTATTTTCATTCATATACATTTCACTTTGTATTGGTAGGGAAAATCGCTTCCTTGTGCGGAGCGTCTAAGTCCTTGCGTGACTTAAGGGAAAATTGCTTCCTTGTGCGGAGCGTCCAAGTCCTTGCGTGGCTTGGTAGGAAATCGTGGCCTTGTGTGCTACGTCTAGATCTTGGGAAGATCTAGAGGATAGGCTTGGGCTTGGTCTAGGGAGAGACAAGTGATAGCCTTCCGATCCTTGGGAGAAGGATTGGTAAACTCAGAATTGTTAAAAGTTTATTATCATATTTGTGCCTTGATCTTAAGCATTGTTAAGATCATTTTTATTGTATGTGAGTTTCTTAATTAATGAAATTATGACTTTCTTTTAATTGCAAATTTTATTGTTTAATTTTTAACTTAGAAATTTGTGTTTGAATTAATTTAAAAATTTCATAGTCTGAAAATTTTTATAAGTGATTTTTAGAAAAGCAAAATTAGTTTTAAAAATTTTCAAGTAAAAATTCATAATTTAAAAAGGCCTTATTCACCCCCCCCCCCCCCCTCTAAGGGCGCCACAAGATCCAACACAAACTACAACATAAACCACCTGGGCTTAACTTGCCCAACCAAGAACCAAACTGAGTCACAAACTCTCCGGGTCAACAATCCGCACCCACCACCACTGAGCCTACAACTCGGGGTACCAAACCAACCAAACTCCCGTGACAACGGAGTGTGAGTGAATGTGTTATTTGTTATTCTTGAGCATCTTCTATACTCCTACGACTTATGGTTAATCTTGGACTTCCCGATGGTTACCCTGTAAGGGGCTCGCTACGGTACTAGGAACTGTAATGGGTTGACACCCCCAAAGTTCCCTTTCTCAAGATACTTACTGTTATTGGAATCTACCCTTAAGAATTCCCTTCTGCCGTTTCACTTGAGTTAGACCTAAGTGCTTTAAGACACACTAGGGGAAAGACGATCTTTCGTCAATCCCCAGGACAACCTTACTCTTAACCCAACAAGTACACTTTCCTCACATACACTTCCTTGGGTGGACTCACAACTGTCTAATCAACCCATGTGCACCACCTGCACACCATTTCCACCTAGTATGTCACTAAATTCCTAAGTTTCACAGTTTTACTAAACGCAGACCAAACTAACTATATGAAGCTTACAACTAGAGGTACTCCAAATATTCTTCCAACTGACCCATGATATTTACTGAAGGTCTACCATGATGTTAAAGGACTAAATCCAGAGAATCATATTTTTCCCCTAATTAATTAATATTTAATTTAATTTCTCCAAACATTTGCCAAGTGTGAAAATGAACATGAAGTGTAAGTAAATCTTATGATATGGCTCTCCAAAAATTATGATAAATCTATGGTGACAAAATAACCTCAGAAACAGCATATCATATTTTTACAGTAAGAAATTCTCCTTTAATTTAATTATTTATCATCTATCCAAAATCATAGTTTTACGAAGAAACTACCAAAAAGATCAACACTAAAATTATGGGAAAAATACCACACTCTTGTATTCAACAGAAAAGGCTACTGACTAAGTTTCAGGATTTAAGAAAATCATTTTCTCACTAATAAAATAAATTAAGAAAACCTCAAATTAAATGAACTGTGAAGTAGCCTACTGATTTAAGTCTTCAAAAATTCTATAAAAATTTACAGAGCCTCCTAATGTTCTGAAAGGTCCTATAACCAAATTTGCACAATTTAACAATGAGTTTTGGACCCTCAAATATTTTTCTTAAGTCTAAATCAAAATAGGTGCCTTGTGAAAGAAGTACTGATTAAATCATATAATAAAATTCACAAAAAATTTCAGAGGTCTAAACCATGATTATAAGGGCACCACCAAAGTTTCATCATCATCCAAGACTTTTTAAGCATGTAAAGGTTTCTTTTAAGAAGTTTCCCTAAAGGGGTTATGCCCTAATTCAAAGGGAATATTGGCTCCAAAAATTCTTATAAAATTACCCAGTGCCTATCTACCCTCTATAAGCTATCCACCAAGTTTCATAACCACTCATGGACATTTGACCCCATGTCCTTCACAAGGTCCTATATGCACACCTAGGGCTAAAACTAGTGTCCTAGGGCATAACCACCTCCACACCACCCCATATCACTCATGGAGGTGTTTTAGGAGATCCTAAGCCAGTGGCCAAGGTTTAACCTCATGGTGAGGAGATTTGACCACAATACCACTAGACAAACACCATGCCCTAATTTTGACTTAATTAGACCCAACTTAGGTTAGCCAATTTCCAAACTAAATCAGTCCCAATTGGGCTGAGATTTTTACCAGGGTCATGTGACGACCCCAAGAAGCACCCACCAAAATTTGGAGGGCATTGGAGGTCATTTGACCCACTAATTAATTTAAATTTAATTTATGAAATTATTACAAAAACCTTAGAAAAAGGTTCTCCTAAAATTCCCATCTTTTGGTATGATGTGTGAGTAGGTGTAAATAGCCTATGTTTTAAATATCAAGGCCATAGCATTTACCAGTAAAAAGTTATGCAAGAAAGAGTGACTGCCCTACCCTAGGGACCAGTCCCACCAAAATGGCACTACAGGGAGCTACAGTACTTCTTTTGGGCTGAAACAAATTTGAAAATGAAATAGACTTCCAGGGCTACAAAAGTCTGTCTCATACAGGTTTTCAGATTTGGCCTCTAAGGCCTCCATTTTTCTGTTTCAAAAACATATAGTTCTGAGTAAGTAACTAACATAAAATATTAGCATTTATTATATCATAATTTTTTTGACAGATTTTGGACGTTCCAGATTACGTCTTCCTCATCAAGCCAACAGCCATTATTTCCCTTTCCTGAAGCTTTTCCAAACCATCTTGTCGGCGATCCGACCACCTTCCCGGCCGTCCACCGCCACCACCACC
Organism: Dactylorhiza incarnata; assembly: GCA_033032865.1. Classification (NCBI taxonomy): domain Eukaryota; kingdom Viridiplantae; phylum Streptophyta; class Magnoliopsida; order Asparagales; family Orchidaceae; genus Dactylorhiza; species Dactylorhiza incarnata. Next base: position 1,940,965 of record JAWHQI010000175.1, on the reverse strand, counting down.
TCCTTTGAGGTGGTGGCCATCGTTTGGCGGTGGTTTGCCGGCCGGAGGTGGCCGGAATAGTGTTTTAGGGGAGGGGGAAAAAGCTCTAAAACGTGCCTTTTGGGAAGCTCGATCCAAGGCCATTTTGGCTCGAATCAAGGCCCAATCGAATTCAGATCTACGCACTAGGGGAGGAGAAGGGGATCGGACCTGAATTGGTGCAGAGTTCCTTGTGGATCTTGGGTTCACCATGGGAGCTCGGGGAGCTTTTGGAGCCATGTCAATCCGAGCCTAGAGTGCACAATCCTTTCGGGAAAGTTGGGGGTTTCACTCCTCTCACTCTTTTGAAGATGTTAGAGGCCTTGATTGGGAGAGGGGGAGGTTACAACCATGAATGCCATTGATGGCCATCAAGGTAATTTCGGTTTTGGCTTGGGGGAGATGAATAGGTAATCAATCCAGCCGGGGGAAGGCTGGAAACTTCTCCTCTCCCCAAGAGGAGATGAATGGTGCCATTATTGGAGGAGATGGGAGGTTTCCTCTTCCTCTCCATTAACTCCCCCTTCCTTCTCTCTCTTTCAAATTAGGGCTTTCTCTCTCCTGGCCGAATTTCCTAAAATTGAATGGTTGATTCAGTAATTACCAACCCCATCAGGTGGTGTACCACCTCAATTGAGTCTAACCCAAGTGGATTGGGCTTGATTAGGTCAAAATAGGTCATTTTGACCTAAATTTAGGGTGAAGTTGACTTTGGTCAATTTGACCGTTTGGGTTGGCCCCAATGGGTGGGTAGTGACCCATTGGTCTCTCTTAAGGGTTAGGAAGGTCTAGATATGGTCAATTTGGCAAGGTGGAGGCCAATTGATCCACAATAGGGCAATTTGACTAAAATAGGGCTAGAGTTGACTTTGGTCAAATTGGCCAAATTGGTGGCCCCATGGTGGGGGTTTTTAGTCCATTGGGTCCCTAATATCCTTATAAGGGTAGGGGCAAGGTCAATTTGGCATGGTGGAGGTCAATTGACCCTAATTAGGCTACTTTGACCAATTGGGGGTTAGGATTGACTTTGGTCTCTTTGGTTGACCCCAATGGGTCATTGATGTTAAAATTTTTGATTGAACCGTTTAGGAGTAAGCAAGAGTTGTATCAACAAGAGTTATAGCCAAACAACCACAATGCCAAAACAGCAACACAAGAAATCTTTATTGAAATAGAACTGCTTTACAATGCGAGGCATACATGGCGAGACATGATTCATAAGAATCACGGAGATGAGAAGAACAAGCACACCAAAAAACAGAAACCAGCGGTCTGCCAGAAAGAGACCGCTCGGACTGCAACAAAGGCACAGGTCGCCCGGCTTGTTCTGCTGTACTCCCAGACCGCTTGCACAGTCAGACCGCAGAAACACCTTGAGACCGCGTGAACAGAAACAGACAAACTGCACTGCCAGACCGCAATCCCAGACCGCACGAACTGAAGCTTATTGGAACAAAGAACAGAAGCTGTTGCCAGACCGCAACTCAGACCGCCTAACCGCTGAAGGTCGCCTGATCACTGAGTCCGCTGCAAACAGCACAAGAACACAATAACCCAGTTCGCTGACAGATCGCAGACGAACTGTTTATTCAAGCCACCGGAAATCACCAAGGAAGGAGACCGCACCCTACTGACCGCAAACCTGCGAACACAACAAAGGTTAACTCGCATCCAAGTCACGCGAACTCAAACTTGAGACCGCAAGAAATAATCCGGGCTCTGGTTCTTACAGTTCTTGTTAGGAATGACAGGCCATGCACCCCTATTTATAGGCGGGTGGACGGATGTCGCCACCACACAAACCGGGATACAGTCACCACCCATCAGATCGCGAACGGTCTCAAAAGATAGACCGCGCGAACACAGCACTTGAACAAAATTCAGTCCAAGACCGAAAATAGCAGCAAGCCGCGCACAAGCCGTGCGAACACAACGATCACCCTTCCTGAGATCGCCAACACAGAGAAGCAACTGGCCGACTTGAATCAAGTCGCCAGAACAACACAACCAAGCCGCCCGGTCACAGCAGTTAGCCAGGAACAGACCGACTAGAACAAGACCGGAAACAACCCGCAACAGGTCGCCAGAACCAGCGACCAAACCCAAGAAGCAAGCTGGCCGATCACACCAAATCGCCAGAACCAAACCGCCAGAGCACCAGCGCAGACCGCGCGGTCTCTGCGGTCTCCAGCCTTCAGACCGGCCGGACTCCTTTCCACTCCACTTCAACAAATTTCAACAATTGATGCTCTAAGGGACCCTCCAAAGGGTTAGGTGTGCCATGGTGGGGTCAAAGGGTCAAGATGAGGCCCTAAAGTCCAATCCTAAGTTTGGTAACTGGAAATTGCTATTTGTAGACCAAGGTGCTCTTCTCCTTCAAGCCTAAGGCCAAGTGATCTCTTCAAGCTTCCTAGGGTTTTGTCATGACCTAGTCATGACAAAACCATTATAGGGGTCTAGTTGTTTGGGGGATGTTACAACCTTAGGGCCTTTGCTTTTACCATTGTACGGTTCAATGAAAGAATAGGAGGGTCTTTCATGATACCCTTTGGGATGATAAGGAATGGTTCTCCCAAACCTTTTGTTTTGATGCTTTGTATGAGTATAGAATATATCTAAATGCAATAGATCAGCATAGTGTCTTATTATCTTAGATTTTGTTTTTACTTTTAGGTGATTGTCATTTGACTTCTCTAAATTGTTCTTTCCTAAAGGTTCTTCTTTCTTATTCAGATGGATTTTGTTGGGTTTATTTAACCTATCTGAATAACTAGCAGCCTTGCTCTTAATTGATGCACTCTTCTCACTGGGTTGATGATCACTAGGTCTTACAAAGGAAACTGGATTTTTCCAGGCAAGTTTCCTAGGTGCTTCTGAGCTGGTGGAGCGCTCTGCTCCTAACCCTAAGTGGTTAAATCTCATAGAGAGATTTTCAGTGATGTCTTTGAGCTTCTGACTCCTCCCATTGAGTGAGTCCTCAAAAGCCTTTGCCTTTGCTAGCACTTCTTGTAAATTTGTATTTTCTTCTCTAAGTTTAATCAATTCTAGCTCTTTATCATTAATTTTATTTGTTAGTTTTTGATTTATTAGATGCATTTCATCTTTCTTAAGGTTCTCTAGTTCAGTTCTAGCAATGTTTAATTCTTTTTCTACCCTAAGATGTTCAATGCAAAAATCTTTAAAACAAGTTTTGAAATCATCAGAAGTGAAGTCAAATTCATCAAAAACTGATACCTGGTCATCTTCATCATCTGATGCCATACCAAGAGCCATCATGTAGGCTGCTACTGCTTCTTCTTCTTCATCATCACTCTCTGATGATGATAAACTCTCTTCCACTTCTGAAACACTCCAGGTTTCAGCAATAAAACCCTTTGCTTTCTTCTTGTCCTTCCCTCTGGAGGACTTCTTCTTCTTCTTCTCACCTTTAGTGATGCTCCTATTCCTTTGCTCTTGAGGGCACTCAGGAGCAATATGCCCTGGCTTGTTGCAGGTAAAGCAGAGGATCTCCTTCCTTGGAGTCTTATCATATCTAGGATTTGAGTCTCTATCCCTTCTCCTTGAGTCTTCGGTCTTCACCCACTTCTTGAATCTCCTTGCTAGGAGATTGAACATCTCATCTTCTGGAGTAGAGGGCTCTCCTTCAGTAGCTTTCAGAGCTAAGTTCCTTTGGACAGGAGCTGGAGTAGTTTCCCTCTCTTCTGACTCAGCCCTGGTCTTCAGTAGCATCTCATAGGACTTAAGCTTTCCTAGTAAAGCTTCAGTGGAGATCTCTCTATGGCATCTGGATTCTCTGATTGCCCAGGTTCTTGAATCCCATGAGCTAGGGAAGCACATAAGGATTTTATCATTGATCTCACTTAGAGATATCTCCTTGCCTAAGCCTCTGAGCGCATTAATAATGATGTTGAATCTGTCATACATAGCAGCAACAGATTCTTCAGCCTTATTTTGAAAGTTCTCATACTAGGATATGAGAAGGGACTTTCTGTCCTTCCTTTCATCAGCACTTCCTTCAACCATTGTGGTGAGGGAATCCCTGATTTCTTTTGTTGATTGGCATTCAGCAACCTTCTGGAAAATATCATCTGACATTGTTGAAACCAGAATATTCATGGACTTGGCATCACATGCCTTGACCTTCTTCTCAGCCTCTGTCCATTCCTTTCTTGGGACAGCCTCAGTTGTTGAGGTTTCTTCTTCCTTTTGTCTGAATGGAGCAGGAGGACCTGTGAGAAAAACATTATATATGTCTTCATCAATTGAATTCATATACAGCCTTATCCTGGCCTTCCAGAGTGTGAACTTATTTAAGTTACACACTAGGGGTCTTGTGGAAGCATAATCCTTAGTACTCATTTTCTTTATAAAATATTTTTATAGCAAAGAAATAAGAGTCGGAGGTCTTTTTGATCAAGGTGTTAACCTCTTAATGATCAACCTGCCTCTGATACCAATTAAGAGTACACAGTGTGCCTCTGAGAATCCTATAGAGGAGGTGAATAGAGATTTAAATTTATTTCTACCCTAAATGTGAAAACAATAAACTTAACTAAGGATTTATGCTGAACAAGAACACAGGTAGATTAAGGTGCAAGAAATAATAGAAAGAACTTGGGACAACACAGAAAATTGACAAACCAGAAGACACAAAGATTTTTTATAGAGGTTCCCCAAAATGTGGGTACTCCCCTCTTCTACCACTTGGTAGGGATGCACCACAGTGCCTGAGTCTTTTGATAAGGAGACTCTTAGAACCACTGATCTTTTGACAAGGAGATCATGAACCACCAGATCTTTTGATAAGGAGATCTTGAACCACTGAATCCTTTGAAAAGGGATTAATAAAACTCTTTTACAGAATGAGAAGAAGGAGAAGAAAGAGGGTTGTAGGAATTCTGTTCTCAGAATTCTTGAGAGGACTGTATAAAGAACAGCCTATTATGTTCCACAGAATCTGCTCTTGATTAGCCCCTGCTTTAGATAGTGATGAATTGTAGGTGCTTTGTATGTCAGATCCTTTGTGCTTCTGCTGATTAAGATCTGGCTGCTATGAGATTGTGATGATGAGCAGCTTTCAAATCCTCTATTCTATAGATGAAGATCAGCAGAGCTTTTCTTTTCTTTTCTCTTTTCTGTGTTAGGGTTCCTGAGAGAGAGAGAGAGAGAGAGAGAGAGAGAGAGAGAGAGAGAGAGAGAGGAAGAGGAAGCCCCAACAAGAAGAAGAACAACTGATTGTGATTAATGCTCTGTTTGTTTCTGTCTTCTCTTCTCCTTTTATTCTCTCTATTCAATTTCAAATTTCTTTCCCTTTCTGGTATGCCTTGAAAAGGTAATCTTCTGATGGCATTCTCTTTCTTTCCTCTTTAATTCTCGGCCCATTCACCTACAAGGAATATATTTCCAAGAAACCTTTTGTGTCCTTCTTTAATGCTCCTTTCTATTTCAGGCAATTATTGAGCCGTTGGGGAACGGTCTTGAAGGATGTGGGCCATGAAACATGGATCGGAGAGACAGCTGAAAAGATATACTTTTACAGACTGTATTCGACGTAGCGTTGAATTCATTTCTTCTCTTATCGACGTAACTTTGAGTTCTTGTAGAAGTAGCTTCGATTTCATCTCAGCTCTGATTGAACTCTGCTAGTTGACATTACGTCGACATCTTATCGACGAGTACTTCGAGTTGATCTGTATGGCTCTGAACTTCATCTTCTGCGTCTAGATGAAGTCGACGTTGCGTCAACTTTAGATGGCTTCGACATATGACATCTTCTGCGTCGAGTTGAAGTAGAAGCCGCGTCGACTTCACTAGTTACTCTGACAAGTCCCTGACCTCTACGTCGATATCTATTCGACGTAACGTCGACTTGAGTCACTTCAATAGAAGGGTTGATCCACTTGGACTTCTAGTCAGAGCAGCGTCGATATGGACTCGATGTTGCGTCGAATTCTATTCGACGCAAATATTAACTTAGCCCAATTTTGTTTCCCTTGATCTGGTCCTGATACCCTATGTTGAGTATGACATCCTAAGACATCTAATGACCAGATTACCCTCACTTTACAATGGGTAATTTACTCCTAGAGGATAAAATCACTTTTAGTTAATTTGTTAAGTTAAATCAAGGGTTTTTCCCAACATATATGATATAAAAGTAGCTGAGAAAGAAAGGGGGGATTAGATTAGAATATAAACTAACACTCCTCCTTAATCTTATCCCTGTAATTCTCTATGTTGAAATCGGCGTCGTGGATAACTCCTATATTCCTCTGGAAAACTTGGAATTGTTCAGCCGATAGTGCCTTTGTCATTCCATCAGCGAGCTGATCCAGGCTGTTACAGTAGTATAGTGTCACCTCCTTCTCCTATACAAGTTCCCTGACAAAATGGTGCTTGATTTGAATATGTTTTGTGCGGTTGTGAAGAACTGGGTTTTTGCTAATCGAAATTGCGGAAGTGCTATCGACCATGAGAGTAATAACATGCAGTTCTTCCTATTTCAAATTGGATAGTAAGTAATTTAGCCACACACCTTCCTTCACTGCTTCACCCACTGCGATATATTATGCCTCTGCGGAAGACAAGGCGACACTCTTCTGCTTCCTTGAGCTCCACGAAATTGTCATTTGTTCCAGCTGAAATAGGAAGTCGCTCGTACTCTTGCGGTCATCTGCGTTTCCGGCCCATTCGCTATCTGAGTATCCAATTATGCCTTCTTCTTTCCCTTCTTTTCTCTTAATGAGGAAACCAAACTCTCTGGTTCCTTGTAAGTACCGTAGGATGCGCTTCACAGCTTTTAAATGGCTGGTCCTTGGATCGATAGCATATCTTGATACTATGCCCACAGAGTGTTCGATGTCGGGTCTACTGTTAGTTAAGTAGATAAGGGCACCAACAACACTTCTATACATTTCTTCACTGACCTTCTCTTCCCCGTCATTTCTCTGCAGCTTGTCACCTGTTTCCATGGGAGTGTTGGTGGGCTTGCAATCCTGCATATTAAAACGTTGCAAGAGTTCTCCAACATATTTTTGTTGGTGTAGGAAAATCGAATTTGGGGTTGGCACAATTTGCAGTCCAAGGAAGTATCGCATGACCCCCAAATCACTCATTTCAAACTCTCGTTTCATGATGGCTTTGAACTCTTCTATCAGCTGTAAGGATGATTCAGTGACCAGCAAGTCGTCAACATAGATACATACAATTACAAAGCTATCATGAGAAGGGTGTTTGACATACAATGATGCTTCATAAGGGCTTCTTCCTTCAAGTAAGTGTCAATCCTGTCATTCCACGTGATAACTTCCCAAAAGGAAGTTATTTCCCTACTTATTTTATTCTAATTTTCATTAAAAAGAGAAAAATAATCCCCAATTATACTAAATATGTTTAAATATCTTATTAATCAATATTGGACTAATTACGGTCATTTTCCATGGTTTTCTATCAAAGATTGGTCAAAGGATTCAAGTTGGGGAAGCAATGGATCATTTATTGCTGATGCAGAAAATAAGTTGCAACGCCAAAAATTAGTAGGTTGCAACGTGGCGGCGAAATTCAGATTTTGAATTTTAAAAGTGGCGCCTATTTGAAATTCCAAAGGAGGCATCCCTTCAGTTTTGGAAAGGAAGTTATGAGCACGAAATTAAAGGAGAGAGGGGGCGAATATTCAAAAGGAGAACGAGGAAAAAAGAAGGAAGGAGATTTTCGGCTAGGGAAAAGGAGGTCTTCTTCTTCTTCAAGGAGATTTTCGGCTAGGGCAGAGGAGGTCTTCTTCTTCTTCAAGGAGATTTTCGGCTAGGGCAAAGGAGGTCTTCTTCTTCTTCAAGGAGAATTTAGGCTAGGGCTTGGAGAAGGGGACTCGAACCAGCACTAAGGAGATAGATCTGAACCTAAAAACATTCCTACATCGTTTTGATTTCCGGAATCATGTCTAGTAAGATCTACTTCGATTTGTGGTTTCTCTCTTCCTTCATGAACTAAATTCCTAAGTCTTGCATGTGTGGAGTACCTTAGTTGTGATGATGACTTGATTTTCATTTATAATTTGTGAATGTATTGATGTGATCTTTATTAAATTTATGATCTATTCTTGGGGTTTTGGTTTAAGTTTCATCTTTAAAGTGCTTGGCAAAAATTCGAGAGATGAGTCGGGCTAGATGAACGTTTATTCGCACGGCGATATTCGAGAGAGGAGTCGTGTAGTTTTTAACCAAACTTCCGTATTTATACTTCATCGCGAGATTCGAGAGAGGAGCGTTGAAAGTGTATCAAAAATCTTAATATAATTCCAAGAGAGAGAGAGATCTCCTCTTGAATTAGCAACCGTGGTTCTAGCACTTCATGTTATTTTAATCTCATCTAAGTTGGAGACGACTAGAGGATTTTGGAATAAACGGATAATGGAGATCGAGAGATAAAGTTATCCATTTTAGAATCGTTGCAAGAGAATCATTAATACTTCATAAATTATCACTTTTGTTGGTTGTCATCATAACAAGGGAAAATCACATATGAGACTATCTTTCCAAGCGAGTAAAAAAAAGTAATTAATTTAAGTAACCGTAACTAGAATTGTAGTTGTTTTCTTTTGCACTATTTAAGTTTTTCTACCAATCATTATTACTTGCTTGAATTTAGAGAAAAGGCAGAATTAATATTTGTGAGCGCTAAGTTAAGCACTTCCTCGTGGGAACGATCACTTTCTCATTATTTTATTACTTGTACGACACGTGCACTTGCGTATTTATATGCACCTATCACGGGCGTATCAAGTTTTTGGCGCCGTTGCCGGGGAGGCGCGCTAATTTAGTGTTTTATTTCTCGCAATATTTGTGAAACCTTAGTACTTAGAGATCAAGCATTTGTTTGTTCGTTTTAGTTTACTTGAATATTTGAGTATTGTTAGGTGTATGTCCAAGTATAGGCAAGTAGAATTATTGCCGTTGAATTCTGAAATTGAGCATACCTGTAGACAAAATAGGAGAGACTTTAGAGCTGTCAATATTATTCATCCTGCGATGGATATCCCTCCACCAAATAATGTTAATAATAATGATGGTCAGGTTGATCAAAATGCCCAACCGCCAGCACCACCACGTATGACTTGTCACGATTATAACACACCTCTAAGGGGAGGTTTGCACTTCAGCATTGCTCGACCAGCAATTGCTGCTAACAATTTTAAAATGGATCCACTAATTACGCAACAAGTGCAAAACAATAAGTTTGGGGGTCTAGGACATGAAGATGCAAATTCCCACTTACGAACCTTCTTAGCAATTTGCGATATGTTTAAGTTCAATGGAGCATCGGAAGATGCAATCCTGTTGAGAGCATTTCCGTTCTCCTTAGAGGGTAGAGCTAAGGATTGGTTAGACTCGTTACCACATGAGTGTATCACCACATGGGACGAACTAGTCGATAGGTTCCTGAACAAATATTTTCCACCCTCTAAGACTGCAAAACTGAAAAGAGATATCACGACTTTTTTACAAGGTAACGGGGAAACTCTTTACGACGCATGGGAGCATTTTAAAGAGTTGTTGAGAAAATGTCCTCATCATGGGTTACACCAACACCAGCAAGTGTCCACATTTTACAATGGGCTGCAAACTGCAACCATGATTTTAGTCGATGGAGCCGCTGGGGGCTCATTAATGAAAAAGTATCCTGAAGACGCGTATGCTATTTTAGAAGACTTGACATCTAATAATTATCAAGCATATGAGAGGCAAACTAATAGTAATCCAGCGTGAGTCCATCAGGTGGACCAAATCACTTCTTTGGCCGCTCAGATGGCATCGCAGTTCAATTTAATTAACAAAAGATTAGATTCACTCTCAACCCATACAACTAGTGCCCCGCTCACAGTTGAACAACTAAATCAAATAACTGAAGAAGCAAATTATGTGGGAGGGCAACCAAGACAAATTCCGCCTGGATTTGCCAATCATTATCACCCCGAGTGGCGAAATCATCCAAATTTCTCCTGGAAGTATAATCAAGGGATGAGTCAACCACAAGGTTTTAATCAAAATATGAATCGACTACCTATCAATAACAACTCTCAACCCCAACAAGTAAACCAAAGGAAGGTGACTGATGAGTTTATCTTAGGCATGTTTCAAAAGTATGACTCAAAAATGGTAGGAATAGAATCAACGTTAAGATCACTAGAAACTACTATGGGCCAACTTGCAAATTCATTAAGTCAAAGGCCCATTGGAACTCTACCTTCTGATACCACACCCAATCCAACAAAAGATAATCATAATAATCATTGCAAAGCAATTGCACTAAGGAGTGGTGTAGAGATCCCAAGTGGGGAGGGGTTGCTTGAGAAAGTTGGGGAAGAAGAGACGAGTAAGAAGCCAAGTGAGTCGAGCATATTAGAGAAGGACGAGTTGGTTGAAAAAAATGAGGTGGAAGTGAAACAAAAAGAGAAACTAAATCAAAAGAAAGAAGTAGTATATCCACCATCCCCATTTCCGGCTAGACTTGTTAAATCCAAACTTGACACACAATTCCAAAAGTTTATGGAGATTTTCAAAAAGTTAACTATAAATATCCCATTTGTTGAGGCTCTTGAGCAAATGCCAAGTTATGCCAAGTTTATGAATGATATCTTGGCAAAGAAAAGAAAGTTTGTTGATAAAGAGATAGTGGCGTTGACTGAGGAGTGTAGTGCTATATTGCAGAAGAAGTTGCCACCCAAGCTTAAGGACCCCGGTAGCTTCACAATTCCTTGTTCTATCGGTTTAAACTTTGTTGGGAGAGCTCTATGTGACCTTGGGGCGAGCATTAATCTGATGCCTTTATCTATCTATAAGAAGTTTGGTTTAGGGGAGATCACACCTACATCTCTGACTCTACAGTTGGCCGATAGGTCTCTAGCATTTCCCAAGGGAATTGTAGAGGACGTATTGGTTAAGGTGGATAAATTCATTTTCCCCGCCGATTTTGTGGTACTTGATATGGATGAGGACAAGGATGTCCCCATCATTCTTGGTAGACCATTCTTGGCCACCGAACGAACACTCATTGACGTCCAGAAGGGTGAGCTTACGATGAGAGTTAATGATGAGAATGTGACATTCAACATCCTCAAGGCTATGAAATTTCTGGATGATAAGGAGGAGTGCTTTTCTATTGAGGAAGTGAATGCACCTACACGTATGATGTATGATGAGAATGATTGGGAGCGTAAAATCCTGAGTGTGTTAACAAATGAAGAAATAGAAGAGGACCCAGACTTAACGGAAACTGTAGAAGCTTTAAGTATTTATGAGCATATACCAAATGCTAACATGTTTGAGTTAATAAGTAGACCAAGTGAGTCTAAGATCATGAAGCCTTCTATTTCAGAGCCGCCTACACTTGAATTGAAACCGCTACCCGAAAACTTAAAGTATGTTTTTCTAGGTAAGGATAACACATTACCGGTTATTATTGATGCATCTTTAGTTAAGGAAAATGAAGAGAAATTGCTTGAGGTTCTCCGTGAGTATAAAGGAGCAATAGGGTGGACCATTGCAGATATTAGAGGGATAAGTCCCTCAATTTGTATGCACAAAATTCTTTTAGAAGAAGAAGCAAAAGAGTCAGTTGAACACCAACGAAAACTTAGCCCACCAATGAAAGAAGTGGTCAAGAGGGAGATAATCAAATGGTTGGATGCGGGTATTATTTATCCTATCTCCGACAGCCGGTGGGTAAGTCTTGTTCAATGTGTGCCAAAGAAGGGGGGCATTACGGTAGTTCAGAATGAGAGCAACGAGTTGATCCCCACTAGAACGGTAACTGGATGGCGGATTTATATGGATTATCGAAAGTTGAATAAAGCGACTAGGAAAGATCATTTCCCACTTCCATTTCTCGATCAGGTTCTTGATAGGTTAGCAGGAAATGAGTATTTCTGTTTCTTAGATGGTTACTCGGGGTATAATCAAATTATGGTAGCTCCCGAGGATCAGGAGAAGACTACCTTCACCTGTCCTTTTGGGACATTTGCATTTAGGAAAATGCCCTTTGGATTGTGTAACGCTCCTGGCACATTCCAGCGATGCATGATCGCTATTTTTACTGATTTGATTGATGAGGGGATCGAGATCTTTATGGATGATTTTTCAGTATTTGGGAGATCATTTGATGAATGTCTGAAAGTGTTGAAGAAAGCTTTGGATAAGTGCATTCAAACCAATTTGATCCTAAATTGGGAAAAATGTCACTTTATGGTTAAAGAAGGAATTGTTTTAGGACACAAGGTGTCAAAGAAGGGATTGGAAGTAGATCGTGCAAAGACAGAGGTTATAGAGAAATTGCCTCCACCAACTAATGTTAAGGGAGTGCGAAGTTTTTTAGGACACGCCGGCTTCTACCGTCGTTTCATTAAGGATTTTTCTAAAATCTCTAAGCCACTAAGTCATTTATTAGAAAAAGATTCACATTTTAACTTTGATGAGGAATGTCTGGCCGCCTTTCATTCTTTGAAGCAAAGTCTGATTTCTTCACCCATTATTATTTCACCCGATTGGTCTTTACCATTCACCATTATGTGCGATGCTAGCAACTTTGCTGTGGGCGCAGTTTTAGGACAGGTGCGTGACAAGGTCTCTCACACAATCTACTATGCTAGCAAGACGTTGATTGATGCACAAGTAAACTACACAACTACCGAGAAGGAGTTATTAGCAGTCGTTTTCGCTTTTGACAAATTTTGATCCTACTTGGTAGCCTCTAAGGTGATTGTTTATACGGACCATGCAGCAATTCGATTTTTAGTGGAGAAAAAGGACGCGAAACCTAGACTGATTAGGTGGGTTCTCCTCTTGCAAGAGTTCGACTTAGAGATTAAAGATCGTAAGGGAGCGGAGAATCCGGTAGCAGACCACCTATCACGTTTAGAGTATGAGTGTGAGAAAGATGCAAAGATAGAGATTAGAGAGAATTTTCCTGATGAGAGGTTGCTGGCAATATCTGAGGCGAGTATGCCATGGTATGCAGACATTGTGAACTACATAGCGAGCAATGTTTTTCCCCCAGACATGGACTATCAACGAAGAAAAAGGTTTCTCCACCAGGTGAAATCTTACATCTGGGATGATCCGCATCTATTTAAGATTTGTGCTGACCAAGTGATCCGCAGATGCATCCCCGAGGTAGAAGTACAAGGTATCCTAGCGAAATGTCATGCTTCACCTTATGGTGGACACTTTATGGGAGAGAGATCAGCAATAAAAGTCCTAGAGGCTGGTTTCTATTGGCCAACACTATTTAAGGACGCTTATAGGTTCGCAAAATGTTGTGATAGATGTCAAAGAACGGGAAACATCAATCGAGGGGATAGCATGCCACTGACTAATATTCTAGAGGTGGAGGTTTTCGATGTGTGGGGAATAGATTTCATGGGCCCATTTGTAAACTCAAATGGAAATCTTTATATACTTTTAGCTGTGGATTATGTCTCGAAGTGGATAGAAGCTATAGCCACACCGAAGAATGATGCTAAGGTTGTTCTAAAATTTCTTAAGGCTAATATTTTTTTTAGATTCGGTACACCCAGAGCCATAATAAGTGACAGTGGAGCACACTTTTGTAATACTCAATTTAAATCGCTCCTACGAAAATATGGAGTCACTCACAAAGTCGCCCTTGCGTACCATCCTCAAACAAATGGTTTGGCTGAAGTTTCTAATAGAGAGATAAAATCAATCCTAGAAAAAACGGTAAGCGCAACTCGTAAGGATTGGTCACAAAAACTAAACGAGGCATTATGGGCTTATAGGACGGCATTTAAAACCTCGATAGGCCTAACCCCATATAAAATGATCTATGGCAAATCTTGCCATCTTCCCATCGAATTGGAGCACAAAGCATATTGGGCAATAAAAAGGTTGAATTTCGATCTCCAAGAAGCGGGCAAGAACAGACTTTTTCATTTGAACAAATTGGAAGAAATCAGATCTAACGCGTATGAAAATGCTAGGTTGTACAAGGAAAGAACGAAGAAATGGCATGATTTGAGGTTGCGAAGAAAGGAGTTCAAAAAAGGGCAACTCGTCCTCCTGTATAACTCACGACTGAGATTATTCCCCGGAAAGTTGAAGTCACGATGGTCTGGACCTTTTCGGGTGGAGGAGGTACATCCATTTGGAGTTATCACGATTTGTAATGAGAGAGATGGATCCAAGTTTAAAGTAAATGGACAAAGGTTGAAAGAATATTATGAAGGTAGTGACCAGCGCGAGGCGATGGTGTTAACTTTCAGTTGAAAATGAAATATGGAAAGCGTCCGGCCGGGACGTTCTAAACGAGGCGCTAGGTGGAAGGCAACACACCATCTTTGTTATTTTTCTATCATTTTTAGTTTGTTTTGTTTGTTTTATGTTTGTTTGTATCAATTGGAGGACAATAGGTGATGGAAGAGAGAAAATCTACATCGGAAATCAAAATAAAAAAATGGTATGAGAATGCAAAGTGGATCTTGGTAGCAAATAATTTTAGAAAGGAAATATTCCAGATTTTAGGTCGCAACGCACAAATTTCGCACGTTACAACGTGCTAGCCTCGGTGGCAGCTTTAAATTCTGGCAGTTTGAATTCCGCGTTGCAACGCAATATTTTTGCACGTTACAACAAGTTAGCCTCGGTGGTAGCTTTAATTTCTGGCAGTAAGATTTTCCGCGTCACAACGCAAAAATTTTGCACGTTACAACATGCTAGCCTCGGTGGTAGTTTTAATTTCTGGCAGTTTGAATTCCGCGTTGCAACGCATAAATTTTGCGCGTTACAACTTGTTAGCCTCGGTGGTAGTTTTAATTTCTGGCAGTTTGAATTCCGCGTTGCAACGCATAAATTTTGCGCGTTACAACTTGTTAGCCTCGGTGGAACAACGCATAATTTTTTTCTTATTTTTGCGCGTTACAACGCATAAATTTTGCGCGTTGTAACGCATAAATTTTGAATTCCGCATTGCAACGCATAAATTTTGCGCGTTACAACGCATAAATTTTTCTTATTTTCGGACAATATTTCCGTGAAATTAGTGCTGTGATGTTTGCATATTTTAATTTTATAGCCCATTACATTGCATTCCATTACTTTAGTTACTTGAAAGGTTTTGCTAAGATATGGCTCCATCCAATATCCATTGCTAACGTTAGAATCTCTAAATTAAAAGCTACTTTATCAGGGTTATGCTTGTGTTTGGTTTTGTGAAGTTATTTGCAGATCCTCTGAACTACTGGGCTATGATTCGACCGAAGCACTCATGGACTATGAATTCTTTGGAAGGTGGCTATGCAACATGCAGAAAAATATGAGGGGAGTATTTGTTTTACATTATTCCTATTTCTTTCATCGTAAAATTGTCAATTATTTCCTCTTTTATATCTTCACTGAGTTCATTACTAGGGACTAGCAATGTTTAAGTGTGGGGGTGGTTAGAGTGCAACCCCTACTGCTTGGATAAGGACTTATTTATTTATATATGTGAACTCAATAACTCCGTCTTTGTTTTTGCAATTTAACCTATAGGACATTCTTGTTATCCAATGATAATCGAGTGGTATGGCCGATTAATCAAACGATTTCAGTCACAGAATTTGAAATTAGTGAGAATTTTTTTTTGGTAAAGCGCTCTTAAGTCTGATTTAAGCACAATTTTCCTTGAAAGATTTTACTTCAAAACCTAGCTTTTGATATGGCTTTCTAAAATATTATGGGAATGGGTGAGTAAGAACTGAGTTAGCGATGTTGGCTGAAGCTTGGGTTTATGTAGTTAAACCATTTTGACCCTCCACTACAATCTTTGTACTTGAACTCTTTTCATGTTGATACGTATTATTCCATGCTTACCTTCCCAACATTCTTATTAGTTACGTCTTAGTATATTAGCCATTTTATGGGTGTTTAATTAAAAAAAATGATTGAGATTCATAGTGATATGGGCCTAAGTATATGTATACATACCTGGAATGATCCCTACTATGCTAGCAAATTATAAATTATAAAAAAAAATTGCATCATAGTGATTATGTGGCCTGGGTATGTACACTTATACTTGGAATGATCCCTACTATGAATATATAAAAAAAAGTGAAAATGTCAATAAACCCCATGATTTGGTGAATTATTAAGATTATGAACTAAGGGAATGTCTTTCTGCTATCAACATCATCCTTGAACGCTTACCCAAGTCAATTCTACTCTCATTTGAACTACAGATCTTTGTGTAGGCTCAATCAATAATTTAGCTATTCTTATCCTTCCCTATGTTGCGGAGATCCAATGTTAAAAGATGTTTAGGAGTAACTAATTTTAAGGAAAAGCACACACAACACTTATGACTTTATTTGAGCTTTACCTTTCATTCGAGCTAATGGATTTGTGAATGATTGAATTCGTGTTGATTTATTGGCTTATCAGTTGAGTAAAGCGGATTTCATTAATATGCCTTAGTTAATTTGTTGTTAAGGATGTGTGATTATCTGAGTTTGCACAATTTCATCAGTTCTTTCAAGTTTTGAAGTTATTATTTTGTTGCTAGGGACTAGCAACTGACTAAGTGTGGGGGTGTGATAACTTCCCAAAAGGAAGTTATTTCCCTACTTATTTTATTCTAATTTTCATTAAAAAGAGAAAAATAATCCCCAATTATACTAAATATGTTTAAATATCTTATTAATCAATATTGGACTAATTACGGTCATTTTCCATGGTTTTCTATCAAAGATTGGTCAAAGGATTCAAGTTGGGGAAGCAATGGATCATTTATTGCTGATGCAGAAAATAAGTTGCAACGCCAAAAATTAGCAGGTTGCAACGTGGCGGCGAAATTCAGATTTTGAATTTTAAAAGTGGCGCCTATTTGAAATTCCAAAGGAGGAATCCCTTCAGTTTTGGAAAGGAAGTTATGAGCACGAAATTAAAGGAGAGAGGGGGCGAATATTCAAAAGGAGAACGGGGAAAAAAGAAGGAGGGAGATTTTCGGCTAGGGAAAAGGAGGTCTTCTTCTTCTTCAAGGAGATTTTCGGCTAGGGCAGAGGAGGTCTTCTTCTTCTTCAAGGAGATTTTCGGCTAGGGCAAAGGAGGTCTTCTTCTTCTTCAAGGAGAATTTCGGCTAGGGCTTGGAGAAGGGGACTCGAACCAGCACTAAAGAGATAGATCTGAACCTAAAAACGTTCCTACATCGTTTTGATTTCCGGAATCATGTCTAGTAAGATCTACTTTGATTTGTGGTTTCTCTCTTCCTTCATGAACTAAATTCTTAAGTCTTGCATGTGTGGAGTACCTTAGTTGTGATGATGACTTGATTTTCATTTATAATTTGTGAATGTATTGATGTGATCTTTATTAAATTTATGATCTATTCTTGGGATTTTGGTTTAAGTTTCATCTTTAAAGTGCTTGGCAAAAATTCGAGAGATGAGTCGGGCTAGATGAACGTTTATTCGCACGGCGATATTCGAGAGAGGAGTCGTGTAGTTTTTAACCAAACTTCCGTATTTATACTTCATTGCGAGATTCGAGAGAGGAGCGTTGAAAGTGTATCAAAAATCTTAATATAATTCCAAGAGAGAGAGAGAGATCTCCTCTTGTATTAGCAACCGTGATTCTAGCACTTCATGTTATTTTAATCTCATCTAAGTTGGAGACGACTAGAGGATTTTGGAATAAACGGATAATGGAGATCGAGAGATAAAGTTATCCATTTTAGAATCGTTGCAAGAGAATCATTAATACTTCATAAATTATCACTTTTGTTGGTTGTCATCATAACAAGGGAAAATCACATGTGAGACTATCTTTCCAAGCGAGTAAAAAAAAGTAATTAATTTAAGTAACCGTAACTAGAATTGTAGTTTTTTCTTTTGCACTATTTAAGTTTTTCTACCAATCATTATTACTTGCTTGAATTTAGAGAAAAGGCAGAATTAATATTTGTGAGCGCTAAGTTAAGCACTTCCTCGTGGGAACGATCACTTTCTCATCATTTTATTACTTGTACGACACGTGCACTTGCGTATTTATATACACCTATCACGGGCGTATCACCACGCTCGTGGTGCTTGACGCAAACCATACAAAGCTTTCTTTAATTTGTAGACCTTGTCTTCACTTCCCTCCACAATGAAGCCTCTGGCTGCTGCACGAACACCTCCTCCTGGAGCTCACCATTTAAAAAGGCGGATTTAACGTCCAATTGATGGATCTTCAGGCCGCGTTGCACAGCAAACGCAAGCAGCAATCTAATAGTCTCCATGTGCGCTACAGGGGCAAACGTCTCCGTAAAGTCCCTTCCAGGTTGTTGGGAATACCCCTTTGCGACAAGCCTGGCTTTGTGTTTCTCAACTTCTCCTTGTTCATTCATCTTTAACTTATATATCCATTTAAGACCAATTATGGTCTTGGAGGCTGGTTTGGAGGTTAGGTACCAATATCATTTTTGTGTATCATAGCCATTTCTTCATTCATAGCTTCAACCCACTTTGGTTGAGTTGCTGCCTCAGAGAATTTTATGGGTTCTTGACATATAAGTGCCACATTGCAAGATTGATATATATCAGTAATGTCGCGATATTTGGGAGGTGGAGATGATGAGTCACTGCCCTCCAGAGAAGGGTCATCTAAGGTACGTGGACTGGGCAGCTGTGGTTCACACACAGCATCCTCCACAGGGCTATGGAACAATTGACTTTGATCCTGGTCAATACCCCATTCAGTCCATCTTCCTTCCTCATCAAAAAGAACATCTCTACTGATGACTAGCCTCTGATTGACAGGATTGAAGAGTCTAAACCCCTTTGATTCTTGACTGTATCCCACAAAAATGTATTTCTCCCCTTTTTTTATCTAACTTGTCTTTAGAAGTATTTGTTTTCATGGCATATGCTAGGCTTCCAAAGACTTTGAGATGGGATAGAGAGGGTTTGATCTTGCGCTATGCTTCATATGGGGTAGTATCCTGCAAGGCCTTTGTGGGAGCTATGTTCAGAATATACACGGATGTGCTCATGGCCTCTCCCCAGAATTGTTTGGGTAGCTTCTTTTGGCAGAGCATACTATTTCCCATCTCAACTACCGTGCAGTTTATCCTCTCCACAACCCCATTCTGCTGAGGTGTGTGAGGAACAGTCAGCTGCCTTTTAATTCCATGTAACTCACAAAAGGAATTGAATTCATTGCTGATGAATTCCCCTCCTCTGTCTGTGCGGAAGGATTTTATTTTGCAGCTCATTTCGTTTTCAACAAGGTTTTTGAATTTAATAAAGGTGCTAAAAGCATCAGATTTTAGGTTCAAGAAGTATATCCACATCATGCGTGTGTAATCATCCACTAGGAGAAGATAGTACCTGTTTCCTGCCCAAGTTGGTGAAGTAGCTGGTCCCCAGATGTCCCCATGAACCAGTTCCAGGGGCATTGATGCCTTCCGCTGGCTTTGGACAGGAAAGGGGCTTCTATGGATCTTATTGTAGGCGCACACCTCACAGAACCCACTTTCAATCATATTTTCCAAGCCTCCATCCACCATTTCTTTTAGTTTTTTTAGAGCTCCAAAGTGCAGATGACCACACCTACAGTGCCACAATCTAGATGTATCCTTGCTCCTGACAGTGTTTGCTTGAACCATTAGATCAGAGCTTAGTTGCATTTTGAGAGGAAAGATTTTGTTAGAGGACATTTGCACAATGATGACCATCTTCTGTGATTTGGTATCATGAATGCTACACTCATCTTTATCAAACACAAGCTTGTAACCATTCTTGAGCAATTGTCCCACACTCAGGAGGTTCTGAGAAAAACTAGGAACGAATTGAACATCATGGATATGATTTGTTTCACCATTCTTTAGTCTCACAGCAACTATACCCTTCCCTTCAACCATCCTAGCATTTCCATCCCCCATGATAACCTCTGATTTTTTAGACTCATCAAGTTGAATGAAAGTATTTCTATTGTTTGACATGTGGTTAGAGCACCCACTGTCAAGGAACCACACTTCTGATTACGTACTGTCAGATTTAGAGCCAGAGTAGAATAGGGATTCAATATTGTTAGAGAAATTTGCCTCTTCCTTAGTTCTGTTTTCTCTATGCCAACAGTCTCTTTGAAGATGGTTTGGGTTCTTGCGTTTCTTACATTTAGAGAAACAATCTTTAGTAAAATGGGTGGTTTTATTGCACAACTTACAATATGGTCTGAACCTCTGATCAGTCCCTTTGTCTTTGCTAGGATGGAATTGGTTCCAGGAACTTCTCATCTAATCCTCTTTCTCTTGGGTTTTGGTTCCAGGAGCTGGTTTTCTGGGATGATAATGACACATGACTTTGGAAGGCTTGTTCAAGTTGAACGTCCTTTTTCTTAATCCTGGCTTCATGACCTTGCAGGGAGCCCATTAGTTCAGTGATGGCGATCCTTCTGATATCTTTTGCCTCCTGTATGGCAGCATCAACATGCTCAAAGGCAGGGGTAAGGCTTCCAAGAATGTGGGAAACAACCCATTTCTCAGGAAGATCATCTCCATATGTTCTTATTTGATTTACAATAATTGATATTCTTGAGAAAAACTGATGCACTATTTCACCATCCTTCATCATGCAGGTATCAAATTCTCTCCACATAAGAGTTAGCTTAATTGAAATGACACGTTCACTTTCCCTGTATTCTTCCTTGAGAATATCCCAGGCTTGTTTTGATGTTTCAGCATCAATAATAAGAGGGAGAATAGATCTGCTCACTCCTTGTTGGATACAGAGAATTGCCTTTGCATCTCTTCTCTGAGTTTCCAGGTTGAGTAGGGTTGTTCCTGCTCCTTCTTTACTGTCTGATGCCTTTCCTTTTTCTGTCGCTCCTTCTTTACTTTCTGATGTTTTTCCTTGATCTGTTACTCCAAGTAGTTGGTAACCATTTTGGACAAGCTCTCATAGTCCTTGAGATACAAAGAAAAACTTCATTTGTTTGATCCAATAATCATACGATTCTCCTTCGAAGATGGGGATTCCTGTGTGAGAATACAGGAAGGTTTGAGACCCGGTCGATGCCGCCATGTGATGAAATCCAAAGAATCAGGATCACACGGTGATTTGGGATACTATGCTGGATCTTCTGATGGCACGAGCCTTTCCCTCTGATACGATGTTAACATTTAAAATAAACTTAGCTTGCAGGTAGAAGATTTAGCTGGAAGAAGAGAGATGAACAATAAGGAAGAAGAACTGATTTCTTAGCAGCGGGGACAAGCTAGATAAAAGTCCCAGAACTGCAGTACTACAACAGTACACGCCAACAACAAACTTATCAAGGGCTGCGGATAAGACATATAAAATATTATAGGAGATATGGTATAGAAGTGGCTGAGAAAGAAAGGGGGATTCGATTAGAATATAAACTAACAAGACAAACATGTGTATAAACGCTTAGCATGCCTCTAAGTATGAGTAATGTATTATGTTTGATAATGATTCATTCACTCACTTATTTTTGATAACTTACATGTGTTTACAATCTTATTCTTGCATGATTGTGTAGTGTAATAACATAAATAATTAAAATACATAAATAGATTACCTACACAACATTGAATTGGTTATTGCAATTCTTTGTCTTGCATGCACTCATTCTTTAAAGAAATGTGGTTTAAAATTAAAATGTTATGTTTGCAAAACAAGTGAATTCAGAGTACTTAGTCACTAAACTAAAAAGCAAATAATAAATGACAAGGATAACTCCACCAAGCACTACTCACCCTCCTGATAAGTCTTAATGAGCATTGTGAGGTTGAGCACCTTAAAAAGCATTGTAAAGTGTCTTGTAGCAAACAATTTATATACCACTTCTCTTAGTACATCGGATCACAAATAAAATTTGAAAATAATGCTAAAAAGTTTAAAAAGTGATCCCCCAAGCACTACATTGCACCCTGATAAGTCTTAATAAGCATTGTGTGTGCAGAACACCTTGGTAGTTGTACTCTTTATTCATGTGCATTGAAATATTGTGGAAGTAATAATATTTGTGTATTTTAATGTTGTGTTATTTCATTATATATGTCATGTGTTTTTGATTGATTCACTTGTTTACTTTATCAAAACACTATTTTGTACACATCATTATCTTTCATAAAACTTCTACTCATGAAAATTGGATCCTAATGCTCATCTACATTATTCTCTACAAACTTAAGTAAATGCACTAGATTGGAAAGCATGATCGCTATAATGTTTATGTTTACTTGAAATGCAAATTTTCTTACATTGTAGTTTTTGTATCTTTTCTTGATATTATGAAATCATGCTTGCAATTTTATCTTAATGGAATAGCATCTCTTCAATCTGTAACTCAAACATCAACTTTTCAAATTTAAAACTCATTATCCTTTATATGATTTTATCTTCTAAAATGATGTTTATGTTTAAGAGTGCTTATTATATTCTTCCGCTAAGTTTACCACTTATGCTCATTCATGTCTATTATTTTTTTAACACTGTGGTATTCTTTTATCAACAAGTTGGTATCTTAAAATAAGAATGCTTATTTTATCATTTCAGTTATGTTGCTGACTACTTTATGTCCCATCATGCTTATATTTTTCTCAACAAGGAGTATTTAACAAGCTTTATATTGCATCCTAATTTCTTCTCAACATGAATCATTTAAATTTTTATTGCATACTATCATCTAAACCCTCTTTTGATACTACCAAAATGGGAGATTAAATTGCATGAATCTAACATTTAGGGGGAGTACATTAAAAATTCATAAGAAGTATTTATGTAGGGGGAGTAATCATATAGGAGGTGCATTCTTTATCCTGTGCTCGATCATGACAAGAAGCCCAGAAGGCCATCAAAACGTGCAAGAAGAAAAGTGAAAGATGAATTACAAGGGAAAAATATGGAGTAAATAGGCATGGCATGAAGTACATGTGCTCCAACTGTGGGATGAGAGGGCATTCCAAGAAGATTTGTGTCGAGGCCCCCAAAAGTCAAGATACAATGGTAGTACGATATCAAAGCAACCGGTAAATATTAATTCATTCTTTTCTCTTTTATCATTTTGTATTATTCGATTATTTCTTTAATCATTTATATGTTAATATGCAAGTGAGGAGAAAAGCATGATTGTGATCTTTATGCTTGTGGAGATGATCGTGGACAAATGAACTGTTACTGCTATATGTTGAATGAACTGTTGATGTAATATGAGTTGTTGTTTCTGTAATATGGGTTGCTGTTTTCTGATTAGTTGTTATTTTCTGTAATAGTTGTCGTTTTCAATATGTATTGTAATAGTTAATGTTTTTTTAATCTGCACTATAATAGTTGTTATTTCTGATGCTGTAATAATTCATGTAATAGTTGCTGGATTTTGTTATTATTAAAATAATTTCTGCTTTTTATTAGCATTCAACATGTACAAAAACTGTTGTTTATTAACTGCAATGTGTTCTGGTGTAAAAAAATAAATGTTTCATGTGGAATATGTCATATTTGCACATGGAAGTTGCTGTAAAAAAATAAATGTTGCACATGAAATCCCACATTTGCACATGGAATCAGCCATATAAGAAAATAAATGTTACAATGGTGTGCAAATAGGCATATAAAAAATCGGGGTGCAAAATGTCAATTTAAAGAATTCGGGGTGCAAAATGCCAAGTTAAGCGATTTCGGCATAATCTGGACAGAAATGGCCCTTGAATTGAAGCCTAGGGTGCAAAGTGCCAAAGGAAAGGCAAATGAGGGGGTGCCTTATTTATTATTTTGGAGTGCAAAGTGCCAAAATGGTGCAAATTGGGGGGGGGGGGGGGGGGGGGGGGCAAAGTGCCAAAATGGAGTGGGGGGGGGGGGTTAGGGTGAAGGAGATGCTCCTGCATTCACATCAGTTATTGGAGGCAAGGATGGATGATGCAGCACGCTCGAACCCGCCCCGGCCGGCGGAGTCACACCTGCCAGTGAAACACGACTGGCACGCACCGCGAAAGGACTGCAGCCCAGACACCCCAACCCGTCTCCGCACCTATTCTCAGCGCGGCGGGTTGTTGAGGCTGGGGCTTGATCCCCAGACCTCCTTGATAAGCACCTTTCCTAACAGGCCTCATCACCAACTGGCACGCGCCGCGAAAGGACTGCAGGTCAGTTGGTGATGAGGCCTGTTAGGAAAGGTGCTTATCAAGGAGGTCTGGGGATCAAGCCTCAGCCTCAACAACCCGCCGCGCTGAGAATAGGTGCGGAGACGAGTTGGGGTGTCTGGGCTGCAGTCCTTTCGCGGCGCGTGCCAATCGTGTTCCACTGGCAGGTGTGACTCCGCCGGCCGGGGCGGGTTCGGGTGTGCTGCATCAAAAAAGTGCACTTTTTTGATGCAGGACGCCCAGGGCCGCCCACCCTGGCTCAGCCAGAAGGAACACGTTCCGGTCGAACCGCCGGGCTGCAGCCCAAGCACCCCAACCCGTCTCCGCACCTATTCTCAGCGCGCCGGGTTGTTGAGGTTGGGGCTTGATCCCCAGACCTCCTTGATAAGCACCTTTCAGGTCAGTTGGTGACGAGGCCTGTTAGGAAAGGTGCTTATCAAGGAGGTCTGGGGATCAAGCACCAGCCTCAACAACCCTCCGCGCTGAGAATAGGTGCGGAGACGGGTTGGGGTGCTTGGGCTGCAGCCCGGCGGTGCGACCGGAACGTGTTCCTTCTGGCTGAGCCAGGGTGGGGCGGCCCTGGGCGTCCTGCATCAATGGAGTTATGCGTCTCTCACAGCCGAAGGATGACACTTATTATTCTTGATAAAATGAGAATTTTTTGATGTTTTTTGGGATGCAAATAGCCTAAATAGGACTCCTTATAACATTGCCCTAAATTTTTATCAACATTGGTTATGTCAGTAGGACTAAATTGTTTGTGCGAGTACCACACCTAACTTCACTGTGCGGAATCTCCAATCCCGCTGTCTATTTCTGCTAGCACGATTTTTCACGCATCATTTACCTAAAATAAGAGCAATATTTAATATGATCGTAGTAACTATGGCTGCATTTGACAACCCAGTTTTACTCATTTCCGGTCCAACCGGAACGAACTTCTGTTGTTTGGCGATAATAGTTTTGAACCGATCGGTTTGAACTCCTCGTTTTGCCCCTTTTTGGACTGGACCCCGATACCTCCAGCGACCTTCCCAAAATGATCGGCAGAGGGCCTCCAGTCTTCTCCTTCCCCGCACCTGGCGTACTCCTTCCCGCCATCACACATCACAGCAGCATCGCAACTCTTCCAGCGAGGCTTCCGCTTCCGGCGAGGCTTCCAGCTTCCGACGAGGTTCCAGCTTCTGGCGAGGCTTCCAGCTCTCCTTCCCGCCATCACGTATCCAGCTTCCTGCGAGGCTTCCAGCTCTCCTCCCCTATCGCGTACTCCAGGCGAGAGGTTTCCCTTCCCTGCATTTCCCTTCCCTACGTCCTCCATTGCCAAGGGAAACCCTAGATCGATGCTGCTTTGTGTGTGCACACAAGGTAATCTTCCCCTCTAGTTCCAGATCTGTGTTTTTTGTTATTTTTTGGTGGAATAACCCTTGAAACTTGATGCAAGTTTTGAAAAACCAAGGTGTCAGAAGGAACACTTTTGACATTATCATCTAAAACCACCGGTAAATCTGGATTGCTGCTAGGTGAGAAGGGATGTGTACTGAAAAAAAAATCAATTTTCCACATTAAACAACAAAAAAATGAATATTTAAGATAGGTAGATGAGGGAAAATTCTAATAATAGCTAAGGATGAGAATAGTTCAAAGTCAAGATCTTCTGAAATTGAATTTTTTTACACTTGGGAGAGCTAAAATATATCAACCCAAATAAGCTGAGCGAAACGAGAATCAAATTGAGCTGGCTCATGATTACTACAAAATATTTAAGCTACAAATTGAGCTGGCTCATTCTTTTAATAGCTACAATATACATATTGTTGAGAATTTAGTCTGACATTGGGATACTCAGATGACATCAAGTATTTAATATAGATCGCAAGCCCTTTCACCTATAACCAATTGGTTTTGGGTTGAACATATGTTCTAGCACGGTATCAGAGCAAATTATGCCCAAAAAGCCCCTCCCATGTCACTAAATTAAGGAAAAAGAAATTCATTGGTTAAAAGCCAAAGACTGTACATGTGAGAGTGTGTTGAGAACTTTGCTTCATATAGAGAAATTCATTTATCATTGTGTTGCACCTATAACCAGTTGGCTTAGGTTTGGATGTACAGGTTCTAATATATATGAGTGTCATGAATATGTTTATATGTGTATATACATATGCAATAATATTAAATACTAAATAGGATCAAGAAAAGATCTGATTTCAAGCCAGTTTGTATATTATAGCCAATTTTGAGTGTGGTCTGGATTGTCGCAAAATCAGATTGTCCAGTAGCAGTGGTGAGCAATAATTTTTTGTGGACTGCAACCATTAGTCTCATGCTTCCAATTTTTCTCTCATTTTTGCACCTTATCAACAGTATATGCATGTTATCTAGGTCAAAATCAAGGATGATTTGTTGGTTTAACTGTGCATACACCAAAGTTTACTACAAGCCAACTATAATTTCCTAACAATGAGAAATTAATTTCAATTATCTTGAGCTTGTGTTAAAGAAATGAAAATGTGAACCTGATCATGAAACAAAAAATAGGCATTCTCATGACGGTAAAGTATATGGTAACTATATGCATGTGTTGACTAACACCAATTAGAATGGTCATTTCATTATCATTCTCTTGCTTAAGTTATTAAACTATTATCATTTCTAGTAGATTATTTTTTAATTGTGCTTCTTGTGTTTCTAGTGCACCATGGTTAAAACTAAAGAGGGAGTAATTGCAGCGACTTGGGAGTCAAATGAAGTATTATTTTTCTGTGACTTATGTATTGCAGAGATAGAACTTGGAAATAGACCAACGACGCACTTGTCTAAAGAGGGTTGGAACAATGTGACTCTTAAATTTTAGGAACGTACATGGAAAATGTATGTGTGCGCACAATTAAAAAATAAATGGGATCAATTGAAAAAAGATTGGAAGCTATGGAAAGAACTCTAGCGCGGGGAGATAGGTTTAGGTTGGGATTCAACACGAAGAACAATTGATGCATCGGACGATTGGTGGAAGAAGAGACTCGAGGTGAATGTCCTATTATTAGTTTATTTTTTAATTATAAATTAATGCTAATATACTATCATTTATTTTAGGTTGTTCCCGCCGCTAAAAAGTTCGCTATGGAGGAATTTCCCTGGAATTGGAAGAGAAAATGTATGTTATGTTTAGTGAGGTTATTGCATCTGGTGATCATGCATGAGCTCCCAACTCAAGGACGGACCCATCTAGTCCTGATAATTTAATGTCTGAGCATGATGATGAAATGGTAGAGAATCTGAGTACGCCGATTAGCACAAGTGAAGACCCAAGGGATAATGTGAGGAGTCATGAAAGCGGGGGTACTCACAAGGAACAAAGAGGAGAAGATTTGAAAAGGGCAAACAAAGTGGAAATAAAAAAATCGATATCGGGGGAGTTATAACATTGATCAGGTGGTTGAATCAACCATCAGAGATGGAGAGAGTATATCGCAGCCCCCTAAAATGTTTGTCCCTACATATACTATACATGAAGAAATTGAGGAGTTGGAGAAACATCAGAACATTTGTTCCAATCCAGTGTTCTACGACTTTGCCATCATTTTATTACTAGACAACCAAAATAGAGAGTTATTTCTGAGCTTACCTGATGCAGGCTCCCGAGTTCTAAGTGAACATAGTGACCGGACTTTCTACTATGACAACCTAACACGTCTAATTCTAGCGCGCGCAACTTAACACTCAATCGCAAAGAAAAGGCAAGAGAGAAACAATTGTCAAAACGAAGGTTCACTACGCCTCTTGAGATCTTACGAGGGTTATATGCCAACGTCCGATCAAGCGAAATGGACCCACACGATCCGAACGAAGCAAGAGAGAAACACTTGCCTAACGAAGGGTCGCTAAACCTTTATAGATCGTACAAGGGCTAGGTGCCAATGCCCGAATCAAGCGAAAGGGACCCACCCGATCCGTTCGATTTGCAAGAAAATAATAAGAAAATTAATTAACCGGACAATATTTCATATTCTCAATCGCATGCGCTAACAAAGTGCTTTCTCCGAATTTAAGATTATGGAGATCTACAAATTAGTTCAATCTTAATCCCAACAAAATATGGCGTTGACAATACCGGATCTCCAAGAAAATTCAAACGACTTAGAATAATAAGCAATCAATTTTGGGCAAGCGGCGAAGTTCCAACGTTCTCCGAAATTACGCCAAAATCCTCCACCAAATTTTGGAACCGTAGAGAGAAGAAAAGCGCACAAGGAGAGTAGAGAAAATTGTTACCCAACCGAAGGAGCAAAAGTTGTGGTGAGTCACACACCACGGGATTCCACCGTATTCACGGACGGTGACGGGAGCGCGTTCCACCGGAATCACATCGGGCAGAATATGGGGCTAGCTCTGCCGGAGTCACACCGGAAGAGGAGGAGGAGGTGCGCCACCGACTCCTAGTGGGCGGTCGCTGCTGAAGGAGGAACCCGCAGGCGGCGTCGCACGACAAGGGGGCGCGACAGGGAGGGGCGGATGCTCCAAGGGCCGAACCCTAGGGGAGGAAGTTCACGCTTCTATTTTTTTTTGTCTAAAATCAGCATATACCTTCTTCAATTAAAATAAGTATTTATAGTTCATACAAGCATAACTCCACCATCCATCATGGGGGACTAATCTCCACCATCAAAATTAAAACTAAAATAGACATATGAATTAAAACATGTTAAAATGTGGGAAATTAATAAAAATGAAAATAGCGCGCATGTTATAAAATTATGAGGATAACCGCGGCCGCGAGCGAAGGTTGTAGCGGTGGTTGTTGCGGCGATTATTCTCGTTACGCCACGATGCCTTGATGTTGCGGTGCGCATCTTTATTTATCGGCGGATCGGTACCATCCTCGGCTCCATCAATCTCATCGGCTCCATCATTACCAAGCTCTAAAAGGGTTTGGTGGCTCAAAAATCGTCAGTACACATGCACGCAGTCGGGGGGTCTTTAAAGTCCTATCATTAGTTATGTGAGGTTTTGTGCGGTTGTGGTTATGTGA
Organism: Dactylorhiza incarnata; assembly: GCA_033032865.1. NCBI lineage: Eukaryota > Viridiplantae > Streptophyta > Magnoliopsida > Asparagales > Orchidaceae > Dactylorhiza > Dactylorhiza incarnata. The sequence continues at coordinate 1,911,783 of JAWHQI010000175.1, read as the reverse complement.
TATTTTGTACGGAGTTATGTGCGTCGTATTATATGGTATGTGGTTTTGCAATGTAAGATATTTTGATATTACATTGTTTATGGTTTTGCGATGAAAGATATTCAGATATTATATGGTATATGGTTGTGGTTATGTGATAATCAATTCGATCATAAATTGTTATTGTTAATTAATTATGCAAGCCCATTTTTGTAGTATCCCTTCTGCTGGTATGGATGAGGATGTTCCAATTAATTTGTTTGATTTGATTAGATAGAAATTTTGACTTTAACTGAATCTGTTTGATTTTGTAGTGTTTGCTCCGCTGGCAGTGTTTGATTTTAACTTTAACTGGTATGGATGAAGACATCATAATTAATCTGTTTGATTTTGTAGTTTAGTTTTTCTACAAATCTGATTTATATTATTATTGACAAATTGAGATATATATTATCATGTTATCTAGTATGTGTTTGCTTGCTGTCTTCAAATAATTGGAATTTGTAATTGTTCACATCTATGACAGGTTTGGGAAGTATTAAAAAGTTGCATTATTATTATGATGTCTTCAAAAAATGATATTGAGCTCAATGACAGACGTCGAAAAGGTGTGTATTTATCTTATGATGGTTAACACAAGTGTTTGTATGATGCTTGATTACAACTCCCATTATGAAAACAGGACACCTTGCACAACGTCTTCTAACACAGGAGATAAGTGGGTTAGAGAACTATTAGATGAGCATCCGGTTAGATTTCATTATAACTTTCGTATGTCGAAGCAAATTTTCTTAGATTTGCTTGAAACATTGGTTTCTAATTATAGGCTAGAAGGATCTAGGAATACCACTGCAAAAGAGGTACTTGCGATTACAATTTATATTATGACGCACAATCAATCAATGAGAGAATGTTTGAAGCGTTTTCAACATTCGATAGAAACAATAAGTCGATATTTTTCACGAGGATTGGATGCTTTAATAAGGCTATCGCGGGACATTATTGCACTGGTTGACGATCGATTTACACATATCCCCACAAAGATTCTAAATGACGATCGATACATGCCCTACTTTAAGGACTGCATTGGAGCAATCGATGAGACACATGTTGATGCTCGCATCACAATAGATAAGCAGGTTCCATACATTGGACGTCATGACTTTCCAACTCAGAATGTTATGGCTGTGTGTGACTTTGATATGACCTTCACTTTTGTCATGGCTGGTTGGGAGGGTTCAACACATGATAGCCGTATTTTCTAGAGTGCAATTACGAATCATCGATAGAACTTCCCTCATCCACCTTGTAAAAAAATTTCCAACTACAAAAATAACAATTTATATGTTACTAAAATTATTTTCAACCTGAAAGAAAATACTACTTGGTTGAGGCTGGATACCCCTTGCAAGAAGGGTATATTAAATCTTATGCAAAAACAAGGTATCACTTGCCAGATTTTGCACGTGGTTAGCGTCCGATAGAAGGACGAAAGGAAACGTTCAATCAGGCACACTCATCATTGCGTAGTGTTATAGAACATATGTTTGGCGTGTGGAAGAAGAAAAGACGAATCCTCCGTGATATGCCATCGTATAGCTTTAAGAAACAACGAAATATTGTGGTCTCTACGATGACACTATACGAAGACATCATTCACGTGTAGACAAGGATTTCTACCGATGTGAACATGATGAGACTTTTTGTCTACCCTCATGCAAATATGATTAGGCGAGGAGTACAAATGAAAAACAACACAAGGAGGGAGGACAATGAGATTATTAGGAGTGCAAGGAGCCAGTTGAGTCAAATGGCTGCACTGCGTGACTCCATTGCCGAACAACTATATGAGGTTGTCGGATATTAATGTTGAATATGTTATTTTTTTGTATGTTGCAAATTAGTTTGAATATTTTGAAATGAAACACATAACTCAATATTAAATGTTCTATTAAATCCATAGAATATTTTGAAATGTTTCATTTTAAAATGCCATTGAAACAATTTTGTCCAAACAACGGAGTCACGCAGATAAATTATAATTTTATCCAAACAATTTTCAGTTTTTAAACTGCAATTTTGAAAATAAAATTTTAAATTCTCAGTTTTATACTTCGGTTCAGGCACCGGTTTCCCAAAAGAGGACCCTAGGGTACGCTGCTAGTTTCTTCGCTCAGGAGGGTATCACTCTCGCTCGAACAGTACTACTGCCGGCGTCTACACCTTCAGCCGGCAGCGCTCCTGGCCTCGTCCTAACCCTACGAACTTTTCTGGTGCAGCATCGGCGCTGACTGCTCGACCTATGCCCCTGATTCCCTTACTGTCATTTCTCACCTCCCATACAGTCGCCGTTCGGTCCTCCCAACACCTTCCTACCACCTTACAGCTTCCCCCACACCCACTCGACGTCTTGCCCTGTCCCTTCTCCGTCATTCGGATCCTGTTTCCATACAGATCCAAGAGATCTTGTGCAGCTTTCCGAGCCATTCTCCTCTGCATCTCCTAAGAAATCCGAAAGCCGTCCACTTCCCTGTATGTCCTAATTATGCTTGACTGCAGCCGGCTCAGTTATGGTTCGATTTGCTTCTTCATACACATACCCGGGGTACTCCTCTCCAACATCGTCTCCGTTACTCATATTTAATAGTAGATTTTTATGTGCAGAATTAGATATCATTATGCTGAGCTTGCTTAAAATCTGAATTGCTTATTATTGTCATTATATTTTCATATAAGCTGTTTGTCTGAATTTGCTTTGTGGAATTGTTGGAACACTATTAGGAATAGCCTTATGAATACATGAGAAATCTTAGTCTCGAATTTTCATGCATGATCGAGTTGTTGATTTTTCTGAAATTGTTATTCATGCGGACCCTCGTAGCGCGGGAATGCTCTATGCACCGGGCTGCCCTGTTAGGTCACGCCACCAATGCGATAGTGTTCCCACTGAAATGAGAGACCCACATCCTGATTTTGATACTTCTCATTTTGATGAGATTGAGTGCCCACATGATTTTGAAGTTGAGTCTGATCATGAACTTATGGTATAGGTGGAGAGTGACATTGCTAGGACTAGTGAGTATGGCAACGAGAGTGAGGAAGAGTGACCCAGTGACACCGTGATAGTATATCAATCCGTTACACCCCATGTTGACCTAGTTACATTCCGCGATCATCTACCTAGCGACCCATTCTTGAGTATGAGCTCTTCTCACTCTCCCCTTGTCATTGCCCCGTGCCACATCACCGCTGAGAGCTGAGTGTCTAGTGTTATATTGTAGTGGTTGCCCCACCTGTTTTTGAGGACGCAACCTCCATCAGGGATTCTCATCGATTTACACATATCCCCACAAAGATTCTAAATGACGATCGATACATGCCCTACTTTAAGGACTGCATTGGAGCAATCGATGGGACACATGTTGATGCTCGCATCACAGTAGATAAGCAGGTTCCATACATTGGACGTCATGACTTTCCAACTCAGAATGTTATGGCTGTGTGTGACTTTGATATGACCTTCACTTTTGTCATGGCTGGTTGGGAGCGTTCAACACATGATAGCCGTATTTTCTAGAGTGCAATTACGAATCATCGATAGAACTTCCCTCATCCACCGCCAGGTAACTTGTAAAAAATTTTTCCAACTACAAAAATAACAATTTATATGTTACTAAAATTATTTTCAACCTGGAAGAAAATACTACTTGGTTGACGCTGGATACCCCTTGCAAGAAGGGTATATTAAATCTTATGCAGAAACAAGGTATCACTTGCCAGATTTTGCACGTGGTTAGCGTCCGATAGAAGGACGAAAGGAAACGTTCAATCAGGCACACTCATCATTGCGTAGTGTTATAGAACATACGTTTGGCGTGTGGAAGAAGAAAAGACGAATCCTTCGTGATATGCCATCGTATAACTTTAAGAAACAACGAAATATTGTGGTCTCTACGATGACACTATACGAAGACATCATTCACGTGTAGACAAGGATTTCTACCGATGTGAACATGATGAGACTTTTGTCTACCCTCATGCAAATATGATTAGGCGAGGAGTACGAATGAAAAACAACACAAGGAGGGAGGACAATGAGATTATTAGGAGTGCAAGGAGCCAGTTGAGTCAAATGGCTGCACTGCGTGACTCCATTGCCGAACAACTATATGAGGTTGTCGGATATTAATGTTGAATATGTTATTTTTTTGTATGTTGCAAATTAGTTTGAATATTTTGGAATGAAACACATAACTCAATATTAAATGTTCTATTAAATCCATAGAATATTTTGAAATGTTTCATTTTAAAATGCCATTGAAACAATTTTGTCCAAACAATGGAGTCACGCAGATAAATTACAATTTTATCCAAACAATTTTCAGTTTTGAAACTGCAATTTTGAAAATAAAATTTTAAATTCTCAGTTTTATACTTCGGTTCGGGCACCGGTTTCCCAAAGAGAGCCTAGGGTACGCTGCTAGTTTCTTCGCTCAGGAGGGTATCACTCTCGCTCGAACAGTACTACCGCCGGCGTCTACACCTTCAGCCGGCAGCGCTCCTGGCCTCGTCCTAACCCTACGAACTTTTCTGGTGCAGCATCGGCGCTGACTGCTCGACCTATGCCCCTGATTCCCTTACTGTCATTTCTCACCTCCCATACAGTCGCCGTTCGGTCCTCCCAACACCTTCCTACCACCTTACAGCTTCCCCCACACCCACTCGACGTCTTGCCCTGTCCCTTCTCCGTCATTCGGATCCTATTTCCATACAGATCCAAGAGATCTTGTGCAGCTTTCCGAGCCATTCTCCTCTGCATCTCCTAAGAAATCCGAAAGCCGTCCACTTCCCTGTATGTCCTAATTATGCTTGATTGCAGCCGGCTCAGTTATGGTTCGATTTGCTTCTTCATACACATACCCGGGGTACTCCTCTCCAACATCGTCTCCGTTACTCATATTTAATAGTAGATTTTTATGTGCAGAATTAGATATCATTATGCTGAGCTTGCTTAAAATCTGAATTGCTTATTATTGTCATTATATTTTCATATAAGCTGTTTGTCTGAATTTGCTTTGTGGAATTGTTGGAACACTATTAGGAATAGCCTTATGAATACATGAGAAATCTTAGTCTCGAATTTTCATGCATGATCGAGTTGTTGATTTTTCTGAAATTGTTATTCATGCGGACCCTCGTAGCGCGGGAATGCTCTATGCACCGGGCTGCCCTGTTAGGTCACGCCACCAATGCGATAGTGTTTCCACTGAAATGAGAGACCCACATCCTGATTTTGATACTTCTCATTTTGATGAGATTGAGTGCCCACATGATTTTGAAGTTGAGTCTGATCATGAACTTATGGTATAGGTGGAGAGTGACATTGCTAGGACTAGTGAGTATGGCAACGAGAGTGAGGACGAGTGACCCAGTGACACCGTGATAGTATATCAATCCGTTACACCCCATGTTGACCTAGTTACATTCCGCGATCATCTACCTAGCGACCCATTCTTGAGTATGAGCTCTTCTCACTCTCCTCTTGTCATTGCCCCGTGCCACATCACCGCTGAGAGCTGAGTGTCTAGTGTTATATTGTAGTGGTTGCCCCACCTGTTTTTGAGGACGCAACCTCCATCAGGGATTCTCATCTAGAGAACCATCCCGCTATTTTTGAATTCATGATCGAGCCTCCGGTTGAGCCACCACTCCTTTGTGAGGGTCAAGGGTCTAGCATTGACTTTGTTGTGGGTGTCCTGCTTGTTCCCATGGACACTATCGTTATTGGTGTTTTCCTCTTGAAGGGCCATCTTGCAATTGTTGACCTCCTCAGGATTAAGTCCTCGAGAGGCTCATTTGATGTGCCTCCCTTCCCAATAAGCATTTACTCTAGTATGAGTGGTTTGTGTCTTCACATTAGTGATCATCGCATTCACGAGGAATTTTCGTATACACCTCCTGGTGAGCCACTTGATAGACTATCATTTGAAAGGTACCCATCATACCCCTGCGTCGTGCTCTTTTGTCACCATCTATGACGTTCCTTCGGGTGATGGCGTCATTCACTCCAATTTTTTCTGTCTACCACCGGGGGAGCCTCCCGATGACAATTGGCGTCGTGCTCTTTTGTCACCATCTATGAGTGTTCGTATGCTTGATGAATTTTTCTACACCTCACCCGAAGAACCTCCTGATAAACCACCCATCTCCAGGAACCTTCGCTACATGGAGCCTATTTTTCGTCAATGTGCCGTGCTTGCTGTGTTTCTCATGCATCATTTAAATGAGGATGTCAAATCTTTGGTTCTTCACTTGCATGCATCTAAAAGTCTTTCATTCAGCCTTCGCATACACTTCATGAGTCAGTTCAAAAGATAATTGCAACAAACAATGATTATTATAAAGCTCAAACAAATAAGCACAAGAAGGAGCATAACTTTAAAATTGGAGAGCAGGTGATGATTCACATACGACTTGAGAGGTTCCCACAAGGAACAATAAGAAAATTAAACCCTCGTCGAATGGATTCTTATATAGTCATTCAACGGATCAGAACTAATTCATTGTAGATAACTTGACACCTTACTATGACTAGCGTGCGTATGTGGATCTCTTCCTCACTCCCATGTCCGAGTCACATCAGCCCTCACATTCGCCTACCCCACTCCAACCTCAGCCAGACTCCTCCCAGTCCCAGCTTGATGAGTCCCACCATGAGGGCCACCTCGCACCACCTATGGTTCCACCAACTCATCTTTCAGACGGAGATACATCTTATTCAGAGCTACCATCAACTACTAGAGATGTGCTTCAGATTGTTGGACATGACTTCGCCGCTGTAGAAGGGCGAGATACACTGCGATATCTTGTCCGTTGGAGCGGCCGTCCATTCTCATACGATACTTGGATCTCTCCAGAGGAGCTCGAGTGACTCACCCCTAGGCTACGCCGAGAGTGCGACTATCTTCACTCACCCGAGATGAGTGCTTTCAATCCGGGGGGAGTTGATGGAGGCTACTGACCCACACACGTGTATTCCCGCAGGAGGCGGTAATTTGCTACCCGTTCGGACGATCCGAGCCCTCGAATGCGTCCAAACTTTTGTTTCGAGTCATTTTCATGTATTTATATTTATATTTTGAGTCGTATTTGACATCCGATCTGCTCAAATGTTTTGAGCCGTTCGATGGGTGCCCTAGCTTATTTTGTATATATAGGAGGCGCTGGCAGCAACAAGAGGTGTCGTGGTTTACTTCAACAAAAGAACCTTCGGTCTCCTTTCTCGGTGCGACGCCGAGATCCCGTGGTGCGACATCAGGCTCGACCTTCCCCTCCCCTTCCGTCGGTTCATTCTCCCATCAACAAGCCATGCCAATTTTGACGACCTCCAGTCCCGACCAGCCGCGAGGCCTCCTTCCCTTCCAGCCGAAGTCCCGTCTACTCCCAACCGCATACTCCACCTCCGTTTTCTCCCCTCCACCAGCCTTTTTTCCCCTTCCCCACTACCTACCATGTACCAGACAGCCTTCTCATCTCCTTCCGAGGCCGTACAGTCCACCCCCTTATTTGTCCTGCACCGTGCGGCCCTCCCCCTCCTGCACGCCGTCTGTTCCAGGCTCGGGAGAAGCCGAAATCAGTTTCTGGGTCCTGGAGCTTCATTCAAGTACCCAGAATCTTACAATTCAGAAGCCTGCCTACCTATTCCAGGCACAGGAAGTCTGTCCAGCACCCAGGAGTTGGTTCCAGCAGCCCCACTTATTGTCCAACAACCCTATTTCATATCCACAACAGCCCAATACTCCTACCCCTTGCGCCGTAAACCCGGAAAATCAATTCTGGGTGCTGAAATTTCATTTCAGCACCCTGGAATTTGATTCCCGCACCCCTATCCTGTGACCACAACCCCTACTAACCTTCCAAATCACTTCCACTCCCACCCAAACTCATTCAAGTGACCACCACCTTCAGTTTTCAGCATCCATGTGAATCCTACAGCCTCAAAAAACTACTTTTGCTGCATTTCGTCTCCGCCTACATGTGTAAGTTGTAATTTGGTGTACTTGTTTTCTATTATTGATATTTGGACCATACTTTATTGGATGCAAAATTATATGCTGTATTTCTTGTAAAATCTTTGATTTGCTGAATTTATTTGGCACTCGCTTATTATAATTGCACCTCAATTGTGCGTGAATTTTCATTTTGTTTTCCAATTAGAAAATGTATTGCCAACAATTATGCACCCGTTAATCTTTATTTTAATTAATTGCTTGTAGCTAATTTGCAATTGGACCAAATCATTTGCATGCACAATAAATTTACATTTGATTAGATTACGTGTATGTTTTCATGACATTTAGTGTTTGTCGTAGGTCCATTGCATTCATCGTGTGATCTTTTGCACTGTATCTAGGGTTAGGGAATCGTAAGTCCGCCATCTATAAATTTGTCCTGCTTCACTATCTTGATCAATTTGAGTTATTCCGTGAGCGCCACGTTAGGTTTGCGAAACTTCGAATACTAGGTCAAGCGAAAGCATATTAGGATAACATTGAGAGGGCCCTTGTGAGAGATCGTCTTCACCCCATCACCAACTCAGTGGAGATGAAGCAAAGATTGTGTCCTAGATATTTGCCAGCGTCATATTTGAGTTGCTTTCTCAAACAAATATTTACCTTTCGATAAGGATCCATGTCTGTTGTTGAGTATAAATGATTGTTTTGACAAGATAGTAGTGAAGAGAGACATTCAAGAGGAGCCTCCACAACCACTTCTAGATTCCATTTGGGACTTCGGTCTGTGATCTACGTAGCATTGAGCGATCATGGGTTAGATTCTATTGTGCAGACAATTTCACTCGCCCTTTCGTTACGAGCCGTCCTTGGGATTTGCTAGACATAGTCGAGTAGATTCTCACCCTAACCACCCACTATTAGTCCTCCCTATCCCGAGGCCACCACCATGCCTGCCATTGTCCTCTTGGACATGAAACACGAGATACCTGATACGCAGTTTTCTCACCCTAGTGAGGCTCATTGTTTGATGAGTTGTCCGCCACATGAGTTTAACTCATACCCTATGCCTTCGAAAGAGTGATTACGAGCGACCCAATGATCCTATTATGATGTGTATTAACCCTACCCCCTGCGTGGGCTGAGTTACTGCTTCAAGTTTGGATTGAGCGATCTAGGTGAATCAAGTTTGGATTCAGTTTGTGATCTACGTAGCATTGAGCGATCTAGGTGAATCAAGTTTGGATTCAGTTTCATTAGTCTTAGCGAACGGTTGCACTGCTACCATCGATGGAGGAGTGAACGATATTGTAATGAATCTTGGAGGAGAGGTCTTTAAGGCCGACTTCCAAATTGTGGGGCCAATCGAAAACACTTCGCCCCCAATTCTTGGAAGTCCTCTCCTTAAGTCCTTAAATGCCACTCTCCACCCTTCTGATGACAGCGTCGTAATCCCAAATCTGAACTTGATTAGCAATGATATTACACTCAATTATGATGTACTTCCATTGCAATATAATGAAGTTGATGGAGAAAAGTGTGAAGGGTTGTTGGTTCTAGCCTCATCACTCGATGAAGAAAACGATTTTTTATCTAATGAATTACTTAGTGCGTAGGACTCAGATATTGTTGGAAATCCAGTTGACGAAACTGAACCTGATGGAGATGATGATGAGAAGAAGGCTGAAGCAGTGTTAGCTGGACTTGACCTTAATATAGTTGAGAAGGCTACGTCGAGCGATGAGGAGAGGGGAGAAATTGTCATGAAAAAAACTGTTAGCTGGGCGGATCGTCATGATCATTTTGTCGAAGGTTCAATGCCATTTTAGTGAATCTGAAAGTAGTAGTATGAAGAATAAGGAGATGCAGTGGAGATCCCCTCAAGCGGAGAAGAAAAGAAAAGAAGCTGCGGAGAGATCTAGTAGTTTGTCCGCCATAAGGCGTGAGAGGAGAGTGGAGGTGGTAGGGGTAATCCTATACCAGGCTCCAAGCAAGTTACCTCCGGTCCTTCTCAGATTATGGCGGTTGGTTATTACAAATCAACACCCGGTTGATTTGTCTGGAAATCTTTGATTATGAAACAAGCATCTCTTAAGTTTTATTCTCTTTTGTATCACGTCCATCTCAAGGATGCTAAACATAATGCTTTTGGGAGACACTCCATGCTTATCTTTATTTTATTTCTCTGCTATCTCTGTTTTGTTTGATATTTCCATAGGGCCTACTTGGATTTTTCTTGGAGGAAGCTTGCTGATTTGGAACCTCGTTCCCTTTCTCTTCCACTCATGTCTTTTAATTTTAAGTTGAAATGATTGCACATCTTATGTGTGGGGGCAAATGGTCTGGCTGTGAGCTTTGTTTTCATCTATGTATTATCTTCCTCCTATCTTGTTATAGTTGCCTTGTTCTCTAGCTAGCATTTTCACCTCCTTTGATGACATTTTCGCATTTCATGTGTATTCTTATCAACGCTTTGTAACTTTTGTTTCCAAATATCACTTTTATGAATACTATTAGTAGGTTGAATGTATTAAGATAAATCTTTGCTACATCCTTCTTCTCATACATGTTGAAATATTTTTGTGATAATCCATCGCTCGGTAATGAATGTTGTAGTTGCATGTATTAGTGTATGAAATTTCTGTAGGCACTAATTCTTTGCTCACTTAAAATCGGGTATTCTATGGTGTTACCTTAGGTTTGCCTCTTCCGCATTTTCAAAGCTTGGCGTACTTGAACTCGCATTGGAATTGGATCTAGGCCTTCTATTGGATTGTTTGAGCCTTGCACCATTCCTATTTCCATTCACCATTGCTTACACACGTTGCACATACACCCTTCCTTTTGTTTAACACCACCTCTCATAATCACCAAAGCCAAATTGCCATCCCATCACCTCACCTTGGTTTTGAGCTTATATGATTCCTCGTACTGTGCTGATGAGTTGCATTTTATTGTGATTTGTGGGGAGAATTTAATATGTTGGGGTGCTAATAAAATTTTGATGTTTTTTATCCCCAACGTGTTGCGATTGAAAAATATAAAAAAGAAAAAATTTCTTTGGGTGAGAGGCTAAAATTCATCACCCTTAAAAATAAGAGAAGAAAAATGTATAACATGAAAGTGAAATGAGAAGTGTTTTAGAGTGTTGTAATAAAGAAAATTCTCGGTGTAGTCCTTTATTTTGTTTTATTTTGGTGACATAATATTTTCTGTAGGCTCAATACCCTTCTTCCTAGGTGCAGTCAAGCCATCATGTTTATCATTGTCTACCATGCCTAATACCTAAGCCTAACTTCTCCATTTAAGTCCTAGTGATTCTTGCGTGTCATGTTTGCTTGTGGAGGTCTTGTTGTTGGGTAAGCCTTTGACGTTCACGATTGTGGATTCCATTTGTGGATCACCTGGGTGTTTGTGAGCTCAAAATTCTTTCCTTATAGTTAATTTTATTTTCTTTATGTGCAATTATTCAAATTTATTTACCGCTGCAATAGTTACTCAATCTATATTTCCTCTATTGTGTATATAGAAAGGATCGTACGCTAAGTATTTATTCTCTTACATTCTCCTTATTCTTTCTTTCATTTTAGTGAACGTGGAAATGATTCATTACTTTTCTTTGATGCCTTTCTCTGAAATTTCTTATTGTTCGCGAAGGTTGTTTGTTTAGGGGCAAACAAATATTCAAGTGTGGGGGTGCGATACACACATTTTGTATCGTGTTTTACCCCTATACTTCATGTAATTTTCATGCTTTGGTCCCCTGTTTTAAGAATTTCATGCATATTTATTCCAGTCTTAGTATCTATGAAATCTTGACATTCTCTTATGACTTACAGGTGTGGACAATTTTCTCCATTTGGGGGTTGTTATGTGCAAGTTCCCTCATGCACGCCCGTGCATCTCTTTGCACACACACATGCTCTGTTTACTTATTCGATTCCTGGGCAACATTTTTGGCATTCTGTAGCTTGGCGTGCATTTTGCTCACGCACGCCTGTGTGCGGATGTTGGATGCCCGTGCGCAATCTGGGACTAAATATTGTGATTCTGCAGTTGGGTGTGCGATTTGTGCACGCACGACCGTGCGCATTTCCTGGATGGGCGTGCATGATCATTTTATCATTTTTCAGCATCCTGTCATTGGGCGTGCGTTTTGTTCACGCCCGCCCGTGCGCCCGCGTACACCCATTTCGTTGATCGTTTCCTTTCCTGGTAACACGACGCGCACGCACATGCTCATAATGCCGCATGGGGCATGCACGTTCATTTTCCTGTATCTATAAATTAGGTTTTTAGGTTATTTTGTGGAGATCGACCCGGAGACTCGCCTATCTTCCTGCCGCCCTTTTCGCATGGAGCTTCTTTTCCAGCCCTCCTCTCCATCGTAAACTCCATCTTCATCATTCCTCATGGATTTCCAAGGCCTCCCAAGTGGATTAGAGCTTCTCTCCATTTTTGCAAGCTTTCTCAGCAGTTTAATGGTGTTGCTGCAATCTCAGTGCTAAGGAACAAAAGTGCTTATCTCTCCAAGCGTGGAAACAACTCACGAGAAGACGAGCGAGAGGTAGTGACAACCTCCTGGACCCCGGACGACAGTCGCGGGCGAGCTATTGAAATTTGAAGTTTCCGACCTCGCTTCCTTTCCCTCTCCCGAAATAGACTCTTGTTCCTCTTCTTGTTGGATTAGCACTCCATTTGTGGTAACTAGGATTGTGAGTAGTACATTGGTGTTATTTTGTAATGAACTCAAATCTCATCTCGCTTTTTCGCTCTTATGTAAATGAATGGATGAATCTCTTGTTAGTATAGTTGCTCTTAGTATTGTTAGATATGTTTGCCTTTAACGAATTTGAATCCGTTCGACGTGCTAATAACATGGAGATCGTAGGATACTGTCGTTCCATGCTTCCTGTGGAGACGATAAGCCCAGAGTGAACCACTCACCTCTTTTATTACTTGTGGCCGGTACTCTTGCCGTGCATCATGACCTGATATGAAGAAATATATTGCTCTGTTCGTTGGACAGTGTCAAACGTGCGCATCGATTAAGGCTGAATGTCAGAGTCCGGGAGGATTTCTGAAATCCCTTTCTACACCGGAATGGAAATTCGATGATATACCGATGGAATTTGTGCACTGATTGCCTAAGTCCCAATGGGGGAATGATGCGATTTGGGTTATCTTGGACCGATTGACCACATCGCCCCCTTTATCCCCAACCATAAGGATGATGATGTTGAAAGATTTGCTGAATTGTATGTGTAGAATGTTGTTCGGTTGCATGAGATACCGAAGAGTATAGTCAGTGATAGAGACGTTTTATTTCCAAGGATTGAAGATTGGTTCAAAGAGTTTGAAAACTAAATTGAAGTTTAGTACAACTTTTCATTCGCAGACTAACGATCAAAAAGAGAGAACTAACTGACGATGGAAGATATGCTCAGAATGTGTGTACTAGAGTTTGTCAAGAAGTGGGAAGATCATTTATTTATTATCAAGTTTGCATATAATAATAACTTCCAGGTTAACATCAAAATGACTAAGTGTGAAGCTTTGTATGGAAGGATGTGCCATACGCCGATGTCTTGGGCGGAGACGGGCGAGACTCGACAGTTGAAAAAGGACGCGTCTGAAGCTTTTGATAGTATTGAGATCATCCGTAAACTTATAAAGCTGGCGCAAGATCGACGTCACTGAAATGCGGAGTTTGCGGTTAGTGATATGGTTTACTTGAAGATCAAGCCATTCAAGGGCATATCACAGATTCAACGTTTGAAGAAATTGAGTTCGAGATATTTGAGCCCATTTCAGTTTATCGTCTTGCATTGTCAGTGGAGTTAAGTGGTTTGCACGATGTATTTCATGTGTTGGTGTTGAGGAAGATGTTAGAGCCTAGCATCATGGTAGAGTTGACTGCAGTGCCGGTTGAGGATAATATGATGTCTGCCATTCTTCCGGTGTGTATACAAGATACCGATATCCGGAAGCCACAAAACAAGGGGATTAAGCTTGTGAAGGTTCGTTGGAACAACTATGGCAGTGATGAGTTTTCTTGACAGAAAGAACACACAATGCAGGAAGAGTTCCCCAAGCTTTTTATTTCAAAAATGTTTGTAGTTTAATATCGAGGGTGAAATTCCTTTAAGAGGGGTAGAGTTGACTCTCCGTTTTTCTCATTTTGACAATTTGATAAAATGTCAGATGTCTTGAATATATTTCGTATGCATACTGCTGATCGTGGTGCGGTCAGGGGCTCAGTTTTGGGGGTTTTCCAGTCTTCACGTCTTGGCACACGACCGTGTACAAGGTCGTGTGCTTAGTCTTGTAACACCCGATGTATCCCCATGTTCTAGTATGCTACACAACATGGTGACATGGCCTTGTGGGTAACCGTGTGGAGGTACACGACTAGCTACATGCTTTTTCTCGTGCCTGTTTAGTTGTGGATGTGTACGTTTAGGAAATTTTCAATGCGCTACATGGCTTGGTACATGCTCGTGTCCAGGTGCCGCCTTAGGACAAGCCTTGTTTAGTATTTTCTAGAACCACATTTTCGTTACCTGGGAGGTACATGGCCTTGTACACGCCCGACGCGAGTTACGAAATCGACTCGTTTTAAAACTTGGATCGTGGCAATTACGAATTTGATGGCCCAGATCTGTCTCTTATGGCCTTAGGTCGTGGGAAAGGGGGGCTAAACACTCATTATTCATGTCTTTTCATTTCTTTTATACTTGGAGAAAGGAGAGAGTGAGAGAGAACTTGGAGAAGAAGAAGGGGTGCCACCGGAGATCGAGAAGCCCGATCTAAGATCTGATTTCTTCAATTAGTTGAGAATCCCCACCCCTCGTGCTATTCCCTCTCGTTGGAAGGTCTCATTGCCGACGAAAATCGAAGAAGTAATGTTCCTTCTCTTGGTTTTTAGGATACGATAATGTTTTCGCTGATTTCTCTCTTACATATAATAATCCCTAGTCTCATACAGACACTATGGTTCATTAGGAACCCGAAGCATGTCCCATCTTGCGTAAATAGAATCACCGATCTGCGATTTCGATTATAGACAGGATGCAGTGAGTCGTGTAAGTCATTCAATTGAAATGACAATGTTTGTTTGCCGATCATTTAGGGTTTGAGACCTCAATGTGATTGTATGGTCATGACGTCGTTATAAGACCAATTTAAGTCTGGTATTGTTGTGACGAGGCTTGGATTTCGTTACCATGAGGCCCCATGGAATTTTGGGTACTTTTTGATATGTTTAATATGAATGTAGGTAGAAGGCCGTTATCGTGGGTATAACCGTCTTCCTTCAGTTATGGTGTTGGTAGAAGAGCCCATGAGAAGGGTATAACTGATCACTCCCTTGGAGTGAAGATTTTAGTAGAAGGGCCCGCCGAAAGGGTATAATGGACTAATCTATATATTATGCTTAGAACGCTTTGAGTGCGTAAACAGTGTGCTATGATGAAATGTTATATTGTACAACATTGGTTATGAGTCGTGTTGTACTGCAGTTGTAGCTCGAAGTGCATACATATTGCATAAGTATGCCTTATTGCATCTTCGACACAGAAATCATGTATGATGCTTGTGACACTCTACTCATTGTAAATCATACACGTCTTTATGATTATTTACTTGTTTTTAGAAAGTGCTGTAGTGTGATGTAGTTTCCCAGGGTCCGCTTAGATGGTTGGGATGAGTGAGTGTCGTTACATTGTTGTTGGTTATCTTGCGGTTGACCCACGTTTTTCGCTCGATTGTTTTTCTATTGCAGGTACATTGCGCAAAGTAGAGCTTAGCCGTTTAGATGAAGAAAAAACTCATGAAGTGTTTATGTTATTTCCTGCTTTCTATATTTGTATCGGGCCTATGTGCCTAGATTGAACTCTTGTATGATTTGATAGTACTATGTATGGCCATATGGACGTTGGAGTTTTGGACTTTTATTAGTATGAACACTCATTTATTTAGTTGATGTTTCCACTTATCATAGTACTATGAGGATGTGGTTTGGTATTTTGGAGTTTTATATCATCTTAGCGGACTCCGGGGCGGGATACCGCTCACCTGCAAGTACGCCACAACAAGCAATATGTAAACAAATTGAAAGTACAGCTAAACTACACAAGGTGAAGATTGAAGCATAATTAATCTTCTAGGTTGTGCATATAAAAATGGGGAATCTAGATATGAAAGCGATGATGGTTGGGTTCACCCGAAGGTTTCCCCACAACCGCCTAAGAAACACGTATGAAACTAACAAAACCATCATCCAACAATACGGTGCTCGTGGGTACTCACGACCACACGAGTTCATGCACTCATGTCACGCACAAGAAGTACTCGGTGAGGAGGTCCTAGATGTCTCCAAGACGAGCATCACAACTACGCTAGGATATACAATCCCGAACTTTCGTTTGAGCATTTTCCGGTTGAGATGATTTCACGTAACACGACCTATCCCATGATCCATCGGCATACATGAAGATTTTACCTCGTTCTGAACTGCATGGTGCGGGTTTGGTTTAGCTTTTGCCCATTGCTCAAGTCATCGTGATCGCCTGCACGATGCGGGTGCGGCTTTACCTCGGCCCGTAAGCGTACATCGTACGGTAATATACTACGCACCTAATTCTTCACACTAGAACATATGCTTCATATGCGCCTCCCAATGAAGGAGGTTCAAGTTAACTCCTTTACGAAATATGGTGAGGGTTTAAGTTCCACTCCAAACACATTCTCAATCTCACAGTCAACGATAACGACTACTACAAAAGTAGGATTCGTGACGTGGTAACTTCTATGGACCAAATAGGAGGCCGCAATCATATGCCTTTCGATTAGAACACCAAAGGTTTCTACATCCCCAAACCCCGTATACAGGACGACGCATTTCACAGAGTAATTCTCCGACACGCATACTAGGTCCAACCTAAATGCACGTCATTCATAGCATCACTGATCTGGGCCTATAGTCACGGGTAGACTTCACGCACAATGCTTAAATCCACAACGATTATCAGATTTCTACATGCATTTCATGCCGGGGACGGACTCAATCGATCCGGGGTTCTAGCGAACCAAAGGAGGTCATACCCCCCACTAATTAGCGTAGGAGACTTCTTCTTATGCAATTAAAAACATGGAATGGACAAGCATCGTCCTAAAACAAGGAGAAAGATAGTTACCATTGGAGATAACTTCAACGCCATGGAACAAAGAATGAGATGGATGAAGTCGACCACAACGGATTCCTCTCCACGAATCCGGACACGACTCGAAGTTTGGAGCTCCGGATCACCTCCAATGGTGGGATCATGCTTCTTCTTCCGCCTCCTTTCAATCCTCTTTCTCAAACCTAAGAGAGAGTGTAAGCTAAAAATGAGCTTCCAAACTCCTTAATCCCGACCTAATAAGCTCAGGAAAAGATCCCAGTTGTTAGATCTTAAAACCCCTCAATGAATGGTCCGATTTCGTGATCAAACCGAGTTCACGGGCCTGCTCGCATGATCGTGCTGTTCAGATGCACGACCGTGCTGTTCAGATGCACGACCGTGCGTGAGTAAATCACGCCAATCCAAAACGCTGAAGTTGGTCTTGTGGTTTTGGGCACCCACGACCATGCCTGCTTTAAGTCGCACAGGAGGTAATTCGCACGATCGTGTGGTTTAACACGTGCACGACCGTGCGCGTGATAAAATTGACCCAAACCAAAACTTTGTGGCTGATCGCACGATTTTGGTCACGCACGACCACACGTGACTAAACCGCACGACCAGAAACTAACTTGCCTCCGAAATGTAATCGAATAGTCCCCAAAATGCGCGGGACATCCTCAGGTCTCTTAGGACTCTAAAACCCTCTAAACATATAGGGATTTGGGGTGTTCTAACTCTCCCCCTTAAATGAATTTCATCCAGAAATTTCAAGAACAGTAAATGCTCTAAAACATTTCGTACCTGAGGAAACAACTCGGGATACTCCTCGAGCATGGTTTGTTCTCACTCCCAAAAGAGTTTCTCTCGACCGCAGTTGTCCCACCGAACTTGACTATCTTTATCTTTTTGTTGCGTAACTACTAGACTTCCGTGTCTTCGATGCGAGAGCTTGACCTTAGTCGATAACCCTCCATCAACTTGTACCTTGTCGGTCGCAACAATCTGAGTAAGCTCTTACACCGCCTTCCTCAATACTGATATGTGAAAAACATCATGTCGTCCACTTAGCTCTGTAGATAGAACAAGTCGATAAGCAGCGTCACCGACGTGCTCCGTGATCTCAAACGGTCCCAAATACCTCAGACTTATCTTTTTCAAGCGTCAGCGATACTCTTTTGAATGGTTTGATCTTTAGATAAACCCAGTCGCCTACAACGAACTCTATGTTTCAATGCTTAGCATTATAGTACTTCGCCTGCCTATCCTGGGCAATTAGCAGCCTTTCACGTATTGCTCGAATCGTCGTATTCGCCTCTTCGACATCCTTACGCTTCAACAACTTCTTGTCACCCGTTTCCGCCAAAGCTACGGGCGTACGACACTTCCTACTGTACAAGGCCTCGAAGGGGGACATCTGAATACTAGCTTGGTAGTTGTTATATGCAAACTCGATCATTTAGAGGTGGTCCTCCCATCTCTTTCCGAAGTCTAAGATACACATTCGAATCATATCCTCCATGGTCCTGTTTGTCCTCTCGGTATGACTATCCATTTGCAGATGAAAAGTCGTACTAAATTTCAGCTTGGTACCCAATATGTGGTGAATAAGTCTCCAATATTTCGATAAAGTGCCCTTCTCGGTCACTCACAATGCTCTGGGGAACACCGTGTAGCCATACAATGTTGTCAACATTCATCTTCGCGAGTTTCTCCACAAAATTGCCCTTCCGATTCGGAATATAGCGCGACACCTTTGACAATTGATCAACAATCACTCAGATGGTGTCGTTGCCCTGCTACGACCTCGGCAATTCGTGCACAAAGTCCATCGATATATCGTCAAACTTCCATTCCGGAATCGACAGAGACTTTAGAAACTCACCGGGCCGCTGACACTCGGCCTTCACAAGTACGCAAGTGTGACATCTTGCCACATATAAGAGAATGTCCTTCAAGCCCGACCACCAAAACAGCTTCCTATGTCCATGTACATTGTAGCGCACCCCGGATGAATCAAGTATTTGGTGAAATGCGTTTCATACATCAAATTATCCGAAGTTTTCCAAAATTGGGAACGCACAATTTTGCAATCCTTCCAAAAAGTCCGTCTTCAAAGGAAAACTCAGCGTTTTATCCCTTCATGGTCTCTGCCACATCTCTTCATACTCTCATCAAGCTCTAAAGCCTGTCAAACTCGGTCCGCAATGGCCTATTGGACCTCCGTCCAGTTTAAGCATGCTGTAGCTGCCGTACTCATGTCAACACACGTGATCTTAAGCACTCCCAACTTTAGGTTGTGGACCGGGTAGTTTCTCTCATGCACCTTTAGCTGGCGCGAACCTTAAACGATCATCTTTCCAAACTGACACAGAACACAAGCCAAGACGCTCCCTGAGGTGTCACTATAAACTTGGTAGCCTTATACCCCGCACGGAGAACACAAAATTGGCGCTGAGTTCAGTCGGCTCTTTAACTCCTCAAAGGCACTTTGACGTCCAAGAGAACTTCTGCTTCTTCCTGGTCAACGTGGTGAGAGGAAGTGCGATTCTCGAGAAGTTATCCACAAAGTGCATGTAGTAGCCGGTAAGTCGCAAGAAGCTTCGAACTTCCGCCCCTTTTTTCAGCACAGGTCACTCACTGATAACCACTATCTTCGACGGATCCACTGCAATACCCTCTCCGCTAACCACATGACCCAGGAATGCCACAGAAGGTAGCTAAACTCACATTTATAAAACTTGACGTACAACTGATACTTCCTCAGGATGCTCAACACTGCGTGTAGGTGATTCATATGCTCTTCCTCTGACTGGGAGCAAACCAAAATATCGTCGATGAAGACGATGACGAATTGGTCTAAATACTCCCGGACTGTTCTATTCAGCAAATCCATGAATACCGACGATGCGTTAGAGAACCCAAACGACATCACGGTAAACTCATAATGCCCGTAGCGGACACTGAAAGCCGTCTTCGGAATATCACATTCCCGAATTTTATCTGATAATATTCAGACTTCAAGTCCAATTTTGAATACACAGTCGAGTCCACTAGCTGATCGAATAAGTCGTCGAGTGCGCGATTCTAATACTTATTCTTCTCCGTCAGCTTATCCAGTTCATGATAATCTATGCATATACACAAACTCCCATTCTTCTTTTTCACAAATAGTCGTCGAACTCGGACGTACGTTGCCTTCCTCTTGCAGTTCCTGCAGCTGAACTTTCAGCTCTGTCACTTCCTTGGACTCTATTCGATACGACGAGCGTGACACGGGTTTGGCACCCGACACTAATTCGATGCAAAAGTCAATCTCTCGCGGAGACAGAACCCCGGGGAGCTCATTAGGAAACGCGTCCGCTTACTCCGCCATTACCGGGACATCACTCAAATCAGGCTTGCGCTCCGAAGCCTCCATTAAGGTGAAGAACAACTCCGTGCCTTTCCCAACCGCCTTGACCATTTGGAGGGCGAACATCAGCGTCTTGCTCACCCTCCGCAAACCAAAGAACGTGGTCTCGCCTTCAGTAATCTTTCCTAGTGTGACCTCTTTTAGGTTGCAATCTATGCACGCGCACTGCTTCGAGAGCCAATTCATGCCAAAAATCACGTCAAATTCTGACAACGGTAGTAAGGACGCTTCCAAGTCGAAGTCTCGGTCTTCTATTCGAACTTTCACGCAGCTTCTCCTATTCGTGCTCATCCTATGACCATTCAGTATTACTATATCCAATCTCCAATTCGCACTATGAAGTCCTCAGATAGAAATGAGTGCAACTCTCCGGTGTCGAAGAGAGCTCTCGCCGGATAGTTAAAGATTAGGAGAAACCCTAATTACAAAAACGAAAAGCATACAATCACATATGTGGTATATATTATTTTAAGCTATGCAAGCTAATAAATAATTCATACCTGTCATAACGTCGCTTTGACTAATGACCTTCTACTGGCCAAGGGAGTAAACTCTCGGCTGGGTCGGAGGGTATTGGGAAACGGAAGATTCCACTGCCTTCCCTTTCTCCCCTTAACTTGGACTGTCTGCACGAGTGTTCTCCACTGCTCGACTCTTCGTCCTCGGAGGACCACTATGACACGCTCGGGCCATGTGCCCAACTGTCCATATAGTTTTGTTAACAATAATTTTATTATGTTGTCATGTCTGTTTTTCTACTATCAATATTTGTCATGATATGTTTCATTGTGTTAATGCATCTTATCATTGTGGTATGTTCTGCCTTCTTCAAATAAGAAGAGATTGTTGGGAATATTGCCCTTCAATATTCCCTAGATTTGAAAATGCACCACATACAATGCTACGCGCATATTGTATTTGATAAGCCATTTTATATCATGTTTATATAGGTTTAAGTCTTTCCAAATCTTGGAATAGGTCTCTGGTTTTCACTGTCAAAATCAGCTGAGACAACAGTCTGGTCTCAGCTAAACCGCTGAGACGCAACTGCATAGCTGCTGAGAAGAAGTCTGTCTCAGCTGAGCTGCATATAGAGGAAACTGTTGAGAAGACTATCTGTCTCTGCGGATCCACTGAGACGTAGGTTATTTCTGCTGCTGAGAGTGAAGCCTGTCTCAGCCCATCCGCTGAGACAGATTCAAATATGAATGTTAAACAGGCGGGATCTATTTTTGGCGCATGTGACAAGAAAGCAAAATAATCTTTTCTATTCTTGCCCATACTGTGACTAGACATTTCTTAGAGCCGTTGCAGATTGCAGGAGGTATAAAAGAGAATGTTAGGTCAACTGGTTGATCGGGAAGAAGAACATTGTTGAACCAGTACTGAAGAACTTTATCTTCTTCTTCCTGTGAATTGATCTCTCTCAAGCTGCAAGGAGACATAGTTAAGAGAGAAAGATTGGTCCTGTTGATTCGATCCAGCAGAACAAGTTGATTTTCTTCACTCTAATAAAGAAGAAGATCAGGTGAAACAAGGGCTGTAGCTGCTGTTATCCAACCCTGCTTCAAGACAGCATCTGCTGTGCTCTACAACAGAAGATTAAAGTTTATATATATACTTTCTTCTGTTATAAAAGTATAACAAATTATTTCTGTAAGAACTTTATTGTTCTGAGTGGTAGGGCCTTTGCGCCTGAGTGAGTAGGGCTGAGTGCCTGAGATTGTAGGGCTGTACTCCCAGTCTGAGGTAGGGCTTCTTGATAGGCCTGAGGTAGGAAACCAGAACTGTTTCTGAGCTGTAGGAGTTGGAGAATTCTGAGTGGTAGAGCTGCTGACCTGAGGTAGGGTTTTGGAGGAAACCTGAGAGATCCTGTAGGATCTGTGTTGTAAGCTCTTTGAGCTGAGTTGTTGGAGGAGATTGCCTTGTCTAACACACTGTTAGAAAGGTGTAGAGGGAAAGTGGACTACCCATAAACTCATTGTCTTGGGGAATCACTATAAATAGCTGTGTTTTTTTGTGTATTTTCTTCTACTTAACTTAAACAACTAAAACAGTCAATTACAAGTAGAAAAAGCAAAGAAACCTATTCACCCTCCCTCTAGGTGAGTTAGAATACTACCAAGTTAACTATCACTAACCCTTATGGGTCGTTCGAACAGAGCGAAGAGAAAACGAGCTCGCCACGTACGACCACACCAAATTTTCCCACAGCGACAAATACCACTTGCTGCGGATGATATTATTTCACAAAAGTGCTGTTTCAAGGTATTACAGACGAATAGAACTAGAAGAAAAAGCAATAGAAGGCAACTCAGAACTTGTAACCGTACCTACGACATGACAGATTCTTGCTCCAGTTTCGTGTCCCCCTCTGAGCACCCTCGACCCTCTATTTATACTGATAGAGGGCCTCCCGAAATGGTTGGGTGCAATTAATGCTACATTAAATGCTAGCTGCCCGGGAAACAGGAGAATCCAGGCAGGAAAGAGAGGAGGAGAGCTTGTGCGGTTACAACAGGCTGTAACCGCACGAGCCGCCACTAGCTAGAGAGAGGGGAGCTGGGGCGGTCTCTCGGTGTGTTCGCTCGAACCCCTCAGGACTTCGTCAGCTACTGAGGTGCTACCGGCCTGGCCAGCGGCGGACTGGAGGGGCGCGCGGTTACTCAACACGTAACCGCCTACCGTTCTGGGACTGGAGGAGGTACGACTACCGGGAGGGTAACCACCCCTATTGCTGGGCGCCAAAGGCTTGCTTTGGCTCTGAAGTGGATTGGCTCTGGTTGCGGTCTCAGGATTCCGGGTTAACAATATGAAGCTAACAAGCCATCATTCAACAATACAACGCTCGTGGGTACTCACAACCACGCGAGTTCATGCACTCATGACACACACAAGAAGTACTCAGTGAGGAGGTCCTAGACGTCTCCAACACGAGCATCACAACTACGCTAGAATACAAGCCACCACTATACCATTCCAAAATAGCACGAAAACTAGAAATGGTAAGAAGGAAGCCACGTATTAATTAGAGGGGGCCATGACCCAATCACATCGCCCACATACCAAGGAGATAGCCAGTGATCCTACAAATCCATGATTTAATTGAGTAATTCAACATCATCATAATCATCGCTTTACCCATAATATTTTTCATGACCATCATCTTTTTTCATGTCCATATACATGTGCAGTTGTGTATGTTCCCAACACTAGGTATATATGGAAATTCATTTTCCTGTAGGACAATCTTGAATTTTGTTGTTTTTTTTATAGACACTAATAGCTCCTGCAACAATTTTCCATGTCAACTATTCTTCATGAAACACTAATTCATCTTTTAATTTCCTAGTCACCACTAATTAACATCATCTTGGTTATTCAAATAAATTGTGTTGGTAATACCAAGATGATTCTATCTCTGAATTATGACCCTATGACACTTCAGCTAAATTAAGTCTTAAGTCATAAACCTAAAAAAAATTGAACCAAAATTAATAACACTTAAAAAGTGAACCAATAAAACAGTACGCACTCTATGTAGTGTCTTTAATACTTAGCCTACAAATAGGACCTCATTATCTTGCCTTTCTACCCCTTTCTACATCAATAGTGCAAGAGGTGTGCTTCATTATGCTATGAGCAATAACATGCCCACTTTTTTTTTATTACTGACAAGTATGAGAATATTCTCTATATACGAGCAAACCGTCCATATGCATACACACCGAACTACATGGCTAGTATATTTTCATTGAAAAATGGCTCCTTTCCTTCCTTTCTGCTTCTTCTACTTGGTTCTTTACCACAATTAAGGTGGCATTATATGATCCGTTGGAAGTTTTGTGCTTCATTTTGCATAATTACTGTAGGTTTTGTACCCTTGTATAATTTCATAATTATTGTTTCCTTACCATCTGTATACTTTTATTTTCACTTCGTTTTGAACTTTGTGTTTTATGTGCTGTTTATTAGTCGTTACTTTATTCTTAAATTATTATTATTATACTGAAATAATTACAGAGCTTCATTGCAGAATTTCAGGAGCATTACTTGCATACATGAGTATTCAGCCTGAGGATAATCTTGTTACATATGCTGGTGTTTTGATACTAAAGGTTTTTTAAGGACTGCCATATCACTTGTTTGAGAAGCTGTAAAATTAGAGGCTTTTGAGAAGGGAGTAAGGAACAAAAGACAAGTTGGGAAGAAGGGGCAAAAAGGGTTTTACTGGCTGCATTATTTTCTAGGTAAGAGGGAATAAGATGAAGTTCCATATTGAAGAGGTAACTGTATACTTCCCTTATGATCACATCTACCCTGAGCAGTATGAGTACATGGTGGAGTTAAAGAGGACTTTAGATGCTCGCGGCCATTGCTTGTTGGAGATGCCAACTGGTACAGGAAAGACAATTTCCCTCCTATCCCTCATTACTTCATATATACTGGCTCATTCTTCATCTCCCCTTAAACTTGTTTACTGTACTCGCACAGTCCATGAGATGGAAAAAACTCTTTCTGAGCTTCGACTTCTGTACTCCTATCTGCCCCCATCTTCCCCTCTCCTTGCTCTTGGTTTGGCCTCTCGCAAGAACCTATGCATCAACCCTAGCGTTAAGTCAGCTTCCTCAAGCGTTTCAGTTGACTCTGCATGTCGTCGCCTCACTGCTAGTTGGGTTCGCGCACTTGCTGCTGATAGGGAGAGACCCAGTAGGGGAGAGTTGTTGCAGCCCCCAGGTGCTGTCCCTACTTGCCCTTTCTTCGAGTCTTATGACAAGGCTTCTCGTGATGCCATCCTACTTCCCTCAGGAGTTTACACTCTTGGGGAGCTCTGTGCATTTGGCCATGATCGTCAATGGTGCCCTTACTTCCTTGCTCGCAACATGATCCGTTATGCTAATATTGTTGTATATAGCTATCAATACTTGCTTGATCCTAAGGTTGCCAACATCATCTCTAAGGAGATGCAAAGGGAGTGTGTTGTTGTATTTGATGAGGCTCACAACATTGACAATGTCTGCATTGAGGCCCTTAGTGTGAGCATTCGAAGAAAAACACTTGACGGAGCCACTAGGAACCTCAACAAGATTTCCCAACAGATTGACAGGTACATTTTCATTAACTAACTTTATTTTTCTTTGTTTTGTTTTTAAAATTATTATTGCTTTTAAAATTATTATTGCGTATAAATTTACCTTCTTTTTACTGACTCAATGCACCATGTTTGTGAACAAGAGTACAGACAAAATTTACTTGCCTAGCGGGATGCACCATCTTTATAGAATTACTTCATAATAATATTACTTCAAAACTTCTTATGAATGCAGACTAGGGATTGTAACCTGCTAGCTAGCCGTAATGATGTTGGAAAAAATATGAAGACGTGAATTACTTTCTGAGTATGCTGAGACCAAGAAAATGATGTTGTTATTGAGCCTACTCTAAAAAGTGTTGTTATTAATGAACGTTCCGAAGGTTTGATTTCTAGTTTAAGCTATTGAAATCAAAATCTATTTTTTTGTCTAAGATTAAAGTGATTTGTAATTACAATTTGCGGATAGCATTGGAAGCATAATAGCTCACTAATTGCTATTAGAAACAATGTACCTGTTTCTAGGTTTAGATTAATCATGTTATATCTATTTCCTATTTTTGCCGAGGGAATCCACATGCCCGCTTATCTACATATGCAGTCTTAGGGCATTTTGGTAATTATGTGTATGCCATTACCGCTTATATAAAATAATGGTAGCGAGTCTTTTGTGGTATCTTGAGATCATTTTAGTTGTTTAGGCTCTCATAGGAGAGAAAAGCCCATGGAGGGATCCTACCTTCAAGAGTTGGATATCAAGTGTACCTCAATATATTGTATCTCGATTTTGATTAATCTTCTTCTTGTTTGGTTTGACGATAGTGAGTGTATATCAAATGGTCTGACCTGCCACCCGCTTAGGGTTCAAACTCCCTTCCTCCCGTGCCCCAGCCTTCTTCACCGCGAACAACTAGTGACCTCGTCTCAGCACGATTGGATCTCGGGCGTCCTCCAGAAACATCTACCCGCTAAGGGTTGTTGTCCAATCTTGCCCACGCTCCTACTTGCTAGGTATCCTGCATGAAGACACCGCTACATCGTTGCCAATTGACCTTGCTAGGGTTCCGCATGACGACACCGAAATGGACCCCGCACGATGGTACCTGTAGCGACTTCGCACGACAACACTGCAAGCGATCCTCCCAGTTGAGAATCCCGCACAACTTCCGGTCTCCCCTGTCTCTGTGCACGCCGAAGTTGGCTTGACACACTAAGTCGTTTGACGGGCATGACTCTACCACCCGGCTGCCCCAATGCATCTATTCCAGCTGCTCCCAGGTCCATTCTATTCTTTCACTCCTCCGCTTCAGCCCCAAGGCTTGTTCTATTGCCTTATGCACCGATGTGTACGTCTCCGCTTCCACTTGCTTTGACCGGCTAGAAGTCTAGTTAGAAGATCTTACTCTCCTCCTCTGCAAGCTCGTAATCATTGCTGCGCATTGCCCTTCAACTCCTCTCACACCTCCACCGCAACCCCCACTGGCTCTCCATTGACTACATTGTGTTCCTCCACCTCACAAAGGAAGTCCACACGACCTACCTTCGTCAGATTGGTATTCCGGTGTTCGACGACACCGTCCCCCCTCGGTTGGATCACCCACGCTGAGCAATTTTTTGAACCACAATCCAACTTTGCTAACCAGAAGGTTCCTATGACGACTATCTATATGGAGGTCCATGGGCTCCACTAGGTGTGATGGACGTACCAACATGTTCCTGATCTCTCTTGGCTCACCTTAAAGGAGGAACTTCTCCGCCACTATGATTCGCGCCAAGCGGGTAATGCCTATGAGCGCCTCACCTCCATCCGCCTGTACGACACCGTGACCACATACATCACCGAGTTCATCGAGGTTGTCACGCATCTCACTGCACTATCCCCTAAACATTATCTGAGGTATTTTCTTGTGGGCATGCAACCCCACATCTGGGCCCGCCTTCGTGTCTACAATCCAACCACTCTTTTTCCCGCCATGTAGCAAACTAGTTACCTCGACGAGGAACTATATGCGGCCCAAACACCCTCCTATACCTGACCACCCCACCAGTCATTGCCACCGCCGAAATCTAAACCACCTCTCCATTGCCTAGATTACTGTCTTTACTAGACCCCCCGTTGATTGGTCCTCCCTCGACTCCATCTACGCTAGTCCTACCTCTGCCAGTACCCCCGCCACCCCAGCGCGTATCTCAACAGTACCTCAAGCTTCGCCGCAAGGGCCTCTGTTGTTCGAGCCAAAAATGCTCCAAGCCCACACTTGCTCAAGCTGAAATGAGGTGGAAGAAACCTGTTAGATGGTTGGTTACTTCGAGCTACGAGTGAAGGAAAGAGGGAGGAGAAAAAGAGATGACAAGGGTCTCCTGAAAGGAGGTAGCAGAGGGGTGCTAAAAAGAGGTAGCAGTGGTCTCAGAAATGAGATAGCAGGAGCTGCTGAAAAGAGATAGCAGGAGCTGCTGAAAAGAGACAACATGATCTGCTGAAAAGAGATAGCAGAAGCTACTGAAAAGAGATAGCAGCGGTCTCAGAAATGAGATAGCAGGAACTGCTGAAAAGAGATAGCAGGAGCTGCTGAAAAGAGATAGCAGGAGCTGTTGAAAAGAGATAGCAGGAGCTGCTGAAAAGAGATAGCAGGAGCTGCTGAAAAGAGATAGCATCGGTCTCAGAAATGAGACCGCTCATGTCACAGACTAAGGGTTCGAAACACTCCAAAAGTCCCCAAACTGGTACCCCTACCCCTCTATTTATAGGCGCGGGGACCTGCCCAAACGGCGGATCTAAAAGTAACGGGCTTCCCGGATCTGCTGAGATCGAAATCACCTGAGATCGTCTGGACCTGCTGAGGTAGAAATCACCTGAAAAGACATCACACAAAAAGGAGACTGCACACGACCGAGACCTTCTCGGATGAGGTTGCCCAGGATGGGCGGCCTCCTCTGTTCGAGGTCGCCCAGGAGGGGCGGCCTCCTCTGTGCGAGGTCGCCCAGGAGGGGCGGCCTCCTCTGCGAGGTCGCCCAGGAGGGGCGGCCTCCTTTGCGAGGTCGCCCAGGAGGGGCAGCCTCCTCTGTGCGAGGTCGCCCAGGATGGGCGGCCTCCTCTGCGAGGTCGCCCAGGAGGGGCGGCCTCCTCTGTGCGAGGTCGCCCAGGAGGGGCGGCCTCCTCTGGGAGGTCGCCCAGGAGGGGCGGCCTCCTCTGCTAGGTCGCCCAGGAGGGGCGGCCTCCTCTGCGAGGTCGCCCAGGAGGGGCGGCCTCCTCTGTGCGAGGTCGCCCAGGAGGGGCGGCCTCCTC
This sequence comes from Dactylorhiza incarnata, assembly GCA_033032865.1. Taxonomy (NCBI): domain Eukaryota; kingdom Viridiplantae; phylum Streptophyta; class Magnoliopsida; order Asparagales; family Orchidaceae; genus Dactylorhiza; species Dactylorhiza incarnata. The sequence goes on along the minus strand of JAWHQI010000175.1, from coordinate 1,882,835 downwards.
TGCGAGGTCGCCCAAGAGGGGCGGCCTCCTCTGTGCGAGGTCGCCCAGGAGAGGCGGCCTCCTCTGCGAGGTCGCCCAGGAGGGGCGGCCTCCTCTGTGCGAGGTCGCCCAGGAGGGGCGTCTTCCTCTGCGAGGTCGCCCAGGAGGGGCGGCCTCCTCTGTGCGAGGTCGCCCAGGAGGGGCGACCTCCCGGGGGATGAGTCGCGCGGGGCGCGACCTCCAAGCAAGGTTGTGCGAAGCACGACCTCTACGAGGCGCGAAGGTGAGACCACCCGGGCGATGAGAGACCGCTAGGGCTCGGACCGCCATCTTGAGGTGATCGCCGATTTCTGGGTAAACAAAATTCCTGCATTTTTTCAAGTTTTGAAAATTTTGAAAAAATAGAACTTACCCACGCAAATCAAGATCCACCTCTTTTGTCAGAACATAAAATTCGAGTATAAAAAGTGAAAATACCTGTGGAAACTTATTAATGCCTGAAGAGAGTTTACGAACACCTGTTTATCTCAGGTAAAAGAGTGGTCAAAGCAGGTAAAAGGAAAAAATGATACGCGAGTACCTGAAGAGAACTCGCGAGCACCTGCTTATCTGCAAACGAGTTATCAAAGCAGGTAAAAAAGAAAAATGATACATGAGTACCTGAAGAGAATTCGCGAGCACCTGCTTATTTGAAAAAGATATGAAGAGTAGGTATAATATGGGGAATAATAATGTGTCATGTACCCGAGACTACCTGTTGATATTTATTTTACTCACACTCGAAGCGTATGAGGGAGATCATCTTATTTATAGAGAGTATATGAGTGTTTATTCTCAATCACATTGCTTTAATGCTGAATAAATAGTATATGTATGTGAAGAGAAGAGATAGTACTCATGTCTGCGGAGGGAGAAAAACCAACATTCTGATATCATCATTCACATACTGCAGAACAAGGAGTGTGAAGTCCATATAGCTAGCTGATTCTGACTTGCCGATAATAATATTTCTGTTGAGTTTATGTCAGCTGATGCCCAACCCAGCGTATGATTTTGAGAAATCCAGAAATCATAAATAGATTAACCATGACACCCAAAAAAGTCCAGAAATCATGAAATCCAAAAGTCCAGAAATCATGAATCCAAAAGTCCAGAAATCATGAAATCCAAAAGTCCAGAAATCATGAAATCCAAAAGTCCAGAAATCATGAAATCCAAAAGTCCAGAAATCATGAAATCCAAAAGTCCAGAAATCCAGGAATCCCGACATGATGTATATGTGATTTTATGGTACCTGAAAAAGAAATTAGTACCAAACAAATAATTGCATAACTATTTGGTAGTTATTGTAGTATATACTAAAGTTAGTCTACTTTTCTTGCAAATGCACGTCATTCCTAACATTAGTTGTTAGCATTCTGTCACAACCAATCCGTTATCAGATGTAATCATTTATATTCAAGCAAAGCAAGTCGATTAACTCGACAAAAATGTCATAACAATTAATGACAATCATCACAGAGTAGGAGAGGGGGGGGGGGGGGGGCTACCACTGCACATCTGCGAATAATTCTAGCGAGATGTGGTCTTAGTGGGTGTTACGACCCGAGAGAATAATCAGAGGTGGTATTTCCACCCTTCACATCCACACATTTTAGAAGTATTAATGTAAACAGCAAAAAGTAAAGTAATGAAAAAAAAGAACTTAAGACACAACTGGATAAATGTCTGCAACGAAGGATACGATAGTGGATATGGATATAAGATCTGATATATCTGATTGCTGAGGGAGTCTTCATGATGATAGCTGCTGGTAGAACCTGAGTTGCTGCTATACTTATTACAAGTAAAGTTACAAAAGAAAAGGTGTATAAAACTCCAAACAAATGGGAGTGATAAGAAACAAGAACTAAAATGACATTCTATCCTATCTCTACTCTATACACTTCTTTTATTGAATGAAAAAAGCTTTTGCTTGTAATATTGCTTTTGGTGGAGTATCAATTGCCAGATTATTGGGCAAGATAGTCCTGTAACCTTCCTGCTTTTCATAATCCATCTGCTAACTTCCGAAGAGCTCGACAGTGTTCTGTATCATGACCAATGTCCGAGTGATATTTGCAGAAGAGTTCTTCATGACGATACTTGGCTTTTGATCTCATAGGGCGAGGAACTCTAAACTCTGGCATATCCAGAATGATCAGAAGAACTTGTTCCATGGGAATATTGAGCTGAGTATATTCTCCTGGATAATTTTTGAATTCAAGTGTACTTGGATTGTAAGACTGGATTGGATAAGCTTCCAAAAATTCAGGTGATTCATTCTGCTGCAGAGGTTGAGGTTGTGCAAACATATTCTGAGGAGGAGAATAAGATTCAGATTGTTTATCTTGCGGAGGGCTTTGTGATGGAGACGAGTGATGGCGGTATAAATTTCCTTGGCGCTGCCGAGTCTTCCGGTTTTGATAATACATATAGTTGGGATTCATCGCCTCACCTTCAATAAACTTATTTGCTATTTCGATGAGATGTCCATAAGACTTGGGCTCATTTATGCTCACTTCAAATTTGAGAGGGCCTTCTTGGAGTCCGTTGATAAAGACAATTTTATATAGCTCTGAATCAACATCAATTACCTCGAGAAGTTCTCTCTGGAATCTATCGACGAAATGAGCGAGAGTTTCATTGACTTCTTGCTTGATTTGGAAAAGAGCTCCTGGGCGTCTCTTCGCTTCCTTGAAATAACAAATCTTAAGAGAAGTTTTCTTTTGAGATCCATAAATCAAGTAATTGATTGAGGTGGCAGCTTGTAAAACCATTCCAGAGCTTGACCGCCAAAGGATGACAAGAAGCTTGCACCTGATGCTATCCGATATAGTTCTTAACGCAACAGCCGACTCAAAGGCTTGAAGATGGGAGATTGGATCTTCCCCCCCTGAGAAGGTTGGTAGGCGGGGTTCCTCAAACCCATTAGGAGCAGGTTCCCAACGAATTCTATCTGTAAAAGGAGAAGGCTCCTCTTCTTCAGTTATAACGGGAGGGGCTGAAGGATAAGCTGCATTAGCAGGGGTCGGAAAATAAGCACAATCCCCTTGAAAATTCGGCACTTTTACTGGACTTTTCTGGACAACTGATCTGAGGTAATCATGGTGAGCGGCTGTAAATTCCTCAGCTTGAGACGGTCGAGGAGCAACTGGATGTGCAAATTTTGTAGGAGGAAGAGGAGCTGCGATTTGAGGAAGAAGCTGCTGAGTGATAGCTGCTATAGCTCGATTAATCCCATCCAATTGCTGACGAGTCTGCTCCAGCTGTTGAGCAAGTTCTTTGCAAAATTGCTCCAGACGAAACTCTATGCGAATCTCGAGAGCTTCCAGAGTAAGTTCATCATTTGAATGATCTTGAACTTCTGTCATCTCCATTGCTACTCAAAAAACAGAAATTGCAGAAATTGCCAAAAGAGTAAAAACCGCGACAACTTCTAAAGGGAGTTGAAATTGAGCAATCTGAGGGCGCTAAACGAACTCGAACGGGTAAACCTGTTCTCCATTGGATGGAGCTCGCCGAGCTCTTCCCGAAAAGCTATTATGGGCTGAAAACGGACAAGCGGATCAAAAGTTATGTCTGTTTTAAGACTGAGTGTTATTCTCGGCAAAATCCCATATCTTCACCGCAGCTGCTGTTCATCAACCATTCCGATCTGAAGATCGCGTGTTATGTTCGAGCCAAAAATGCTCTAAGCCCACACTTGCTCAAGATGAAAGGAGGTGGAAGAAAATTGTTAGATGATTGATTACTTCGAGCTACGAGTGAAGGAAAGAGGGAGGAGAAAAAGAGATGACAAGGGTCTCCTGAAAGGAGGTAGCAGAGGGGTGCTAAAAAGAGGTAGCAGCGGTCTCAGAAATGAGATAGCAGGAGCTGCTGAAAAGAGATAACAGGAGCTGCTGAAAAGAGATAGCAGCGGTCTCAGAAATGAGATAGCAGTAGCTGCTGAAAAGAGATAGCAGGAGCTGTTGAAATGAGATAGCAGGAGCTGCTGAAAAGAGATAGCAGCGGTCTCAGAAATAAGACCGCTCATGTCACAGACTAGGGGTTCGAAACTCTCCAAAAGTCCTCAAACTGGTACCCTACCCCTCTATTTATAGGTGCGGGGACCTGCCCAAACGGGCAGATCTAAAAGTAACGGGCTGCCCGGATCTGCTGAGATCGAAATCACCTGAGATCGTCTGGACCTGCTGAGGTAGAAATCACCTGAAAAGAGATCACACAAAAAGGAGACTGCACACGACCGTGACCTTCCCGGACGAGGTCGCCCAGGAAGGGCGGCCTCCTCTGCGAGGTCGCCCAGGAGGGGCGGCCTCCTCTCTGCGAGGTCGCCCAGGAGGGGCGGCCTCCTCTGCGAGGTCGCCTAGGAGGGGCGGCCTCCTCTGTGCGAGGTCGCCCAGGAGGGGCGGCCTCCTCTGCGAGGTCGCCCAGGAGGGGCGGCCTCCTCTGCGAGGTCGCCCAGGAGGGGCGACCTCCTCTATGCGAGGTCGCCCAGGGGGGCAACCTCCTCTGTGCGAGGTCGCCCAGGAGGGGCGGCCTCCTCTGCGAGGTCGCCCAGGAGGGGCGGCCTCCTCTGTGCCAGGTTGCCCAGGAGGGGCGGCCTCCTCTGCGTGGTCGCCCAGGAGGGGCGGCCTCCTCTGCGTGGTCGCCCAGGAGGGGCGGCCTCCTCTGCGAGGTCGCCCAGGAGGGGCGGCCTCCTTTGTGCGAGGTCGCCCAGGAGGGGCGGCCTCCTCTGTGCGAGGTCGCCCAGGAGGGGCGGCCTCCTCTGCGAGGTCGCCCAGGAGGGGCGGCCTCCTCTGCGAGGTCGCCCAGGAGGGGCGGCCTCCTCTGTGCGAGGTCGCCTCCTCTACGAGGTTGCCCCGGAGGGGCGGCCTCCTCTGTGCGAGGTTGCCCAGGAGGGGCGGCCTCCTCTGCGCGAGGTCGCCCAGGAGGGGCGGCCTCCCGGGGGAAAAGTCGCGTGGGGCGCGACCTCCAAGCAAGGTCGTGCGAAGCGCGGCCTCTACGAGGCGCGAAGGCGAGACCACCCGGGCGATGAGAGACCGCTAGGGCTCGGACCGCCATCTCAAGGTGATCGCCGATTTCTGGGTAAACATCTGTATTCACTGCCACCAGCCGTACTCGCCCACCCACAAAATCCCTCTCAAGGACCTGTGCTTGCTGCTCATCATTGAAGATGATGGTTTCGACTTCATTGATTTGAATCCTCTAACGCTCGCCGATGACCCCTACAGACCTCAACCTTGAGGATAAGGTTGATTTTCAGGAGGGGAGTGTTGGTACAAAGCCGACTTTCTGGGGAATCCACACATCCGCTTATCTACATGTGTAACCTTAGGGCATTTTAGTAATTATGTGTATGCCACTCCTTCCTATTTAAGAGAGTGGTAATGAATTTTTTGGGGATCTTCGAATCATTTTGGTTATTTAGGCTATCATAGGAGAGAAGAGCTCTTAGAGGTATCATGCCCTCAAAAGTTAGTGATTAAGTATTCCTCGATATATTGTATATCAATTTTGATTAATCTTCTTGTTCGGTTTGACGATAGCGAGTCTCTATCACTAGATGCTTAAGTATCTCACACGACAAGTTTAGTTCTTTTGAGATTATGGATATTTCCCATCCAGGTAGAAATCTTGCCCAAAGATTTGTTTTTTTAAGTTGATCTCATCATCATCTTTGTAAAATCTCATTGTTTAATGTATTCCATTAAGAAAATACTTCATTGGTGAAATAATTATTCCTCTGTGCAAAAATATTTTTTTTTGGGGGTGGGGGTAGGGTGTGTTTGGGAGTTCTTATTAATTGTACCCTACTATCGGGCTATGTAGCATGGGGACGAGGACGAGATACGATACGAAAATATAAGAAAAATGAGAGTTAAAAAAACAAGGTTACGGGATACATTTTTTAAAATTTGATATTAATTAAATATAGGTATCAATTAATATGAAAACATGACGTTATAATTGATAAGTATAATAAGGGCATTTGGTCTAATTGGTATGACGCCAACTTGTGAGAGGTTCGTGTTCCAAATCTCGGAATGCCCAATCCATACATAGCTAACAAAGAGTATACATATTGAATTATAGAGAAAGATAATTCTACAACATAGACAATACATACATAAAACTAGAACTTCAAACTTGTATATCATTCGTATATAATATTAATATATAAGAAATTTAGGAAAGACTTTTTAATACTAATGTACCACATCATTACATCAGTGTGTCCATTCACATACAAAATATCAAGAAATTAAGATTACATTCCAAGAAGATCAACTTCATCATCTTCTTCCATAGTGGAGAGCTCCAACCTTGGTTTATGAAGCAATGTGTTAACTTCTCAAGTGTATCTACATCTTCAAATGACTCGGCCATCTTCAACATGCTGTGGTGTCATTCAATTCTTTTTCATTGAATGCATAAAGGAGTAAGTACTCCAATTTCTCTCCACCCATGAAGTAGATGATGGTTGTAGTAGAATTTTCAAGGTTACGATTTGAAGCAAATGGGTCGAAGAGCCATGATTAATCCACAAAGTATTTGGATCCAAAAGAATGATTTTTAGTTGAATCCTAGTCGTTGAGATCCCCTGATTTATCTGAGAATTCCACATACTCCTTGGCGACCATATTATACTTTATGAAGGTTGGAATTTTTGTAAAACATTTGGCCCTCTCTTTGCTAACTTTAGGATCTTTACGAGGGGCAACTCTTTTTGGATCCTCCACTAGCCATTGTTCATAATAATATCTAGTAATAACAATGATTAAATTGGAAAATTTGATAATATAGAGCCATAAAAATATAAATCTAGAATTAAAAAGTACATACCATGGATTTAAAGTATGTGCAAAGCAATGAAACCAAGTGTTGTACTTGTTCCAACAATCCACAAGAATACCATGCATTACTTCAAAAAAGTGGAGACATCTTCCTCACTTTTCTATCATGCGCATAAATAGCCTTCTTTACCTTCTCAATTATTATGTCCAACATATCATATATCAAATGAAGACGTGCTTTATGTGTTGCAAAACCGTATCATATCATATCATATATAGCTGTGAGTGAAAGTATGTAGTCAAAGAAATCTCACCACTTATCATCCAACACCTTCTCCATCTCCTGCTTTCTCCATATCACCATCATGATATAAAAGTCATTTATCATTACCCTTCTTTGTTGACCACCTTTTATAAGTTTGAATTCTTTTGACATGATAATCATTGATGCAAAACGAGTTTCACCAATCAAGAATAATTTCAAGCTCCCAAACTCATTAAACTTTGCTAATCAACAACAACAACAATAACACTCAAGCCTTTATCCCACTATAGTGGGGTCGGCTATATGGATCCTTTGTCGCCATTGTGCCCTATCTTTAGTCATAATCTGACTACTGTCTAAGTACATCATGTCTTTCCTTATAGTTTCATTCCAAGTCTTTATTGGTCTACCCTTCCCTCGTTTAACATGTCTAGTGACTAAACTCTCACAACGCCTGACAGGTGCCTCTAATGGTCTCCTTTTTTATCTTAGTCGAGCTTTTCGCATCTTCTCTGCAATTGGTGTCACTCCTGTCTTATCCTTGATACATTCATTCCTAATTTTATCCAGTCTCGTGTGTCCACACATCCACCCAAGTATTCTAATCTCCGCAACTCCCAATTTTTTTTGCCCATGTACACAATTCACTGCCCAACACTGAGAACCATACAACATAGCTAGTCTAATTGCAGTACGGTAAAACTTGCCTTTAAGTTTTAATGGTACTTTACGATCACATAAGATCTCTAATGCGCCTCTCCACTTCAACCAACCTGCTTGTATTCTATGTATCACATCTTTATCAACACCTCCATCTTTGTGAACTGTCGATCCAAGATATTTAAAGCACTCACTGTGGAAAATATCTTGATCACCCAACCAATGTCATCCGTCCTTCTTGCACTGCTAAATTTAAGCTCCATATACTCCGTCTTTGCCCTGCTCAACCTAAAACCATTCTTTTCTAATGATTAAACAAATAAATATGCAATTGTGTTCAATTAGCTCCACTTGATGCACTAGGACCACTGATATAAATTTTGGAAATAGTTGCTCAATAAGATCTTGTGAATCTCTATCTTCCTTCAACATGCCCTTGAATGTGGACGCCGAAACCTTGGTACATGCTCCATTTCTGCTACTTTTAATCTTCAAATAATGACCCTTCACGCATGTGCATGAGCTTTTGTAAGACATGCCAAAAAAATTGCATGTCCAATTTACACTTCAACCTCTGTCAGTTAATTTATTTCCTCTTGTCACATATTTTCAAAGAGGCTATCATTATCAGCAGAACAAGAACTTGAATTCATTTAATGCAAAATAAAACCTAATTTAAAACCAATCAAAGCATTTCCGATTCTAGCACCATCAAAAGAGTATGGTTGGTAATTTAAACAACATAAACTGTCACAAACTTTGATGCTTGAGAATTGAAGGCCCCGTTCGTTTGGGAAGAATTGAAGGCCCCGTTCGTTTGGGAAGAATTGGTGGATAGGAATCGGAATTAGCTCCCCAATTTCAATTTCACTGTTCGGCGTTCTTAATAAATGGATGGAATGTGAATTGTCCCCAATTCCATAGGAATTCTTAATAGGGGAAAAAACCTCTCCCCCTCATTTCCCACCAAATGAGGTCAGACTTTCCGTCACCCTCCCCCCTCCCTCACATGCAAGTCCCGCGCCCTCCTCACTGATGCAAGCAAGCAGACCTTTTCCTCCTCTATTTTGTCAGCGATTCTCCCCCTTCGACATCGCGAACTTCTTCTCCGGAGACGGCAATTCACCCTCCTTCCTATCCTGTAGCCTCAACTTCTCCCTGAAAGAGTTTGAAATTGATACACATGGAAACAGAGAGCTAGCGAGGGATGCTGTCGCCGGGCATGGCGAGGTCAGACGGTGCGATCAACATTAATGCTTCGGCGTAGAGGGTCCACAACCGGAATTCCCTCCACTATTATTACCAAATTGATGGAAATCTTCTTCGGCAGGTGTTTCTTAAGCCTTGTCCTCGATCATTTTGGCTAAGGTGTAAGAGGAATGATTAGGTAGCAGAATGATGTCCTGCATTGAGGTAGAGGAGAGCTTTGTTAAGGCGGAAGAGGAATAACTTAAACTCTATGTTGGATTTGATGGAGAAGGTCAATTGAAGAACTATATCTGAGGGCAACTGTGAATGGGGATAATCTCATAAGAACCATCTTGATAAGAAGATCCTGTCAAGATTTGATTCGCAGGTTCATGTAATTTGAGTACAGATTTTTCAAAAGGTAAACTTCTGTTCTATAATTATATGAAAGAATTATAACTAGGTATTTGTATGTGTATTTGATTTATGATTATTTGATTATATGTATTTGCTTGTTAGCCGATAATCTTGTTGATTTTGCTTTGTTCCCAATCTCCATTGTATGTGTCTCGTTTAAACCTACCAATGAAGCGACACTCAGATCCATAAGATTTAACAAGGAACAAAAGATTTAACAAGGAACAATCTAGATCTCCTTAAACAATCTATTTCATGATGAAACTGGTAGATCGATGAGCATTCCGAATACAAATACCTAGTACAATGGTATATAGTTGTATGTGGATATGTTTCAATATATATGCCAATTCCAATTCTTGTACGACTGACTTCTTGCCTACATTTGAACACTAGGATTGTCAATTCCAATTCCTATTAGGGTCCGTTCGTTTGGGCGGAATTGGGAGGAAGGAATTGGAATTGACACGCCAATTCCAATTCTGCTGTTCGGCGTGCCTTTTTTTCGGGTGGAATTGGAATTCGGCTGAATTTCATAGGAATTCAATTTTGCCTAGAGTTTTCCCCCTCGAATTCTTACCTCCCGAGCTATTCTTTCCCAATTCCATTCTCGCACCCGCTGTTCGCGCTCGTCATTCTCGCTCCCGTATCCATCTACCGCGACGACTCCGACGCCATCGTCTTCGTCTCGCTCGTCGACCTACCGAGGTCAGATTTCGAGATTCCGAGGCATCCCGACTCTTCTCCCGCGCGCGTCTTCTCTCCCGCGTTCAACCTCAACGAGCAACAGATCTGGGCATCTCCTCTCTTGCGAGCTCCAGCGGAATTGACGTGAAGCCCTAAATGCAACTCATGCTAGACCGTTCTTCCCTTCCTCCTCCAGCGGCAACGAGGGAATCCCAGTCTCCCCTGCCACCTCCAGCGGTGACGAAGTACCCCGGATCTATCTTCGTCCTCCGGAGGCAACGAAGTACTCCTGAACTCTCTTCCTCCTCCAGTGGCTTCGAAACGATTCCTGATAGCCTCTTTCTCCTACAGGTAACCTTCTTCTATTCCCCCCTATTCTTCTTTTTCTTCTTCTTTGTTCTGCCAGTTGCAGGCGAGTAGTCTTCGTTGCTGAGAGCTGGATAAACAAATGTAGATTAGGCAAACTCTTGGATCTATATGCAGTTAAGTGATTGTTCTACATCTCCATTCTGATTTGGATTACATTATGACGACCTCTTTTTTCAATGTTTCTAAGTTTGATGAGATGCAACATTCAAAGTTTGGTATAAAAATCTACCTCCATTTCATTTTAGCATTCCAATGGATCTCCAGTGTTGGATGAAATTTTATGTATGTTTGTTTCTGTATTTGTTTGTGTATTTATGTGTGTATGTGTTGTGTATTTGTATGTGTGTATGTGCTTGTGTTGTGTATTCGTATGTGTGTGTGTGTGATTTTTTGTGGATAAAATGTGGTTGTGGGTATGTATGTGCTTGTATGAAATTGTGTCTGTATGTGTGTATTTATATGTATGTGTGTTGTGTATTTGTGTGTTTTGTGTATTTGTGTGTATTTGTATGTGTGTGTGTTTGTGTTTTTTTGTGGATAAAATGTGGTTGTGTGTGTGTGTGTATGTGTATGAAATTGTGTGTGTATTTGTATGTGTGTGTTGTGTATTTGTGTGTGTGTGTTGTGTATTTGTGTGTGTGTGTGTTTGTGTGGTTTTTTGTGGATAAAAATGTGGTTGTGTGTATGTATGTGTGTGTATGTGTGTTTGTATGTGTGTTTGTGCAGTTTTCACTGAATTCGAACTTACAACCGAACAACGAATTAGAATTGCCTCAATTGGAATTTCCAATTCCTATTATTGAATTCTTGACTACAACCGAACAACGAATTGGAATTGCCTCACGTGAATTGGGATTGCCTCACGTGAATTGGAATTGATGCAATTCCAATTCAAGTGGGAATTGGAATTGATGCAATTCCAATTCAAGTGGGAATTGGAATTGATGCAATTCCAATTCAAGTGGAATTTGGAATTTAGCCAATTCCAATTCCTCTCTTTCAATTCCTTCCAAACGAATGCAGCCTAAATGATTTTGAGGTTTCTGCTTTCTAAGGAGGAATAGATACTTGAAAAACATACCTTGAGAATTTCAGATTAATTTACGATTAAAAGAGCATGGTCGTCTGCTTGAAAAACTATGACTTGAAGTATCCACGTGGATTAATGGTCCTCTGGAAAAAATTCATTCAATAAATGGCCCACAACATTTATTTTCTTTAAATTCTCTCACCATAAAGAAATAAAACTTGAGAGGATGATGATGAGATTATAATTAATCTTTATGATGACAGACTTGCTGTAAAGAGAAATGATCATAATATGCTAGCTTGAGTACATGTACTGCATTTGCGTGCAAAATATAGTAGTATTGAATGCAACAACCATAATATTGCAACAAAATTACTATGGTATCTATCAACAACAAAATTAATATTATATCTATAACAAGTGATTGGATGGAAGGAAGTGCAACAAATGCTTACAAGACATATAAAGAGTGAAGACATACTTGGACCTAAGCTGGATGAAGAAACCGTCAATGCAGCAAGTGATTGGACCGTAGGATGAAGAAATTTTATGATTTGTGAGAGCTAGAGCTTTTGAGATCTTCGAGAGTGACGGGGAGAGCTTCTGAGAGCCGGAGGAAGAGGGGGCAGGAGCTTAGAGAGCCGTACAAAGAGGGGGAAAGAGCTTCTGAGAGCCGGAGGAAGAGGGGGCAGGAGCTTAAAGAGCCGTAGAAAGAGGGGGAAAGAGCTTCTGATAGCTGGAGGAAGAGGGGGCATGAGCTTAGAGAGCTGTAGAAAGAGGGGGAAAAAGCTTCTGAGAGCTGGAGGAAGTGGTTGCAAGAGCTCTCTAAGTAGCACGAAGACGGAAATGGGATACTATATGAAATGGATACAGGAAACGTGATTTAAAAAAAAAAGGATACGGGAAACGTTTTTAAAATTTTAAATTATTTTACTATAAATATTAATTAATATAAAAATAAGACAACTAACAAACTAATTGTACATAATTTGAATTGTAACAAAAAAAATTTAATAAGATTACAACATACACCATGCATATGAAAACCGGGACTTCAAACTTATATTATACATTATTTGCATTCATATAATGCTATAAAGCTTAATAAGATAACAGAATGTCTGTCTACCATCCAATCCATCCTGAAATAGTGATATAATGACAGCTTAATAAGAGTTCAAGCTTCTGATTATTTCAAAAAAGTACAAATGACATTATGTGCAATTAAATGTTTCTCAATTTACCCCCAAAATAGTATATTTTGAAGCTAAAGGCTAAAGCATAATGTAAATAATCTGCAAATATTTCTTGAAAAAACTTGAAACTTATTGACATCTGACTTAGTAGGTACTATATTAAAGCTAATTTTAAAGAATGTCACGAGGATAAATCAGTTGATATGTGAAACTTAGTAGGTACTATATCAAATCACATATGTAAGATAATTTACCTGAACACTAGATGTAAGATCCTTAGCAACTAAACTTTGTAACATTAGATGGTGGTCTTTAGTATAAGTATTTCTTGTCTGTTATAACTTTTCATCACATCATTAAGAACTCTATGTATTAGGGACTATACATGAAATTGACCTGAACACCTATGTATAAAATTAAATTCATACTTGCAAGAAGAAGAAGAGGAAGAAGAAGAGGAAGAAGAGGAAGAAGAAGAGGAAGAAGAAGAGGAGGAAGAAGAAGAAAAGGAGGAAGAAGAAAAAGAAGAAGAGGAGGAAGAAGAAGAGGAGGGGGAAGAAGAAGAAGAGGAGGATGAGGAGGAAGAGCTTACTAGCAGGGCGGGATCGAGAGCAGGGAGCGGGATCTGGAGCGGCAGTGGAGCAGCAGTAGCAGCGCGGCAGCAGAAGCAAGAGAGGGGAGAGCTTCGAAGCAGAGACCTCTCCTCTCGACGGCGGTGTGATGCGGGAGAACTTCGAGCGCACGAAGAGTAGCGTGAATGGCGTACACCTAAAGCGTGAATAGATAAGCCGTGAAATAAGCGGCGGGACTCTTTACCACACGGGAGTCGCATATCCCTCAAGCGGGATATGCGATTCCGAATTAAATTTTATTTATTTATTTAAAAATGTGTTTCCTAGAGTTTCGGAAATGCGTTTCCGGGCGTTTCCCGTATCCGATACGCGTCCGAGCCGATACAAAAAGCATTTTTAAGTATCCGTGCTTCATAGAGAGCTCTTGAGAGACGGAGGAGATTTACGAGTTCTGAGAGAATGAGAGGTTCGACTAGATTTACGACTACTATGAGAACTTTTATTAGGGCTGGAGCTTTGATTAGAGTCGGCGAAGGGGAGAGCTCCTCCAAGCTTCTAGTGGGATTTAGGTTAGACGGGTATGCGGTTATAGCGCTTAAAATGACAGAATCCCGTTCCTCTTCGAAGTGGGATACACAATTCCATATTTATTTTTTAAATATTGCTTTTCAAAAACGCGTTTCCAGGATTTTTAGGGCGCTTACCAAATCCCGTAGTTTTTTCAGTTTTTATTTAAATATTGCGTTTTGAAAACGCGTTTCCACTTGTTTCTCGTCTCAAAAATGTTAAAGTCGATATGCGAGGCCTTTTCAAGTGTATGTACTTCAGTGCTAGTGGGTTGATCTGTAGGTTAAGAAAATTTCCCCATTTTGTGCACTGTTGGAAACCTATAAAAGTTTTACTAATCTCATGTGGTGGTCCAATGCGGTGCATCAAGAAGCAAGAAGCTGACAACATGTGCTCATGTCGAGTGCTTTGCTAGGAACCCCTTTATCTTATCGTTCGATCCTTTGAGCGCTGGGTGATCAACTTATCTGCGGAGTGGAGACATTAGCCTTGTTTTTCTATTGTGACGAGTATTGTACCTTCATCTTCCTCGTTTCTCTTGTGGGCTTGCTGTTCTTGACATTTGAAGTGGTGATTTCATCTTATGGGTGCTTGCATTTTGGATATTAAGTATTTTGTCCTAACTTTGCGATTCTTTGTTGTTTTGAGGCTATTATTAATGTGGCTGTTTGAATGTTCTTGCCTTCCCCTTAACCAACTCAGACTGGATAAGTAAGCCATCGGATCCAAGATCTAGGCAAAGGATCTCCAAGGTTAATGTAATTCATCTCGGACCATGCTATGACAGCTCCTTTGAAAGGTAAAATGCATTTTAGTGAAGAGTTTTTTAATGGATATGTGGTTTCTTCTTCTTTTAATATCCATCTTCGCTGTCGATGACGTATATAAAAAGTACATAAATGAGCCATATATAGGGGTTAAATGGGTACGAAACTCAAGTGAAAGGTTGATGACTTCGTTTTTCAGTTTGCTCATGTGAGGCTCAATGAAATTTTGGCCACATCCATCAAGATATTACTCTAATCCATTTCCAACAAGGTGAAATTCCTGCGAGGCTTGATGATATGGCTGAACTCCTGCAAGATCTCCCTCCTTGATGATCTTTGATGACAGTCTTTCTTATTCTTTTCCGAACAAATTCATATACTGCCATATCCATGCAAAGATATCTTTACTGTACAAAAGTGTTTCTCACCATATTTTGTACAAACCTGAGTCATCATGAGTGATGAATCAATGAAGAATAGAATCCAAATTACCTTACTCACATAACTCTTGCCTATGCATATACATGAGTTAGGAGAACATAAAATTATAGAAATGCCATTATACTATTTATCGCATTACATTGTGATATTAATATTATGGCTAATAATTCGTGACTTGATATTCACTTCAACTCAGCCCCCAAGTCGGATGAAAAATATCCATCATCCCAACTTGATTATATTGTCAGTAATCACATTACAACCTAAACCTATGGTCAAGATGTCCAAAAGTTGGTCTTTTGCAAAAAGAGTTAAAATAATCCCTTTGTCAAGATGATCTTCGATTAAATATCTGTCAACTTCAACATGCTTGGTTTTATCATATTGAACTGGGTTGTAAACTATGCCGATGACAATTTTGTTATCACAATACAATGAGAAGGACTTGGGTTCAAGAATCCCTAAGTCCTGTACAATAGATGTGACGCAGGGTAAAGTCCTAGTGAGGCAAAGGATACTTTTTAAATGCAGTCAATTTCTGGTGAATTTTAAATTATAATAATATTTTATTTCTAAATATGTATAATATGCCACGGTAGGTAAACCGACAAGGAAGGAAACACGAGAGGTAGTATAAATGCGAGAAGACTCAAAAATCAAATAGTTAAATAAATAGGAACGTACACCGCTTCAAAATTTGAAAACAACGATTATAAACAAACATTCTTCTAGAAGGAAATAAACAAACGATGCAACATAAAAATAGTGACTCCAAACTATAAAACTCACACAACTCAGAAGCAGGGATCTTGGTGAACCTCCAACAAATGTTAAAGGGACTGAATCTACGACAGGGGTTGGATTAGTTTATCCGGGACGGCTCAGTTTACTAAATTCGTACTTGATGCGGAGCATAGACGAGGACTTGCCATGGAGGACAAGTTTTGGGCCCATTCGGGGCTGATTGGGCAAATTCCATATATGGCGTGCCCAGATCAATGATCGGACTCCGCAAATGTGTCCGGATTCGCGTTGCGAATCGATTTGATATATTACTTTAGTATTTTTGGTTTATTATCATTGCATTTGAGTGTCCCCACCTCCGACCAATCATAGCCGTCGAAGGTGGGATGCCCTAGCTTTTGTTTTATTATAAATAGACATGTAGTGGATGGTTTTGAGGCATTGCAGAATTTGGAGAAACAGTATTCCCGGATTCCAGTGATCACCCCGCGGTGCCGACGCCGTGGAACCCTAGGTGACGACTCCTAGGCTTGTATCTCCCTCCCCAAGGTACCCCCTAACCCTAGACCTCATTCCCCCCCTCCAAAACCCCTTACCGCAGCCACTACAACCTCCCAAAAGCCCACCGTTTGCTTCCCAGGTTTTCAAATCCTGTTTACCTTTTGTTCACTGTTCAATTATGAAATTCACTGTTCATTAATATAGTTTCCTCAGCCCCTTCTCCGCCTCCCAGCCAACCCGCCGCCAGCCACCTTGCCCTCCCACACCGCCGTTTCCTCCACCTCCAGGAGTCCGCCCCTCTCCCATTCATTCCCAGCAGCAGCTTTCCCCTCCCCTCCCCCTCACTTCCTGTGGAGCCACCCCTTCCTTCTTTCATGTCCACCGTCCCTCTCCTCAACCTTAAACCCCTTGCCGCCAACCTTTCTTTCGTGGAGACAGCTTCCATAGCCTTTTCCACTTTCGGATCAGCCCAGATCTGAGATTTTCTGCACGGATCCGACCTTTTATTGTCGGATCTATCCTTCCTCACCTCGGAACATCGTACACGCATCTCCGGCTCCGGATTCTTCATTGCCTTGGTCAGCCCACTATTTGGTGAGATTTCGTTGTATTGTATTATTATTGTTAACATTTTTATATTGGATTGAATCACTATATTAGTTTGAATATCTTGTATTGTGGTGGTCTGCTAGATAATTATCGTGATCTGCAGGATTTATTCGACGTGCGCTCTTGCTTTGACCCTCTACGCGGAGGAAACCTAAACTTGTTTGCCCTAATAAATTATTCTGCCCTACTGTGAATTAACTGCGTGGGATGTCGAATAAATTGTGATTATTCAATTGTGATTTAACCCGTCGGGCTTTGTATAGCATGTGGGGTTAAGTCGCCGATTATCTCGCCGCCTATAGATTCGTCCTGCGTCAATTGATATCAGAGCTAAGTTACGCGCTCTTTTTCATACGCAGTTGTAGAGTCTATAGGTTTCATTATGTCTAGGTGTCACAATTATTCCTCCCCCTAATTTGAAAATCTCGAGTCCACTTGCACCCGCCCTCATAGATCCTCTTCAGGGAGACCCTCACGATACTACGATGATTATTCGCGAACGAAGTTCACCACTTTCAGAGATCGTGTTGGCCCATCGACACGAGCCCACTATGCTAGAGACGATCAGTATGATGATTGTCGTCGTTCTTATCCGTACACGCGAGCGGATCGTGTTGATCCTTCGACACGACTCGGTTACCTTATGGATGATTATTATGAGGATCGTTGTTCTGAGAGAGATCTTGAGAGTCAGTTTCATACTGCTGCCCCTTCCTTTGATGACTCATCGAGTCCCGTGTCTTTCAGTTATTGGCTCGTGGATATGAAATATTATCTTAACCATTTTGAGGTATTTAGTGAGCGTCGCGTCAAGTATACAAAACTTAGACTTTTAGATCAGGCGAGGGCATATTGGTCTAGCGTTGGGAGGACCTGCGAGAGAGACCGTCTACATCGCATTACTAGTTGGGTGGACTTGAGGCGTATATTGTGTCAGAGGTATCTTCCGTCGTCGTATCAGACTCGCTTGCTCAACCAATTATTTTCCCTTCAACAAGGATCCATGTCCGTCGCTGAGTACATGGATCGCTTTGATGAGTTACTTGTGAGGAGCGATATCCGAGAGGACCCAACCATGAACTCTTGCAGATTTCGGTCTGGCCTTCGCTCAGACATTCGTACTAAGGTGGTTTATCATAGCTCGAAGTCCCTCGAGCAGACGCATCGGCTTGCCCTTCATTACGAACAGTCTTTGAGATCCGAAAGAGCTGGTCGGTTGGACCTTCACTTTAACCCCCGCAGTACGAGCTCCTCCCACACCGAGGACACCCCTCTCGCCCATTGAGGTGCTTAGCCTAGTGAGTGACCTATCTCTTGTTTTTGACCCGTCTCTCGTGACCCCGACTGAGAGTGAGCCTGAGCGACCTCTTGAGCCTATGGTGTCGTGCCCCTCACCCACACCACCACCTATGGCATGCCATGGGTTGATTAGCACCCCTACCCTGGACTCACATCTTGACACTGTACCCACAAACCCATTCTTGAACGTAGATCTATGTCACTCTCCCATTGTCATTACTCTGAGTCACATCACGATCGAGAGACCAGAGCCTTGTGTTGATCTCGTAGTGGCTATGTCACCCATTCACGGGGACACTACCACTCACGATGGTTCTCATCTGGAGGACCATGACCATAGTGACGAGTTCTATGACTAGCCCCCAGTTGAGCCTCCGGATGATCCGCCACATCCTGATGAGCATGGGATTCAAGTGAGCCCCGCATGTATGAGTATCGTTTATGGAAGCCTCTTCCATTATCGTCACTGACCCCGCCCCAGAGGATGGATATTGTGAGGAACATTCCATATTTAGGGCACCACCTGCTGACAAATCTCACCCGTGATGAGGTTTGGGACACACCATCCGCTGTCCTACCCGACGAGTTCTTTCTTGTCGGAGACACTCACCACACCCCAGAGCCACGTCCTCTAGTCGGTGTATTCGATTTTCACTTAAGTGGTCACCTCCTTCGCGATGGCTTTTCAGGCACACCCCCTGGTGAGCCCCTTGACCTGTCACGTTCCCTGAGAGACACTTGGATCTTTATAAGCTTGTATTCGAGCATAGATGTCTCACGAGATCATCTGAACACTCGTTGTCCACGGGATGAGTTTTTCTACACTCCTCCGAGAGAGCCTCCTGATAGGCCACCTCCTTTGGTAGATTTTCAAGTGGTTATTAGCCTTTCCCGTAGCGAGTATGTTGTGTCTGTCGTATCTCATTTACATCATTTGCATGAGTTTGTTATGTCATTTCGTCATCATTCGCATGTGTCTGCTGTGTTGTCTGTTTCTCGTTTGCATGTGTGTCATGAGTCGGTCTGACAAATAATCTATATTGGTAATAAATCTTGTAAATCACATGCGGATATTCATTGGCAAGTGCAGGTACTTCATGAAGGCGAGCAGGTGATGGTGAGAATCTGCGTTGTGAGGCTCCCTGCGAGGCTTGCTAAAAGCTTGAACGTTTGGCGAATGGATCCCATATAATCATGAGACGGATCGAAACAAACACATATGATCTTGATATCCCTGCAAGTATGGATACCCACCTGGTATTTAGTGTTGAAGATATGACTCCGTACTATAATCCTCGCGAGTATGTGGACCCAAGCAGTGGGGACTTCCAGCCGCCCACACCTCCACTCTCGTTGCCTTACCACCTTCATAGCCCACCCACGTTTGATGGCCACCCCTACTCACCCACTTCTGACACCCACCCACCTGGGGACTCAACTTCTTTGGTTCTACCCACGCCGCCGCCGATCGCACCGGGATAAACCACTCGTGAGTTGAGCGTTGAGAGCATCACAAAGACCATATTCCACCGGTACATTCCTACTACAATGTTGATGACATCTGGGTACTTGAAATAGAGCTTGATCGATTCGCCCCTGAACTTCGACTTCACTACAACCATCTCCATACACCGGAGATGACGGCTTTTCAGTCAGGGGGAGTTGATTGGCGAGGACACTTTCCTAGCAACGACACTTGGGCGAACTCTAGTGGACCTCTTCGAGTTTTAGCTGACATATATCGAGAGAATTCTGATGCCTATTCATCGGGAGATGAATTCTTTCAAGCCGGGGAGATTGGTGCGGAGCATAGACGAGGACTTGCCGGGGAGGACGAGTTTTGGGCCCATTCGAAGCTGATTTGGAAATTTCCATATATGGCGTGCCCGAATCAATGATCGGACTCCGTAAATGTGTCCGGATTCACGTTGCGAATTGATTTGATAGTTTACTTTAGTAATTTTGGTTTATTATCATTGCATTTGAGTGTCCCCACCTCCGACCAATCATAGTCGTCGAAGGTGGGATGCCCTTGCTTTTGTTTTATTATAAATAAACATGTAGTGACTGGTTTTGAGGCATTGCAGAATTTGGAGAAACACTATTGCCGGATTCCAGCGATCACCTCGCGATGCCGACGCCGTGGAACCCTAGGTGACGACTCCTAGGCTTGTATCTCCCTCCCCAAGGTACCCCATAACCCTAGACCTCATTCTCCCCCTCGAAAACCCCTTACCGCAACCTCTACAACCTCCCAAAAACCCACCGTTTGCTGCCCAGGTTTTCAAATCCTGTTTACCTTTTGTTCACTGTTCATTTATGAAATTCACTGTTCATTAATATAGTTTCCTCATCCCCTTCTCCGCCTCCCGGCCAACCCGCCGCCAACCACCTTGCCCTCCCACACCGCCGTCTCCACCTCCAGGAGTCACCACCGCCCCTCTCCCATTCATTCCCAGCAGCAACTTTCCCCTCCCCTCCCCCTCACTTCCGGTGGAGCCACCCCTTCTTTCACAGCCACCGCCCCTCTCCTCAACCCTAAACCCACTGCCGCCAACCTTTCTTTCGTGGAGCAACCTTCCATAGCCTTTTCCACTTCCGGATCAACCCAGATCTGGGATTTCAGCCTGGATCCGACATTTATTGTCGGATCTATCCTTCCTCACCTAGGAACATCGTACACGCATCTCCGGCTCCGGATTCTTCAATGCCTTGGCCAGCCCTCTATTTGGTGAGATTTCGTTGTACTGGATTATTATTGTCAGCATTTTTATATTGGATTGGATCACTATATTAGTTTGGATATCTTGTATTGTGGTGGTCTGCTAGATAATTATCGTGATCTGCAGGATTTATTCGACGTGCGCTCTTGCTTTGGCCCTCTACGCGGTGGAAAGCCTAAACTTGTTTGCCCTAATAAATTATTCTGCCCTGCTGTGAATTAACTGCGTGGGATGTCATTGTTTATTATTCAATTGTTATTTAACTCGTCGGGCTTTGCATAACATGTAGGGTTAGGTCGCCGATTATCTCGCCTCCTAGAGATTCGTCCTGCGTCAATTGGTATCAGAGCTAGGTTACGCGCTCGTTTTGATACGCAGTCGTAGAGTCTATATGTTTCATTATGTCTAGGTGTCACAATTATCCTCCCCTCACTTTGGAAATCTCGAGTCCACTTGCACCCGCCCTCATAGATCCCCTTCAGGGAGACTCTCACGATACTACAATGATTATTCGCGAACGAAGTACACTTCCAGAGATCGTGTTGGCCCATCGACACGACCCCACTATGCTAGAGACGATCAGTATGATGATTGTCGTCGTTCTTATCCTTACACGCGAGCGGATCATGTTGATCCTTCGACACGACTCGGTTACCTTAGGGATGATTATTATGAGGATCGTTGTTCCGAGAGAGATCTTGAGAGTCAATTTCGTACTGCTGCCCCTTCCTTTGATGGCTCATCGAGTCCCGAGTCTTTCAGTTATTGGCTCGTGGATATGGAGTATTATCTTGACCATTTTGAGGTATTCGGTGAGCGTCGCGTCAAGTATGCGAAACTTAAGACTTTTAGATCAGTCGAGGGCATATTGGTCTAGCTTTGAGAGGACCCGCGAGCGAGACCATCTACATCGCATCACTAGTTGGGTGGGCATGAGGCGTATATTGTGTCAGAGGTATCTTCCGTTGTCGTATCAGACCGCTTGCTCGACCAATTATTTTCCCTTCAGCAAGAATCCATGTCTGTCGCTGAGTACAAGGATCGCTTTGATGAGTTAGTGAGGAGCGATATCCGAGAGGACCCAGCCATGACCTCTTGCAGATTTCGGTCTGGCTTTCGCTCAGACATTCGTACTATGGTGGTTTATCATAGCTCGAAGTCCCTCGAGCAGACACATCGGCTTGCCCTTCGTTACGAACAGTGTTTTGAGATCCGGAAGAGCTGGTCGGTTGGACCTTCACTTTGACCCCCGTAGTACGAGCTCCTCCAACACCGAGGACACCCCTCTGCCTACCATTGTTCCGTCCGCCATGGCAGAAGTGATACCTGATGCAGATTGCTCTCGCCCTAGTGAGGTGCTTTGCCTAGTGAGTGACCTATCTCTTGTTTCTGACCAGTCTCTCGTGACCCCGACTGAGAGTGAGCCTGAGCAACCTCTTGAGCCTATGGTGTCGTGCCCCTCACCCACACCACCACCTATGGCATGCCATGGGTTGATTAACACCCCTACCCTGGACTCACATCTTGACACTGCACCCACAAACCCATTCTTGAGCGTAGATCTATGTCACCCTCCCATTGTCATTTCCCTGAGTCACATCACGACCGAGAGACCAGAGCTTGGTGTTGATCTCGTAGTGGTTATGTCACCCATTCACGGGGACACTACCCGTCACGATGGTACTCATCTGGTGGACCATGACCATAGTGACGAGTTCTATGATGAGCCCCCAGTTGAGCCTCCGGATGATCCGCCACATCTTGATGAGCATGGGATTCAGGTGAGCCTCGCATGTATGAGTATCAATTTATGGAAGCCTCTTCCATTATCGTCACTGACCCCACCCCAGAGGATGGATATTGTGAGGAGCATCCAATATTAGGGCACCCCCTGCTGACAAATCTCACTTGTGATGAGTTTTGGGACACACCACCCGCTGACCCACCCAATGAGTTCTTTCTTGTCGGAGACACTCACCACACCCTATAGCCACGTCCTCTAGTCGGTGTACTCGATTTTCACTTAAGTGGTCGCCTCCTTCGCGATGGCTTTTCAGGCACACCCCCTGGTGAGCCCCCTGACGTGTCACGTTCCCTGAGAGACACTTGGAGCTTTACAAGCTTGTATTCGAGCATAGATGTCTCATGAGATCATCTGAACACTCGTCGTCCACGAGATGAGTTTTTCTACACTCCTCCGAGAGAGCCTCCTGATAGGCCACCTCCTTCGGTAGATTTTCAAGTGGTTATTAGCCTTTCTCGTAGCGTGTATGTTGTGTCTGTCGTATCTCATTTACATCATTTGCATGAGTCTGTTAAGTCATTTCGTCATCATTCGCTTGTGTCTGTTGTGTTGTCTGTTTCTCGTTTGCATGTGTCATGAGTCGTTCCGACAAATAATCCATATTGGTAATAAATCTTGTAAATCACATGCGGATGTTCATTGGCAAGTGCAAGTACTTCATGAAGGCGAGCAGGTGATGGTGAGAATCTGCATTGTGAGGCTCCGTGTGAGGCTTGCTAAAAGCATGAGCGTTTGGCGAATGGATCCCTATATAATCATGAGACGGATCGAAACAAACACCTATGATCTTGATATCCCTGCAAGTATGGGTATCTACCTGGTATTTAGTGTTGAAGATATGACTCCGTACTACAAGTCTCGCGAGTATGTGAACCCAAGCAGTGGGGACTTCCAGCCTCCCACACCTCCACTCTCGTTGCCTTACCACCTTCATAGCCCACCCACGTTTGATGGCCACCACTACTCACCCACTTCTGACACTCACCCACCTATGGACTCGTCTTCTTTGGTTCTACCCACGCCGCCGCCGATCGCACCGGGATCCACCATTCGTGAGTTGAGCGTTGAGAGCATCACAGAGACCATGTTCCACCGGTACATTCCTACTACAACGTTGATGACATCTGGGTACTTGCAACAGAGCTTGATTGATTCGCCCATGAACTTCGACTTCAGTATGACCATCTCCATACACCGGAGATGACAATTTTTCAGTCAGGGGGAGTTGATTGGCGAGGACACTTTCCCAGCGATGACACTTGGGCGATCTCTAGTGGACCTCTTCGAGTTTTACCTGACATATATCGAGAGAATTATGATCCCTATTCATCGGGAGATGAATTCTTTCAAGCCGGGGAGATTGATGCGGAGTATAGACGAGGACTTGCCGCGGAGGACGAGTTTTGTGCCCATTCGGGGCTGATTTGGTAATTTCCAAACAAAAAACAATATAAATGAAAAAAATGCAAAGAAAAAAATGTTACGATTGACGATCCATTCGTGATGAACAACCCCGATCATCACTGGGCATGAGGTCGGCATGAATAGACCTTAATGGGCCATGTGTCATGATCCCCATCAACTCCCCTCCTCCCCGTCTCAAAAGCATTCATCTCTTAAGAATTGAGATGATCGTAATGTCGTCATAGAACCGGGGCGAGTCTTTCGAGCTCTGCTGCGGAAATCCAAGTGTTGTCGATAAAAGTACGCCCCCCAATGGACCAAGTATTTGACTATGTCTGGTGCTGGTATGAGCTCATGGGTCACGATCTCAGTGATGATGTTGAACGGTCCGGTGCCAATGGACGATGAAACATGTGCCAGAGGAAGTGGTATTACTGTGGAAAAATATGGTACTGTAGTTGGATCAACGTTGATGTTGAACGGTCCGGTGCCTGTGGACGATGAAACCTGTGCCGGAGGATGTGATATTGCTGTGGAAGAAGCCGGGACTGTAATTGGATGATCAATTGGTGCTGAAGGCTCGGGCTGCGACGAGGTAGTAGGTGGAAGCTGGGGATGTAGCAGAGTAGTAGATGAAGGCTAAGGATGAGGAGCTAAAGTGGCAGGAGGTGAATGGTATATGTAGTATTGTGGCTCAAAGAATAAAGTCAAATCTTTTATGTTAAATACGAGTGAAATTCCCGTACTCTGTGGAATATCCGGTTCGTAAGCTTTTGTTCCAATTCTTTTGATGGCCTTGTAAGGACCCATTTGATTATCATTTAATTTTCGAGCAGTTCTCATGGGGAACCTCTCAGCCCGTATACGGGAAATCACCTGTTCTCCTTTGAAGCTTCATAATTTTCTGGGACTATCAACATAAAATTTATAAATATTATAATTGCAAGCAATTCTTCGTTGGAAAGACTCATGCATACTATGGAATGACAATAAATATTGGTTGTTTGGCTTAGCAGGCTTCCTATATAGTGGTCCAATAACGTCCCATGTCACTCTCCCAAGAGGCACGTGGTCAGGAGGCTCAATGGGTGGAGTATAGGAGTACTCATCAGTCATCGCATATATAATTATCGTAGTCAGGATCCCCTAAGACATCAGTACTGAGTTGTGCCTCTAAGGCGAGCACAATGCTTTGAGGTGTGTGAGGGGTACTAGGAGAGACTCCTGCTATGGTAATGGCAGATTCGACCTCTAAGGCAACGCAAGTATTTGATCGACCAAAAATGGTGACATCACGATCGTATAACCAAGGTTGTCCTTAATACTACGTGGGCGACGTTCATGTGGAGAATGTCACACCAAATACGAGCCTCAAAACTTGCAAGACTAATTGTGATTATGCACCCTAGGTGACCTGCAGAGTCGTCTTGTCAACCCAAACTACTTGATAATGATGTGGATGAAGCTTAGTTGCCAACTTCATACGCTCAATGCCTTTTGCAACAACTGTTTGGGCATTTTTACCAGGACTAAAAAATAAGGGGCGAGTTCTCGAATAAATGTTCTCGCCAGTATTCAGATCGACATTCGCTTATCAAAAGCCTAGAGATAAAGCTGTGAAGCGAATTCTCAACAAAATGTTCACTCGCATATACCAGCAGAATTCGCCCGGAGGAAAGGAACACCCGCAATACCCCTACAGAACGCTGTAGAAGGCGCTAGAACCCATTATATACATCAAGAAACACAGGCATCCTGGGTAAAGAAGAGGGGTGAGCGTAGGGCAGCCCCTAAGCCTATAAGTAGCACCGGAACTGCAGCGTAAGGGGGTTCGAAAAATAGGAAAAGGACCCGACAGTCTTCACCCCCTTCTTAGAAGGATCTTGCGAGTATCCAAATAACACCAATTGAATCGTCGAAAGAATAATCAAACGAACAAAAACTTAATTTCTATCTCGCCTATTCACAACTTAAGTACACGATCACTCGGGGTCAAAAAAAGCTTCAACAGTTCGACACGAGACCTTCAGATTCCAGGTGATCGAAGATAAACGGTTCTAATGGCTAGACAAACTCAACAGAAATCCTGCCCGAGGGTTCTCGCAACCCTAATGAACTGTAACACGAGCAAAATTTGACCGCATGATGAAGGTGCTTATTCGCATAGCAGAGAAATTTGAAGGACCTGATACACGAACTCCGAACCATCGCCGCTCAAACTCTGAGCCAACTCCTCTACCAGGGGTGGAAGAAGGAGAAGTCGCCTATGAACGACGAGAACAATTTAAAGCGGCGGCGGTCAGGAGTCCGCGAGCGCTAGATTACAGAATACCCATCGGGGTGGAAGAAAGGGAGCTTGTCAGGATGGGGCGAGAACCTTCCCAACCATCTGCCAATCAGATACTGCGGGTACAAAATAATGATGTATTCGCCGCCGTCAGAGAAGGGGAAGACGAGCCCTCCCTTTTCGCCGACGAAATTCGTTGGTGATCAGTTCCAAATGGGTTCAAAGAATCCCATTTACCTTGTTTCACAGGAAAGGAAGATCCTTCCTATCATCTGCAGGCCTTTGAATCTGCAACCTCGATGCGTATCTTAACCGACGCAGTCCAGTGTAAACTGCTGGTTACGACTTTTGATGGGAAGACAAGAGAATGGTTTTACAAACTTTCTTCTAGGACAATTCGCTCTTTCCGAGATCTTCGAAAAGAGCTCCTATTGAGGTTTGCAACCTCGAAGAAGAGAAAGAGTGAACCACCTGCACTTTTTGATATAAAACAAAGACCAGACGAGTCTCTCGGTAGTTATGTTGATAGATTCCAGGAAGAAATTCTGGGGATACATGACGTAGAGCCGACTTGGTATCAGGTCGCTTTAACAAGTGGATTGTAAGAAAGTCTTTTCAAATTTGATGTTGAAAAGAATCCACCGATCTCCTATGGAGATCTAATCGACAGAGCAAATCATTATATCAAGGGTGAAAAGAGTAGCCTCGATTTAGTCTTCTCTCGGGGATCTCATCCGCCAACGTCGAAAGTTAAGGACAACAACCCATCCTTCCTTAACTTCTTACCTAAATACGTCACGACAGAAGGAGGCCTTTCCCACTCAGCCAGGGCATATAAGGAATAATTGACCATCTCAATTTCCTCCTCGCATTAATCGATCCAACCAACTGAAATTCCAGCATCCATCGCCTCCACACAGGAATAAGGTGCTGAATTTTCCCCATACCTATCCACCAACTTTGCAAGTGCAACCAACACCACAAAGGGAAGTTCAAGAAGTATATACCGACCTGACAATCCCTCTGGAGGAAGTAGTAGAAATTCTGTAAAAGCAGCCCGACTATAAAGGGCCAACCCCTCTCCAAAGGGGAACTTTCAACAGAAACACAAATCTCTATTGTAGTTTTCATCGGGATACATGGCACGACACAGAAAATTGTCGAGCCCTTCGTAATCTAATAGAGAGACTCCTGAAGGCAGGAAAATGCAAAGAGCTCATAGCCTCAACAAACAACGACCTACCTACCTCCACCAAGGGAAAAGGAGTGGCTGAAATATAGGAACAATGGTGTGAATGCATTGAACAAGAAGATGTCGGAATATATGGAAATCTGGATATCAGAGCCGAATGTGTGGAGATAGAAAGTGAATGAGTCCCGGGCTTTATCCATTGCATTCACGGAGGAGCGGGGTTCGAATCTTCAAAAAAATCTAGTACAAAGAAAATCTATCATAAGGAAGTGATCTTGATGTCACAAACTCTTCCCCCCAGAGGAACCATCACTTTCGGGGAAGAGCATCTCCCGAAAGTCGCAAACCCGTTCCATGACGCAATCGCCATCAGGGCAGTCATAAACAATTATACAGTGTCAAAGATTTCGATCGATACCGGTAGTTCGGTGATTGTACTTTTCCAACCTGCATTTGATGCCATGAAGATCGAGAAGAAACTTCAAGCCAGCGATGGGCCTCTCTACGGCTTCTCGGGGGAAAGAAAGGAAATTGAAGGAAGCATCGCACTAACTGTCACCTTGTGTGGAATAACGAGGCCGAAAATTTTCTTGGTCGTCGATGCTCCCAGCAGTTATAATGCCATCTTTGGCAGACCACTCCTAAATGATTTCCAAGCGATCTCATCAATTTACCATCAAGTCCTGCAGTTCTCATTAAGGGGAAAACAATGCCGGATTCAAAGTGATCCGAAAATCGTTCGGGAGTGCTATATCGGTGAAGTGAATATGATCTATGCATGCGTTCCCCCAGAATAGGTGAAGTAGGAGCTTCACAAGATCTGCGAGAAGGAAATGAGAAAGGAAAACTAGAAAGCCAAGGTTCAGAGCAAATAAACGAAGGGATTCACTTCGAAGCTGCCCAGGAAGTTCAAGCCATCCCAGTAGAAGGAGGGGGAGGAGCTAAAGTGCTCTTCCTAAATGCCGAGTTGAGCAAGGAGGATAATGAGATACTGGTCCAATGCCTCCGTAACAACTTAGACATAGTCGCTTGGTCAACCACTGATATGCCTAGGGTGAACCCTGATGTTGCGTGCCATATGCTCAACATTTACCCGGAAGCCCTCCTCATCAAGCAAAAGAAAAGAGCGGTGGCCATAACACTGGAAAAGCCTCTTCGAGATGAAGTTCAAAAACTCTTAAAAACAAATTTTATTCAAGAGATTCAATATCCCGAGTGGATATCAAACGTTGTAATGGTAAAAAAAGCCATAGACAAGTGGCGTATGTGTGTAGATTTCACAAAACTGAATAAAATGTGCCCTAAAAATTGCTACCTTCTGCTTCAGGTAGATTCTTTAGTAGATTCCACAGTCGGGTTTCCAATCATGAATTTTCTCGACGCTTTTTCAGGATACCATCAAATACGCATGCATACACCCAACATCCCTCACACATCGTTTATCACAAATGATGGATGTTTTTGTTATCGTGTAATGCCTTTTGGCCTAAAAAATGCAGGACTGCGTATCAAAGAATGATGGACTGTGTTTTCAAATATCAGAAAGGTCGCAATCTTGAAGTACATGTCGATGACCTTTTAATCAAAAGTCATGCGTTTTTTGATCATATAGAAGATTTGTTAGAATGATTTAACGTTGCGAAAATATAACATGCGGTCGAATCCCGCCAAATGTATTTTCGGCGCTAGCAAGGGGAAATTCCTTGGGCATCTCCTAACTCCTCAAGGACGTGAGCCCAATCTTGATAAAGTCAAGGCTATACTAGACATGAGACCTCCAAAAACAACAAAAGGAGTGCAACAACTAACTGAAAGGGTCGCAGGATTAAGCCGCTTCATATCTCGGTCAGTAGATAAGTGTGCATCATTCTTCAAAACACTTCGAGGAGCTACAAAATTTGAATGGGACGAAGAATGTGATCAAGCTTTTGAGGAACTCAAAAAGCTATTATCATCAACACCTCTCCTCCAAAGCCCCAGAGAAGGGGAAAACCTCTTCGTCTACCTGGGAGTCGGGCCTGAAGCAGTGAGCTCAGTGCTTGTCCGAGAAGAGGGAAAGAAATACTTCCCGGTCCATTATGTCAGTCGACTAATAAAGAATGCAGAAAAAAGATATCCAATTATGGAAAAGCTGGCTTTCGCTCTAATAGTCTCGGCACGAAGACTTCGTCCTTATTTCCAAGCTCATCCAATTCAAGTAATTACCGATCACCCTTTGAAAAATATCTTGGAAAAGCCTGAACATTCAGGACGACTGGCGAAATGGTCTATTGAACTAGGAGAATTTGATGTTTCCTATATAACCATGAACGACCATCAAAGCTCAAGTTTTAGCAGACTTCATGATTGAACTAGCAAAAGAAGGTGATCAAGAAAGGAACATCCCAATGCCTATAGCCTGGACTTTATACGTTGACGGAGCGTCTGGAAAAAATGCCTCTGGAGCCGGGGTGCTCCTGGTTAATCCGAATGGTGTCAATATTGAGCAAGCGATTAAACTACATTTTGTTGTACAAACAACCAAGCAGAATACGAAGCTCTGATTGCTGGTTTGAGATTCGCAAAGGAATTAGGGATGGAAGTTGTTATGATACATACAGATTCTTTAGTCATGGCATCTCAGGTAATATGCACGTTCGAGGTCCGAGATCCAATTCTCAAAAAATATCTGAAAATTGTAAAGAAAGAAATCAGAGATTTCAAGACATTCGATATTTGTCATATTCCACGACAAGAAAATTTTGAGGCAGATGATATAACAAAACATGGACCTTTGGCAGGAGGAGCTCTCACTGAACATTTTAATCCTGCAATATAAGAAGAGGAGATAATGGAAATCGACCAACGACCTTCGTGGATGGATCCGTTCATTTGCTATCTCTCATCCGGGAATTTTCACCCCTCAATAACTGACAAGAAAAGTTTTAATAGGAAAGCGTCACGATATCTTCTCCCCTCAGGAGTATTATATCGAAAGATTTTTCTATTGCCATTAGCAAGATGCGTCTCGGAGGAAGAAGTCCTGAAAATACTCCAAGAGGTTCACTCCGAAGAATGTGGGAGTCATTCAGGAGGAAGAACGCTCGAGAAAAGAATCCTAAGGCAAGGGTATTTCTGGCCAAAGATGAAGAAAAACGCAGAACAATATGCAAAAAGATGCGTTCAATGTCAGAAGTTCGCCTCGCTACAACATCAGCCTGCTCAACAACTACGTCCAATATCCACCCCATGACCTTTTGCAATATGGGGAATGGATCTCCTGGGACCATTTCCGATGGCAAGCGGGCAACGCCGCTATATTCTTGTAATGATTGATTATTTTAACAAGTGGATCGAGGCAAAACCACTCGCAAAAGCAACCACCTAGGTTGTCAAGAAATCTATATGGGGAGAAATAATTTGCAGATTTGGGATCCCGATGGCTATTATTACCGACAACGACTCTCAATTCGCCAACGAAGAATTAAACAGTTTTTGCCAACAAATCGGAACAGATCTCATATTTGCCTCAGTACACCATCCGCGCAGCAATGGGCATGTTGAAGCAGCAAATAAATCTATCCTCAATTTATTAAAAAAGAAAGTACAAAACGTTAGAGGAGATTGGGTCGAACAATTACCTTAAGTATTATGGGCATTAAGAACAACGCCCACAATCGCAACGGGAGAAACCCCATTCAAGTTATCTCACGGCTCGGAAGCTGTAATTCCTGTGGAGTTCAACGTGATGAGTTCAAGAGTTCTCTTATCAAGACAAGGAGATGAGAATTGGATAAGGGAAAATGAAGAAAATATACGTTGCAGTCTGGACTTGATCGAAGAACTTCGAGACTTGACCATCACCAGGCAAGAAGAAGTTAAAGAGAAGAATGTTGAAATATTTTGACAAAAATATAATAATCAAACAGTTTGCGATCGTGGATCTGGTTTTGAAGAAAGTGGATGCGGTCGGAAGAATGCAATCAGCAGGAAAGCTCGATCCAAATTGGTCTGCTCCCTTCATTGTGAAAGAAGTCCTCAAACACGAAGGATATAGGCTGCAGTACCACGATGGTCAAGACATTGGAGATACTTGGAGCGGCGACGACTTGAAGAGATTTTATCCTTGAAGATATCCTTGTACTTTCTATAATAATTCTGTGTTTTCAGATTTTTTCTTACATGTTTCTGGACTCAGCTTTGTGAAAAATCTTTGAGGCAACGATTGGTGGAGCTTACTTGAGTCCCATTAAACCGAGATCTCAGGATCTGGTTTCATGCAGAGGACTTTAAGCATCTAGATACGAGAAAATATAGCTACTAGCAGGGTGCCTTTCTGAGGAAAAGCTTCTGAGTCATAGATGCCTTATACCTCCCAGACATCCTTTCAGAGGAACGTTCTGTCTCCAGAATAGCCATAAACCCCACTGGATGATTCTGGCGAGGGAAAGCTCCACAGATGCCTTATTCCCAACTGATCCACCTTGATAGGTAGCTAGGTTATAAAATAAAACATTACTACTGTCAGGATGCCTTTCTGAGGACAAGCTTTCGAGTCACAGATGCCTTATACCACCCGGACATCCCTTCGGAGGAACGCTTTGTCTCCGGGCACTTATAACCCCATTGGATGATCCCGACGAGGGAAAGCTCCGCGGATGTCTTATGCCCAATTGGTCCATCCTGATAGATAGTTTTGTAGGTTTGATGGAAGAAAAAGGTCACTTGCAACAGGTATTCGCCCATTTGTTTTCTCGCCAGAAAAGTTCTCGTATATTGAAGTATGAGATTTCACTCTTATAAAAAAAAGAGAAAATCGTATGAGCAAGGTTATCCGGCTCGATCTTAGTACAAATTATTATTGGGTATTTGCACGAGTAATAACAAGAACTCGTCCATGTGGATATGGGTATTTTTCTCAGTACAACATGTGTCCGATTATTTTTTAGCGATGACCTCACTTTTTATCTCAAAATGAGCCAAGCACATCTATAGTTATTCAGAATTCGCATCAGGAAGAAATTATGCAAGCGTTACAAAAAGATTGAGTTCCTACCCAGGTTGTTTATGAAAATTTGGGTTATGATGTTCTCTCACTATCAGGAGGTTTTTCACATCTGCATTATGGAACTGGGTATACTGAGAATTCGCATATCAACAGTTCATTTGCTATGGTACTCGCCCATAATTAAGAGCAAAGTTTTTTATTAATTGAAGTTGGAAGCACGACAAGAACTCGCAATTACCAAAGGTTCGACATACATTAATATAAGAAAAAGACATTCAAAAGGAAAACATAAATCAGCTAAAATCCATCTCACGCCAATCAATAGCGCGAGGCCACTTCCAAGATGAGAGTATTAGACCAGAAGGGAGCTCGAGAACTGCTTCCAGGCAATGATGCAAAAACAATAAAGAGAAGACAGTGGGACACCATCCACAAACAAGCCCAAGGGGGAGAAGAGAGGGCAAATGCGCACCATTCAGAAGTAGCGAGGAAGTGATTTTCCCTCTAGAGGGTTGAGACTCTTTGCCACTATATTGGCGTGAGTATCCCCTAGAGGAAACTCGGACCCCAATTGATTATAGGATGTTCGGGCATAAAATAAAAGAACTCGAGCAAAGATTTACATTGAAATCGCTCTAAACCCAAAACTCTAAACCTAGAATCCCAAGACAAAAAAAATTTCCTCCGCGTTTTCCAGATCTCGCTACTAAAGCGTACTCGCCAACAACCGGAGCCATTCCGTAAAAAAACGAAAGTGAGACATACCGAAGGTATAGAGATAAGTTTGAAACTATCAAATAACCTCAAATTTATAGAGGTATGGGAATTTAAGGAGACCAACGACTACGCATTAAAGACGACCGTAATTAAAAACATGAAGAGCATGAGTAAATAAGATTTCAGAACCACATTAAAAATAGAATCAAATCTGCTCCTTGATAGAACTCGCAGAGCAAAAAATTCATCTACACAAAACTAGTCTTTTTACAGAACAATAATACTCGCCGTTATAACCAAACACGCGAGTACACAAAAAACAAAATAAGAGGGGGGGGGGGGGGGGGGGGGGGGGTATCTTGAACTACTAACACTCTGGAGAACTTTCTGAAGAACTCAACCTCGAAGAAGGGGACTGATCTAAGGAATCAGAAGTATCCTCGTATTCGCCACTTGAAGAAGAAGTTTCTCTCTTGGTATTTTCCTTCGGAATATGAGCATCAGGAAATAAAGTTAAGTAATCAATATTGTTGAATTCCGCCAGCAACATTCCTTGATTCTTCAGGCCCACGAGTGCCTCCTCCACAACAAATTTGTAGACTTGACACATCTCGCGAATATATTCAGGATTCTCCATATGAAACAAATGCTTTAATGTAAAATTCTTCTTCTTCAAAGACTAAAAATGGCGAGAACTAATAAGGAAAATTGATATGGATAAGAAGGAAACATGATGCATACAACACTTACACGAAGTGATGACAACAATCGCGAGTTCGATTTCGCCGACCTCGCGTTGTTCTCGCAAGCATGCTGAGGTTGGAAGGCCACATAATGGTTCACCATCATAGACTGTAAACTAAACCTAGCGGCAGTCGGTGGGAGATCTCGAATAGGAACCTCGCCCATTTCATCCTTAAAACTTTTTGAACAGAAAATCTTCTGGAACTCAAACATATCGTTTGACTCCGATAAGTCTGGGAGGTAAGTGCTAAGCGTAAATCGCTGGGTAGCCTTATCAAAAAACACCAAATAATTACCCGCAACATCCAAAGCACCGAATCCGCTAGCCAATGAAGAATACGCACCATCCTTTTGCGATCGTATCAAAAACAGGTTTCTAAAAACTTGCATATTCGAAGGTACACGTTCTTGCCGGAGGTAAATGACAAAGGAAGCGAGAATAAGGTAAGAAACCGACACTATTTGACTGTGAATGATGCCAAAATGTTTGAAGATAGTAACGAGCTCAGGCCATAATAGAAACCTAAGATCACAGTGAAGAGACTCAAGAGGAACCCCAATCGATCCTTCAGAAATAGAATTAATCCGTTCGCCGGGGAAGGGAAGTCTTGCAGTCACTCAAGGCGGAAACAAATACGTTTTGCAGCAGACCGTAAGTTTGGCGACAGAAACTTTTGGAGCCCTAAAATTTCTGAACAAGTTAAAACACTGCGTCATGCCCTCTCTCTTTGATGGTTTCTCGGGATGTGATTTTCGTTTTCCAGTCATGATGAAGGTACTCGCTAAAACCAGAATGACAAGAAAATGATATATAAAAACTCATGCCACCCCAATTTTATAATACAATGCATCGAAAGCTGAAACGCCGGCGCGAGTTCTCACAAGAATCATCTCGCGGGAAACACCAGACATAATGTATACGTTAAGTTAATCAATACGAGAAATCAAAAGAAGAAGAAGACATTTACCTTCAGGAATAATAAAAGATAAAGAATATCCAAAACGTAGCATGGTAATAATTCATAAAAGCAGAAAGAAAATTGTCCAAATTGCGTTATTACAATTCAAACATCACTCAGGGTATTGTTGCTCTACCCCAATGCTAGCAATGATCTCGCTCATCTAAGAAATGGCCACGTCCGTCTGCGCCTTGAGATAGTGATAACGCGCGATTAAGGCATGAAGTTTTGCTTTATCCTTATCCAGTCGAGTTTTCTCTTTCACCACCCCCTCCTTGATCTCCGAAGAATCAAAAGTATGCGCCTCTGGTACTTTTTCTCTTGGCTTTTCAGAAGAACTAGCCATCGGGATCTCTTTTCTTTGCTCTAAGAAAATCTGCAAATCCCTCTTGATTCCGCTCTAAGCCATGCAGACGTCTCCACAAAGAATCATTATCATGGAGAACTCGTCGATATTCGACATCAGGATGGATGGAAGTTCTCGCCGAGGACGACCGAAAATCTGGAAGAAAAATAATAAGGGAATAAAAACAAGTCAAACAAGGTTGTTAAGAGCGAGTTTTAACCTATATAATCGTGTGGTGGAGGATGAGGAAGAAATCCCTTAGACCCAAGAGGGTCAGACTGGACTCTTTCACATCCGCAAGCCTCTTCTTCTCGGCCTGTTCCATCTCAAAACGTCTTCTCTTCAGGACTTCAGGAGGAACGATAACATCACCCTCTAAAAATGCTCTGCATCTTTTTTTCGACGGAGTATTTCTAAGTATGTCAGATTGGCGTTGGTGTGCTTTACGATAAATAGAGATCATTTCCTGCTTCACCTTGGTCCCGCGCAAGTCGTTAGACTATTTTCCCTTTGGGTCACTTCGAGGAATATGAAGTTCACTTCTTGAAGAGTGATCAGCGAGAGACTCCATGCCTGCAAGGATAATTCCAAATTCTCCTCACCATTTCTAGGAGAATTCTTCTCCACCTCGCCCTCCTCAACATTCTCTCTCATCTTCTTCTTCTCGCACGGCTCTACGACCGTATGTCTTGCAATTGCCGTCTTCTTCGTCATCTCGCTTTTCTTCTTTTCCTACTCAGCATAAATTTTCGTCATATCTTTTCTCTCATCCGAAGAAACTTTATTCGCGGCCATTGCTCTATCTTCTTCCTCTTTTTTCTCCTTAGCAGCCTTACTTCCTGCCACCTCTTCCTCTTTTTTCTTATCTTCCTCGGTAGCACTCTTCGCTGCCTCTTCTACTTTTCTTATTTTCTCTTCTTCCTTCCTCTTCTTCTCTGCAGCACCTCTCACTGCCTCTTCTTCTTCCTTTTTCTTTACTTCTCTCCAGTAGCATTTCTCGCTGCCTCCTCCTCCTCCCATCCTTTTCTTCTCAGCAGCACTTCTCGCAGCTGCTTCTTCCTCTTCTTCTTCTTCTCTCTTTTTCTCTTCGTCTTTCTTTTCCCTTCTTTTTTCCTCGGCTACATTTTTTGACGCCTCTTCTTCCTCCTTTTTTTCTTTTCTCCTCTTTAAGAAGATCCCCCGACCTTTTAACTCCATCTGGGACTATAATCTTCAAATCCCCCATCTCTCGTGATTTCCCCCCAAGCTCGCCCCATCTCTCGTGATTTCCCTCCAAGCTCCTTGGCGCCTTCTCCGAGTACCCGAATTTCATCTATTGCAGTCTTCAAATCGCTGCCCGCTTTGGCCTTTAGTAAAATAGCCGCTTGTTTTTTCATCTCCACCCGGGTCCTCTTCAAATCAATCTCGTCAGGAAAGAAACTGTTTTGAAATTCATCTTAAATATTCGCCAATTTACTCGCCTCCCCCCGATTTAAGTTGGCAGCTAGAGCTTTAATATCTTCCCCATCTCCATCAAGATTCAAATAATCCCGCATAATATGGAAAAAAGGCGATACCTTCAGATGATCCCAAAGAACTCGCAGGAAGTGCCAAACCGCGGAAAAGAAACGTGTTCTCACCTCAGTCGTTAAAAGCACTTCATTACTCGCAAAAGGAAGAGGATTCTTAACGGGCGAATCCAAGATATCAATATAAGGAGAGATAAGTTTAGGGGTAATCGTCTTTTTAGCAAGAACGATTTTCAAGAAGGAAATAAACACACGATAAAACATAAAATAGTGACTCCAAACTATAAAGCTCACACAACTCAAAAGTAGGGATCTTGGTGAACCTCCAACAAAGATTCAAGGGGTTGGATCTACGACAGGGGGTTGGATTAGATCCTCCGGGATGGTTCAGTTCACTGAATTCGTACTGTTGCAGGACTGGATTAGTAGCAGACAACAAAAGAAGGGCTTGGAGGTTGCTGTTTGGGCAACTGGAGACATGCTAGGGTGTTGTGGCCGACTGCTGGTAGTTGTAGACTACAGAACAGAAGGAGTGGGGGCCTCGACTGGGTAGGGAAGGTGGTTCCACGTGAGAGAAAAAGACCAGGTGGGGGGCTTGCTGCCTTGGATGGTTATATGGGTGTGTTGGGTGGATGTTTTGGTTATGCAAAAAGTAATCATCTTTTCCCTCTGTCTCTATTCTCTCCCTACCCCCTTTCCCGTTCCCATTCCGCATCGTGGATCTTGTCCTAGGAGGAAATTCGGAGCCGGCACACCTCCTCCTTCCCTCCCCTCTACTCCGACAACAATTGGGCATTTGAGATTTAAGAAGGGAAGCTCGACTCCCTTAGGAGACTTCTCTTTCAGACGACTGGAGACGCGATCCATCCCCGAGGCACGTAATAGTTTGGTATCAGAACCTCTCGCCGACGCCGTCGACGACTCCTTTTCGCCGCTTGCGCGCTCGTCGCATTTGGGTCTTCCTCCTATACCGGCGGGTTTTTGCCCTGCACCAACTTCCACCCCCCATCTACTCCCAACATGTCGGACCCCGATCTTGTCGCCCAACTCCTCGAACGGTTCGAACGTATGGAGTCCCACATCGTTCACACATCGACTATCGCCTCGCCGATTTTCAGCTCCGTCTCGACGAGTCCCGTGGACCACTTCGCCGCAAGGCTGCTTCCACACAACCCGACGGGTCTTTGACCTTATCGGATTACAACAGTCCAACTCTCTCGACGAATATTTGGAGCACTTCCAGCTTCTGCTAGCTCGCGCCCCTCTGTGCAGCTAGAACAACAGGTGCTGATTTTTATCGTGGTCTTACATGGGCGCTTGTGGTTAGACGTGGAGTTCCAAGATCGTCCGGACCTAACCACCTACATAAACATGGCTCGGGCTTGCGAGAAACGCCTTCTTCTTTACCTCCCCTACCCTTCCCGTCGGGAACCGGTGAACTCCTTTAAGGGCGGACTCCTCGACCAAGATTTCAAAGGGGGGCGACCTCTCGCTGGCCCCGTTTCGCCGCCGGCTATCGATACCCGAGATGGATGACCGCTGCGCCAAGGGTTTATGCTTCAATTGTGACGAGTGGGACACCATTGCCAGCGACTTTTCTGGATCGAAGTCGATGCGCCCTTAGAGGATGAGGAGGACGAGCATGACACGGGCATTCTGAAACTGTCCCTCAATGCCATTGCTGGGCCACAAGAGGGACCCACAATTCAGATGCGCATCAGTTTGGCCGGGAATCTCCTCCTCGTCCTCATGAATTCAGGCAGCATCCACAACTTTATCAGCCACGCCGCTGCCATGCGCCTTCATCTTCCGATCTCCCCTCAGCTTAGCATGATCATTTCAGTGGCCAATGGACTTCATATGGACTGCGCGGGCGTGTGTCGCCGGGTTCCCCTCACGGCGGAGTCTCACCACTTCCATGCAGATCTCCTAGTTGTGGACCTCCAAGGCTTCGAGGTCGTTCTGGGCGTGCTGCGGACATTGGGTCCGCTCACTTGGGATTTTGACCGACTCTCGGTACAATGGTGCCGTGGAGCATAAGTGATTGAATGGCGGGGCCAACCGCTGCATGGGGGCCACTCTTCATTCCTCATCCACGACACGATCTTGCCGGCCCCTCCCGATTCCGAGCTGGAATCCGCCGACCTCAAGCTGCTAGTACATCAATTTGACGACACTCTCCCCACAGATGGGCCTTCCTTGACTTCTGAGCCGGGATCACCACATTTGCCAACTTCCAGGTATGGCGCCGGTGGTGGTGCGTCACTACCGTTATCCCTACTTCCAGAAGTACGAAATAGAACGTCAATGTTCCATCATGCTTCTACAAGGGCTTATCTGCCGCAGTGTTTCCCCGTTCTCCTCCCCCGCGCTGTTGGTACACAAAAAGGATGGTACCTAGCACTTTTGCGTCGACTACCACGAACTCAACGCCAAGACCGTCAAGGACAAATTTCTTATCCCGGTGGTTGAGGAGCTCTTGGATGAATTGCACTGGGCGCATTTCTTTTATAAGCTCGATCTCTATTCGGGCTACCATCATGTCCGCATGGCCCCGCCGAATGTGGAAAAGACAACATTTCACACCCATTTCGAGTTTTTGGTGATGCCCTTCGTTCTCACCAGCGCCCCTCCACATTCCAAGCATTGATGAACGAGGTGTTTCAGCCTCTCCTTCGCAAACACGTCTCATGTTTTTTGATGATATCCTGGTGTATAACAAGTATTGGTCCGAGCATCTCCAACACATCCAGGTGGTTTTTCACTTGTTCCGCCAACATCGCCTTGTGCTGAAGGATTCCAAGTGTTCCTTTGGCAACAAGCGGGTAGCTTATTTGGGCCATATCGTGCATTCCATAGGGGTGTCAGCCGACCCGGAGAAACTTCGCTCAATGGCCTCTTGGCCCGTTCCACAAAACCCAAGTGCAGTTCGGGGATTTCTTGGGCTCACCGAATATTACCGTCGCTTTATACATGGTTACAACGACATTGCGGAGCCACTTGTAGCTCTCCTCCGGAAGAACACTTTTCTTTGGAGCGATACTGCCATACAAGCATTTCATGCCCTCCAACTTGCCTTGACATCGACGCCTGTACTTCAGTTTACCGACTTCACCGCTGAGTTTCTAGTTGATTGTGATGCGTCGGGCGAGGGTTGCGGAGCCGTTTTGCAACATGCAGGTCATTCGATCGTCTATTTATGCCGCCTTAAGGCCAATCATCACCACAAACTACCGGCGTATGAGCATGAATTGATTGTCCTAGCCAAGGCCGTACAACATTGGCGGCCTTATCTTTGGGGTCGTTCATTCCTTATACGGCTGGACCACTCCAGCTTAAAGTTTCTCCTCGAACAATGACTCAACACTGTTTCCCAACAAAGGTGAGCAAGCTCTTGGGATTTGATTTCCTGGTCGAGTATCGAGCCGGTTCGTTGAACTATGCGGCTGCCGCCCTCTCCCGCCGCCACACGGAGTCGGACGTCGCCATATTTGCCATTAGCATACCCACGGCCAGGTTGTTGGACAATATTCGGCATGATATTCACCACTCTGCGAGCCTCTCCGAGCTACTTCGCTGCCGGGCTGCTGCCCGCTGCTTGGACCACTCATGACGGGCTGATTTACTACAAGAACCGGATTTACTTGGAACCGAGCTCATCCTCCATTCAATCCATTTTGGAGGATACTCACGGCCGCTGGCATGAAGGAATCCATAAATCCCTGCATCACATTCGCTCCGAATTTTATTGGAAGGGTCTCCTCCGCCGCGTGTATTCCTTACATTACCTCATGTCCGATATGTCAACAAAACAAATCTAAACATCTGCGGCCCGCCGACCTACTACAACCGCTATCGGTCCCGACATAGATTTGGGCCAACGTGTCCATGGACTTCGTCGAAGGGCTGTCTCCTTCCAAGGGCAAATCGGTCCTCATGGTGGTGGTGGATCGCTTTTCGAAGGGTGCCTATTTCATTCCCTTGTCCCGACCTCTCATTGCGGAGCATGTGGCACATATTTTCTTCGCCGAGGTATTTCACCTACATGAATTACCAGACTGCATTGTCTCTGATCGTGACAAGGTTTATAGGTGTCACTTTTGGATGTAACTATTTACTCTTAGCGGCTCCCGATTGACATTTTCTACAGCCTACCACACGCAGTAGGACGGACAGACGGAGGTGGTTAACCGCTCATTAGCAATGTTTCTCCGTTGCTTGACGGGAGATAAACGCAAGGATTGGGTGCGGTGGACCCCTTGGGTCGAATGCTGTTACAACACATCTTACCATACGGCTCTTCAGATCACACAGTTCCGCCTCATCTGTGGTTGGGATCCTCCGCGTCTACTTACTTATGGTGGTGGGAACACATCTATGGCCGTCGTGGTTAAAGAACTCTTGGACCGTGACCAATTCCTAGCCCTCGCCCACGATCATTTTCACCAAGCGCAACAGCGGATGGAATCAACCTACAACTGCGGCCACCACGACCTCTCATTTGCGGTAGGAAATTGGGTTTAATGCCTCCAATAGTGCCACCTCTCCGTGCAACCACCGGGCCACTCCAACTAATTAGGGCACCACTTCTATGGCCCCTTTCCGATTCTTCATCGCATTGGCGAGCTCGCTTACCAACTGCAACTCCCGCAGGAGGCCCGCATCCACGACGTCTTGCACGTCTCACAACTGAAGCCCTTCATCGGTGAGCCTCCACCCACACCTTTGGTTAGCTTACCAGCCCAGCTTGAGGACAAGCTGTCCCTTGACGGGGAGGGAGATGTTACGGACGCGCATTGGGGGCAAACATACCATCGCCGAGCACGCATGCCGGAGGCATAATGCAGTTATTCTGTGGTGGACTTATATTTCCAGTTATATTTTTATAATTTCTGTCTAAGTAATTCCGTTTTAATTTGGGTGCATGGACTTTTATTTTGTTCCCACATGTCTAAACCCAGGTGGGGGCCCGGATGCCTTGGATTGTTATATGGGTGTGTTGGGTGGATGTTTTGGTTATGCAAAAAGTAATCCTCTTTCCCCCCTCTCTATCTACCCACTTTCCTATTCCCATTCCACATTGTGGATCTTGCCCTAGGCGGAAGTTTGGAGCCGACACACCTCCTTCTCTCCCCTCTACTCTGGCAACCATTGGGCGTTCGAGATTTAAGAAGGGAGGCTCAACTCCCTTGGGAGACTTCTCTTTCAGACGACCGAAGACGCGATCTATCACCGAGGCACGTAACACGACTGTGGTAAGTGTTGACAGGAGCAGTTGCTTAAGACCGATAAAACCTTAATATTTGTGCTTCCACGTGCCTAAATGACAACAAATTTCAATCACTTGAGCATAAGGTAATTTATACGTTATGCAGACTATGCAAATCCATGCAAATTTATTAAAACCAATAAATTCCTGGTGTTAGTGGATGACAAGACGTCTGGTAGAAGGTGGATTGAGGATTTTCATGTATATTTCTAGCCCAATCAAATATTTTAGAGCAGATCTTCTATAATCAATCAAAAAGGTAACCTTAACGTGTATTCTTAAAAGTCAAAAAGGCAACCCTAAATCTTAACTATATAAAAGAGAATCTCCCCCTTTGGTATAATAGTGTTGCTTCTCCTTTTACCCTTCATTTTTTTGTTTTATGCTTTACAAACTTTAAAGAGAGGGCGAGAAAAAAAGAATATGGGGATCACGTGGATAGGTACTAGTAAATTGAATACATACAATTAAAGCCCATTCGTAAAAATCTCAAAAGGAAGCCCATTGTATATTTTCCTCTTTCTTGTATTTAGCCTCATATCTCAAAACGAAGAATCTTCCTCATCTACACTACATAAAGAGGGGAGTGTGATACCTCTAATTTATATTGCACTTTCACCCTGTATTTCTCATCGTTTTCATGATCTTTTATCCTGTTTTTAGTATAGTTTAATGTGTTATTTATCCTTATGAATGTTATATGAAATCTGGATATTTCCTTGCGAATTACAGGTGTGAACATTATTTTATTTACAAAGGAGGTTATGTGCAAAATTCTTCACGCACACCCGTGCCCCTTTTGCCCACACGTGCGCGTGCACTGTTAATTAATTTGTTAAACTAGGCCAAAATTCCTGTGTTCTGTTGTTGTGCGTGCGTTTGGTTCACCCACTTGCGTGCATTGACTATTCAAGCCCCCACGTGCTTTGTGCTCCAAAATCATTGTTCTGTTGTTGGGCGTGCGATTTTCTTCATGCACGCCCGTGCGCGCACTGTGCGTAGCCGTGCGCTCTGATTCATAGAAATATCTGTGCTCTGTGACTGGGTGTGCATTTTGTTCATGCACGCCCGTGCGCGGGTGCACGCCCATTTCACAGGTCATCCTCCTTTGCGCTGAATTCCTTCACACACGCCAGTGTGCCATTATGTGTACGGGCATGCGCGAACATTTTTCGTGCATTTATAAATACTGAAAATTAGGTCTAATATCAAATCCAATTCTTTCTACAACCGTTTTCCCTCCCCGTTGCATCTCTTCAGCGATTTTCCAAGGGAGAAACCTCCTTCCATCTCCAACCAAAGCTCCAAGGATCGATTCTTAAGCAAGGAGAAGGTCACTAGAAGATCGGGTGCCAAAAACATTGAGATTCGAATAGCTTGAGGAGAAGACGGGCC
Source organism: Dactylorhiza incarnata (assembly GCA_033032865.1). Classification (NCBI taxonomy): domain Eukaryota; kingdom Viridiplantae; phylum Streptophyta; class Magnoliopsida; order Asparagales; family Orchidaceae; genus Dactylorhiza; species Dactylorhiza incarnata. Next base: position 1,839,373 of record JAWHQI010000175.1, on the reverse strand, counting down.
ATTTGGAGGTGACAACTCCATTTGGAGATTCATCCTCCTCGAGGATTGCTCGACCCCTCTCCTTTTATAGGTATAGGTTGCAAGTCCCTCGCTCATTTGCCTCTTGCTCTCATGCTAAATTATGGGGTTGCCCTCGCTCCCTCCAACTTCAACTGTAGCTGATCCTGCACCTACACAAATTTCCAATGCCTCAGGAAATCTCGGGACAACTTCCAAATTAACTGGGTCCAACTATCCTGATTGGAGTGTCTCCTTCATCATTCTTCAGCGCTCTCAATGCAAGAGACACCATCTCACTGATACTCCTCTTGACCCTACATCTTCCAACTATGCTGATTGGGATCCAGTGATGCTTTTGTTCGCACGTGACTTGCAAATAATCTTTTTGATGGCTATTTGCCTATCATTCGACGTGATGAGACCAACAAGGCTACTTGGGATCATCTTGCAACTCTTTACTCTAAAGGTTCCAAAACTTTTCACATCTACACCATCTATTCAGATCTCTTTTCTCGCCCAACTCTCTCTCCCGATGTTGCGTATCAGGAACTTCAATCTCTCGGCGTAGAACTTCTCCAACATCATCCTTTCTCTACTGATTTCGCAACTCGGTAGAAACATTTTTAGGAACTACTTGTTATCAATCTTCTACGTCTTCCTGATTCTTACGAGAAGATACGTCAATAGATCTTGGGAGAACCTGACACTCTCACCTTGGAAGTTACTGCAACTTGTATCTCTGTTGTGACGAACCTTCTGTGCCAACATCCGATATCATCACCTCCACATTCGGAGCATTATACTCATGCTACTTGTCGTGGAGCACACCTTGGCCGTGGGGCCACACTGTGGTAATCACTCTCTTTGTCACATTGTGGTAGACTTGATCATCTTGTCGAGCGGTGCTTTACGAAGCATCCTTATCTACAACCTCAGGCTCATGTCAGTGCTGCTAAATATGATCCTTCTTCTCATACCATCTCCACTCCGCCATCTGAATATGCCCGATGATTCTCCTTAGGAAATTTTGAAGCTCTGATTAGTGCTTACAAGCAACCCGCCTCCATTGCAACTTCTTCACGTAACACGCATATTGCTACTCAGGGAAGTTGCTCATCGACTTTGGTACCACCAATCATATGACTGAGGCTTCTCTTTCCTTCTCTCACCTCCAGAAGCATAGTCAATTACCATTGGTGTTTGTGGCTGTTGACTCTTCTGGTTGTGGAACTGGAGTTGTTACTAACACATCCTGTTGGATCGTGAAGCGCCCTTCGAGGGGGGGGGGGGGGAATTAGGGAGTATTAATTTTCAATCAATTCTTTATAATTTTGGGTGATCATTTTGAAATAATTAATCCTCGAGTCTAGCATTTTAAATTGAGTAATGAAATAATTATTGATACAAAGAGAAAAACATGATTTATTTATATTAAAAACGAGTACAAAATTTAGATCTTCATAACGCTAAAGTTCAAAGGCGATGAACGAAAAAGTTCTTTTTGTTTCTATACTGACTCGCTCCTCGAACCGGTTGTGGCTTTAGCCTATCTATCCCGAGATAGGCTTCAAGTCTCCCCCTCGACATAAGCCCCAGTCTAGTCACCTGACATACAAGGTGATTTCCCCCTAAGCCGTGCACAGACCTAGTCGCTAACACAAGGGCGAATTCCTACACGTTCAACAAAAATGTTATAAAAAATCATGGAGAAAATACAAGAGATAAATAAGAGTAATAAAACTCCCTAGAGAAGTTTTGAATGCGTGGACGAAAGAACACGTGAAATCGTCGTTGTAGATGCGTTTGTTCTTCGTGTTGAGTAAACTTTGATCTTGATCCCTTCAAAATCTCCTCCAGTCGCTGGAATGACCTCTTGAAACTCCTCTGGACTTCACGCACGAAGGCTCCCTTCAGATATTTTGTTTCTCTCACGGAGAGACGGAGCGAAATGTCCTTTAAATAAAACACTGCCTGCTATTGCCTGCGGTAGTCCATATCGCCCGCGGTACTCAATAGTTGAATTATCGCGCTTCGGCCAACCTGATTTGGAAGCAAAGATGGCATCTTAGACAACAATTATCGCCGCGTAGTAAGACCTATCGCCGCGCGGTAGGCCAATATTTGCAGTGCGTCAAAGTGTAATCTCCTGCTTCATTTGGCTCCTCAATCATTTCGTGATTGCCCCGGGTTGCCTAAATGTTACCGCCGTGCAATAGGGTTATCGCGACATCGTAATGCTTTACATAATAGGCTTTGTGCTCCCGCCAAGTCCCTTTTGAAATGCTCCTTGCTAGTACCGCTCGCGGTAGTTGACAATTATGCTCATGTCTCCCATGTACTTCTCTCTATTGTACATATAAGATCTGTATACTATAAACACATACAAAGTAGATTAAATACAAATTTGGAATTGTTATTCTTAAACTAAGAGATGCGGAACTCTTTTTTTTAACAAACTCCCCATTTTGATAATAACAAATCCCTTGAATGAGAAATCAATCATTAATGTAAATGCATTATTTATAAGAGTGCGGTAAATGATAATCGTGAAAACATGTAATAAGAATGATAATATGAATATGAGCAAGCACACTAATATAAAGTTCTTCCTAAGTATGTGCTCCCCCTAAATATGTTCCCTCTACACTTAGTGGTTTTATAATTCTTCTCCCAATAGATTTCTCAATTTATTCTCTCCTTTTTTGTATTATCAAAAGAGAGCGGGGGTGAAATATTTTGTGAAATAACGAACCACTTGTTATAGATATAATCATGATCGAGCAAAGAGTTTATGCAGCGGAAAAGAGATCATGAAAATCATGCATAGCGAGGGAAAGACATATGTAGATAATCGTGTAAAGCATAAGATAATCATTGAAAATCATGAAGTAAATAATAAACATGAGAAACATAATTGGATAATAAACAGTCGTAATGAAAAATGTGATTAGTAATGTAAAGCTAGTCACACGGGCATACGAGTAAGCATGTACTACTGCAAAGATGAAGATAGACCCAATCCTGCAAGAATCCAATTGTAGCAACAAAAGGTACATCATAAAATTAAATGCTACAAATAAAAGATTGCTACCGCCGACGGTATCGACTATCGCCCGTCGGTATCATAGTAGAAACTGAAATTTGCATTTTGAATATTTATATTCATCTTGTAATATGTAATAACTTATTAGTTGTCATAAGATAGATTAAAATCTTTATAAAATCAGCAGAATAAACATGTATACTTTGTAAAAATATCATATGAAGTGATTTTAAAAATTATTGCTTGAAGTTTATTTGAAGATTGAGACTATCATCTATGAGGCATCAAGTTGCATAAAAATGATAAATATCATAATGGATATAGAATCACAAGATTAAACTATTACAATGTTAAAAGATTCGTAAGATAATTAAAGAAACATTGTAGAGATCATGCAAAGTACTCTAGTACTTTATTTTTCATGGCAGGGATATTCAATGAAGCTTAGAGTTCAATTCTTATGCGCGTACGTGTTATATGAAACAATTAAGTGTACATGAGTGTAACATCAATAGTTTATACCATATGTAATAAGTAAGAAACATGTCAATATGTAATGAATTGTACACTAACATCATCATAATGCAAAGTTAAATTACTTCCACAACTTCTAAACACAAGTAAGTACAATTACCAAGGTGCTTCGTTCACACAATGTTTATTAATGCTTCTCTGAGATACTAAGTATTGCTTGGAGGATCACATAACATTGATTTTTATTTTTATTATAGATTATCCAATATATCAAAGAGAAATAGAAAGTTGTGTTTTGATAGTTTTAAGTTTGCTCAAGACACTTCACAATTTTTTTCAAGGAGCTCAACCCACAATGCTTATTAATACTTATCATAAGAAGTAGTACTTGGGGGAGTTATCTTTGTCATTTATTTAATTTTATTTTGAATGAACAAGGCTCCTAATTCACTTGTTTAGCAAACATATATATGTAAACCACACTTCTCTTGATGTAGTGCATGAATATCCATGGATCGCATGAAAGCAATCCCATGGAGTATATGTAATTTATCTGTGCATAGCAAACTAGTTATGGCAAACATTACACATGCATGTAAACAAGATTGTAAGCATAAGTATTTAAACATGATGAATGGAATTGTGTAAACATTGTTTCAAATAACTCCTCACACATACATAGAGAGATACATAAGCATCATGCCACAATCACCTCCACTTTATTTTCAAGATATATAAATAGATTTTTGCTTAGCTTGAAAATACACTATAATGTAAACAATGATTAAAGTATGACAAATCAAACATTGTTGGAAATATTAAGGATTTATACATATCATGCTATTCATAGCGTATTAACTTAGCAGTTTTTATATAATTCTATATTTTTGAAAACAAGCACAAATAAATAGAAACATCAAAACATATTTTTGCATTTTTAACTTGTTTTGTTGCTTTCTATTTTGTTTTGATTTTTTATAAAGAAATAGTGATAGAAACATAATAATTTTGTTGTGCACGAAGAGCATTAATGTGCAAACTAGTAATATAATATCTCATTACAACAAGAATACAAAGAAAAATAAGAAAAAGAAGAAAAGTAAAATCAGTAGCTATCGCTGCCGGTAGAGGTTAGCACACGACGATAATAACATAAATTTGTATTTTTATTAAAACATGTTTTTTCAAAAATTTTCTTTATCAATTTTAATGGATTTTATGATTATATTATAAGGAATAACTAATACAATCAAGAAAACACAAAAAAAAAAATACAAAAAGTTGTGGATTTTAAAATTTTAGCCTATGAGGGTCTAGAACACCCAACTCCAAAGTAGATTGAATTGTGAATCTGGAAGTTAAAACAAGAAACCACATATATTTTGATTTTGATAATATTATGATAGACATACAAGTAAATCAAATCTTTTTGTGTTTTTCATGGGCATGAAAATTCAAATTGATAATAGTAAAAAAAATGAACACAATGCAATATTCCTAACTTCAAAGACAATGAGTTAAGACACATGAGTTAAACGAAAAAGAGATCAAATATATCATTGAAGGAACCTATTCCAACACATCCCTTCTCCAATTGGACGATACTTTATACGCTCTGAAATTCCCTTGCAATTTATCCATCGATGCACCTTCAAAAAATTACTCTGCTCTTCTCATTCTCTCCGACTAATTATTATTTTCAAGACCTTTAATCAAATAGGATGATTATTACTCGAACTGAATTAACGTCCCTCTACTACCTAGACGATCTTCCACATTCTCAGTGTCTGTCGTAATGCCTTCTCTATTTTAGTGACATCACTATCTTAATCATCCTCCACTTCGTCTCCTTCACCAACTCCTGCCGTCTTTTTGGTCCGACTCTATTTTAGAATGTGAAGTCTGCCAATATGCGAAGCATCATTACACTAATTTTCATGCAATGTAAGTGAAAGATGTGTTTGATTAAACTACACCTAGGGGGGGTGATTAGGTGTTTTCAAAGTTAATTGCTACTTTAAACTCTAGCTGGCACAACACAGAAACAACACAGAAAACACACTTGATTTATAATGGTTCCATACAAGACAATGTGTCTAGAGGTAGTCCACTGTCCCTCTCACATAGCTAGCAATGAGCTAGACTAGACAACTTCTCAAACTTCTCAGATCTCTTCTCAATCAGCAGATCTTACAACTTTGACTCACAAAGAACCCTACCAACAACTCAGACTTTACAAGTCTTGCAACAACTCATATCTTCACTATGATCCTACCAAACTCAGACTCACAAAGAACCATACCAACAACTCAGATCTGTTACAAGATCCCACAGTCTCAGGCTCACAAAGAACCCTACAGAATAAGACAGATGAGTTTGTTGTTGTAGAAGAGAAGGCTTTAAGATAAAAGCTTTGACTGATCAGACTTCTTCTTCTTGCAAATGTAAGCCCAGAGATCTTGTGAATCACTGAACCTTTCTAGAATCTTCTTTTGACCTTCACAGCATAGCAATGAAGTCTTCTTCTTGTTAATACTTTTCTCTCTTTTCTGTTAGTATGTCTGAGAATAATTGTGAGAGAGAATACTGAAAAACAAGCAGTTCTGTAATAAAAAATGTCTCTCTTTTATACTCCTGCAATTTTGCCTAAATGCCCTTATTGATTATTCCATAATCAATTTGTCAGTTTGAAAATGTTGACAGAAATGACATAATATTTTATCATAAATGTCTTGTCGTTCTTGGAACTTGCAGAATATAGAAGTAATAATATTCTTCATTAATTACTGTGCAACGACTATATTCTATAGAGAATATATCATTTATTACTCCTTGATTAATGCACAAGATGATCGGCGTGCACATTACCTGCATCTCAATTTCCAAGAAAATCGGCGCATTAAATGCACCTCAGCATCTGTCACGACGATATATTTCTTCTAGCCGATATCGTCTTGATTGTCTCAACGATACGTAATCTTCACGACGATATCGTCGACATACTTCTTTCTTCAGGACTTAATGAGTTATCTCGACGATACTGCTTCTTCTAGACGATATCGTCGAGATGTTTTCTTCTACACGATATGTCTTCAATCTTCAAGACGATAAATCTTCTTCAAGCGATATCGTCTAGACATCTGAACTTAACTTTCTCAACGATAAAGTTTCTTTAAGACGATATCGTCGAGACTTCTGAACATAGCTTTCTCAACGATAAAGTTTCTTCATGACGATATCGTCGAGACTGTGTCGACGATATGTTTTCTTTCTCACCGATTTATCTGCTAAGTCTTGAGACGATATTTTACTTAGTGAATTTTCATTACTTTTATAGTCATGATACCAACGATGTAGCTTTGAAGCATCTGTCACAATATAAACTTAAATATATTATCAAAAACAACTTGACTTTTCTATACTTGTGTTCCTTCTACAAATCTAGAAATATTGATGGCACAATACCCAACAATCTCCCCCTATTTGAAGAAGCAAGAACTTACAAGTATAGATAGGGCTGACTAACAAATATAATCAGTAACAATCAATCAAACATTTAATCACTGCATATATTAATTAACTATAGTCCCATGCATTAACAGTATATTAGGTAAAAAAATGTAAAACATATAAGTGTGCATGTGATTTCTAGAATCCTTCTTCCTCAATCCTCCTGAACATCTTTTCCTTTCCCAGAGGGTCCAGCTTTCTTGGATTGCTCAGCTTTAGCCAACTTCTGCTTTTGTCTTTCAAAATAATTATAAGACTTAGGATGATATCTGAGAGGAGAATGAGCAGACACTGAAGTATCTCCCATCTTAACTTTGTTCCAATAATTCCTTCTGCCAGCTTCACTCATCTCATATTTGTGCCATTCTTCTGAGCTGTAGAATGTACCTCTGTTATGCTTTCCCTGCTGATATAGAGTCCAAGTGTTCAAGATGATATCCCTTGAGCAAGGACTCCATTCTTCAAAATTGGGATTCTTCTATACTTCCTCCATTCTCTTCCTTTTAGCTTCTTACTCTTCAGAATCAATATGTTGTCTTTTGTTTTTCCTGACCTGCCCACTTCCACTGACAGGCTCATCAGCAAAGTATCTTTGATAACTGTCAGGCTGTTGATATTGCTCTGGAAGAACTTTTGGCATTGTCTCATTTGAGGGTCCTTCAAGAAGACTGCCTTCTGCAATGGGATGTTGATAAGCAATCCCATAGTCAATTGGCTCAAGTTCCATAGAGAATCTTATTCATTGGCTAGCCACATGACATGATGGCTTGACACTATCTTCCCTTTCTGGCTTCTACAAATGTCCTCATAAAGAGCTGCCTGAGAGCCCTAAATTTGTCTGGATAGAAGATTATTCAGATTGCCAGTGACATCCATAAGAGTGCCTTGAGATGTTCTGACAGATTGATTAAATGAATTGGAGAGTTGATCTCGGGTGAAGTGAAATTGATGAAGGTTTCACCAACATTGTCCACTAGCTCTTGAGAGACCTGAGCAGAAGATGATATTCTTTGAAGTAAAGTATTGATTGCATCTTCAAAGTCATTAAAGACCACATCTTGGTTTTGTATAATGGCCTGCTGATTTTCTCTTAGAGTAGACAGTTTATCAAGCACAATGTTCAGTTGATGTCCAATTAGATAAGTAGCTTGATTGATATTGGCTATTTCAGTTCCTGTATTAGCCACAACATTGGCAGCAGTGTGATACACATTTGTATTTTGATGATTGAAATGTTGGATGTCTTCTTGCAATACATCTATCCTGGCAGACAGTTCATTCTTACAACTTGTAACAACATTATTTACATATGCTTCAAAATGTTCTTTTTGTCTATTTAGCAGAGCTTCCATTTGGGACAGAAATTCAGTTGATGAGACTGTGGGGGCTGTGATGGTTGGAGGATGTTGCTCATCTTCTATCCTTGGAGGTGAGGTCTGCATTACGTGTTGAGCAGTAGACTCCCCTCCATTGCTGCAGGGATTTCAGAGGGGTGCTCATATTCTTCTTCTTCTTCTGAATTTTGATGCATGTCATCATTGAGAAATTCATTCAGTGATATGTCAGACTCTTCTAGTTCTCCAATAACTGCTTGTCCACCACTTGGACTTTTCTCATGTTCTGGAGTCACCTCATCTTGAGGTACTGGAGCACTGTCCATCACAGTTGTATCTTCTCTCAGAGGCTCCCCCTCAATAAGAGTCAGGGGTTCCTGAGCAACTATAGAGACTAGGGAAGGGGTTTTGGAAACTCTAGCACATTGAAGTGAAGTCTCACCTACTTCCTTCTTGGTGAACTTCTTCTCCCACCTATTTACTGTCTTTACATCTATCTTTTTTAGATAGTGGAGAGGGGTGGATTCTGAATCTTTGAGGTGATGAGGGATGCGATTTTTGAGATACAGAGATAAGATTCTGCCAAGGTTTGGAGATCTTATGAGTTCTATAATCTTTTCAAACACAATGTTCCCCCAGCCAGTCCTCTTGTTCAGGATCACTCTGACCATTACTTCAAACATGCCTTTGGATACTCTATCATGTGAGCCTGTTTTACACAGCAACACTTTCCCAATAATGTCTGTGAGTAATTTTCCTTGTCTGTTCATATGCATTCTCTAGAAGCTTCCATAAGGTTTGTTTTCAAAGCCACACCATCTCAGCCCTTCAGAGATATCTGCCTCAGTGACTTCTTCTTCTTCTTCATCCTTATTAAAGTCAGTGAGTTGTAGGGCTTTGGATAAACTTACTGCAGTTACTGTAATATGTTGCCAAGCCACGGTAGTGTGAATCGCTCTTTCAGATTTACTTAAGTCAGCATTCTCATAAAACGTAGAGACGACAGGGTTGTAGAGACGGGTTGGCTCAGTTAGGATGTACTCTAACTCAGAAGCATACAGAAAAGTTATTACCATATCCGAATCAGATTCAGTCTTTTTAAAACCATCCTTCAAAAGTTCTCCACCAGATGGAATTTTCTCTTCAGACTTTTTCGGCGCCATTTCTTTAGCAGAGAGTCGTCGGAAGGACGGAAATGAAAGAGGGATAATAGGATTCTGTGTGTGTGCGTAATTTCTATGCTTACACAATGTCTAATATATACAATTATGCATTGGGAAGGCAAAGAGACGCGTACCTGTTTAAATCTTCCCGTATCGTTTTGAGAATCCGGGATTAGCGGCGCAATAATGACGCTGATGTGTCCTGTGATGTCATTTTGTCGGCCTGATTGAGTTTAGTCGTCGAGAGTGTCGTCGAAATTTCTTCAACCTTGTCGTCGAAATCATTTCAACTTTGTCGCCGAGACTCCAACAATGTCGTCTTGACCATCAAGATGATATTCTTTGTGTAAGCTATTTTCTTCTAGATGATTTTCAGTTATACCTTGTTCAAGCTTTCTGATTTTCCTGCCTTTAAAACTAAAGTTGTCAGACACTTTAGCGTGGACCTTGTGTGAGATCTAGCCCATTATCAAAATATTTCACATCTTTTAATAAAGGATATAAGGAATTCAACATGCCCAATTTAAGAACTTAACAACCCTAATTCCATTTTGAATTGATTGAACTTTGACTCATCAAGGGCTTAGTAAAAATGGCAGCTATCTGCCTTTCTGTATTGACTTCTAAGATGATATCTAATTTCAATATGCTTTGTTCTACTATGTGCCACATGATTCTTAGCAATAGAAATGACACTTGAGGAAACACAAAAGAGAGATGTTCTCTTTATTTGCAAATTGTAATCCTCTAATTGGTGTTGAATCCAAAGGAGCTGTGCACAACAACTACCTGCTCAAATATATTCTGATTCAGCAGTGGAGATAGCAATGCTATTTTGCTTTTTACTACTCCAGGTCACACGCCTTCTCCCCAAGAACTGACAAGTTCCTGAAGTGCTCTTTCTATCCTCTTTGCACCCAACAAAGTCTGCATCAGATAGCCACACAACTCAAAGTCATCTGACTTAGGATACCAGAGCCCTAGATTTGGAGTACCCTTTAGATATCTCAAAATTCTTTTTACAGCTGAGTAATGAGACTCTTTGGGGTTAACTTGATACCTTGCACAAACACATGTATCAAACATGATGTCTGGCCTACTAGTAGTGAGGTAGATCAATGAGCCAATTATGCTTCTATACATGAACTCATTATAAGATTTCCTCTTTTCATCCTTGTCTAGAGACACATTTGAACCCATAAGAGTTCTCATAGGGGTGGAGTTTTCCATACCAAATTTCTTTATGATGTCCATGATAAATTTGGTCTGAGAAATAAAAATTCCTTCCTCAAATTGCTTTACTTAGAGATCTAGGAAATATTTAAGCTCTCCCATACTGCTCATTTCAAATTTACTCTGCATAAGATTAGCAAACTTTTTGCAAAGACTCTTATCTGTTGATCCAAATATAATGTCATCAACATATATTTGAACCAATAATAGCTGACCCTTCAACTCTCTCAAGAAAAGAGTCTTATCTATTTTCTCCCTTGAGAACTTGTTTTCAAGGAGAAAGGTAGACAGTGTCTCATACCAAGCTCTTGGAGCTTGCTTCAAGCCATACCAGGCTTTCTTTAGAAAATAAACATGGTCAAGAAAGGTAGGAGAGATAAAACCTGGTGGTTAAGCTACATAGACTTCTTCTTTCAAATCTCCATTTAAAAATGCCGATTTTACATCTATCTGATAGACTTAAATCCCTTGTATGCAACATAAGCAAGAAAGAGTCTGATTGCCTCTAGTCTAGCTATAGGAGCAAATGTCTGATTGAAGTCTATCCCTTCCTCTTGTCTGTAGCATCGGGCCACCAATCTTGCTTTATTCTTGACAATCACTCCAACTTCATCCATTTTATTTCTGTAGACCCACTTTGTTCCAATGACATTATGCCCTTGTGGCCTTGGAACAAGCTTCCAAACTTTGTATCTCTTGAATTGATTGAGTTCTTCTTGCATGACCATAATCCAGAATTGATCTTGGTTTGCCTCATCAAATTTCTTTGGCTCCAGTTGTGATAGAAAACTAAGGTACAAGTCCTCATTCATAGCATTTCTTCTAGTTCTAATTCCATGATTAAGCTCATCAATTATCTGATTTGCTGGATGACTTCTAAGATGTCTCACAGCTGTAGGCATCACTCTTGATGGTTCTTCTATTTCAGTAACTTCTTCAGTTCCTGCTTCATGATTTTCATTTTGGAGATTTGGTTCTTCAGTAGTCTCTTCTACTGTTTCTGGAATAGATTCCAGTATGGAAGACTCATTCTTCTCAATTGTTTCTTCTTTTTCTGGAATGGAGTTCTGTGTAGAGAATTCTTCTTTTTCAACATTCTCTTCTTCTCTGATTTTCAAATTGTCCAGACCAACCTCAATTCCTGCACTACATGAACTAGATAGAGAATTATGCAACATGTTGCTCTCATCAAAAACTATATGCATAGATTCTTCAATTGTAAGAGCATTCTTATTGAAGACTCTGTAGGCTTTGCTATGCTTGCTATATCCTATAAAGACATCTTCATAGCTCATTGTAGAGAACTTGGTAATGTAATGCTTATTATTTTCAGCACATAACATTTACTTCCAAAGATTCTGAAGTAAGCTAATGTTGGCTTCTTACCCTTAATTAACTCATAAAGAGTCTTTTGATGGTTCTTATTGATGAGTGCTCTATTTTGCACATGACATGCAGTATTGACTGCCTCAACCCAAAGATATTCTGGGAGTGAGGAGTCACTTAGCATGGTCCTACTAGCTTCAATAAGTGTTCTATTTTTCCTCTCAGCCACCCCTTTCTGTTGAGGAGTTCTGGGAGAAGAAAACTCTTGTAAGATACCTTCTTCTTCACAAAATTTAGTCATTGACCCAGACTGAAATCCAGTTCCATGATTACTTCTGATTTTGACCACAGAATTGTTTATTTTATTCTGAATTTGTTTGACAAAATTCTTGAATGTACTTAAAGTATCAGACTTGTGTTTTTAAAAAGAACACCCAGGCAAATCTAGACTGATCATCAACAATAACTAGTGTATAAGTCATTCCTCCTAAGCTGTGCACTGCCATATGACCAAATAAATCCATGTGCAGGAGGTATAAACACCTAGTAGATTGTTTGTCCTGTATGCTTTTGAATGAAGTTCTTGTTTGCTTGCCCATTTGGCATGCATGACAAGGACTCATCGCTAAATAGTCCAACTTAGGAGCATCCCTTACCAAATTTCCTTTCATTAATTTCTTAAGAGATTTGTAGTTAATGTGGGTTAATCTCTTGTGCCACTTTACACAAGCACCACTCCATCATTTGCTACAAGACACACAAACTCATTCTTCCTAATGTAAATAAAATTTAAACAATAAATATTGCCACTCCTAGTGCCTGTTAGGATAGATTAAGCATTCTTAGAATCCCTGATCAAGCACTTATCCTTGTGAAAGGAAACAACATATCCCAAGTCACATAGTTGACTTATGCTTATAAGGTTATGTTGTAACCCTTCAACATAAGCTACCATTGTGACAGTGATGCTACCATTAGTGATCTTACCATAGCTCTAGACTACCTCTGTCAGATCCTCCAAATTTGACTTTGGGTCCATCTTCTACATGTGTAAACTCTTTCAATAGGCTTCTAGTCCCAGTCATGTGCCTGAAACACCCACTGTCCAAATACGACACAGGAGTCTTGGTGGTTTTTGGACATACTTGCAAGATAACTACACTTCCTTAGGAACCCATGCTTTCTTGGGTCCTAGGTGCTTGTTAGGAAGAGAACTAAATGGAAGACTAACAACTTTCTTACTAATTCTCATGTGGGGAGAATTCTGGACTGTTGGATTAAACCAACAGTCTAAGGCAAAATGCCCTACTTTACCACAACACCAACATTCAAATCTATTGTATCTAGATTTTCTTGTGGAGCTTGGTCTGATTGGGTTAAGCTGTTGCTTGACAGCTAACCTTCCCTTTTTGGAAACTGAGGAACTTTCCCCAGCATGAGTGTTTCTGAAAGCCTTCATTAGGAGGATTCTTTTGGGATGCAGATAGTGCACTCTTCCCAAGGAAGGTTTGTCTTTTGCTGAGCCAAGTAGAAAGGAGCTTAAGGCCACTTTCCGTCTCCTTTCTCTCTTTGCATCCATAGATGCTACTGTGATCATATGAATTTGTGGGTATGATCACCTTTCTAAAGACTGTCTTTCCTTAAGCAGTTTTCCTACTGTTTTCACTTTGAGAGTAGCCCAAACTTTCTTATTTGTTTGTGAAAAGCCATCAATCAAAGGAAGAACAGTTTGTGGCTTGGAATAACTAGCCACAATTCTCCTTTCCACTAAGAGCTTATCCTCTAGCTCTTTGATTCTAATATTCTTATGCTTAATAACTTCAGTTAAAGTGCTAGTGCTCAGTGGAGAAATTGATAATTTGGTCTTATTTTGAGCTAGCTCAGTTACTTTCTCAAGCAGTTCATCTCTCTTGTCACTCAAGGAGATGATCTCTACTGCTTGTGCTTTACAGAGAGCTTTTGCTTTCTTAAGAGCATCAAGCAGGGCACCAAATTTCTCAATATAATCAATGTCATTTTCTCTTACTGTTGAAGAGGAGCTGTCGTCTGAATTTGTGCCAGATATGGTAGGAGAGTCTTTAGGAATTACCTGGTTATGATGAGTTTCATCACAACATTCTTCATCTGAGCAGGTCATAGCTGCTATATGGCTATCTGATTCTGATGAGGAGCACTCAGTGTCACTGTTACCGAGTGTTCTCACTTTCTTTGCCACAAAGCTTTTCTCTGACTTCCTGCTCCTTGAGTGCTTTCTTTCTTCACTCTTCTCTTGTCTCTTGAAAGGACATTCAACAATGACATGTCCAGGTTTTTTGCTGCTGTAACAAACAATGTTAGAAGAAATATGTTTGCTAGATTTGTAATCATACCTATCTGATCTGTGTTTCCTCCCAGACTTGTCTTCTCTCCTTGAACTAGAGGGTGAAGCTTCATATCTTCTGTTCCCTATTCTTCTATTTCTCAACAGTTTCTTAAACTAATTGGTGAACAGTGAGAGATCTTCATCAGAAAGTTCCGAGCTGGAGTTGCTTGAGGTCTCTTCCTTTGAGATATAGACAAGCTCCACTGTCTTGTGCTTTTTGGAAGCATCAACTTTAAAGGCCACTGCCTTTTCTCTATTGTGAGCCTTGGAGCTCTCCTCTTCAGCCTTTCTAGTATTCAACTGCATCTCATATGACAGGAGCTTGCCATATAGCTGTCGAGGCTCCATTGCTCCCAGATTGCGAACTTCCCTGATGGCACACAACTTCATGTCCCATTCTTTATTCAGAGATCTCAGGAACTTGTCATTGAGCTCATAATTGGTGAACTCTCTTTCATAGGTTCTAAGCCCATTAACAATCCTGAAAGTCTTTTCATAGCAGGCAGCTATGTCATCCTTCTTGTCTTGCCTGAAGGATTCATACTCCTGATTCAGAAGGAATTTTCTGTCATCTATGACCTTTTCTGTTCCTTCCATGTATACAACTAATGAATCCCACATTTCCTTTGCAGTTTTGTTGCGAATTAGGTTCTGAAATGTAGAATCATCAATTGCATTGACAATGATGTTCTTAGCCCTTTTGTCCATGGTGACCAAGACTACTTCATCCTTGGTGAACTGAGACAATGTCTTAGGAACAAGGACTGCTTTAGGGTCCACAGGAATATTCATGGGAATATAGGGTCCCTCTTCTACGGCTGAGTAGACTCTAGGATCTGAGGATTCCATGTATAATCTGATCCTCTGCTTCCAGATGGGAAAATTCTCTTTGGTGCAGATGGACAGCTTCATTGAGCTCATTTCTTTATGATGCTCACCGGCCATTATATATGACCACAACCCAATAAATTTGTAGATCTTGTTCTAAGTTGTTAAGCTTTTGAACTCAACCTACCTCTGATACCAATTGAAAGATATGAGATTGATTCAACTACACATAGAGGGGGTGATTAGGTGTTTTCAAAGTTAATTGCTACTTTAAAATCTAGCTGACACAGCATAGAAACAACACAGAAAACACAGAATTTATAGTGGTTCCCTACAAAACAATGTGTCTAGAGGTAGTCCACTGTACCTCTCACCTATCTAGCAATGAGCTAGACTAGACAACTTCTCCAACTTCTCAGATCTCTTCTCAATAAGCAGATCTTACAACTCAGGCTCACAAAGAACCCTACCAACAACTCAGACTTTACAAAGTCTTACAACAACTCAGATCTTCACTAAGATCCTACCAAACTCATGCTCACAAAGAACCCTACCAACAACTCAGATCTGTTACAAGATCCTACAGGCGCATGCTCACAAAGAACCCTACAGAATAAGACAGATGAGTTTCCTGTTGTAGAAGAGAAGGCTTTAAGATAAAAGCTTTAACTGATCATACTTCTTCTTCTTCTTGCAAATGTAAGTCCAGAGATCTTGTGAATCACTGAACCTTTCTATAGAATCTTCTTTTGACCTTCACAACACATCAATGAAGTCTTCTTCTTGTTAATATTTTTCTCTCTTTTCTGTTAGTATGTCTTAGAATAATCGTGAGAGAGAATACTGAAAAACAAGCAGTTCTGTAATCGAAAATGTCTCTCTTTTATACTCCTCTGCAATTTTGCCTAAATGCTCTTATTGATTATTCCATAATCAATTTGCTAGTTTGAAAATGTTGACAGAAATGACATAATATTTTACATAAATGTCTTGCCGTTCTTGGAACTTGCAGAATATAGAAGTAATAATATTCTTCATTAATTACTGTGCAACGACTATATTCTGTAGAGAATATATAATTTATTACTCCTTGATTAATGCACAAGATGATCGGCGTGCACATTCCCTACATTTCAATTTCCAAGAAAATCGGCGCATTAAATGCACCTCAGCATCTGTCACGACGATATATTTCTTCTAGCCGATATCGTCTTGATCGTATCAACGATACGCAATCTTCACGTCGATATCGTCGACATACTTCTTTCTTCAGGACTTAATGAGTTATCTCGACGATACTGCTTCTTCTAGACGATATCGTCGAGATGTTTTCTTCTACACGATATGTCTTCAATCTTCAAGACGATAAATCTTCTTCAAGCGATATCGTCTAGATATCTGAACTTAGCTTTCTCAACGATAAAGTTTCTTTAAGACGATATCGTCGAGACTTCTGAATTTAGCATTCTCAACAATAAAGTTTCTTCATGACGATATCGTCGAGACTGTCTCGACGATATGTTTTCTTTTTCACCGATTTATCTGCCAAGTCTTGAGACGATATTTTGCTTAGTGAATTTTCATTACTTTTATAGTCTTGATAGTAGTGATGTAGCTTTGATGCATCTGTCACAACATAAACTTAAACATATCATCAAAAACAACTTGGCTTATCTAGACTTGTGTTCCTTCTTCAAATCTAGGAACATTGAGGGCACAATACCCAACAGTTAGAGTTATGTTCATTCTTTTGACCTTGTTCATTTGCACATCTGGGGTCTTAGTCCCTACAAATCTATTGGTGGATAAAGTCTGTATTTTTTTATTTTATTGTTGATTACTTTAGATATACTTGAGTGTATCTCTTAAAAGAATGATTTGAACTCTTTTCTATTTCTATGAATTTAATTATGAAATTCGCAATCAATTTGGTCTTGCCCTAAAAATTCTACAGACAAATAATGCAAAAGAATATATGACCCGTCAATTTTATGCATTTTTGTACCTTTAATGACACCATTCATCAGAGTGTATATACATCCCAACATAATGATGTGGTGGAAAGGAAAAATTATCATTTCCTGTTTTCTCATAAATCGTCTGCCTTCTACTATTTAGGGTTAGACACCATTTTCTCTTCATCTGGATAATACTCCTTTTCCCTTACTACTGTGTCTTTGGTTGTATTGGCTTTGTTCACACTCATGAGTTTGATCGTGACAAACTCTCTAAACCAGCCTTCAAGTTTATTTTTGTGGGATATTCTCGTACTCAGAAGAGCTATCACTGATTTGATCATATCTACAAATGTCAATATGTCTCTACTGATGTCACCTTTTTCGAATCCACCTCATATTTTTTCAAGGATGATATTTCCCTTGCTTTTGAGATCCCTCCCATCTCTACCACCTCACCTTCCCAATCTCTGTGACGTCCCTTCCTATCATTCATGCTCCTCCACCTGATATCACACCTCCTCCACCATCTCCTAGACATATACCCCCTCCTTCTCTCATCCCTTTTCCTTATCATTATAATCGAAGTCCCGCTACTCCCGCTCTTATAGTTCTTTCCACTCCTGGATCCCTGACGCTAGCTCCCATGCCATCTCTCTCCTCTTCGGACGGTTCCCAGATCAGGATGTTGCCATTGCTATGTGGAGGGGGGGGGGGGGTACATGGGAGTTCACAACATCCTATTTCAAATGTTGCGTCTTATGCAAATATCAATCCTTCTTGCATCCAGTTTACCTTAACAATATCTACCACCACTATCCCTATTACATACCATGAAGCTCTTCATATACCTTGTTGGAAAGAGGCTACGGACGAGGAGATTTCTTCCTTGACATCTTGAGGTATTTGGACTCTTGTTTCTACCTCATCTGGAGGCGATATTGTTGGTTGTTGATAGATCTTTGCTATCGAATTTCTCCTTGACGACACTGTGTACAAATACACAACTCGTCTGATTTCCAAGGGGTTCACCCAGACATACAAGGTTGATTTCTTTAACACATTCTCTCCGGTTACCTGTATCAGTACTATCCGATTACTCTTTTCTGTTGCCGTCAATCGTATTCTTGCTGGATTTGTGGATGACATTCTTTTCACCGGAGATGATTCCTTCGACATAGAAATAACAAAAAAAACATCTTCCGACATATTTTGTTACAAAAGATATGGGTACTCCATGATACTTTGGAATCGAAATTGTGAGACGCAATAACAATGTAGTTCTTTCCCAATGAAAATATGCCATAGATCTGCTTGAGCAAACATGTCTTCTTGGTTACTTGGAGAAACAAGAAAAAAGTAGTATTGTCCAGGTCAAGTGTAGAAGTTGAGTACAGAAGTATGACTCAGACTGCTTGTGAGCAGAAGTGGTTGAGGACACTTCTGAAAGATTTTGGTGAAACTTACTGTTGGAAAGTAAAGAGGGAATTGGTCGATACCATTATTCATCTACTTAGGGGCATTATATAAGAGTTACAACAAGTCGCATAACACCGATAAGTGGTGTGGGACTAGACACATAAACATTAATAATACTTAAATATTAATAATTCCAACACTCCCCCTCAAGCTGAAGGGGGGATCCTTCAACCTGGACACTATAAAAAAGAAATTAAATGGAGGTAGACTAAGTGGGACAAAACAACAGACGAGCCACCGAGGGAAATTCCAAACCGGAGAATCAAGTCGGGGACATATTCACACACGACGTAGACCCACACACGACGCAGGTCCCACACACGACGTGGACTCGCTGGAAGGAAATCAACAGACTGGTGACCGAGGATACTCCCACACGATACAACCCGCTGGATAGAAAGGTCAACCAACGTCATCTACACACATAAAATGCGGAAGAGAGCGGAAGATGTGGAGCAAATCCTCAAACGAGCAACCAGGGATAATCCACACAAAGGGCGGTCCCACACGACACAGTCCCGCGCGACACAATCACACACGACACAGCCCAGTGAGATTTATAGTACCAACATCAATCGCTTCCCCAACACATGACCAATCGAAAGAAAACACGGGGAGACACATATCATAAAGCCTGGAGGCTGTGTGGAACGAATGCGAAAAGTCGGGAAAGATCATCCGAGTCGTCTTCATCCCAACACTCCCCCTCACGTGGATAACACGTGCATATAAGAAGAACAAGATCATAGACAAATACTAATCAACAAGATAATAAAGAGACACATAAAGACGACAAAAACTACCACAAAGCATCATCATCGGCGAGCGAAATCAACACCCAGAAGGGAGGCGTCATCGTCTGCCATGAGAGAAGCAATCTAGAAGGGATTCATCCCTGACGAAGTAGCAACCCTAAACGTCGTCGAAGTAGCAGCCACAGAAGCAACAGACATGCTCGTTGATGAGGACAGGAGTTGGGATCAACTACGGAAGAGTAGTCGGGATCGTCGACAGAATCTGCCGCCTGAATTTGCAATGGAGGCATGACAGGGGCCGCTGGAAGCGGAAACTATCGACGAGTTGAGCACAGGAGATCGTCGAGCGGGTAGGGATCAATGGGTGTAGCTCCAGGCGGTACCATAGACGAAGGCGAGGAGAGAGTCGACTGGATCGTCGAGCCGGGATCGACGAAGAAATAACGTCGATGAGTCGCATATGAGATCTACGAGACCGAGAGTGAAAAAGGTTGTGACCGGAAGAACGGGAGGAAATATACGGCTGAAATTTCAGATAGCCAACATTTTAGGGCTCCGAAATTTCAAGGAGGAAAGTAACCTAGCTTTGATACCATGTTGGAAAGTAAAGAGGGAAATATTTGATACTATTATTCATCCACTTAGAGGCATTATATAGGAGTTACAACAAGACGCATAACACCAATAGGCGGTGTGAGACTAAATACATAAACATTAATAATACTTAAATATTAATAATTCCAACACTTACAACTATCTTCTATCAAAGTTCTGTGATAATAAAACTGCTATCTATATATCTAAAAATCTCGTGTTCCATAAAAAAACATACCATATAGAAGTAGATTGTCGCTCTCACTTTATCAGAGATGAAGTTATCAACATAAGAATATGGACTCCGTTTGTAACTTTAGATAAATAGTTGTCTGATATTTTTGCCAAACCAATTTCTCCATCTTTTCCTGATATTTATACCAAGTTGGGAATGATCGATAGGTAAGCTCCAGCTTGAGTGAGAGTGATAAAGTCCATTTGTAAATAGCTAAAAAGGGAGCCTATATCTTCATCTTTCTTGTATTTAGTCTCACATGATTTTTCCTCTATTATATATATAAAGAGGGGAGCTTCTATGTAAATTTTTAGTTGTTAAGAATAATAATTAATTTGTATTTCAAATTCCCACATATAAGAAATATGTTGAGTTTAATTCCTTTAAATGGGTATGTAGGGAAATATTGTGATGCGTCCCAATATACAGTTGAAGTGATCTAAAGAGAGCAAAATTTTGATTTCTTACCTGCGGTGAAATTTGGCAAACTACTTTTTGGCTGATCAAATAATTGTTATGCTTATGTAGTGTGTTATTTGTTGCTTCATGTTTCTTTGGTAGAAAGGTTTAAGGCTACCGATGCTGGTCGGCTTCGAGAAGAATATAACAGGCTGGTTGAAGGTTTAGCACAGAGAGGAAACCTTCCTAGTACGTATGGACTTGTCAACCATATTTAAATTCCTTTTCACTTAAACTATACCATACTGATCCTTCTCTTTTATTGACATCAGTGACAGATATCTGGCTCTCGAATCCCGCCCTGCCCGATGACATTTTGAAGGAGGCAGTTCCTGGAAATATTCGAAGAGCAGAGCATTTCTTATCTGTCTTAAAAAGGTTGGTACAATATTTGAAGGGTCGTTTGCAAGTGGAGAGTGTGGAGACAGAAGTACCTGTTGCTTTTGTTGCTTCAATAAATGGTCAAGTTGGAATTGATCAAAAAATGCTGAGATTCTGCTATGACAGGCTGCACTCCCTAATGCTAACACTTGAAATAACTGACACAGATGAGTTTATGCACATTCAAACTGTCTGTAATTTTGCAACCTTGGTTGGTACATATACAAGGGGATTCTCTATAATAATTGAACCCTTTGATGAGAGAATGGCTCACATTCCAGACCCTGTACTGCAGGTTTTACCTTCTACCATCTTCATGGTGCTGATAATGCAATTTATCATTTAATTGATGATGTACTCACTACTGGAATGCTATTCTGTTGGTTCAGCTCTGCTGTCATGATGCATCTCTTGCCATAAAGCCTGTATTTGATCGATTTCAGTCCGTTATAATAACATCTGGAACTTTAAGCCCAATCGATCTATATCCCCGCCTTCTGAATTTCAATCCTGTCATAAGTCGAAGTTTTACAATGTCTTTGACTAGGGATTGTATATGTCCAATGGTTCTGACGCGTGGGAGGTATGGCTTACATACCATCACAGTTTCAACATATCATGCTTTCAATATAGATCTACATGGAAATCCGTACTTTGATACTTTCACATTTGCATAAATTTACACTGTTTTTAGATGACATTAACGGACTTCTCAGGCCTTCTTTACTTTGAGTCTTTCCAAGAATTAATTGTAAGTGCCATTGTACTGTTCAGCCTGCTTAATGCGTTTTTTTTTCTCAGCGATCAGTTGCCTGTGAGTACCAAGTTTGATATGCGCAGTGATCCTGGTGTTGTGAGGAACTATGGACGACTCTTGTTAGAAATGGTTGCTGCTGTGCCAGATGGCATGGTTTGTTTCTTTGTTAGTTACTCCTATATGGACGGCATTGTGAATAGTTGGAATGAGATGGGCATCTTACAGGTAATAATTTAGTATTACTTGAACTAGCTGTGTTTGATATGGACTTGTAAATTTGGGGAATCTGTGGGTTTTGGGGTTTTCTTGCTTGCGGTCTGTTATATGAGCCTTTTTTCTGCATTTACTTCAAAAGTTTTATCTTGTAAATGCTCCTTTAATGTTGTTTCTAGTTGCCACGATGCATCAAGTAACAAGAAAAGCTTAGCTGTCAATTTGCATTTAATCCATTAATGTGCTTATCATCTATTATTAATATTCATGACTGTGTAAGCTTTCATATCAACCACAAACCTTTTTATTAATGTGGGAAATGATTCTTGTATGTGTGCCGTGCAATAGTTAAAGTTGCCTATACTGTATAAAGAGTTCGCAGGTCCGTGCATGGAAATAACTTCTCTACAACCGCAGCAAGGTAAGACTGCGCATTGGTTCCTCTCAAGTCCCAGCATTAATTGGAACTCTATTTGCTGGGTTTGCTACTTTTATTAGCCAAAAATACGAAATATTCTGAATGGAGCTTGATGTTGAAATCTAGTACCATGCTATTTTAGTTCAGTTTAAGTTATAAAAAGAACTGCAGGATGTTTTCCATTTCAGATTATTATTGTTATTTTATTTCTAAAATGAGATGAAGGATATAAGCCTCTTGCAACACATCCGATTGGCACATCCAAGAATCCTCTTTGAAGTGAACGATGCATGACAATTAATGGTTTTTGAATAAATGTGCAAAATAATAGCTGTATGAGATTTTGTGTCAAATTGCGTCTCATTAATCTACGTAGGAGAGATAATGGCATGATACTGACATACTTGAATGCATTCATGCTACATAGAATCAAATTCTGTTTAGGAATGTGGATCCTAGAGGAAGGTGCAATTATTTTTGCATTGTATTGTTTCTAGAAATCTCTATTACTACTATTGTATTCTCTACCGTGCCATTTAGATTGAAAAGATAAGTTGGAATCCTTAAGCCTCTCTCCATGCTTCGTTTCTATTTTCTTAGTCTTTTCATATGTACGCCTTGGCATACTCTACTTTCTTTACTTTTATGATGTTAACATGCATGACATCACTGGCTTTAAATGTATCTAGTCTTCTTCTAAGAAAGTTGACTAGATCTTTTCTTATGTCTTCACAACATGTTGCTCAGCGATAGTGGATATTCTGTGCAGGATATAATGCAACATAAGCTTGTATTTATTGAAACCCAGGATGTAATGGAGACTACTCTAGCTCTTGAAAACTACCGAAAAGCATGTGATTCTGGCAGAGGTGCTGTTTTCTTTTCTGTAGCCAGGTAAATTTTATTTTGGTTATAATTTTCTTGATGGTTAAATTTTTGATGGAAATTGTTGACCAAAGTATTATCATTTTCTTTTGTTGAAACATACACTATTTCTCTAGTTGTTTCTTTGTTGAGATTGATGCCTTTTAATAAATGATTCAAATCTTGCTAGTATCCAACTCTTGAGATATTTTCTCATTAGAGTATCTCAAAATAATTTCTAAATTAATCTGATTGTAATGATGTTTGAAGTATGTTGGTGCCAATACCAGCACCTCCATGTGGATATATTCTGATTTATTGGCTATAACATTTACAATAGAAGCTCCATTAAAATTTCACACAAATTGCCTTAAATCAATGTGATCTATCGGCAAGCTGGCTGGTACATAAATTTCAGATAACCGTGAGAATTCCTTTCAGGAATGTTTTCTAAGTGGTAAGAATAGTTTGCAAGTGTACTTTTACTATTACCAACACTTAATAAGACAATAGGGGCTTGAAGTTCTTTTGCTTGATGGATTGAATTTGAAGCAAAGAACAGAGCAGTTCAAGACAGGATTGATATTTTTTAGATTTTGATTTACAAAAAATCACTAATAGCAGATCAATACTTGTTGAATTTGGCTTTTTCAAGGACTTAAGGAGTGGTAAACTATGAAACACAAATACTTAAAGATGCCTCGCGTATTGGCTCGACTCGTATCAGATACGGGAAACGCGTTTCCGAAACGCCGAAAACGCATTTAAATAGAAAAAACTTAATTAGGGATACGCGATTCCTGCATAGATATTTCACGATCTTTCACGCCTCGATAGAGTTCTCCCCCGAAGCCGAAAGCTCCCCTCTCTGCGTCAAAAGCCCGTCGAACCTCTCCTCTCCTCTCTTGCCGCTCTTCGTGCGTCCATCGGAGAGTTCTCCTCCGCTGAAATCCTCCTCTCTGGTGAGTTTGTGTTGTTTTTTTCCTTATCTTTTTCCTTTTGCATTTTATTTCTTCTTCTTCATCATGTTTTTCTTCCTCTTCTTTTTCATTTCAGTTTCTTAGTTTCACTTATAGAGTGATTTTTCTAGGGTTGTATCTGCGTGTATGTTTGCTGTTCTTCTTCTTCCTATAAGCCATTATGGTACTTTCAATTTTGCAAGAATTTTTAGTCATTAACATTATTATACTCAAAATGGCTTTTGTAATATGTTAAACTCTTTTAGTTATAAACATATATATGTTTTCTAGACAATATTTAAGAGGGTTCTCATCTATGCTAATGCTTAGGGGACATGCTCATGGGCTGTATTTATCTTTGTGATCTATAGAAATTGTTCATATTAGGTGAAAACTGAAGAAAATAGTAATATTTATGTTAGGTTTATGGTTACTAATAGTTGTCTTATTTTTATATTAATTAATACTTATATTAAAATAATTAAAAAAAAGTTTCCCGTATCCTTATTTTTAAAAAAATCCCGTTTCGCGTATCCGTTTCCTATTTTATCCCGTATCCCGTTTTCATCCCCGTGCTACATAGGTGGTAAAAAGCAGTTATATTGGTGATGCAATATCATTTTCTTAAACACTTAACAAAATAATAACTTGATTTTATGGAAGCCCCATCAGGTTATTGAAATAGTCACTGAAAAGAATGAATGGACTGATGCGAAGATTGTTGGAACACGGTTTTCCGCATCCCTTTGGTTTGAGAATAACAAATCCTACTTGTATTTGATCTAGTTTGCCATTGTGTTTTTCGCATGCAGGTTTGACCAAAAATGACACTAGGATGCTGTATTGTTGGCTTGGACTTGCTCACAAGTTGAAAAGAAGAATGTGGTCTAACGCCAGGTGTTAGGACTTAACGCCGACGTTGACTTTCGTTCCCACCAAGATGAAAATGACATGTAGGGAAGCTGCCGTGATTGCAGGAGCATTTTGGAAATGATTTGGCTTAACGCCAGACGTTAGTCTCAACGCCAGCGTTAAGGTTGTCTAAAATGAATGGTTTCAAAGATGCATAATCTCCTTCCTGTTTTGAAGATCCGAGCCATCATGTTATTTCTATACAGAGTCAACGCCCGACGTTAGCCTTAACGCCGGCATTAGCTTCCTATTCTATAAATATGTGGCAGGTTCTCTTCAACTATTGATCCCAAGGAGCCCTTTTCCAGCACTTCAGAAGACCTGTGAGCGCCGTATTTCCAGACCACCATCTCCCACACAAATTCAAGAGAAGAATTCTAAAGAGGATCATATCAACGCTAACCCAACGCGAAGAACGCACGCTTCGACTTCAACGATATTCAGTGGCTCTTCGCCGTCTCCAGAATTCTTCATAGGGAGTTTTTTAATTTGTCATTTATATTTTGTTGTACCTTGATCCTTTGAGATTGTTTAGTGGATTCGCCACAGTTGTTGGCGATTAGGTCCGTGCGCAGCTTAGGGGGAATTCACCGCGGTTGTTGGCGACTAGGTCTAGGAGTTAGATCTAGGGGGTGCAAGGCCTTTCTGGGGATAGAAGGGCTAGAGCGGCTTGAGGCTGAATTTGGGAATAGATCGGCTAAAGCCAACCGGTTCTTAGTAAGAAGAGTCGGTATAGAAAACCAAAGAGTCTTTTATATTCGCCTTTGATTTCTAGCGTCATAGAAATCCAGTTTTGTAATCAATTTTATAAATGATAATCATGTCTTTCCTTATTTAATAAAATTGATTTCTTGCTCTTTACTTTTGATTTAACTTACTTCATTTAAAATATCAAAAGATTGTCTTAAAATTCTAAAGTTTTCAAAAACCCTTATTCACCCCCTATAAGGGCGCCTAAAGATCCAACAAAGATGACTCCCCGAAGTATCCACAATTCCTTTTAGCTACATATGTAGCCTTAGAAGTTAGGGCATTTTGATAATCATGTGTATATCACTCTGCACTATATAAGGGAGTCATAATGAGTCATATGTAGCCTTAGAAGATGAAGATGATAAAAGAACTCTGTGTTCAAATCTCGCCTCATCCGAAGGGGCTGTAAGGAAATCAAATTTCATCTTTTGTAATTCTATTTCTACATTACAATTGCTACAAACTACTAAGCGTAAAATTAAGAAATTGAAAAATGCTAATTACAAATTACGTTTAGAAAATAAAAGATTTAAAGCTATACCTAATGTAGAAACAAAAATTGATGAGCTTGATGACTCTCACTCCTGCTCTTTAATTAAAATGGCTTCACCTTGTATCGAATATAATGAATTAAACGAAAATTACAAGGAACCTGAAAAAGAGCTTATTTTTGTAAATGAACCAAATGAACGATTATGCTTAGAAAATTTATCTAGTAAATGTAATTGTGCTATGTGTAAAAATTATAAAATTGAAATTAAAGAGATGGATGAAATATTCGAAGAATTAAGAAATAATTACAAAACTCATATTGATTATATTGTTACCACTCTTAAGAATAACACAATTGCTTATAATAAAATTAGACATAATCTCAAAATTAAGAATAATGAATTGGAAACTAAAATCAACTTGCACAATGATTCAAGACATCAAATCACAATAAATTTTTTAACGCCCTGCGTTAAGTATAACGCCAGGCGCATGCTGTCAGTTTTTTTCCTCCATTACACAATGCTGACCTTCACAAACCTCTAGAACTCGAAAAATCTCATAAACCTCATCAATATAACTCAAAACTCCTAAAAACCTAAAAGAAAAACCTCATCTTTGTGAAAAACCTCAAAACCAAACCCTAAAACTCAAAAACCAAAATCCTAGATCTCCAAATCCTAGATCTCCAAATCCTAGATCTACATTCTACCATTATGAAATGCTTCAATACTTCAAAGTATTAGTAATTAGGAGTAGAGAAAGCATTTAATCAAAAAATATAAAAATAAAAACAAAGATCTTACCTAGATCTGAGAAGAGGCTTGCGTCGAAACTGGAAGAAAAGCTGCTTGAAATGAAGGGAATGAGGGAAGAACTCGGGATTTGGGATTTTTATATAAAGTCGACTCAACGCCAGCGTTGAGTATAACGCCCAGCGTTATCAGTTCTTTCCCTATTTGAATATTTTTTTTGCCTATTCATTTGTATACCTCTTTTTATATATGCTTGCATATTATTTACTATTCTATCACTGGAAAAATCAAATCACAATAAAAATAAAAAACCTTTTTAAAGCTACCAAAACACATGTCTAAAAAGCCTTATAAACATCTCTAAATAATCTGAAATTTCTACAATAAGAAGGCCTATATATATCAACTCTAAGTCAATTTTTTTTCGTTAACTTTTTTGTCCAATTTCCATTATGTTTTTTCTAAATTGCTTATGGTATTTTTCTTATGCATTTTTTCTGTTTATTTCTCTCATTTGAATTTTTTTTAGTTTGTTTTATTCCAAAAAAACCAAATAATCCAAATTGTTGAAAAATATAGTTTGTCATTTCTTTTGTTTTAAATGCTTACAAAAATATGGTTTTGACTATAAGACTTCACATGAGCCAAACTCTTTATAGTTTCATTACAAATGTTCAAAATTGATTAGACATACACTTAAAGATTTTCTTCAATGTCTAATTTTCACTTCAAGTTTTCTAAACATTGTTTTATCTTGTCATGCTTTGACCTTAATCTTATTATGTGCAATGAAATAGTCTATAGAAAATTGTGTAAGATTGCCTAACATGTCTCTAAGTATGAGTAATGTTTTATGTTAATCAATGATTCATTCACTTACTATTTTGGTAATCTACTTGTGCTAATAATCTTTGTCTTGCATGATTGTGTAGTGTAATAGTTTTAACATATTAAGTTGAATGTCTAAATTACCTCCACCTTCTTTCAAACAATAAATTTTTGCACATATAGAAGTGTTATTTTAATACTGTTAGTGTTTGCAAAAACTAGTGTATAAAAAATCAAAATGCATAAATACTAGTAACTTTAACAATCTAATAATCTGATATATTGCCACTTTTTAGGATGATTTTTTGGTTATTTGTTCAGATTTTATAAGAGGCTTCTAGTTTAAGCACAGTTTTGTAAGTGGAGTTTTATAATATTATGATAGAACTGTTCACGGTCTGCAGAAGGAGAGCTTCCTATTTCTAATAAAACTTTATAAACCACCTGTGCATCTTGATAAGCTTAGTCTTGCTGAATTTATTTGCTGAACATTAATATCAACAAAGATATTTCTTTTATGGTCTACAAATTTTTGGTTGGATAAGCTTCTCAATATTCTCAGGGGTAAAGTGGCGGAAGGAATTGACTTCGATAAACATTATGGCAGACTTGTGATCATGTTTGGAATCCCTTTCCAGTATACTCTTAGCAGGTATGCTTCATTCATTCTTGCTTATCTACGTTAATAACCAATTGTATTATTTTGAAATGGAGCCCATATTTTGTGTGTTTGGATTTTTTGATGTAAAAAGCTCCTAGATGTTTCTCAGTTTTAATTCAAATGTTTAATTTAAATGTATAATTTTCTGCTGCATTTTCTTTCCTGAATCCCATTTTCTAAATTTATATATATATTTTTTGCATTTTTTTTTTCAGAACCCTGATTTCTAGGCTAGAGTATTTGCGCAACACTTTTCAAATAAAGGAGGGTGATTTCCTGACGTTTGATGCTTTGGTACCAAATGTTCATCTTGATCCATGCTAACCTTTATAATTTCCTTGCTTCATAAGGATGCTTTTTTCCTTATTTATTCTTCCAGAAGCCTCATAGTTTTTCGTGATTAAAATTGGTAGAGACAAGCTGCTCAATGTGTTGGCCGTGTGATTCGCTCAAAAGCAGACTATGGAATGATGATATTTGCTGATAAAAGGTACACTGCAGTTTATGCAAAACATATCGATATAGTCCCCTATGCATATCCAATTAACCGGGTTTCTAATGCTAGCTAATCATAATATTCTAATGAAGGCAGTCCAAGTATTATTTAAATCAACCAGGCAATGTCAAACGAAATTCTGACTGTGACATGAGATGTTTCCTATAATCAGCTGGGCTGGTATCTTCTTTTCTATTTATCTATAAACATCTTGTAGTGAAATATGGGTATGTATTGGTATTTTAAGATCAACTCCTTTCACATACTCTTGGTTGACATAGTAGAGAAGGTTACCTTATTGGTCTCCTTTGCTCTGTTAATTTCTTTTGGCCTTGGATGAAGTTGGTTAGATGCTCTATTTTGTTAAATAAGCCAAGTTCCCTTCACCCAATTCTATCTTGTTTCGTCTTTCTGGGAGCTGTTCTTCTTATAAAACACCAGCATAAAGATTTATTTCCAAGTAAGTCACATTTTTGAGCATATTCCTTATTATTCTCCTATTAAAGAGCTAAGAAAGAAGCAAATATAAAATTCTCCTATTTTTGAGCTAAGAGGGTCAGCTATAAAACACTCTGTGCTTGTAGGAAGGATGAAAACTTGACAAGGTATAAAGTCGTCATGAAAGAAACATGCAGTAAGTAAAACAAGAAGTTAAGCTTATGAAGAATTTTATAAGTGACTAGATGCCAAAGATGGAGAGCGTGACATATATAAAATTGCTCAAGCGAGAGAGAGTAAGACGAGATTTAAGCCAAGTTAAATGCATAATGGATGAAACATATATAGTTTTGACGGATGATGTGACTATTAAAGAGCGATGAAAAAGATACTTTTACCAACTCTATAATGAAACAAAAGACAATGAAGTGAATTTGGAAGAGTTAAGTAAATCAGTATAAGAACATAACATTTTATCGTAAAATTCAAGTATCAGAGGTAAATGATGCTCTAAAGAAGATGAAAAATGGAAAAGCGGTTGAGACAGACGATATACCCATCGAAGTATGAAAATGTTTAGGAAAGAAGAAATTTTGTGGCTTACATGTTTCATTAATAAGATACTGAAGTCAAAGAGGATGCCAGACCAATGAAGAGAAAGTATCTTGGTACATTTGTATAAGAACAAAGGAGAAATACAAAATTGTGTTAATTACAGAGAAATTAAATTAATGAGTCATACCATGAAACTATGAGAACGAGTGATAGAAAGAAGAGTAAGACGGGAGACTAGCATCTCGGAGAATCAATTTGGATTCATGTCAGGGAGGTCGACTATGGAAGCTATACATCTTGAGGAGATTCATTGACAACTATTGAGAAAGAAAACAAGATTTGCGTATGCTGTTTATCGATCTTGAGAAGACTTATAATAGGGTTCCAAGAGAGATCTTATGGAGAGTCTTTGAAAAGAAAGGTGTAAATGTATCATACATTGACATAATCAAAGATATGCATACAAATTCAGTGACGACGGTGACGACATCTGGAGGATTAACATAGGAATTCCCTATCACTGTTTGCTTACATCAAGGTTCAACTTTAAGCCGTTATCTCTTTACCCTTATCTTAGATGAGCGCACCGGACATATCCAACAAGCAATACCTTGGTGTTTATTGTTTGCGGATGATATCGTTTTGGTCGATGAGACACGCGAGGGTGTAAACACGAAACTTGAATCTTGGCGTGACACTTTTGAAAACAAGGGTTTTTGGTTGAGCAAAGCTAAGACGGAGTATATGGAGCTTTAATTTAGCAGTGCAAGAATGCCGGTTGGCTTCGTTATTAAGTTGGGTGATCAAGATATTTCTTGCAGTGAGTGCTTTAAATATCTTGGATTACCAGTTCAAAACGATGGAGGTGTTGATAAATATGTGATATATAGAATCCAAGCAGGTTGGTTGAAGTGGAGAGGCGCATCAGGGATCTTTTGTGATCGTAAAGTACCATTAAAACTTAAAGGCAAGTTTTACCGTACAGCAATTAGACCAACGATGCTCTATGGTTTTGAGTGTTGGGCAGCGAATTGTGTACATAGCAAAAAATGAGAGTTGCGGAGATGAGAATGCTAAGGTGGATGTGTGGACACACGAGACTAGATAAAATTAGGAATGAATGTATCAGGGATAAGACAGGAGTGTCACCAATTACAGAGAAGATGCAAGAAGTTCGACTAAGATGGTTGGACACGTACAAAGGAGACTTTTAAAGGCACCTGTTAGGCGTTGTGAGAGTTTAGTCATTGAGCTTGTTAAACGGTGGAGGGATAGACCAATAAAGACTTGTAATGAAACTATAAGGTAAGACATGATGTACTTTGGTATTAGTTAGATTATGACTAAAGATAGGGCACAATGGAGACAAAGGATCCATATAGCTGATCCCACTATTATGGGATAAGGCTTAAGTGTTGTTGTATTCCTTATTATTCTCCCAATGGTTAACTGTTGCATTAACCTGGGATGAGTGAAACTGAGGTTTATGAGAAACCAGTCACTTTGATTGTCCGGGTTGATTTTTTCCTGGAGGACAATGCTGGTACTACGGCTCCCTCTATTTCCACGGATGTAACAAATGATGTCAAAACCTACATTCGTTTAAAAGAAGAGCAAGTTTTTCAGAGAAGGAAATAATTTAATCAGTCTAGTACAAATCCTCATGCGACTCAAGGCACCACACCCACCAACAACTCCTCAAGTCAAG
This sequence comes from Dactylorhiza incarnata, assembly GCA_033032865.1. NCBI lineage: Eukaryota > Viridiplantae > Streptophyta > Magnoliopsida > Asparagales > Orchidaceae > Dactylorhiza > Dactylorhiza incarnata. The sequence continues at coordinate 1,807,433 of JAWHQI010000175.1, read as the reverse complement.
GTCATCATGTGACTTCTTTTGGGACATTTCCTTTCTTACATTTTTTATTTGTCCGTGGTGGATAATCCATGGATCAATATGCAGGGTATCACGCCTTCTCCCTTGCTCTTAAGTCTTACTTATCTCCCATTGCTACAATTGCTATTTCAACTTTGCAAAGGTTAATTCCAATTCCCAATGGAGAAAGGCTATGGATATAGAGATGAAGGATCTTACAAGACAATAAACCTGAGAAATTGTTCCCTTGCCACTTCATCTCCCTATTGGATGTCGGTAGCTTTATTCCGTCAAATATCTGCAGGATGGTACTCTTAAAAGGTATAAAACCAGTCTTGTTGCTATAGGTTACACTCAAATTGATGGTGCTTGCTTCATGAGATCTTCATTCATGTGGCTAAACTGAATTCAATACAAGTTCTTCTCTCCATGGTGGCTGACAAGTCTTGGTCTCTTTATCAAATGGATGTCTAGAATGTTTTTCTTTATGGAAATTTTTAGGAAGATATTTATAGGACAGCCCTGCCCAGCTTTAATGTTCCTCATTGGCATGTTTGTAAATTTGAGAATGCTATTTATGGGCTCAAACAATCTCCTATAGTCAGGTTTGATAAATTGAGTGCCAATCTTATCAACATGGGCTTCACAAGAAGTACATGTGGTCATTCTGTCTTTATTCATTAGACTTTGGATCGTCTCTCTCTCCTGGTGATGTATGTTGATGATATTATTATCACTAGAAGTAATGAAAACTATATTGTGTCTGTCAAGAGGGATATGGATACAACGTTTGAGCTGAAAGATCTCGCTTTATTATGCTACTTTCTTGAGATCGAAGTGGATAGATCCAAGAATGAAATTTTTTTATCTCAGAAGAAATCTCTTCTCTGTTCTGCTTGCGCTAACTCTCTTCTCCGTAGAGTCTACCGAGCACTCATCTCCTATTCTTTTGTAGAGCCTGTTGAGCAAATGCTTAAAGTATTATTCATTTTCTTTTACCTGCTAGCGTGCAGTTCTGTTTGCAGCCTCGATGTACAATCGTTGTATGCTTTCTACTTGCTAGTGTATAGTTCATAAGAAAGTTTTTTCATGAACCAACTTATTGTTATACCTCAAAGAAGTTGCGATAAAGTGAACTGGAAAATGAAGACATGGAAATATCATATATGCAGCTACAACGGAAGGCTAATTTTATGCTTTATTTAGTGATCATGAGAAACTTAGAACTTGCCCTAAATTATCGATGTGACTATGTCGTTAATTTTTAGATTTTTGTATTCTTCTTCATCCTATTTTCATGCATCCGGAATGTTAATACATGTTTATTCATCGATTGAATGTTAGGACCTTCCCTGATCCTTACAAACTCTAGGTGGTAGATACATCCTAGAATCTACCGCCCCTAGAAGGGGAGGAAAAAGAACCAGAAATCACCTTAAGAGCTCCACCACCTTGAACCCGGGTATGTCGTAGATCTTATGACAAGTTTTTTTGTTATGACGCTATTTATAGCAAAATTTGTATACAAGATGATCCATGTCAGTTCAGGGCTAAGTTGTATGAAAGGCCCAAGGTGCATTTGAAATCAAAGTTGAAAATGACCCAGTTTCAAGAGCAGGTCGGTCAAGAACAGAAAAATGAGCCAAGAAATCATGTTGATCTGATCCTTGAAGAGACAAATTATACAGTTATGGGAGTGAATCAAAATATGGCCATGAATATGAGCGATAATGTGATCGTACTCTTTGTACAACAATAACAACACTCAAGCCTTTATGCCACTATAGTGGGGTCGGCTATATGGATCCTTTGTCTCCATTGTGCCGTATCTTTAGTCATAATCTCTCTAATGCCTAAGTACATCATGTCTTTCCATATAGTTTCATTCCAAATCTTTATTGGTCTAGCCCTTCTCCGTTTAATATGCTTAGTGACTAAACTCTCACAACGCCTTACAGGTGCCTCTAATGGCCTCCTTTGTACGTGTCTGAACCATCTTAGTAGAGCTTCTCACATCTTCTCTACAATTGGCGTCATTCCTGTCTTATCCCTAATACATTCATTCCTAATTTTACCGAGTCTCGTGTGTTCACACATCCACCTAAGCATTCTCATCTCTGCAACTCTCATTATTTGCTCATGTACACAATTCACTGCCCAACACTTAGAACCGTAAAGCATCGCTGGTCTAATTGCAGTGTAGTAAAGCTTGCCTTTAAGTTTTAATGGTACTTTACGATCGCATAAGATCCCTGACACGCCTCTCCACTTCAACCAACCTGCTTGGATTCTATGTATCACATCTTTATCTATACCTCCATCCTTTTCTACTATCGATCCCAGATATTTAAAGCACTCACTGCGTGAAATATCTTGATCACCCAACTTAATAACGGAGTCATCCGTCCTTCTTGCACTGCTAAATTTATGCTCCATATACTCCATCTTTGTCCTGCTCAACCTAAAACCCTTCTTTTTTAAAGTGTCTCACCAAGATTCAAGTTTCTCCTTTACACCATCGCGCGTCTCATCGACCAAAACAATATCATCCGCAAACAATAAACAACAAGGTATTGCTTGTTGGATATGTCTTACGAGCTCATATAAGATTAGGGTATTGAGATAGAGGCTTAAAGCTGATCCTTGATGTAAGCCAACAGTGATAGGGAATTCCTGTGTTAATCCTCCAGATGTGCTCACTCTCGTCTCTGAATTTATATACATATCTTTGTTTATGACAATGTATGATACATTTACACCTTTCTGTTCTAAGACTCTCCATAAGACCTCTCTTGGAACCATATCATAAGCCTTCTCAAGGTCGATAAACAGCATATGCAAATCTTGTTTTCTTTCCTGATAGTTGTCAATGAGTCTCCTCAAAAGATGTATAACTTCCATGGTCGACCGCTCTGGCATGAATCTAAATTGGCTCTCCGAGATACTAGTCTCTCGTCTTACTCTTCTTTCTATTACTCTTTCACATAGTTTCATGGTATGATTCATTAATTTAATTCTTCTCTAATTGACATAATTTTTTATATCGCTTTTGTTCTTATACAAAGGTTCCGAAATATTTTCTCTCCATTAGTCCGACATCCTCTTTCTCTTCAGTATCATATTGAAGAAACATGTAAGCTACAAAATTCCTTCTTTAACTAGACATTTTCATACTTCGATGGGTATATCGCCTGACCCAACCTCCTTTCCATTTTTCGTCTTCTTTAGATATCATTTACCTTCGATGCTTGAATTTTATGATAAAACGTTATGCTCCTATACTCCGATTTACTTAACTCTTCCAAGCTCAGTTTATTGTCTTTTGCTTCATTGTAGAGTTGATAAAAATATATTTTTCATCGCTCTTTAATAGCCTAGTCATCTGTGAAAACCAAATCTGTTTCATCCTTTATTTATTTAACTTGACTTAAATTCCTTGCCTTTCTCTCTCCAGCTCGAGCAATTTTATATATGTCACACTCTCTATTTTTGGCATCCAGTCGCTTATAAAATTCTTCATAAGCTTGATTTCTTGTTTTACCTACTACATGTTTAGCTTCGTTCTTGGCTACTTTATACCTTACCAAGTTTTCATCATTCCTACAAGCGTAGAGTGTTTTATAGTTGTCCCTATTTTCCCTCACTTTATCTTGCACTTCTTCTTTCCACCACCAAGATTCTTTATTTGGGGGCGCACGACCTTTTGACTCTCCAAGTATGTTCTTTCTACTTAGATTTTACGCTGACCGTCTACCTTACACAACATTCACCATTTTTATTCCAGACTCGGGACTGACATATGATTGTTTTTGTTCAACTTATGTGAACCCAAAAATTTGTTCCGTTCATCTCTATTCCAAATAATCTTGTCATATTGACTACATGATTGAATCATACTCCTCAAATCTTTAGGCACTCTGAATAAAGTTATGATAGAGATTGATCACACTCCCTAAATCGGAATTTATGATGTTTGTTGATGCGGAAAATACACTCCACGAACTCACGTTCTGCAAAGAGCGAAGGGGGGGGGGGGGGGGGGGGGGGGGGGGCTCAGAGTGGTCGGCTACTTCGCAGTTGCCATGGGTGAGCTGGAGAGAATAAGAAGAGATGCCGCAAGTGGTGAGGACGGACTTCCCGCAACTGCAACTCGGTGTTGCGGGTGATTTTATTATTAGCTCTAAAACGGTTACAAAGAGAGCCATTGGGAGGAGCTCACAGTAGCTTGACAGACACAAAAGAGTGTTCGAAGCAGGCAGGTGCTGAAACTCAGATTTCTTTCTCAGTAATGTGCACCTCTATTTATACTAGCGGGAGCCTTCCCGAACAGGCAGGTAGCTAATAAGACGGGATGCCCGAGTTACAGGAGAGCCGGACTGGGATGAGATGCTATATGGTGTGCAAATAGCCTAAACAATTAGACCGTATGGACACAACATGAGTGTCCACACATGCTTAGGAAAAAAGGCTGCACAGAGAGAAACACTAAACTATCTGAAGGGCTGAGCGGTCTTTGAAGGCTAACCGCCCGAGCTAACGAGGAGGGAGCGACTTGTCCCGCAAGGCTTGAGCTGCCGAGCTATGCGGACGCGGAAGACCTGTTCGCCCAAACCGCAGAGGAGGGAGTTTGCTCGCTGGGATAGAGCTGAAGCTAAGAGTTGTGCGGACTCCAAAGGCTGTTCGCATACACTTGAGGAGGTGATTATGAACATATCCCGAGGCCGCAGGATTTGGGGTTAAAATAATCCATGCATAATTTTAAGTCCGCGCAAACTTTGAAAATGTAAGACTTAACCGCAAAAGCCTGCGACATTAAATATTCTGAAAATTCTATAAATGGCGTTGGAGGCTAGGGATTTTGAATCATTTTCCGACGGGAAGCTTTTCACCAGTCGCGGTCTCTCTTCAGACTAACAATGGCGTCCAGCGAGAGTATGAGTTTGATGGAGATGCTCCAACAACAGTTCCAAGGTCACTCCTCTCCACAAAATAAGTAAACCGGAGAAGAGAAGGGCAGACAGAATAAAGCGCATGCGTCGACCTCTTTAAAGAAGAAGTCCAAAAGGAAAGCTGAGCCTTCCGCTTCAAAGTCCATTGCGGTTACTCCTGCTAAGTTATCACCTATTATTAATATTACAGATACCCCGAACTCTCCTCAGCCGGACCTGAGGATGACCGCGTCTCAGTTTGATATTGACGCAGGTAAGATATTTGAGGTCCTTGGACACTCTGACGAAGAGCCTACGATTGACAAAACCATAGACAAACTGCCAAAACAGTCCGCAGTTGAAGAAACAGGAGGACCTTCCGCGCGAACTAAGACAGATGAGGCTTCTGTTCGAGAAGGTTTAAGACACTTTGCGGCCTCTGCAACGGAGATACTCCAGAGCGGGCAGGAGGCAACAAAAGACGCCGGTAAGAAGGACAAGAAGAAGAAGAGGAAGCGGCTAGCCTCTGAGGTCTCTTCTAAGGAGGAGAAGAAGAAGAAAAGAACCAAGGTCCAGGAAGGGACCTACGAACACACTGTGGACAGTTCAAGAGCTGCTAATCTTGAAGAAGGAGAATTCATGTGGGCATCCAGAGAACCCGCCCCCTGAAACTGCTGTGACGGTTGGGTTTGAAGGACAGGGCGCTGCTACGAATACAACTTTGGTGGTCGTGAGCACCTTCAGTTCGCATAAAAGATCTGAGAAGGAGAATCCCGAAGAAGTCTTGGGGGTGGGAAATCTTGGGGACTGAGATGACTACTGAGGAACTTTTAATCATTGAGAATGATCTGATATAGCTGCAAGAGTTGAGGAAGCTGAATGCCCAAGTTAATGCCGAGGTGAGGGCGATGAAGGACGCTGAGGCGAAAGCGAAGGCAACTATGGACAATGAGGCATCCGCTGAGGAGCTGGGAGACAACTTGAAGAAAGTAAAAAGGGAGAAGTTTGTAGGCGTTTGAGGAGAGGCAGACTCAGCGAAAGCAGATAAGGCGTGTACGGACAAGGCCGCTGCGGACAGGACTAAAACGGAGAAGGCTGCAGTAGACAAGACAACAACGGCGGATGCTTTGCGGAAGAATAAAGGCAAAATGGTCGCGGCCACAAGCTCAGAGCCGCAGGGGTCCGACATCAATTTTCAAGCCTGCACCACCTCTCAAGCGGCTAGAGACAGTCATCATTCCCATGGATGGTGAGCCTCTCTTATTGACCGTGCCTGATCAATATTCGTTCTTTATTGATTCAACCTTTTCTTACAGCGGTTCTGACAGTTCCCTTGAACAAACCACACAAACCAGAAGAGCCTTTATTGACACAACGCGAAAAATGAAAAAAGAAAGAGGAAAAGAAGGCCGCTCTAGGTACAAAAGGCGTGAGCTTTTCATCTCCTAACTTCCCCTTCATCGGCGTTGGCGAACGCATGCAGGGTGTTGATAAGCAACCTCTGATGCTCTGAAATCGGGAGGGAAAAATGTTATAGTGAGTATTTCACGTCCTTCTTGGAAGGATGAAAAAATTAGTCGCCACGCGGATGCGGTCACAACAGTTTTGTATGGGAAGAAGAATATTGAGCTACAAAAAACTCCTTTGGTTGATCTCGTGGCAATGACCGTCCAATCTGCGGCCAGGACTGTGGCCTTGAGTCATTACATGGGCCGCGAACTCCGCAATGCCCTATCAATGATCGACGGCCAAGGAGTTGGAGAAGAAGAAAAGAACCAAGGTCCAGGAAGGGGCCGACAAACACTCTGTAGGCAGTCCAAAAACTGCTGATCTTGAAGAAGGGGAATTCACGTGCACATCCGAAGAACCCACCCATGAAACTACTGTGACGGTTGGGTCTGTAGGACATGGCGCCGCCGCGGATTCATCTTTGGTGCTTGCGAGCACCTTCAGTTCGGATGATAGGTCTGGGAAGGAGAATCCTGAAGAAGTCCTGGGGGGAGAAATCTCAGGGACTGAGATGACTACTGGGGAACTTTTGATAATTGAAAATGATCTGATAGAGCTAAATGAGCTGAGGAAGTTGAAGGCCCAAGTTGGTGTCGAGGCGAGGGCGAAGGCGGACGCTGAGGCGAAAGCGAAGGCGACTGCGGACAAGGAGGTAGCCGCTCGGGAGCTGGCGGACAACTTGAAGAGATTAAAAAGGGAGAAGATTGCAAGCGATGGTGGAGTGGTGGACTCGACAACAACATATATGGTGGCTACGAACAAAGCCGTTTCGGACTAGACTACTGCGGACAAGGCTGCAGCGGATAGGGCATCAACGGCATATGCTTTGTGGAAGAATAAAGGCAAAATGGCCGCGGACATAAGCTCAGAGCCGTAGGGGCCAACATCAATTTTTAAGCCTGCACCACCTCTCAAGAGGCCAGAGACGGGTATCATTCCCATGGAATTTGAGCCTCTCTTATTGAACGCGCCTGAGCAATCTTCGTTCTTTATTGATTCATCCTTTTCTTGCAGCGGTTCTGACAGTTCCCATGAACAAGCCGCACGAACCAGAAGAGGCTGTATTGACACAGCGCGAAAAAAGTTGGAAGACAGAGGAAGAGAAGGCCACACTAGGTATAGACCACTAAGATAAGTGGAGACCATGTTAGAGGGATTCGAGTTGGGGTGGATGAGATGGTGGCATTGCGTGACTCCATTGCCGATCAACTACACCGAGCTTGAACGTGTTGGCAGTATCTGCATAGTCGCTCGTCGTAGATTTTGAGTTTTCAATATTTTGAGTTTTACAAGTATTTTGGAGTTTTTTGAGTTCCTGTATGTGTTTGAACTGAGCCTCACGATCACAGCCACCACCGGAAGTTAATTATAAAAAAATTATTCCTTTCCAAATAATTATTTCCAAAAAATTTATCTACAAATAGTCTTCGAAAATAATTTAAAAAAATCTTTAATAAAAAAATTTATTATAAAAAATATTTACGAAACGCTACCGCAGTTTTGCCAAACGTTTCTCTGTTTTGAACAGCTCTGCAAACACAGAGTAACAAAACAGAACTCCATTTTCAGCAACAAATTTTCAACAGCTCCATTTACAAACCTGCATTTACAACAGCTCCTTTTACAACCGCAACTGCTCAACCAAATGAAGCCTAAGACTCTCCACAAGACCTCTCTTGGAACCCTATCACACGCCTTCTCCAGATCAATAAACAACATATGTGGGAATAAATTAGCGCTTGATCTAGAATTTTTCAAAATAAAATAAAATAAACTCAAATTGAATTATAAGCTACTTAATAAAATATCTTGACCATGGAGGTTCGTAAATTATAATTACACCTTGTTATGGGAATACTATCACCTAACTTTAGGTTGATCGACCGAATTCTCATTCTACAATTGAAACTCCTAAGCTCACTTTACGAGGTGAACTATTAGATTTGACTACAATCTGAAAGATTTATGTCTTCCTCTCTCGAAGGGTGCATGCAACTCTTTTTACCAATGAGCGATCTACTCGTATTTACGGATCACTCGATCAACCAAAATACGGATCTAAGTTGATAGACATATACCAAAAATATGACATCAACAAATTATAATCAAATGTAAACCCTAGATTTCTTTTCAAGAGCTTATAAAACAAGAGCAATATATTATTATTTCAGCCATCTTCCCTTTCCTCCCTGGGAAATTCTTCGAGCCGCTCTTCACCTTCCTCCCAGGAAGGGTCTTAGAGCCCCGCTAGATCTCCCAGATCTAGACGTCCTCCCCGGACGATTTCCTACAGAATCCGGGGAGGATTCCGACGACCTCCCCGGTCGATTTTCCTTGCCACAAAAACAAAGAGAAAAATGAAAGAGTAATTAAGAAAAAGATAGAAACTATTAACGGTTCTTTAGGATTAGCTTGATATCTAGCACAAAGACACACCGCAAACATAATATCCGGTCTAGACGCACTAAGATATATGAGTGATCCGATCATACCTCTAAAGATTGGTTGGTCCAGCGAAATGCCACTTTCATCCTTTCCTAGTTTAAGTGATGCACTTATTGAAGTTTTTGTTTGTTTTAGATTTTCAAAGTCAAATCGCTTAAGCATATCTTTTATGTATTTTGATTGGCATATAAAAATTCCATCATTCTTTGAGAAATCTGAAATCCTAAAAAATATGTTAATTCTTCTACCAAACTCATTTCAAATTCGTTTTGCATCACTTGAACAATTTCATTGCATAAACTTTCATTGGTGGCACCAAAGATTATATCAACATATATTTGTAATATAATTAGATAAGATTCACTATACTTTACAAATAGCGTCGTATCCGCACTACCCATCCTAAAACCATGTTTTAAAAGAAAGGCCATAAGTCTATCATACCAAGCGCAGGGTGCTTGCTTTAGATCGTACAAGGCCTTCACTAGTTTGTAGACATGATTTGGGTGATCACCGTTCTTAAATCCGGGTGGTTGCTCGACATACACCTCCTCTTTAATATAACCATTTAGGAAGACATTTTTGACGTTCATTTGATATAATTTGATTCGTTTAAAACTTGCAAATGCAAGAAACATCTTAATGGTGCAAAGGACTCCTCAAAGTCAACGCCTTTAATTTGTGAGTAACCTCGAGCAACCAACCGTGCCTTATTTCTTGTTATCCTAGACTCACCATCAAGTTTATTTTTATAGATCCACTTTAAGCCTATTATCGGATGGTTACTAGGACGCCTCGCCAACAACCAAACTTTGTTTTGCTCAAATTGATTTAATTCCTTGTTCATGGCTAAGAACCAAGATTCATCATTTAACGCTTCCGAAATGTTCTTGAGTTCTATTTCAGAAATAAAGCATAAGTTCGAGAATGATTCATGCAAAGCAGAGCGAGTTCTAACTCCATGTGAAGGCTCTCCAATCACTAGTTCTCGTGGATGTTGTTTTGAAAAATTTAGAGTGCTTGGAGGCTTATATCCTTCAACATGAATTGGATCAATTTCTTTTACTTCTTCTTTTTCTATATTCTCATCTTCCAAATGTACACCATCATCCTTATCATCTTCATTTGATTTATATTCATTATTTGGTGTATTTTCATTAAAGTGCACATGAATTGATTCTTCAACAACCGAGGTTTTTTTATTGTAGACCCTATAGGCACGACTCGTGGTAGAGTATCCTAAAAAGATGCCTTGGTCAGTTTTTTCATCGAGTTTTCCTAAGTGGTCCTTGGTGTTTAGAATGAAACATGGGCAACCAAAGACTTTAAAATATGAGACATTCGGCTTTCTATCATAAAATAGCTCATATGGAGCACACTTTAAGATATGGCGAAGCATGACCCTGTTCATCACATAGCATGCAGTGTTGACCGCTTCAGCCCAAAGATATCGAGACAAGCTGTACTCGGATTGCATTGTGCGAGCCAATTCTTGCAAAGTCCGATTTTTCCTTTCCACTACTCCATTTTGCTGTGGAGTGCGTGGAGCAGAAAACTCGTGCCGAATTCCTAAGTTACAAAAATTTGTAAAATTATCATTCTCAAATTCTCCCCCATGATCTGACCTTATGCGTTTTATTTTTAACTCCATTTCGTTTTGTAATTTATTACACATGATGGAGAATTCAAAAATGCATCAGATTTGGAAGCTAAAAAGACAGTCCAAGATAATCGTGAATAGTCATCTATCAACACAAAAGTATACCGTTTACCTCATAAACTACATGTACTAATAGGATCAAAGAGATCCATGTGAATTAATTGTAGTGGTCTAGAAGTGGTAATGTCAGGTTTGCTTTTGAAAGATGTTTTAGCGAGCTTGCCCTTTTGGCATGGAGTACATAAAGAAGTCAAACTACCATTTAGTTGTGGAAGACCACAGATTAGCTTTTCTTTTGATAGTTTGACTATTATTTTGCTCCTGGAATGACCGAGCCTCCGATGCCAAAGTTCTAGCTCCTCATTTTTTGTTCTAAGCATCTTAGATTTGAAGAGGATAAATCCTCAAAACTTAATGGTATAGACATTATGATTTCTAGGTGCGATGAGCAACACGGTATTCGTTTTAGCATCTAGAATTTTGCATGAATTTGTAGAGGTTTCAAACACAACATTCAAGCCCTTATCACTTTTAATTGACTAATCGAAATCAGGTTATGCTTTAAACCATCTACAAGCAGTACATTTGAAATAGAAATGCTTTGTTACCTATGGTGTCAACACCTAGAATACGTCCTTTGTTGTTGTCTTCAAAGGCCACTATTCCTCCTTTCTTCTCCAGGCTAAGAAATTTGTCTTCATCTCCCGTCATGTGCTTGGAACACCCAGAGTCCAAGTACCACACGTTCTCCTTTTCCTTCGCCTGCCAACATACCTAGAAAGAAGATGAGTGTAAAGATCTGGTTACCCAAGTTGTTCCACTCATAGTATAGGTAAATGACTTCGGTACCCAGACTTGCGTTGCTTTCTTTTGACTTTTCCTCAAGCATGAGCCGTAAGTGTGACCAAACTTTTTACATTTGGCACAGAAGGTATAAGCGGTGGATGCCGCCTTTTTCGTTTTAGTAGAGCTCATGCTGGAAGATGGTGAAGAACTTCCAGAACCTACATTTATATTGTTATTTTTCTTAAACGTATTTTGATTCTTTGCTGGAGATGAACCACCGCCGGCGCTAATGCTATCCCTTGGTAGTAGAAACTTTCCAGATCCGAACCACTGTGCTCCCAGAAGCATATCCAGAGATTTCTGGCCTATCCCAAATTTCTGGACAGCACAGTTTAAATCATGAATTCTTGCTTTCAAGGCGGTGTTTTCTGTGACAAGCATCACACACCGATTCGCAAACTGCTTTCTGTTTTCATCCACTTGCGTAAGAGAAACGTGAAGCCTGTTCTCCAGAACTTTCTTTTCATTAGTAAGACTTTCTACTTTCGAGGAAATCTTGGAGAGGCTTTCTTTTAATTCATTTATCGTTGCCACCGAGTGAAAACACTCCTGGCACTCGACTTTCTCTTTACCACACTTGGTAAGTTCATTATTCAAATTCCTCAAATCTTTCTTCATTTTCTTATTTTCAGATTTGAGGGAATTTTTCTCAAGTAGTACCTCATCAAGTTTATTACTGTAGAGAAAAACAAAGCTTGTATGTATTGCTTCAATATATAAATACAAAGAGAGAGTACAAATATATAGGAGGGAGAAAGAGAGAAGAAATCCTATACAAGATGTGGGACTAAAGAAGAGAAGACTAAATGGGCCCAAATACGGGCCCTTTACATGGGCTTTTCCAACACTCCCCCACTAGCTGGAGCGTACAAGTCGTAGGAGCCAAGCTGTACTGTCTCGGAAGGTAACATTAGGCGACACAGAGACTTTGCAGGTTGTTGGGGAATAACAAACGTAGCCCTTCTGTGTACGTGAATAGCCAACGAAGATTTGCTTGGTCGCCCTGGGATCCAGCTTGTCCGTGGACGGTCCTAGGATATGAACGTAGCATGTACACCCGAAGATTCGAGGTGTGAGAGGAAAGGCCGGAGTAGAAGGAAAGAGAAGGCTGAAAGGAGTGACATTGTTGAGGACGGAGGATGGAAGACGGTTAATAAGATAACAGGCCGTGGAGACCGCAAAGTTCCAATAGATTTTGGGGACGTTCATGTGAAACATGAGAGGGTGGGCGACATCAAGTAAGTGTCGGTTCTTCCGTTCAGCCTCACCGTTTTATTGTGGGGTGTAGGGACACAAAGTTTGGTGAATAATCCCGAACTCAGAACATAAACTTGCAAACTCGTTGCTTGTGTATTCACGAGCATTATCAGTGCGGAGAGTTTTGATGTTAGTGAAGAATTGTGTTTTGGTTTCTAGGACAAATGCTCGAAAGACACGAGGAAGCTCCGAGCGATCGCGAAGTAAGTATAACCAAGTGACTCGTGAATAGTCATCAATAAACGTAAGAAAGTAACGAAAACCAGAAATACTAGAAATTTTATAAGGTCCCCATACATCAGAATGTAATAGATCAAAAGGAGCAGAGCTCCGAGTACAATGTGCGGGAAAGGAAGAACGGGGTTGTTTACCCAAAATACAGGAATCACACTTGAAAGCAGGAAAAGATACATCGGGAAGTGCCTTCTGGAGGACTGGGAGGGGAGCATGTCCGAGATGCTGATGCCACTCAGCAGAGGAGACAGATGCGAGGATAGTGGGAGAGTCGTTGAGAAGGTAGAGCCCGTTACGCAGTTGCCCCTTACCAATGGTAGTCCGCGTCCGCCGATCCTGTATCAGAAAAGAAGATGATGTAAATGTTAGGGAGCAATCCAGGTCGGTAGTAAGACGGCTAACAGAAAGCATGTTGAACGGAGATCCCGGAACATGGAGAGCCGAGCGGAGAGAGATGGAGGGGCTAAGAGAGAGATCAGCCGAGCCAGAGACTGTAACAGTCTCTCCATTGGCCACGATTATACACTTCGGATGAGGAGCATTCAAATACTTTGGTGGCTGTAGTGAGGTGATATGATGAGTAGCACCAGAGTCCACTATCCAGCGTGAACTCGTTGAGAGACAGGTTATACCTGGATTAGAGACGGAGGCGACGGAGGCAGGTGGGGACATCATCCATTGAAGCTGTTGGAACTGTAGGCGAAGTGCGTCGAGATCGGCGGGAGGCCGAGGGGCTGTCATCAACAACATCGGCAGTTGGACGAGGAGGATTACCAGGTTTTCGATAGCAGGTCGCCTCAAAGTGGCCATCTCGCCCGCAGAATGAACATTTTGGTCGAGAACGACCACCACGCCCCCTTCCCCGAGAAGCCGAACGTCCACCACGAGCCGGTGGAGGAAAAGGAAGTAAGGGAGCAGGAGTATTCTGAAGCAGGGCCGGTGAGGAAGGAGCAGGAGCGGCCAGAGGTGCTGAGGTTTTCAGGAGCATGGAACACACATCTGAGAGGGAAGGAGTAATGGCCGAGGCCAGAACCTGATTTCGGATGCTTTGTAGGTGGGGTGGAACACGAGCCATGATCATAGCAATGATGACAGCTTCTTTCTGAGCCCGTTGAGCAGCATGATCATTGGTGGAGGGTTGATGCTGGATCTATGCTTCGGCCAGAGTCTTAGTGCGAGCAACAAAGGAGATCATGTTATCAGCCCCGACCGTATCTAATGCTTGGAGATCTGTGATGATGTCGTAGAGATGTTGAAGGCTGTCCTTGCCCGAGTATAACGAGTGAAGCTCATCCCACATAGCTTTAGCAGTCTCGTGATACATTATCATTTGCTATGACTCTCCATCCATAGAGTTGAGAAGCCAAGTCTGAACTCGGCCGTTGTTCCGAAGCCAGTTCTCCGTAGGAGGGACTTGAGGTACTTGGGTGAGATGACCCAAAAGTCCCTTAGATTGAAGCACTCGCCGGACCGAGTGTACCCATTGCATGAAGTTGACTTTTCCTGAGAGGGAGATTGTGGTGATCCGCAACTCATCACGAGGTTCTGGAGGCTGACCAAGCTGGTCTGGTTGAGGAGGAGCATGCACCGTGGTGGAGTCCACAGACGATCCCATTGAAGAAGAAACAAAAAAAAATCCGGGCTGAGAAGCGGACCGCGCGGTCTCGATGAGCTGCGTCAAGAGGTGTGATCAGCAAGGGCTGTTTGCGACTAGAGGAGAGGCCGCTGAAGGGGTACATCTTGCTGAAGAGATCGGCAGGGGTGCAGCTAGCTGAGGAGAGGCCGCTGAAGGGTTGCGGCTAGTTGAGGAGACCGACAGGGGTGCGGCTAGCAGGACAGAGCTCGGCGAGATTGCCGCTGGCAGAGGGAAAGCTCGGCAGAAGGCGCATGAGCAGTCGCTGATCGACGAGACCGCAGGAAGCTCGGCAGAAGGCACAGGAGCTCGGCAGAAGGCGCAGGAGCTCGACAGAGAGCGCAAAAGCCGTCGCTGATAGACCGCTGGGAAGGCCGCTGAGAAGGCAAGCAGGAGCAGTCGCTGATATACGAGACCGGAGGAAGTGCGCAGAAGGCGAGCAGAAGACGAGACCGCTGGAGGCGCGCGGGGAGACCGCTGAGCAAAACCGCTGAGTAGGGCTGCGGATAGACGATGCGAGCGGGACCACCTGCCAGAGGAGGGCTATAAGAGCTGGAGGAGCACGAAGTGAGGAGAGATTGCAGGAGGGGGCTCGCAGTTGGCGATTAGAAAAAAACAGACCGCCAGGGCGCGGTTAAAAAAAAATTGCGGTCAGAAAAAAATCCGGGGATCACAAATTTGTAACCTCTCTCTGATACCATGTAGAGAGAAACAAAACTTGTATGTATTGCTTCAATATATAAATACAAAGAGAGAGTACATATATATAGGAGGGAGAAAGAGAGAAGAAATCCTATACAAGATGTGGGACTAAAGAAGAGAAGACTAAATGAGCCCAAATACGGGCCCTTTACATGGGCTTTTCCAACAATTACATACTAATTCATAGGTTTCATATAATTCATCATAAGAGGGAGGGGTTACCTCAGTGTCGCTCTGAACACTAGATTTGCCGTCATATTCGTTATCGTGCTTCCCCATGAGGCACAAATTTGCCTCATCTTCACTACTTGAACCGAAAGTGCTTGTCTCATCAGAAGCAACATCGTCCCATGTTGTTGCTTTAAGCACTTTCTTCCTTCCTGTGTCCTGGCTTCTTTTCTCTTTTTCTTCCTTTTGAAGCTTTGGGCACTCCCTTTTCATGTGTCCGGATCTGTGACAGTGGAAGCATTCCGGAACCGACTTTTCTTTGTCACTCTCCGTCCCTTTTGACGATTTGTTCCAGCTCTTCTTCTCTTGAGCACCCTTCTTCAGAAATTTCTTGAACTTTTCTTGTCTCTTGGGATTTTTCATGAATCTTCTAAACTCTCGTACATAGAGGCTCTCTTCATCGTCAGATTCGTCTACTTCCTCCTTTCCCTTGTCCGCATTTAATGCTAGAGCTTTCTTCTTTGGCTCCCTTGGATATTCCTCGCTTTGAATTTTCATTCCAACTCATGGGTTTTCAGATTCCCAATGAGGCTTTCAATTTCCAAGGTACTGATGTTGTGAGATTCAGCAATGGCCGTCACCTTTGTGTTGAACCGAGGAGGAAGAGATCACAAATTTTTTCGGACCAAGTCCTCATTGGAGAAAGTCTTCCCGTGATCGAGAGGCCTTCACAATCTTCGCGAAGCGAGTGTACATGTTGTCCACCTCCTCATTGATCTCCATCCAGAACTGTTCGCATTTAATGCTAGAGCTTTCTTCTTTGGCTCCCTTGGATATTCCTCGCTTTGAATTTTCATTCCAACTCATGGGTTTTCAGATTCCCAATGAGGCTTTCAATTTCCAAGGTACTGATGTTGTGAGATTCAGCAATGGCCGTCACCTTTGTGCTGAACCGAGGAGGAAGAGATCACAAATTTTTTCGGACCAAGTCCTCATTGGAGAAAGTCTTCCCGTGATCGAGAGGCCTTCACAATCTTCGCGAAGCGAGTGTACATGTTGTCCACCTCCTCATTGATCTCCATCCAGAACTGTTCGTATTCAGATTTTAGTCGATACAACTTCGACTCTTTCACCTGCGAAGTACCTTCATGCGTTAGTTCAAGCAATCGCCAAATATCAAAAGCAGTTTCGCAATTGCATATTCTATTGAATTCAGTTTTATCTAACGCACAAAAGAGAGAGTTCATTGCTTTCGCATTATTGGTGCAGTTTAATTTATCCGCATCATCCCATTTATCACAAGGTTTTTCCAGCACTTGTTCGCCTACAGTGACAGTGGATGCGATGTATTTTGTTTCAACAATGGCCAATACGTCCATGTTTTGTGTCATCGGGAAAATTTTCATTCGAGTTCTCAAATGGTTATAGTCACTCCCCATAAACAGTGGGGGCCTGCTCACACCTTGACCCTCATGGAAAGCATGATTTACGCTGGCCATCTTACTTCAGGATTTTAACCCTTTTTGATGTAACCTCGCTCTGATACCACTTGTTGGATCGGGTGGCTAACCTTAGAGTGGGGGTGAATAAGGTTTGCAAATAAGTATTGGAAATTTAAATAAAAATTCAGCAGGAAAGTGTGCACTGGAGCTAGCGCTGGGCGGTAATCCTACTGCATGTCGTTAGCTCTGGAAACAACAGAATTACTGCAGGATAATGTTTCGGGAAAAACACTGCAGCAACTAATATTTCACCAGGAAAACACACCAAGTTATATTATAAAATTTAGAAGCAAGATATCATTGAATAACACAACAATGTTTATACAAAAACTTAGATTTCCATGACGCCGGAGATCAAAGGCGATGAATATGATAACCTTGGGTTTTCTATACCGACCCTAAACCAAGGACCGGTTGGCTCTCTCCCTTTCCTCCCAGGAAAAGTCTTCGAGCCGCTCTTCACCTTCCTCCCAGGAAGGGTCTTAGAGCCCCGCTAGATCTCCCAGATCTAAACGTCCTCCCAGGACGATTTTCTACGGAATCCTCCCCGGATTTCGATGACCTCCCGGTCGATTTTCCTTACCACAAAAACAAAGAGAAAAATGAAAGAGTAAATAAGAAAGAGATAGAAACTATTGCTCCCTCAAAAACAATATCCTCCGTATAGCGGTGAGCGATCGGTGCTTCTGAATATCGCTCCTCTTGCACTCGATCAGCAGCGGATGGTCGTTGTAGACTTTGCTCTTCGAAGATCTTCAAACTTGAGCGGGAGGAAGATAGTTCTTTTTTCCTTGCATGAAGACGGTGGTTCTCTGCATTAGAGGCGGCTGAGGAACCATATTCTTTTGAGTGTGTGTCTCACCTTTTCAGGAAATGAATCGAGACCTTTCATAGCTGATTCTTTTATGTTACCGTCGGCGGTAGAGTTACCGCGCGGCGGTAGCGTCTTTACGCGCTTTCGCCAGTTGTCCAACGCCAAATCAGGAAGGTGTCGGAGAACATTCTCTTGCTGTCTTTGGATAGCGCGGTGCGGTAGGCTTAGCGCTTCGCGACAGTAGTCACGTCGAATCCTTCTCGCCGACAACAGAGCATCAAGTCGACGTGATCTTCTCGTCGATAGAGCTAGCGCGCGACGGTAGGCTAACGCCCGCGGTAGTATTCACGTCGATATCATCTCGACACATTCGTCTCGACGCCATGGTCTCAAGTCGACGCATCCTTCAAGTCGACGCTGGTCGTCGCGTCGACAAAACTAGCGCCTGCGGTAAGTTAGCGCGCGGTGGTATACTTCTCGACGATATCATCTCGACGACACAAGTCTTCATGTCGATATTTGCCTTCACGTCGATAGCATGTCCCGTCGATATAGCTAGCGTCGACGGTAGGACAAGCGCCCGACGGTAGGTCAGAAAGAGTAGAGTTCTCGACGTCTTCACGCCTGTAAACCTGGACACTATACCCAAGACATGTATGATCAAATACAATATGAGATTTGATATTGTCAAACTAAAGAGATGCAGAACGCATGTTCCAACACTGGGTACACATCGTGTACCTGTGCTGTGTAGTTGGCGAAACCTTTATATTGAAGACCAGGAGCGATTTTTGGAGTTGAACGCGCCTTTGGTCATAATTTGTTAGTATATGCCCTAGGTACACGGCGTGTACCTATGGCGTGTACCTGTGGCGTGTACCTGTGGCGTGTACTAGCTTCTCTTGTAACCGTCACGGCATGCCGAAGGCATGTAATTTTAAACTTTCACTTGTACCGACGGCATGTAATTTTAAACTTTCACTTGTACCGACGACATGTAATTTTAAACTTTCATTTTTGTTCCCACGACCTGCCAATTGAGTTGGAGCTGCTATCTGTTGTACACGCCCTGAGTACATGGTGTGTACGAGGGCGTGTACTTTGGATTTTTCGGGATCTGCTCCAAAACTTCTCCTAAGCAATGCCATTTGATCCATAACTCATTATCTGCCTTCATTGAACCTGAAATTAGAAAATATGTCAATAATGCTTTAAAATGTATGAAGGTTAGCTAGATTTATTTATTTTAAGAAACAAAAATATGGTTGTAATGCGTATAATATACATATTATCAAATGCTCTCATACTTTTGTTTTTGCTATTCCAGACCAAAACTAATCTATGGATAATACATTTAGAAAATTTCTAGAGAATTACATCTAATTATGTATCTAATCCTATGAATGAATTATATCAAACTTAACAAAAATTTAGGTTCATAAGTCACAAAATGAAACAAGTGGAATAAAACAAGGTTTATAATTCTCTTATAAAATCTGTATTACCAACATTGCATTGAATTAACCAAATCAATCTTAAATCAGATTATACAAACTTCAAAAACATAAAGATCTTATAAAAAACCAAAAACTTATTCTTCTGTACTCTCTCTACTGATGAAAATCCAATAGTAAGTTTAAGATCACTAAGACTTTGCTTGGTTGCAACGTTTAGCTTGGGTTTTAAAGTTTAGGGAAATCACAAGTTAAACAAACTCAAAATCACAACTAGCACAAAATATTCATGAACTTCAAAAAATTTGTCCTCTTTTCATATTTCTCTTTTTTGGAATTTACCCCATACTTATTGTAAGAAATAATTTGAATTCTCCACAAAAAGAATGAAATTATCCCCTTTTTTCCTTTTCTTAAATTCAACCATTCATCATTTTCTCATAAAAATGATGATAAAACTTTTTGTTTTATTTTTCTCATTTTTTTAATTAAAGTGCCGCTTAATTTTCACCAATAATATTTTAAGCTCAAATAAAAGATTTGTGCATGGAATTGTGATATATAAGTGGGGATAGTTTGGCTTTGGTGCGAAAAACATAATTTAACATTTTATTTTTGAATATTGAAGGTGAATAAAAAAATAGGAAATAAGGCTTAAAGGGCTAACAATTGATAATGATAATAATGTAGTTCCAAAGGCTCATTCTTTAAATTCAAAAACGGCCTATATCATATCCTAAATCTCAATATTGATTAACAAATTTCACCTCAAGAGTATATAAAATAAGTTCTAATTATTCATGACACAAAATTAGTTTAAAAGTAGAATACTCCTCTAGATATCTTTAGCAACATAAAAATCAAATTTTCTAAGAAAGAATAAAAACAAAGCAATTTTCCAAGCTTTCAAGTTTTGAGAAAATTTATCATTCCAAAATCATCCAAAATTACATTAAGCTTGAATGAAAGTAAAACACCATGAAACGAGAGTGCGTAAAAAGAATGTTTAGAATTACTATATGTAAAATAAAAAATTAAGTTATTCACAGACTTGTTAATTTATAGATAGCAAAACAAAAGTTGGAATTACTTGATAAAATGATATTATATTTTAGCATTTTAAAATTTATTGCCATGTATAAAACGTGATAATTTTTCTTAAAAATGTTTCTCTTAAAAATTTTGTTTTATAAAATTAATGTACCATGATTTTTGCAATAAAACAAAAATATGAGGTGATGAAAATAGGGAAAATAATAATAGAACATCCCCGTACTTTAAGAAAAATATTGTCCCAATGTTTAAAAAATATGAGAGCGAGAGAAAAGAAAATCATGTAGGAACTAATTTTGAAAGAAACGAGGATACATGAAAAGAATACACAGTGGTAGAAATAAAATTTGCAAAACTTTAAAAAATGAAAACTAAGATAACCAAGGGGTGCCTCCTAAGAGCGTTTTGTTTAAAGTCAGTGAGCTTGATGTATATGGTTAACTAAAAGGATATTTAAATGAAAAGTGCAATGACAACTCCCTTATTTCACTTGTAGGTGAATATGCCGGTGTTCGTTGCCCGATGACTCCTCCGTTATGTATTTGTTCTTCTTTGTTCCTTCGTCTTGAAATATTGAATCTGAATTACCTATACATACCTTAGGTAATTCAGATTGCTGTAGATGAGTGGCATATGGATCTTCGAAGACACTATGCTGCAACGACTCTTTAACTAAAGTAAAATCATAAGAGTAAGAAAAAAATTATAAGGTCTGAATTTTTTTTACAATGTGTATCTTGTGAAAATAAAATATTAAGCTCTGGTTGTTCATTTTTTAAATAAATAATATTATCCGTAATTTCTTCTGGTGTACCAATTTTATTAAATTAGTGGGACACAAATCTTGATCCTCATTTTCAAAATAAAATTGTGGAGTGAGAGGATTCTTGGGAAATAAAAGTGAATTCCGGCAGAGTAGTATCAAAATAATTTTCATCTACTACTTCGTCCGGTGTACCCATTGCATTTTTAAATTCTTGGTACAATTTAATTTCCTGATCCTCGTTGTCAAAATATTCTATGTGGGGGTGTGAGGATTCAAGTGGCTCCGTAGATAATTTATCTATTAAAGTTTGAAGTAGGAGACTAGTATGTTTAGTACTTTCATCTATATCTTGGGAATAACTATTTAATTGATGAATATAAAAATCCGTAGAATTACCAAGATTAGATGTATAGTTTTGTGGATTAAAATTGAAGGAATTTTGATCGAGGTTAAAATAATTTTCTTCCTGACAAGATGAATTATCCGGGTGATCTTGCCACCGCGAATAATTAAAAACTAAGCAAGGAAATTCTTCCAAATGTAAATCCCTAGAAGAATTATTATTATTAAAATTTGGAGAGATATTCGGGTGATATTGCCACCACGAATTTGTAGAAGACATAAATTCTTCATAAGAGTATCCTTTCGAAAAAGTATTATTATTAGGAGAATAAACTAAATGACATTCCTCACTATTATGATTATTTATACCACAAAAATTACAAAAATTTCCACTTCTAGTTGCGGATTTCAAATTTGCAATTTTTTTAGTAAGTGCGGCAACCTGAGCTAGTAAATTGGATAACATTTTTATTTATGAAAATAAAACAAGCTTTACTTAATTGAAAGGAATTTAAAAAAGAAAAGAAAAAGAGAATGCGCAGTTGGAAATAAAGAAAATACAAATTTAAATAAAAAATGATAAAAACAATGCATTTGCTTTCAAAATATCAACTAATGTCCCCGACAATGGCTCCAAAAACTTGATGGTACTAAAATTGTGTCTCCAAAATATATAACCTGAATGGGCAAGCGTACTATCGTATTATGGCATAGAATATTGTAAATTAAAATATCAAGTGTCGTATTTTCCACGGGGTCTGTTGATTACTACTACTCACAAAGCTACTATTATCTTATCTAAATAATCGAGTTGGATAATAGAAAATAAAAAATAGATTAAATATAGATTGAGAGAAATAATAGAATAAATTAGCGTTTGATCTAGAATCCTTCAAAACAAAATAAAATAAACTCAAATTGAATTATAAGTTTCTTAATAAAATATATTGACCATGGAGGTTCCTAAATTATAATAGCGCCTCGCTAGAGGAATACTACCACCTAACCTTAAGTTGATCGACTGAATTCTCATTCTACAATCGAAACCCCTAAGCTTGCTTTACGAAGTGAATCCCACTATTGGATTTGACTCCAATCTAGAAGATTTATGTCTTCCTCTCTCGTGGGGTGCATGCAACTATTTTTACCAATGAGCGATTTACTCGTATTTACGGATCTCTAGACCATTTAAAATAAAGATCTAAGTTGATAGACATATACTGAAAATATGACATCTACAAATTATAAATCAAAGGTAAACCCTTGATTTTTATTCAAGAGCTTATAAAACAAGAAGAGCAATATATTATTATTTTTATTAAGAATTCATCGTGATCAAGTACTATAGAATTTTAGCTACTCGTCATGACGAGAGAATGATACATGGAAATCAAAGAAAACATGATCCAAGTAAACTGAAAATATGACATCTACAAATTATAAATCAAAGTAAACCCTTGATTTTTATTCAAGAGCTTATAAAACAAGAAGAGCAATATATTATTATTTTATTAAGAATTCATCGTGATCAAGTACTATAGAATTTTAGCTACTCGTCATGACGAGAGAATGATACATGGAAATAAAAGAAAACATGATCCAAGTAAACTTTACAACTTACAAGATCATCTCCACATGAAAAGCTCTCTCTTACAATAAACATAGAACAATATTACAGAATAAAATGAAGAATCATGAGCTGAAAACGAGATGTAAAACTCCGCCCTACACTCCTGGAATGCTCCTGCTTTTATTGCTGAAAAGTTGAAAGTACACGCCCTCGGTGCACAACGTGGACTTGGGGTGTGTAGTTGGCGAAACCATCATATTGAAGACCGGGAGCAATTTTTGGAGTCGAACGCACCTTCGGTCATAATTTGTGAGTACACGCCCTAAGTACACGATGTGTATCGGGGGCGTGTACTGGCTGCTCTTGTAACTGTTGCGGCATGCCCGTGGATTTGTTTTTATTGAAGGTGGCAGCCCTGGGTACACGACATGTACCTGAGGCGTGTAATATTAAAGTCCAGCTATTCAATAGACAATACATGCTGCCTAGGAGGGAAATGAAATCTGCGGGACACGCCCTAGGTACACGGCGTGTACCGAGGGCGTGTATTTTAAATTCTCTTTTAGTTCCCACGGCCTACCAATTGAGCTAGAGCTTCTATCTGTTGTACACGCCCTGAGTACACGGCGTGTTCGAGGGCGTGTACTTTGGATTTTTCTGGATCTGCTCCGAAACTCCTCCTAAGCAATGTCATTTGATCCATAACTAAATATTTGCCTTCATTGGATCTGAAAACACAAAAATATGTCAAATATGCCATGGCTCATATGCTGAGTTGTTCTATTCCTGTTATTGCTTCATCTTCTGAGAGCTTTGTTCATGCTACTGGCCGAAGAGTAGCTGTTGATCGGTGCTTTGCCAATCATCCACGTCTTCGTCCGCGGGATCATGCTCGATATGTGGATTCTAATACTAGTTCTCAGGCTCACTATTTTTAATTTGATACTGGTAGGTGACTCTCTCAGGATGATATAGAAGACCTCATTGCTACCCGAGGAATTCTGCTTTTGTTGCTTCTATTCCTTCCTCCTCAGATAACTCTCATGTTGCCACTTAGGGTAAGCAACATCCAAACTTAGGCACTCCTGAAGCTTGACAATGAAGATCGTGACTTGTTGCTTATGAAGGATGTTCGGTGCACACATCAATAGTATCTGGAATGTCTTCATGTAGTCATCTATAGCTCCATATACTTGAGAGAGATCAACTCCCCCAAGAGACTGCTCTACATCGGTGTTCTAAAGCGCATGTGGCAGTATTGCTTGAAGCCTTCCCATGTCATCTGGGCTTCTTCATGTTCAGTTGGAGAAACTACATCTGGGCGCCCTGCCAAAGTGTAGGCGGCCAGTTCCACTCCATGGACCGTGTCCGCTGGTTGGCGAAAAATTGCTCGCATAGGTCAACCATTCTAGTTGGTCGCTCTTATCGTTGTATTTCAGAAACTTCAGTCTGACGTAGCGATGCAAGGCATTGTTCTCATAACGCCCTCTGTGGATACTTCCCTTGTCGCCATGGGAGGGAGACTCCATGAATGCTACAGCCAGTCCCGTTGCGGCGAAAATTACAACTTATGTGTTCAAGTGGAATGAGGCTCTTCATCCGTGTGGAGAGGTCTGCCGAGACAGCTTTTTGACGGTTTTCGGACATTGCGAGTTGATCCATCAACTTATGCATCCTTTCAAACATACCTCTATGGGGTCGGTCGTGTTTCTATGGGTTACCAAGTTGTCACAAGCCCGTATCACGGATTGTCATCTGACGGGATGAGATAAAGGAAGGTGGAGATTGTCTCGGACGGTTGTTTCATTTCGATCGACCAATGGGCTATGGTGAGATAAATGATTTGGAGCCTCTCGACATCGTCTTAGGTGGGTGTGTTGATGGCAGAGGTGAGACGGACTGCGAGAGGGAAGCGGCGGCCACCAGAACTCAGTGGGGAGTGATTACAAGGGAGAAGAAACATAAAAAAACTGATAAGCCTAAATAAAGATCGGAATAATGAGAATAATAAAAATAACAAATTATGAGATGCGCAATAATTGCGAAATATGCCGTATCTACACCTTCCTGGAATGCTCCCTTCGGCCAAAATAGCATCCCACAAATGAACTGTGATAGGCAGTTGAAAATAGACTTGGGTGGTCTCCACATGTTTAAAACAAATGTGAAAAATCTCTCCATTAGGCGAGCAAATAAATAGTCCCAAGAGTTAGGAAGCAAAAGAGGCAGACTCAAATTGAATAAATGAATGAATGAAAATGGGTTTAGGCTTGATGATGATTCACTGTTAAGAAATTCAAAATTTTCAACTTGTGGTGATTGTAATCAAAAATTTTTGTTTAGGCCTAAATTTCATTCTATCTAAGCCGTTGATTTATTAGGAAACAAAGTTATTCAAATCTAAACACTAAAAATGTTTGCAATGCTTCCTGGCTTGTTTCTATCAAATATTGACTGTTCTATCATATGATCTTATTCTTATCAAAGAAATATTCTATCTTATATAATCAATCTAAATATGCTTTAGGATATTGCCTTCCAACTAAAATGGGGGCATCATCTTTAACTCTGCATGATGAATTATAATTCCTTGTGTTCTTATTTATAATTTTCTCAGATAATGAAATTTGATAGCATGATCTATTCTTATATGTTGCGATTAAATGCTGAATGTTGAGGTATTTTATATTTTGGCAACCATTAAACTCCATACTGCCCTCGACCTTTTTAGACTAACAGATTTTTTAAAAGGACTTGCAGTGTTATAATATCCACAGGACCTTAGGCCTAGTGACAATTTGTACTTTATCTCCTCTATTCACCATATTTTTGTAATGTTCAATATCCTCTTTTACTACGACTCTTTTTAATATTTTGACGATATTCCATCTTTATTTTTACGATATTCATATTCCATATTCTTGTATCTGCAGATACAGTCGACATGACAAGCGCTCAAAACTTCCTAGTTGGATCTTATCATATCTGTGTGATGCACACCTAAACCTGAGCACAGACATGGCTCTTCACATTGCACGTGAGGTAGGTCGCTGTTTTGGTGATTACTCTGGAACATACTTTCTTAAGCTCATTCATTAGCTAATTTTGAAGTAGTTAATGCTTCTTTGCGGTTGATTTGATAGTTTTGAGTTGTTAGATCTTACTAGTCTCCTTGCCAAAAGCAGAGAACGAAACAGAGAATGCGGAGGCTAGATTGAGAACTACCAAGAGGCGCAACTCTCTAGATAACTCAAATACTCTAGATAACCAAAATACTCTAGATAACCCAAACACTCACATTGATACTTTATATAAGGGGATACAACACAACGCAATCTATTAATGATAAATGTTGAAACCCGGATACCGATCCAACTATGTTCGAGATTTGGGGAGTGACTGAAGGCTACTTGTTTAGTGGTCGACCCACGTGAGACAAGGTGATAAGAAGCTAGAGAGCGTAGAGAACAACTCTGAACTGCCTATAAACAAGACCCGCTTGCTGCAGGGAGGATGTCCCGCCACATACCCGGAAGTCTATAGGAACTTCCCCTCCTAAAGCCAATGCTGAGCTCGGCACAAGAGAGGAAGGCAATGTACTCGCCCACCATAGGGGGGGGTGAAGGTGTCTTCTACTTGTGCCTTGAGGTCCTATTTATAGGCAAATCCAAAATGGATTGCGAATAGCTGCTCCCGCCTTCTGAAATGGGCTGCAGATAGCCGCTCCCGCCTTTTGACGGGGTGAAAATCGGTACTCGCCCCAGGTGGGCGAGATCTTCTGTACTCGCCCTAGGTGGGTGAGGTCTTCTGTACTCGCCCTAGGTGGGCGAGTTCTTCTGTACTCACCCCAGGTGGGCGAGGTCTTCTGTACTCACCCCAGGTGGGCGAGGTCTTCTGTACTCGCCCCAGGTGGGCGAGGTCTTCTGTACTCTCCCAGGTGGGAGAGGTCTTCTGTACTCGCCCCAGGTGGGCGAGGTCTTCTGTACTCGCCCCGGTGGGGGAGGTCTTCTGTAAATGCCCCGGTGGGCGAGGTCTTCTGTACTCGCCCTAGGTGGGCAAGGTCTTCTGCGTTGTCCTCATGCATTTCTGATCTCGACGAATTACGGGTTATACATAATCCCCGCTTTTTCGGGCTCGGTACGAGCTCGGAAAAACAATGTTGGACCCGTGGTTCGGAGAGATGGGCACTAGATGATATGCCACCCGGTATCCCTCTCAAACCCTTCGCTAGCTAAGCAAATTTCAACTGAAAGAGATGGAGAAGAGTCGACGCCCTCTAGGAGCGAGGCTCAACTGGAGGTAGAGAAGAGTCGACACCATCCAGGCTATTCGCTAGACGAGCGAGCTCAACTGGAGGTGGAGAAGATTCAGCACCCTCCAGGAGCGAGGCACAACTGGAGGTGGAGAAGATTCGACACCTTCCAGGCCATTCGCTAGACAAGCGAGCTCAACTGGAGGTGGAGAAGAGTCGACACCCTCCAGGAGCGAGGCTCAACTGGATGTAGAGAAGAGTCGACACCCTTCACGCCATTCGCTAGACTGAAGGTGGAGAATATTCGGCACCCTCCAGGAGCAAGGCTCAACAGGAGGTGGAGAAGATTCGACACCTTCTAGTCCTTTCGCTAGACGAGCGAGCTCAACTGGAGGTGGAGAAGAGTCAACACCCTCCAGGAGCGAGGCTCGATTGGAGGTGGAGAAGAGTCGAAACCCTCCAGGAGCGAGGCTCAACTGGAGGTGGAGAAGAGTCGACACCCTCCAGGAGCGAGGCTCAACTAGAGGTGGAGAAATGTCGACACCCTCCAGGAGCGAGGCTCAACTGGAGGTGGAGAAGATTCGATACCTTCCAGGCCATTCGCTGGACGTGTGAGCTCAACTAGAGGTGGAGAAGAGTCGACAACCTCCTGGAGAGAGACTCAACTGGAGGTAGAGAAGAGTCGACACCCTTCAGGAGCGAGGCCCAACTGAAGGTGGAGAAAAGTCGACACCCTCCAAGAGCGAGGCTCAACAGGAGGTGGTGAAGAGTCGACACCCTTCAGGAGCGAGGCTCAAATGGAGGTGGAGAAGATTCGACACCTTTCAGGCCATTCGCCATACGAGCGAGCTCAACTGAAGGTGAAGAATAGTCGACAGCCTCCAGGAGCGAGGCTCAACCGGAGGTGGAGAATAGTCGACACCCTCCAGGAGCGAGACTCAACATGAGGTAGAGAAAAGTCGACACCCTCCAGGAGCGAGGCTGAACTGGAGGTGGAGAAGAGTCGACACCCTCCAGAAGCGAGGCTCAACTGGAGGTGGAGAAGATTCGAAACCTTCCAGGCCATTCGCCAGACGAGAGAGCTTAACTGGAGGTGGAGAAGTGCCGACAGCCTCCAGGAGCGAGGCTCAACCGGAGGTGGAGAAGAGTCGACACCTTCCAGGAGCGAGGCTCAACTGGAGGTGGAGAAGATTCGATACCCTCCAGGAGCGAGGCTCAACTGGAGGTGGAGAAGAGTCGACACCCTCCACGAGCGAGGCTCAACTGGAGGTGGAGAAGAGTCGACACCCTCCAGGAGCGAGGCTCAACTGGAGGTGGAGAAAAGTCGACACCCTCCAGGAGTGAGGCTCAACTGGAGGTGGAGAAGATTCGACACCTTCCAGGGCATTCGCTAGATGAGCGAGCTCAACTGGAGGTGGAGAAGAGTCGACACCCTCCAGGAGCGAGGCTCACCGGAGGTGGAGAAGAGTCGACACCCTCCAGGAGCGAGGCTCAACAGGAGGTGGAGAAGAGTTGACACCCTCCAGCAGCGAAGCTCAACCGGAGGTGGAGAAAAGTCGACACCCTCCAGGATCAAGGCTCAACTGGAGGTGGAGAAGAGTCGACACCCTCCAGGAGCGAGACTCAACTGGAGGTGGAGAATAGTCGACACCATCCAGGAGCGAGGCTCAACTGGAGGTGGAGAAGATTCGATACCTTTCAGGCCATTTGCTAGACGAGTGAGCTCAACTAGTGGTGGAGAAGAGTCGATACCCTCCAGGAGCGAGGCTTAACTGGAGGTGGAGAAGAGTCGACACCCTCCAAGAGCGAGGCTCAACTTGAGGTGGAGAAGATTCGACACCTTCCAGGCCATTCGTTAGACGAGCGAGCTCAACTGGAGGTGGAGAAGAGTCGACATCTTCCAGGAGGGAGGCTCAGCCGGAGGTGGAGAAGAGTCGTTACCCTCCAGGAGCGAGTCTCAATTGGAGGTAGAGAAGAGTCGACACCCTCCAGAAGCGAGACTCAACTGGAGGTTGAGAAGATTCGACACCTTCCAGGCCTTTCGCTAGACGAGCGAGCTCAACTAGAGGTGGAGAAGAGTCGACACCCTCCAGGAGCGAGGCTCAACAGGAGGTGGAGAAGAGTCGACACCCTCCAGGAGCGAGGCTCAACTGGAGGTGGAGAAGATTCGACACCTTCCAGGCCATTCGCTAGACGAGCGAGCTCAAATGGAGGTTGAGAAGATTCGACATCTTGCAGGCCATTCGTTGGACGAGCGAGCTCAACTGGAGGTGGAGAAGTGTCGACGGCCTCCGGGAGCGAGGCTCAACCGGAGGTGGAGAAGAGTCGACACCCTCCAGGAGCGAGGCTCAACCGAAAGCGGAGAAGAGTCGACACCCTACAGGAGTGAGGCTCAACTGGAGGTGAAGAAGATTCGACACCTTCCAGGCCATTCGCTAGACGAGTGAGCTCAACTGGAGGTGGAGAAGAATCGACACCCTCCAGGAGCGAGGCTAAACTGGAGGTGGAGAAGAGTCGACACCCTCCAGGAGGGAGACTCAACTGGAGGTGGAGAAGAGTCGACACCTTCTAGAAGCGAGGCTCAACTGGAGGTGAAGAAGAGTCGACACCCTCCTGGTGCGTGGCTCAACTGGAGGTGGAGAAGAGTCGACACCCTCCAGGAACGAGGCTCAACTGGAGGTGGAGAAGAGTTAACACTCTCCAGGAGCGAGGCTCAAATGGAGTTGGAGAAGATTCGACACCTTCCAGGCCATTCTCTAGAAAAGCGAGCTCAACTGGAGGTGGAGAAGAGCCGACACCCTCCAGGAGCGAGGCTCAACCGGAGGTAGAGAAGAGTCGACACCTTCCAGGAGCGAGGCTCAACTGGAGGTGGAGAAGTGTCGACACCTTCCAGGCCATTCGCTAGACGAGCGAGCTCAACTAGAGGTGGAGAAGAGTCGACACCCTCCAGGAGCGAGGCTCAACTGGAGGTGGAGAAGAGTCGATACCCTCCAGGAGCAAGGCTCAACTGGAGGTGGAGAAGAGACGACACTCTCCGGGAGCGAGGCTCAACTGGAGCTGGAGAAGATTCGACACCTTCCAGTCCATTCGCTAGACGAGCGAGCTCAACTGGAGGTGGAGAAGAGTCAACACCCTCCAGGAGCAAGGCTCAATTGGAGGTAGAGAAGAGTCGACACCCTCCAGGAGTGAGGCTCAACTGGAGGTGGAGAAGAGTCGACACCCTCCAGGAGCGAGGCTCAACTGGAGGTGGAGAAAAATCGACACCCTCCAGGAGCGAGGCTCAACTGGAGGTGGAGAAGATTCGATACCTTCCAGGCCATTCACTGGACGTGCGAGCTCAACTAGAGGCGTAGAAGAGTCGACAACCTCCAGGAGAGAGACTCAACTGGAGGTAGATAAGAGTCGACACCCTTCAGGAGCGAGGCCCAACTGAAGGTGGAGAAAAGTCGACACCCTCGAAGAGCGAGGCTCAACTGGAGGTGGTGAAGAGTCGACACCCTTCAGGAGCGAGGCTCAACTGGAGGTGAAGAAGATTCGACACCTTCCAGGCCATTCGCCAGACGAGCGAGCTCAACTGGAGGTGGAGAATAGTCGACAGCCTCCAGGAGCGAGGCTCAACCGGAAGTGGAGAATAGTCGACACCCTCCAGGAGCGAGGCTCAACGTGAGGTGGAGAAAAGTCGACACCCTCCAGGAGTGAGGCTGAATTGGAGGTGGAGAAGAGTCGACACACTCCAGAAGCGAGGCTCAACTGGAGGTGGAGAAGATT
This sequence comes from Dactylorhiza incarnata, assembly GCA_033032865.1. Classification (NCBI taxonomy): domain Eukaryota; kingdom Viridiplantae; phylum Streptophyta; class Magnoliopsida; order Asparagales; family Orchidaceae; genus Dactylorhiza; species Dactylorhiza incarnata. The sequence goes on along the minus strand of JAWHQI010000175.1, from coordinate 1,776,533 downwards.
CGACACCTTCCAGGCCATTCGCTAGACGAGAGAGCTCAACTGGAGGTGGAGAAGTGTCGGCAGCCTCCAGGAGCGAGGCTCAACCGGAGGTGGAGAAGAGTCGACACCTTCCAGGAGCGAGGCTCAACTGGAGGTGGAGAAGATTCGACCCCTCCAGGAGCGAAGCTCAACTGGAGGTGGAGAAGATTCGACCCCTCCACGAGCGAGGCTCAACTGGAGGTGGAGAAGAGTCGACACCCTCCACGAGCGAGGCTCAACTGGAGGCGGAGAAGAGTCGACACCCTCTAGGAGCGAGGCTCAACTGGAGGTGGAGAGAAGTCGACACCCTCCAGGAGCGAGGCTCAACTGGAGGTGGAGAAGATTCGACACCTTCCAGGCCATTCGCTAGATGAGCGAGCTCAACTGGAGGTGGAGAAGAGTCGACACCCTCCAGGAGCGAGGCTCACCGGAGGTGGAGAAGAGTCGACACCCTCCAGGAGCGAGGCTCAAAAGGAGGTGGAGAAGAGTTGACACCCTCCAGCAGCGAAGCTCAACTGGAGGTGGAGAAAAGTCGACACCCTCTAGGATCAACTGAAGGTGGAGAAGATTCGATACCTTCCAGGCCATTCGCTAGACGTGCGAGCTCAACTGGGGGTGGAGAAGAGTCGACAGTCTTCAGGAGCGAGGCTCAACTGGAGGTAGAGAAGAGTCGTCACCCTTCAGGAGCGAGGCTCAACTGTAGGTGGAGAAAAGTCGACACTCTTCAGGAGCGAGGCTCAACTGGAGGTGGAGAAGATTCGACACCTTCCAGGCTATTCACCAGACGAGCGAGCTCAACTGGAGGTGGAGAATAGTCGACAGTCTCCAGGAGCGAGGCTTAACCGGAGGTGGAAAAGAGTCGACACCCTCCTAGAGCGAGGCTTAACGTGAGGTGGAGAAAAGTCGTCACCCTCCAGGAGCGAGGCTGAACTGGAGGTGGAGAAGATTCGACACCTTCCAGGCCATTCGCCAGACGAGAGAGCTCAACTGGATGTGGAGAAGTGTCGACAGCCTCCAGGAGCGAGGCTCAATCGGAGGTGGAGAAGAGTCGACACCCTCCAGGAGCGAGGCTCAACTGGAGGTGGAGAAGATTCGACACCCTCCAGGAGCGAGGCTCAACTGGAGGTGGAGAATAGTCGACACCCTCCACGAGCGAGGCTCAACTGGAGGTGGAGAAGAGTCGACATCCTCCAGGAGCGAAGCTCGACTGGATGTGGAGAAAAGTCGACACCCTACATGAGCGAGGCTCAACTGGAGGTGGAGAAGATTCGACACCTTCCAGGTCATTCGCTAGATGAGCGAGCTGAACTGGTGGTGGAGAAGAGTCGACACCCTCCAGGAGCGAGGCTCACCGTAGGTGGAGAAGAGTCGACACCCTCCAGGAGTGAGGCTCAACAGGAGGTGAAGAAGAGTTGACACCCTCCATCAACGAGGCTCAGCTGGAGGTGGAGAAGAGTCGACACCCTCCAGGATCAAGGCTCAACTGGAGGTGGAGAAGAGTCGACACCCTCCAGGAGAGAGACTCAACTGGAGGTGGAGAATAGTCGACACCCTCCATGAGAGAGGCTCAACTGGAGGTGGAGAAGATTCGATACCTTCCAGGCCATTCGCTAGACGAGCGAGCTCAACTGGTGGTGGAGAAGAGTCGACACCCTCCAGGAGTGAGGCTCAACTGGAGGTGGAGAAGAGTCGACACCCTCCAAGAGCGAGGCTCAACTTGAGGTGGAGAAGATTCGACACCTTCAAGGCCATTCGTTAGACGAGCGAGCTCAACTGGAGGTGGAGAAGAGTCGACATCCTCCAGGAGGGAGGCTCAACCGGAGGTGGAGAAGAGTCGACACCCTCCAGGAGCGAGTCTCAATTGGAGGTAGAGAAGAGTCGACACCCTCCAGAAGCGAGACTCAACTGGAGGTGGAGTAGATTCGACATCTTCTAGGTCATTCGCTAGACGAGCGAGCTCAACTAGAGGTGGAGAAGTGTCGACACCCTCTAGGAGCGAGGCTCAACTGGAGGTGGAGAAGAGTCGACACCCTCCAGGAGCGATGCTCAACTGGAGGTGGAGAAGTGTCGACACCTTCTAGGAGCGAGGCTCAACTGGAGGTGAAGAAGAGTCGCCACCCTCCAAGAGCGAGGCTCAACTGGAGGTGGAGAAGAGTCGACACCTTCCAGGAACGAGGCTCAACTGGAGGTGGAGAAGTGTCAACACCCTGCAGGAGCGAGGCTCAAATGGAGTTGGAGAAGATTCGACACCTTCCAGGCCATTCTCTAGACGAGCGAGCTCAACTGGAGGTGGAGAAGAGTCGACACCCTCCAGGAGTGAGGCTCAACCGGAGGTGGAGAAGAGTCGTCACCTTCCAAGAGCGAGGCTCAACTGGAGGTGAAGAAGTGTTGACACCTTTCAGGCCATTCGCAAGACGAGCTCGCTCAACTAGAGGTGGAGAAGAGTCGACACCCTCCAACAACGAGGCTCAACTGGAGGTGGAGAAGTGTCGACACCCTCCAGGAGCGAGGCTCAACTGGAGGTGGAGAAGAGACAACACCCTCCGGGAGCGAGGCTCAACTGGAGGTGGCGAAGAGTCGACACCCTCCAGGAGCGAGACTCAACTGAAGGTGGAGAAGAGTCGACACCCTCCAGGAGTGATGCTCAACTGGAGGTGGAGAAGACTCGACCCTCCAGGAGCGAGGTCAACTGGAGGTGGAGAAGACTCGACACCCTCTAGGAGTGAGGCTCAACTGGAGGTGGAGAAGAGTTGACACCCTCCAGGAGCGTGGCTCAACTGGAGGTGGAGAAGAGTCGACACCCTCCAGGAGTGAGGCTCAACTGGAGGTGGAGAAGAGTCGACCCTCCAGGAGCGAGGCTCAACTGGAGGTGGAGAAGAGTCGATACCCTCTAGCAGCGAGGCTCAACTGGAGGTGGAGAAGAGTCGACACCCTCCAGGAGCGATGCTCAACTGGAGGTGGAGAAGAGTCGACACCCTCCAGAAGCAATGCTCAATTGGAGGTGGAGAAGAGTCGACACCCTCCAGGAGTGAGGCTCAACTGGAGGTGGAGAAGAGTCGACCCTCCAGGACCGAGGCTCAACTGGAGGTGGAGAAGAGTCGACACCCTCTAGGAGCGAACCTCAACTGGAGGTGGAGAGAGCCTCAACTGGAGGTGGAGAAGAGTCAACACCCTCCAGGAGCGAGGCTCAACTGGAGGTGGAGAAGAGTCGACACCCTCCAGGAGCGAGGCTCAACTGGAGGTGGAGAAGAGACACCCTCCAGGAGCGAGGCTCAGCTGGAGGTGGAGAAGAGTCGACACCCTCCAGTAGCGAGGCTCAACTGAAGGTGGAGAAAAGTCGACACCCTCCAGGAGTGAGGCTCAACTGGAGGTGGAGAAGACTCGACCATCCTGGAGCGAGGCTCGACTGGAGGTGGAGAAGACGCGACACCCTCTAGGAGCGAGGCTCAACTGGAGGTGGAGAAGAGTCGACACCCTCCAGGAGTGAGGCTCAACTGGAGGTGGAGAAGAGTCGACCCTCCAGGAGCGGGGCTCAACTGGAGGTGGAGAAGAGTCGACACCCTCTAGGAGCGAGGCTCAACTAGAGGTGGAGAAGAGTCTACACCCTCCAGGAGCGAGGCTCAACTGGAGGTGGAGAAGAGTCGACACCCTCCAGGAGCGAGGCTCAACTGGAGGTGGAGAAGAGTCCCTCCAGGAGTAAGGCTCAACTGGAGGTGGAGAAGAGTCGACCCTCCAGGAGCGAGGCTCAACTGGAGGTGGAGAAGAGTCGACACCGTCTAGGAGCGAGGCTCTACTGGAGGTGGAGAAGAGTCAACACCCTCCAGGAGCGAGGCTCAACTGGAGGTGGAGAAGAGTCGACACCCTCTAGGAGCGAGGCTCAACTGGAGGTGGAGAAGAGACGACACCCTCCAGGAGCGAGGCTCTGCTGGAGGTGGAGAAGAGTCGACACGCTCCAGGAGCGAGGCTCAACTGAAGGTGGAGAAAAGTCGACACCCTCCAAGATTGAGGCTTAACTGGAGGTGGAGAGGACTCGACCATCTTGGAGCGAGGCTCAATTGGAGGTGGAGAAAACTCGACACCCTCTAGGAGCGAGGCTCAACCGGAGGTGGAGAAGAGTCGACACCCTTCAGGAGCAAGGCTCATCTGGAGGTGGAGAAGGTTCGACACCCTCCAGGAGTGAGGCTCGACTGGAGGTGGAGAAGAGTCGACCCTCCAGGAGCGAGGCTCAACTGGAGGTGGAGAAGAGTCGACACCCTCTAGGAGCGAGGCTCAACTGGAGGTGGAGAAGAGTCGATACCCTCAAGGAACGAGGTTCAACTGGAGGTGGAGAAGAGTCGACACCCTCCAGGAGGGTGGCTCAACTGGAGGTGGAGAAGAGTCGACACCCTCCGGGAGTAAGGCTCAACTGGAGGTGGAGAAGAGTCGACACCCACCTGGAGCGAGGCTCAACTGGAGGTGGAGAAGATTCGACACCTTCCAGGCCATTCGCTAGACGAGCGAGCTCAACTGGAGGTGGAGAAGAGTCGTCAGCCTCCAGGAGCGAGGCTCAACAGGAGGTGGAGAAGAATCGACACCCTCCAGGAGCGAGGCTCAACTGGAGGTGGAGAAAAGATGACACCTTCCAGGAGCGAGGCTCAACTGGAGGTGGAGAAGAGTCGACACCCTCTAGGATCGAGGCTCAACTGGAGGTGGAGAAGATCAACACCTTCCAGGCCATTCGCTAGACGAGCGAGCTCAACTGGAGGTGGAGAAGATTCGACACCTTCCAGACCAATCGCTAGACGAGTGAGCTCAACTGGAGGTGGAGAAGTGTCGACAGCCTTCAGGAGCGAGACTCAACAGGAGCTGGAGAAAGGCCGACACCCTCTAGGAGCGAGGTTCAACGGGAGGTGGAGAAGAGTCGACACCCTTCAAGAGCGAGACTTAACTGGAGGTGGAGAAGATTCGACACCTTCCAGGCCATTCGCTAGACGAGCGAGCTCAACTGGACGTAGAGAAGTGTCGACACCTTCCAGGAGCGAGACTCAACTGGAGGTGGAGAAGAGTCGACATCTTCCAGGAGCGAGGCTCAACTGGAGGTGGAGAAGAGTCGACACCCTTCAGGAGCGAGACTCAACCGGAGATGGAGAAGAGTCGACACTCTCCAGGAGTGAGACTCAACCGGAGATGGAGAAGAGTCGACACCCTCCAGGAGCGAGGCTCAACTGGATGTGGAGAAGATTCGACACCTTCCAGGTCATTCGCTAGACGATCAAGGTCAACTGGAGGTGGAGAAGAGTCGACACCCTCTAGGAGCGAGGCTCAACTGGAGGTGGAGAAGAGTCTACACCTTCCAGGAGCGATGCTTAACTGGAGGTGGAGAAGAGTTGACACCCTCTAGTAGCGAGACTCAACCAGAAGTGGAGAAGAGTCGACACCCTCCAGGAGCGAGGCTCAACTGGAGGTGGAGAAGAGTCGACACCTTCCAGGAGCGAGGCTCAACTGGAGGTGGAGAAGAGTCGACACCTTCCAGGAGAGAGGCTCAACTAGAGGTGGAGAAGTGTCGACACCTTCCAGGCCATTCGCTAGACGACCGAGCTCAACTAAAGGTGGAGAAGAGTCGACACCCTACATGAGCGAGGCTCAACTGGAGGTGGAGAAGAGTCGACACTCTCCAGCAGCGAGGCTCAACTGGAGGTGGAGAAGAGACGGCACCCTCCGGGAGCGAGGCTCAACTGGAGGTTGAGAAGAGACGACACCCTCCCGGAGCGAGGCTTAACGGGACGTGGAGAAGAGTTGGCACCTCCCAGGCCATTCGCTAGATAAGCGAGTTCAACTGGAGGAGGTGCCAAACATTTTAGGCTTCTAGCGTCGACTAGGTGGCAACTCTCTACTCGAGGACATTCAGCTCACTCGATGGGGCAAGTAGCCGGTATGCAGGAGAGGAGCTCGTGCAGTGACCTGAACTACGACAACAACACATCTCGAGGACTTCAACTCACTCGAGGGGGTAGTAGCTGGTATGCAGGAGAGGAGCTCGTGCAGTGACCTGAACTATGACAACAACACATCTCGAGGACGTCAACTCACTCGAGGGGGCAAGTAGTCGGTATGCAGGAGAGGAGCTCGTGCAGTGACCTGCACTACTGCAACAACACATCTCGAGGACTTCAACTCACTCGAGGGGGCAAGTAGCTGGTATGCAGGTGAGGAGCTCATGCAGTGACCTGGACTACGACAACAACACATCTCGAGGACTTCAACTCACTCGAGGGGGCAAGTAGCCGGTACGCAGGAGAGGAGCTCGTGCAGTGACCTGAACTATGACAACAACACATCTCGAGGACGTCAACTCACTCGAGGGGGCAAGTAGTCGGTATGCAGGAGAGGAGCTCGTGCAGTGACCTGCACTACTGCAACAACACATCTCGAGGACTTCAACTCACTCGAGGGGGCAAGTAGCTGGTATGCAGGTGAGGAGCTCATGCAGTGACCTGGACTACGACAACAACACATCTCGAGGACTTCAACTCACTCGAGGGGGCAAGTAGCCGGTACGCAGGTGAGGAGCTCATGCAGTGACCTGGTCTACGGGAACACTCTGCCCGAGGACTTCAACTCACTCGAGGGGGCAAGTAGCCGGTATGCAGGAGAGGAGCTCGTGCAGTGACTCAGTATATGACAACACTCTGCTTGAGGAATTCAACTCACTCGAGGGGGCAAGTAGCCGATATGCATGAGAGGAGCTCGTGCAGTGACCTGGTCTACGATAACACTCTGCTCGAGGACATAAAACTCACTTAGAGTACCTGAGAATGTTGTTTCATTCTCTCCCCTAGTAACTAGTGTACGGGCAAAGAGAGTCAGCACTCGAGGGGCAGATCGTCCAACATGCAAGGGTGGAGCTGATCTCGGCCGGCAATGCAGAGGCTTGGACTTAGGATGGCGCACTGAACCCGAGGCATCATCTCGTTGCTCTACCAGAAGTTCCAAGGGGATAAGTGAGATCACACATTCTAAAACGCCCTTGAGGACATCATACTCATTTGTGTGGATGTTCGATCCAGCTCTTAAGAATTTTGCAATAGGAAGATCAATATATGCAGTGAATAATAATAAAAAGAACTAGTATGTTTTACGTGACTTGATTCATGATAACCTTTCCTCGTCAATGTTAGTTATGAATAATTGTACTTTTGGTTTTCATCGTGAAGTATAAGTTGTTGAATAAGATCATCCCAAGTAAGAACACCCATCGTGAGTAAGCACTCGCCGAATATAAATTCTTGTGCGTCTCGTAGAGATGAGTAGTTGGATATGTCCTTGCCAGTATGAGTCATTGAGGAGGTCACGAGTAGGAACTCGTGGAATTAAATTGAACACCATACGTTGAAGTGATGACCTCGCGAGTTGAACTCACGGAATGAAGGAGGACACCTTGTTTGCTGAAGCGAAGACCTCGTGAGTATGAACTCGTGGAATAAAGGAGAACACTATGTGTTGAAGTGACGAGCTCGCGAGTTAAACTCGCGGAATTAAGTAGAATATTATAGCTGTTGGAGGGATGATCTCGCGAGTTGAACTCGCGGAATTAAGGAGAATTCTCGCCCCAGGTGGGCGAGGTCTTCTGTACTCACCCCAGGTGGGCGAGGTCTTCTGTACTCGCCCCAGGTTGGGGAGGTCTTCTGTACTCGCCCCAGGTGGGGGAGGTCTTCTGTACTCGCCCCAGGTGGGGGATGTCTTCTGTACTCGCCCCAGGTGGGCGAGGTCTTCTGCACTCGCCCAGGTGGGGGAGGTCTTCTGTACTCGCCTCAGGTGGGCGAGGTCTTCTGTACTCGCCCTAGGTGGGCGAGGTCTTCTGCGTTGTCCTCATGCATTTCTGATCTCGACGAATTACGGGTTATACAATAAACATCCAAAATAGCCTAGGAAATTGTGTCCGAGCTCCGGACACAGAGTTTGTTTTGGCACATCTGAAATGTCATTTCCGATATCTGAGATATCTTTGACGACATATGAGATTTGCCTTGCGGTAGAAGAGATTCTTTTATTGGAAATGATATTTCAGACATCGGAAATAACATCTCAGATGTGCCCCGGACAAAAATTATGTTCAGAGCTCGGACATAAAAATTTCGGCCGAGCCTAAAAATTTCGGCTGAGCCTAAGGTTCGTTGGTTGTGGTCCTATTGTCATAACATGAATGCTTTAAACATATACTTTTTTTCATTTCGTTAATCGTTTAGTCTTTTTGAGCTGTCATATCAGGTAGTTCTCATGAAGCATGATCTTTATGTTTCTTTACCTTAAATTTTACAAAAAAAACATTGTTTTACTGAACTATGTTTTCTTTCACCCGAATAACAAGTTCTTGAGGAAGATGGCACAGCCGTACGATAAGACGGGAAGTGGGAGCAAGAAGACTCTTCTGTCACAAGAGGACTTGGAGAGAAGGGGTGATAGTGCGATGGACATGTTTTGAGGAAATCATATAAAGGCCACACTGCGCTTGCTGTAATCTTGTTTTATGTTATTTATGTCACGTATAAATGTTGTAGCAAAATGTATTGGTTTCTTATGGCCTAATGGTCCCACTTTTTCCACAGTGGGATGCATGTTTCTCGTATTTTGTTGTAAAATGTTATATATACAGTCTAAAGGTTATCTTTCGATTGTTGTGTACCAATCTTTGAAATTTATTTTATGGTATTGTTTATTTTGTAGGATTAGGGGTTTACTGCAAGGTATTCAAAATCGGAAAAGGTTTAAGGTCAGATTGGTTCTAACGTTCAGACATTAGGGTTGAACATAATAAATATAAAAAGTGTATTTAAATTGTATTGTATTTCTGATAATAAATCAAATAAAATATATATTACTAATTATTCAAGCCTGCCATAATTACATGTTGCACCCTTCTATCTTTTGAAATTATAAGTTTATATTTTATAACATACTTTAAATTTATAACGGAGATTTTTGTAATTTTTAAGATAAGAGGGGTGCCTTGTGTTATATCTACAAGGGTCTGGAACGCGGTGATTATGAATCGCCATTTGGGAACGCCCGACCACAACTAAGGAACTTCATTCATTTTTATGTTCAAGACTACTTTTCTTTTCTTGGTGGCTGTCATCATAACCCTTGTCATGTCAAACATACATTCTATGATTATTTGTGTTTTTGTCCACACACTAGCAAAAGCGCTTTGTCAAACTGTGCCTAGGTCTATCAGACTGTACCAGTAGAAATACGGTTTAAGGTAAAGTATAATTACTTGATGTGATTTGTTGCTACATAATTAAGGATATTTGACCGGGTAATTATATATAATAGTTCTAAACAACCTTATACAATGTTAGAGAGTATGCTTATCTACCATATAAATTGTTAATGACCTCCATGTTGTCATTTCTAATTTGTTTGTGAGCATTCAATGATTCAATAAAGACTTTTGGAGCTGAAATATTAATTCATTGAGAGTTGGGTATTTAGGGCCTGTTTGGGAAGGCTTTTTAGCTCCTTTTCGTTTTCTGAAAAACGTCACCGCACCTACAAAACCGTTTGGATTGTCTACCGGTGGGAAAAACTACCGCGGAAATCTCCTTTTTCTCTTCTTTTTGAAAAGTCACTTGGCCCCTACTTTTCATCATTTGCGAAACGCATTTCCTCATCCCAATACAAGCTTAGCGCATTTTCCGCCCGAGCGTAATTTTTTCTCCCGTGCGAACATTTTTCTGCCCGGGCGAGCATTTCTTCGTCGATGGACGCAATTTAGGCCAGGGCGCAAATTTTTCGCTCGACCGCGTATTTTTTTCCCGGTCGCACATTCTTCGCCGGACGCGTATTATTTCGCACAGGCGTGCATTTTTCACCCGGACACGCATTTTTTGCCCGGGCGCACATTTTTCGCCCCAGCGCGCATTTTTCGCATGGACTTGCATATTTTCACCGGGGCGCGCATTTTGTAGGGGCGCTAATTTTTCGCGCGAGCGCACATTTTTTTGCGCGGGCGCGCATTTTTCGCCCGACCCGCATTTTTCGCCCGTGCTCTCATTTTTCGTCGGTGCGCGCATTTTTCTTTCGGTCGCGCTTTTTTCATCCTGGAGCGCATTTTTCGTCCGAGCGTGCATTTTTTGCACGGACGCGCCTTTTCGCCCGAATGCACATTTTTTCGCCCGGACGCTCATTTTTCGTCCGGAGAGTATTTTTCGCTAGGGCGCGCATTTTTCTCCCGGATGCCCATTTTTCACCCGGGCGCGCATTTTTCGCCCAGACGCACATTTTTCGCCCGGGCTCGCAGTTTTCGCCTGAACGCCCATTTTTCGCCCGGGTTCGCATTTTTTCGCTCGGGTGCGCATTTTTCGCCCGGGCGCGCATTTTTCGCTTGGACGTACATTTTTCGCACAAACGCCCATTTTTGGCCCGGGCTCGCATTTTTCGCCCTGGCGCACCTTTTTAGCTCGAGCACGCATTTTATCGTCCGGGCTCGCATTTTTCCCGGACGCGCATTTTTCGCATATGCGCGCATTTTTCATCCGGGCGAGAAGTTTTCGCCCGGGCGCGTATTTTTTGCCAAGGTGATTTTTTTTTCTCCCGGGCGAAAAAAATGCGTTCGGGTGAAAATGCGCGCCCGGGCAAAAAATTCGCGCCCGGAGTAAAAAATCCACGCCCGGGAAAAAAAGGTGAGCCCGGGCGAAAAATGAGCTTTCGGGTGAAAAATGTCCGTCCGGGCGAAAAGTGCGCGCCCAAGTGAAAAATGCGCGCCCCGGCGAAAAATGCGGGCGAAAAATGCACGCCCAAGACAAAAATTCTGTACCCCGGAGAAGAATGCGCGCCCGGGTGAAATATGTTCGTCCGGGCGTAATATGCGCGCCCGGGCGATATGCTCGCCCGGGCAAAAATTGCACGTCCGGGTAAAAAATTCGCGCTTGGACACTCATTTTCCCCCGGACACGCATTTTTCTGCCCGGGCTTGCATTTTTAATAAAAAAGTCACCGCAACGAAGATTTGTTAAACAGTTAATAAAGTGATTCTCAGTTTTAAAAATCTCTGTAAAAGGAGTTTATCCAAACAGATCTCATTTTGCAATAGACATTTTCGAAAAATAATTTTTCCTACCATCCTTTTGCCACCACTACTTCTCCTTTCTGAAAAGCCCCTCCAAACAGGCCCTTAGTCATCAAGTAAAAATGAATTAACACCACAACTGCATCCTCTGCTAGTAAAACCCAACCACAACTATGCAAAGATGACGATGAAGGCATCCTCAAGAATATTGGAAGTTTTATCGCACCTTACCTCAAAGTATTGCAATGCCATGGTGTTAAAGCTAAAACAAAAAATGCATTTGCACTCCTCTAAACTAAAAATTCTTCTGCTCGAGGAATAAGTTTCAAAAAATAAGCATTTTAGAAATAGCTTGAAGAAGATCATAGTTTATATATCCTTTAACCTTAATCCCAAAGAAAAATGTCAATAATAATGTAGTTTAGAACCTATGAATTTATTCAAAGATCTAAATAGCGAAAATCAACCATATCTAAAAGAAAGAATCAAAATTGGGTTGTATACAGGCAAAAATTTATTTGCCTTGTCATGTGGCATATGTTGGGAATTAACCCACTCGAAATCCGGGCACATAAGAAGAATAAAAATCCCTTTCCTTCATGAGAGAGACATCAGATGTAGAGGCTCCAGAGTTTTTTCTTCTCAGCTCTTCGTTCAACAGACAGCTCGTCGCCATCTTCATTGACACGCCTTCAGGTGCTGAATTACTCAGCGACACCATAAGGGTCTCTCAACTCTCCGACAAAGAACTAAGGATCATCAAAGCTTGCAGCTCGTCCTCCAAAGTGATCTTCATAGCTTTCAACTGGTTTATGATGCTCTGGGCATGACTCAGATGCCCAGTCATTTGAGAACCCTCCATGTACTTCAAGTTTTCAAGTTTTCTGATCAGGAAAGCCTTCTCAACCGTTGTCTTCCTCTCGTAAGGTGTTTCAAGCTTTCTCCACAAAGTCTGGGCCGATGTCTCCGTGGATAGATGATGAAAGACAGAATCATCAAGCCACTGCCCCCAACTGCCTTCCGATCCATTTTCTTCCACTCGTTGTCATCCGTCACAGATGCCGGCCTCGCAGACAGAGGGGCATGGAGATCCTTCAATACAAGAGAACCTCCATCCGAGGCTTCCAAATACTCCAATTCTTGTCGTTCATACTGACCATTCTCATTGTTGGCTCCATCTTCTACAATAGCTCGACGGTCCAAGACAACCTCGCTTTGATACCACTTGTTGAGAATTGACCCACTCAAAATCCGGGCACACAAGAAGAATAAATGCAACAAACAATCACAAAAAACACCAAATATAAGTGGAAAACCCTCTCAAAATAAATGAGGTAAAAAACCACAGGGTGGAGCACGAAACCACTATCAACAAATAGGATTACAAATAATCAATCTATGTTTGCTCAACCTAGAAAACCCCCCTTGGATTTGACAGGCCAAATCCCCTCCTCACAACTCACGGTGAAAATCTCTTCAAAAAGGAAAGCACCTCCAAACTCTCTTCAAGCACTCAAGGCAAACAAAGACAAGATGAAAAAAATCCTTACAGCGAAGACGATATCACCGGCTGTGAGAAACTCCTGTTCTTCCTCTTGAAGAACTCGCGAACGCTAACTTGCGAAACAGGCAACTGGCGGAAAATCTCACGTCCCAAAAACTGACGGCTGCTCTTTCTCCTATTTAGGGCAAAAGGGCGAACCAATCTAGGCCCTTAGATCAAGATTCAAAAGGATCCGACAGCCCACGATCGATAATTAATGGAACCGGGTCCGACCGCGCCGCGCTACCTCTATACGACAAAACCCGTCTCGTCGACAAGCCTTCTGCGTCTCGACGACAAAGCCTTCTGCATCTCGACGGCAAAGCTACCGCCTGCGATAGGATCTACCGCGCGGCGCCAACTTCCTGCTACAGAGTCTCGTCGTCATGCACACTGTCAAGCCGACACGCTGCAGAGTTCAAGTCGGTACACTGCAGCATCCAGTCGATATGTTACCGTCGGAAGTAGGATTACCGCGCTACGATAACTTCATGCTTCCAGTCTGATTTCTCTTTAGGGGTTGGACCCCAACAACATCATTCTAGCAGGCCCAAATGCTAATAAGTACTAAGAGCTAGATGCAAAAATTCTTCGACGCAAAGTACCCAAATTTGGTTGATTTGGAAGATTCTCCAAATTAATACCCATACATTTGAATGATGAATATTGGTCGTCCACATCAAAGAAAATGGACTGCAAACTCTTGGCAATTTTGTAGAAATTGTAATGAGATCACTAAATTTAAGAGATATGCATGCTAAATAGAACTCGTTCAGGGCAAGAGAAATGCATGCTAAAATACAATTCAATTTAGACCTAGATCAAGCTTACTTTGTTGATGTAGAGCAATGAATGAGCTAAATGAAATAATTTTGTAAATAACCTTCAAATCTTTGTATTACTAAAAATAATCATCTGCTTTGCCACGATCAAGATCAAGAGAGAAAACAAGATCAAATCACGGTTGAACCCAATTCATCTATAAAAATCATGAACGGTAAGAACGTCAAGCCTTAATAATTTATTTGGAAAATGTTGTTATTTGATAAAACAAATCTAGTCTATTTGATGATAAGTTTTTAGCTAGAAGTTGTCAGGTTATTTCATATAAATTATTTGTATAGAAAGAGCTAAGTATGAGTTCTTTAAATTTTCAGTAAGTCTGTCTATCGCGCATCAGGAGTTGAGCATCAAGACTGGCATCCAGTAAAATTAGAATGCTGTAGTAATAATAGTCGAACAACCAGTAGTAATCAAGCCAATATCATAAGTTGTAGTTGAGCTGTTACGTAGTCGCTCAGCAATATATGAATCATTGAGCATCAAAGTAGTTGTCGAACAAGCTGATCTATGGGATGGATACTTGATAGCTGATCAATAACACATTCACCGACCAGTGAGTGATCTCTGAGCATTGAGCAGGACAAGATCTATAAGTCATGAATTGCCAGTCAAGAATCTTCGAGCAAATTGTCAAATCTCCCGGTCTCATGTAATGAAGAAAAACACTTAGGGCCCGTTGGTTTGGACGGATTTGAAATTTGATATTGGAATTCGATATTAAGATTCGATAATCATAATTGGAATTAGCCAGTGTTCGCCTAATAAACAATATTGGTGAATATTATGAAATTTATTAATTCTTTTGTTCGTTTGTTAAATAAAATTCAACCTAAGAATTGAAAAATATTACGAATAAATAATATTTTTTTACATATATAATAAAAAATGCGCCTGCAGAAAAGAAATGTGCACCCGAGCACAAAACATGTGCCTAGACAAAAAATACGCACTCAGGCGCAAAAAGCGCGTCAGGGCAAAAAAACCGCGCCCGGGCGCAAAACGCACACCCTACCGATAATAAGCGCGTCCGGGCAAAAAATGTGCGCCAAGGCGAAAAATGCGTGCCTGGGAGAAATACGCGCGCCCAGGCGACAAAACGCCCGCCCGGGCGAAAAACGTCCGCCCGTTCGAAAAACCCTCGCCCGTGCGAAAAACAACCGCTCGGGCGAAAAACAACTGCCCGAGCGACAAATGCGCGCCCGGGCGAAAAACGCCCATTCGGGCGAAAAAGGCCCGCACGGGCAAAAAATGCGTGCCCTGGCGAAAAACTCTCACCCGGGCAAAAAACGCGCGCCTGGGAGACAAAATGCGCTCCCGAGAGACAAAACGCACGCCCGGGCAAAAAACGCTCTCCCGGGCAAAAAACGCTCGCCCAGTCGAAAAACTCGCGCCCGAGCGCAAAACGCACACCCCGGCGAAAAATACACGTCTACAGGCGAAAAATGCATGCCATGGCGAAAAAAGCATGCCTAGGAGACAATATGCGCGTCCGGGCGAAAAAATGCGCGTCGGACGACAAAACGCTCGCTCGGGCGAAAAACGGGTGCTCGAGAGACAAATTGAGCGCGCGGGCGAAAAATGCGCGCCTTGGCGAAAAATGCGCGTCCGACCGAAAAATGCTCGCCAAAGCGAAATACGCGCGCCCGGGCGAAAAACCCTTTTATGGCGAAAAATGTGCGACAATGCGAAATACGCGCGCCCGGGCGAAATAGACGAGCCTGGGCGACAATATGCGCGCCTGGGCGATAAAACGCTCACCTGGGCGAAAAACGTCGTCCGTGAGACAAAACGCGTGCCCAATCGAAATACGCGCGCACAAGCGATAACGCGCGCCCGGAAGACCAAATGCGCGCCCGGGCGAAAAACCCGCGTCTGGGTAACAATACCCGCTTCCGGGCGAAAAATGGTGGACCTGGGCAAAAAACACGCGCCCGGGCAAAAAACACGCGTCGGGCAAAAAACACGCACCCGGGCGACAAAACGTGCGCCCGGACGAAAAATGTCCTCCCGGGAGACAAAACGTCCGCCTGGTCGACAAAACGCTCGTCCGGCCGAAAAAACGCCCGCCCGGGCAAAAAACCGCGCGCCCGGGCGAAAAAATGCGCTCCCGGGGTGAAAAAATACGTGTCCGGGCTAAAAACGCGTGTCGGGCGAAAAAACGCGCTCCAGGTCGAAAATATGCGCACCAATGCTGGATCATTGGAAGATCGCGAGTCGCTGCTGGAAAGTGGAGGAGGAGCCCTAGTGAGTCAGAATGTCGAGGTGGAATGAGAAGCGCAGTTAAGGAGTCATTGCTCGCCCAATTCCGATATATCCAACTAGATTTTGTGCTTAGGCTAAAATCAATTATATGATATTCAACTCAAAATTTCAATTATTAAAGCTACCTAAGAACCGAACGGCGTAATTGGAATTCGTCGAATTTCAATTCCATGTCTTCAATTCCGTGCAAATGAACGGGCCTTAATAGTCGTGAATAAAAGATTGTTAATTATCGACCGTCGAGCTTGTTCAGAAGGATCTGAATAGATCCGTTTGAATAGCATCGTTGGAGGGAAAGCTTATTTTTGATTGTCATGCACAGCACCATCTTTTCACAAATTGGGAGAGAGGGAGTTAGAGGCATGATGACACGGTCTTCCTTACGTTTCCTATCGCATCAACTGAACAATAAAAGAAAGCTCAACTAAACAATGAACAAGGCCCGGAGTTGGAGGTAAATAAAAATTGAGTAAAGAGAAGAAAGAGCAGGTGTCTCTCAAAATATTCCATTTACTCAGCCATGCATTTGTGTGAAGAAAAGAAGAGTAGAGTCCACATAAAAATCATTCATCAAGGAGCTCAATTGACTTCACAGATTCTATATTCTTGAAAGCCAAAAAAACACTACAACAATTTTGTCAGCTTTCTTCCAAAAGGCTTCATCTTCACTAGATTGGTTACCATGCTTGCCTAATTGTCTAGCTCTAATTTGGGTTGCTGCAATGATGACTCTATTTGATTCAACAAGTATTGTATATCACATTGTCGACGATTGATGATCTCTGCTTGACAACCAAAGAGCTATACATCATTCTTCTATAGGTTGCTCGATGATTAAATAATATAGTCGATAGTGTTGATCAATGATTAAAGAGTGGCTAAACGATAAGTGGGTTAGGTCGACGACTGCGACCGAACAACCAAATCTTGCTTTTAAGTGATTTGATCGACTATTCAATTATTAACAGACTTCTTGTGACAATGCATAATGTAAACAATATCTTATCCAAATCTCCTCTAAATAGTTGTGTACCCGTGTGTGTGGGGAGGGAGGGGGGGGGGGGGGGGGGGGGGGGGGGGGGGGTGAATATAGCACTGTTAAAAATATTTCAAACTATTGCAATAAGTTGCCTTTGAGTGGAAAAACAAATTTCAAAACAAAATAACATATGCAGATAAATATAATAAATGTGAAAGAAATAAAGCTAAGGTAAAGAATTTTATAGAGGTTCCCTAGAATTTGGATACATTGTCTCTTCCTCCAATGAAAGAAATTACAGCTTCAATTGAAGTCGAAGCATTTTTGGATAGTCAACATCTTAGAAACAATTTACAGCGGAGTTCTTCTCTCAAAGGAGACTCTTAGAACCATGAGAAAGTATTTTAAAGAGTGCCTCTTAGAACTCTTTGGAAACATGAGTTGTATCGTAGGGATTTTCTACAAAGTGAATCTTAGATGATTCCTGAGATTCTTTCAAAAATATTATTGTGGATGTTGTCTCGACATCTTAGATGATATTTCCTCTTTTTCTCTAGAGATTCAGATGATCTCTCCTCTTAGCTTTCAGAATTATTGGAAAGTTTTCACTTGAGATCTGCTTTTGTTACCTGTGTGTATTTTTTTTCTGCCTTAGGGTTTCTTTGGAAGGTTATTGTTTATACTTCCTGTCAAATTCTTCCACTTGATGAATACGTTTGTCCTTTATTAGAACTGCCCAGGAACGAAAAGTTTCATCTTTTTCCTACTATGAAAGGAACATATCTAAAATGACACTATTCAATTCAAAACAACTATTTGATCGTCTTTTGATCCTCGGTAATTGATGATCAAAGCTTCAGCCCACTCAACATTAAGTCGGCATCATCCTACAATTGATAGATGATCACTATATTTGGTCATTGATCATATATCAAAATTCATTGCTTCCTAACAAAATATTCTTCACTGTTCTTCTTGCAGATGGAACTCAATGAACACTGTAGATGTTTTGCGAATGCAGCTCGACTATTAAAGATTAAGGCTCCGTTTGGCACGGCGGTTTTGCTCCGGTGAGTTTGGATAAAAATGTCACCTCCATAGAATTGTTAGCCAAATAAATCGGTCTGAACCGATCTTATCCTTGTAATAAAATAAACAAGGGTGACTGTTGTAATAGATCTCAATTATAATGACATCTGTAAATAAGATAAGACTTAAAAGAAATGAAGCTTATCCAAATGTAGTAATCAATATAAAAGAGATATAAAAGAAACAAAGAAGAATAACTGAAAAACAAGTTTCTCTTCCAATTTCAAAATCTCTAATTCATAACTGTGGATGTTCTTTGGTTATTTTTCATCATTTACTAACACTTGGTATCAGAGATATAGTTGATCAAGCACTTCAAGCAATCCGCTTCCTCAAGCTCAAGCTCCATGGCCTATAGTCATGTTTCAGTGCATCTCATTAATGAAGAAACATATGAATACTGGTGTATTCAAATGAAACATGTATTCATCTCACAAAGTTTGTGTGATATAGTTCAATTTGGACCTCAACTTCCTGCAACAGGAAAAGTTATAGGAGTTGGTACTGAAACAGAACAACAAAGACAAAAAAGGATGAAATACTCATCAAAGATGTTAGAGTTATGAGGTTAATTCATCAAGGGGTAACATAAAGCATCTTCCATAGGATTATGGGAGCAAAAACCGCAAAAGAAGCATGGGATTCTTTAAAATATGAATACCAAGGTTCCCAAAAAATGATTAGTATCAAATTACAGAGGTTATGGAAAGAGTTTGAAAATATCATAATGAAATCAGGAGAGACTCGAGATAACTTTATAGCTCGAATCATAAAGCTAACAAATGAAGTACGTTTCCTTGGTGATGAGTTACCTAGAAATGTCGTGGCAAAGAAAATTTTAAGATGCTTACCTTCATCTTTTTACCCATCTGTAACACAATCTAGGAAGCAAGATATTTGTCAACAATTACTTTAATTTAACTGGTAGGTTCTTTAAAAGAACATAAAGAACATATTCAAAGACATACTCAACCAACTATTGACCAAGCCTTCCAAGCTAAGTTGTTTGTCAATAAAACAAAGACGTTGAAAGAAGAAGGTAGTTATAACCTAGATCAAGCTAGAAAAAGAATCATAAAGGAAAAGAAAAACCAAACTGCCTATCTTTTGGGTAAAATATTGACAAATCTATTCAAGGTAATTTTTAATCTAGTCCCTGTTTTATTTGTAAAAACCCAAATCATGGTTCCCAAGACTGCTTTTTTCGCTGTAAACACTATCGAATCATAAATCATTCTGCAAGGGACTACTGGCACAATAAAAAAGAAGATGCAAACACTGCTGAAAAGGAAACAGACTTAGCAGATGAATCTAGATTCTACTCAAATCAACAAAATGAGCAAAGATATGAAAATATATGGGTGATTGACAGTGGATGTTCATCACATATGACCAATAATAGGGATCAGTTCATCTCCATAGATGAAAGTTATAAGTCCAAAGTTTATCTTGGAGATGGTAAATCTCAAGATATTGAAGGAAAGGGGCAATACAAGTACATAGTGCAACATGACGTGTAAAAATCATCCTTGAAGTGTATTATGTTCCAAAGCTATCACAAAATCTTCTAAGTGTTGAAATTGTTGAAGTGAAGTGGAAGGGAGTCCGACCGGTCTGAAGGCTGGAGACCGCAGAGACCGAGCGGCCTGCGCTGGTGCTCTGGCGGTTTGGTTCTGCGATCTCTCCCTGCTGTTCTGGCGATCTGTTGTGATCGGCCAGTTTGCTTCTTGGTTTGGTCGTTGGTTCTGGCGACCTGTTGCGAGTTCTTCCGGTCTTGTTCTGGGCGGCCTGTTCTTGGTTATCCGCAGTGACCGGGCAGCTTGTTTGGGCTGTTCTGGCGATTTGGTTCAAGTCGGCCAGATGATTGTCCCTGCGTAGGCAATCTCAGGAAGGGTGGTCGCTGTGTCCGCGCGGCTTGTGCGCGGACTGCTGCTGTCTTGCGGACTTGGGCTGGATCTTGTCCAAGTGTTGTGTCCACGCGGTCTGTTTTATAAGACCGCTCGCGATCTGATGGGTGGTTATTGTATCCCGGTTTGTGCGGTGACGACATCCGTCTATCCGCCTATAAATAGGGGTGCATGGCCCATCATTCCTTACAAGAACTGTAAGAACAAGAGCCCGGATTGTTTCTTGCGGCCTCAAGTTTGAAGTCGCGCGGTCTCGGAAGTGAGCTAACCGGTTGTTGTGTTCGCAGGTTTGCGAACAGCAGGTTGCGGTCTCCTTCCTTGGTGATTTCCGGCGGCTTGAATAAACAGTTCGTCTGCGGTCTGTCAGCGAACTGGTTTATTGTGTTCTTGTGCTGTTCGCAGCGGACTCAGTGATCAAGCGACCTTCATCGGTTAGGCGGTCTGAGTTGCGGTCTGGCGACAGCTTCAGTTCTTTGTTCCAATAAGCTTCAGTTCGTGCGGTCTGGGATTGCGATCTGGCAGTGCAGGTTGTCTGCTTCTGTTCGCGCGGTCTCAAGCTATTTCTGCGGTCTGACTGTGCAAGCAGTCTGGAAGTACAGCAGAGCAAGCCGGGCGACCTGAGCCTTTTTGCGGTCTGTGCGGTCTCTGCTTTGGCAGACCGCTAGTTTCAGTTTTGGTGTGTTTGTTCTTCTCATCTCCGTGATTCTTATGAATCATGTCTCGCCTTGTATACCTCGCATTGTAAAGCAGTTCTGTTTCAATAAAGATTTCTTGTGGTGCTGTTTTGGCATTGTGGTTGTTTGGCTATTACTCTAGTTGATACAACTCCTGCTTACTCCTAAACTGTCTTTCAAAAATTTTAATATGGTATCAGAGCTAGGTTTCTGGAGTGGATAAGCAGTGATCAACTAGAGTTGCCATCGTCTTTGTGAAGAAGAGACCACATAGATTGCCATGGAAGGTGGATACACAAGAGGTCTTGGTATTGAACTCCTCACATCGACTAACTTTAAAAAGTGGAAGTCATGTATGGAGAGTTACTTGCTTGGCGAGGATCTATGGGAGGTAGTTGGCGGAGAAGACACACAAGAGGTGTTTCTAGCAGGAGATAATATGGCAGAGGTGAGACTTTGGAGGAGGACGAATGCTAAGGAAGAGTTCACTCTCAAAAGGGCTATCTCACCGGAGCTGTTTGATCACATCATCGGATGTAAATCTGCTGCTGAGATTTGGACATCCTTGGATGGATTGTTCAATAAAAAAAATGTAGCGAGGCTACAGTATCTTAAAAATGAGTTGGCGAAAGCCTCTCAAGGTGATCTTTCTGTTTCTACCTTCTTCCTCAAGATGAAGAACCTCACGGCAGAGATTTCTGCATTGGACCCTGATGAGCCAATCTCTGAGGCAAAACTGAAGAGGCATATCATCCGCGGGTTGCGGAAGGAGTATCTTGCCTTTGTAACTTCAGTTCAGGGTTGGGCAAATCAACCATCGTTGTTGGAGCTGGAGAACCTTCTTGCTTCGCAAGAAAGTTTAGCAAGACAGATGGCGGGGTTTCTATCTCCGGGGGAGAAAGTGATGTGATGTTCTCTAGGAAGAAGAAGAAGAAATGGGAGAAGAAGAAGCCGGGTCATGATGGACCCTCCACTTCAGTTCAGCAAGATAGGGGCTATGCTCCTAAGTCTGATGGGAAGAAGAAAGGAGAGGGACCGAGGTGCTTTAGATGCAATAAGACCGGGCACTTCAAGAAAGATTGCCGGGTGAATCTTCAGCCGGGACATGCAGTGGAGAAGGAGATGCCAAAGTCTGGTGAAGTTGGATGGGGAGGAGCCTTTGTGTCTAATATAACGGCGATGCCCGTTAAGGCCTTGGCTTCCATCAACTATGATGAGGACTGGATTGTTGATTCAGGGTGTGGGCATCACCTCACCGGGGATGGATCAAAGTTCTCTTCTTTGGCACCTTACTCAGGTAACAATGCTATCATTACGGCTGATAATTCTATTCATCCAGTAGAGCACGAAGGAGTCGTCTCTCTGAGCAGTGATAAGGGTCCACTCACGTTGAGGAGTGTTTATCACGTGCCTGGTATGAAGACGAATCTCTTCTCTGTGACCAATGCGGTCGATGCCGGTTATCACGTTCTGTTTGGCCCAACAGAAGTGAAGTTTCTTAAAACCCAATCGGAGATAAAAGGAGACGTTGTTCACGTCGGCAAGCGGGTGAAGGACTTGTTCGTTTTATCGACAAGTACCTATGTTGATAAGATGAGGACAAATGATGGCGCGACCATCTGGCATGAAAGGTTGGGGCATGTAGGCATGGACAAATTGAAGTCTATGGCGGTAAGGGGCCTTGTCAATGGCTTGCCTAGCTTGTCCTCCTATAGAGACGGTCATGTCTGCGAAGGATGTCAGTTTGGTAAGTCTCGTCGACTTCCATTTGACAAATCGCAAACAAGGTGCAAAGTGCCGTTGGAGTGCATCCACGGTGATTTGATGGGACCGACTGCCACCCCAAGCCTTGGAGGCAACAGATACATGTTGGTGTTGATTGACGATTACACCAGATATGTCTGGGTGTATTTTTTGAAGGAGAAGTCGGATGCATTTGCAATATTCGTGGAGTTCAAGGAGCTGGTTGAAGGCCGGCTTGGCCTGCGGGTTAAAAAACATAGAACTGACAAAGGTGGGGAGTTCACCTCTGGTGAGTTCTCAAGTTTTTGCAGGAAGCATGGCATCAGGAGAGAGCTCACTTGTGCCCATACTCCACAACAGAATGGCATTGCCGAGAGGAAGATCCGTCATCTGACGGAAACTTGCAAATGCTGGCTTCATGCTAAGAGTATCCCAAAGTCCTTCTGGGCGGAGGGAATGTCTTGTGCAGCTTATGTCATCAACAGGTTGCCTTTAAGTCCTATCAACATGAAGACCCCTCACGAACAAATGTTCAAGGAGAAGCCGAGTGTTGCACACCTTCGGGTGCTCGGGTCAACCTGCTATGTGCATATTCCTGATGCTCTTCGGACAAAGCTAGATGCGAAAGCAAGGAAGCTAGTCTTTGTTGGGTATGATGAGCGGAAGAAGGGATGGAGATGCATGGATCCTGAGACACGGAGGTCAATTGTTTCTCGGGATATGGTGTTCGATGAAGTGACTTCCTACAAGGGGAGTTCAGGAGTTGAGCTACCGGAAAGCAGGGTTGATATAAGAGGGAAGGCTGCTGAAGATCTTCAAGTGGAGTTGCCTGTTTCACCAGGAGCTCCAGCTGTGTCTAGCTCAGAGGCGGAAGCTTCAGGTTCTGGAAGCAGGGGGAGCGATGCTCCAAATTCGCCTGGAAGAGGAGCTAGTTCTGAAGAAGCAGCTGAGGAGGTGGTTAGTCAGGGGCAACCTCTTAGGAGGTCGAAGAGGACTATTCAACCACCAGACCGATACACAGGAGGAAACATGGTGAACTTTGTTTCATGTTTCTTTGCTGGTCCCTTGGATGAAAGGGAGCCGTCGAGCTTTGAGAAGGCCAGAGACGTGAAGGAGTGGGACGTTGCGATGCAAGAAGAGATGTCAGCTCTCGAGAAGAACGAGACTTGGTCTCTGGTGCCCAATCCCAAGGGCACCACTCCTGTCACTTGCAAGTGGGTCTTCAAGCTGAAGAAGAAAGCTGGCGGTAGTATCGAGCGTTACAAGGCTCGCCTTGTAGCTCGCGGGTTCTCACAGTAGTACGGAGAAGATTATGATGAGACGTTCAGTCCAGTGGCAAAGATGACTTCGGTTTGATTTGTTATTGCCTTGGCGGCTTCGAGTGGTTGGGAGATTTGGCAACTCGACGTGAAGAATGCTTTCTTATACGGCGAAATTGACAAGGATATCTTCATGCTCCAACCGCAAGGCTTCATCTCGAAGGAGTATCCGGACTACGTCTGTAAGTTGAAGAAGGCCCTGTATGGGTTGAAGCAAGCGCCTCGAGCGTGGTACGGGAAGATTGCAGAGTATCTCTTATTCTGCGGATTCCTTGCTTCAGACTCTGATTCTAGCTTGTTCATCAAGAAAGAGGGGGTGCTTCGGGTAATTGTGCTGCTGTATGTGGATGACATAATTGTCACCAGGAACTCGAAGGAAGCTGTTGCAAGACTCAGGGCTGAGCTTGCTATCAGATTCGAGATGAAGGATCTGGGGGAGCGCCACCATTTCCTTGGACTCGAGGTGCAGAGGCGGGAGAGCGGAGTGCTCATTTCTCAGGCTAGCTATGCAGAGCGGATTGTTCAGCGATTCGGCATGGAGGAAGGGAAGAGCAGCTCTATACCTCTTGAGCAACATCATAAACTTCGGAAGGATGAGGGGAGAGTTTTATCTGAACCGTTGGTGTTCCGATCTCTGGTTGGGAGCTTGATCTACTTGACGATCACAAGGCCAGATATTGCTTATGCAGTAGGCAAGGTGAGTCGGTACATGGCGGAACCACGGAAGCCTCATCTTCTGGCGGTAAAAGGCATCTTGAAGTATGTGAAGTCGACCTATGATTTGGGTCTCCTATATAGGAGAGGGTCAAGCTTGGAGTTGCATGGATACATGGATGCTGATTATGGGGGAGACATGGATGATCGGAGATCAACGTCTGGTTATGTCTTTATGACGGGCCCCACAGCTATCTCTTGGTGCAGCAAGAAGCAAGACTCGGTGTCTGTATCTACCACGGAAGCGAAGTACAAGTCTTAGGCCTTGGCAGCTCAGGAAGCCATTTGGCTCAGGAGGTTGGTGGAGGACGTTCATCAGAAGGTTCGAGGTCCCACCTTGCTACGCGGGGACAATGAGAGTGCTCTCAAGATGGTCAACAATCCAGTTTGTCACGCGAGGACCAAACATATAGAGATTGAGCACCATTTCATTCGTGAAAAGGTGTTGGGAGGATCTCTTATGGTCGAGCATGTTCGGAGTGCGGACAATGTCGCAGACATCTTCACAAAGCCGCTGGCGAAGGGACCGTTTACACGGTTAAGGGAGTTGCTCGGTCTAGTTTCCACTTCCCACTTCAAGGGGGAGTGTTGAAATTGTTGAAGTGAAGTGGAAGGGAGTCCGGCCGGTCTGAAGGCTGGAGACCGCAGAGACCGCGCGACCAGCGCTGGTGCTCTGGCGGTTTGGTTCTGCGATCTCTCCCTGCTGTTCTGGCGATCTGCTGTGATCGGCCAGTTTGCTTCTTGGTTTGGTCGTTGGTTCTGGCGACCTGTTGCGAGTTCTTCTGGTCTTGTTCTGGGCGGCCTGTTCTTGGTTATCCGCAGTGACCGGGCGGCTTGTTTGGGCTGTTCTGGCAATTTGGTTCAAGTCGGCCAGATGATTGTCCCTGCGTAGGCGATCTCAGGAAGGGTGGTCGCTGTGTCCGCGCGGCTTGTGCGCGGACTGCTGCTGTCTTGCGGACTTGGGCTGGATCTTGTCCAAGTGCTGTGTCCGCGCGGTCTATTTTATAAGACCGCTCGCGATCTGATGGGCGGTTATTGTATCCCGGTTTTTGCGGTGACGACATCCGTCTATCCGCCTATAAATAGGGGTGCAGGGCCCGTCATTCCTAACAAGAACTGTAAGAACAAGAGCCCGGATTGTTTCTTGCGGCCTCAAGTTTGAAGTCGCGCGGTCTCGGAAGTGAGCTAACCGGTTGTTGTGTTCGCAGGTTTGCGAACAGCAGGTTGCGGTCTCCTTCCTTGGTGATTTCCGGCGGCTTGAATAAATAGTTCGTCTGCGGTCTATCAGTGAACTGGTTTATTGTGTTCTTGTGCTGTTCGCAACAGACTCAGTGATCAGGAGACCTTCAGCGGTTAGGCGGTCTGAGTTGCGGTCTGGCGACAGCTTCAGTTCTTTGTTCCAATAAGCTTCAGTTCGTGCGGTCTGGGATTGCGGTCTGGCAGTGCAGGTTGTCTGCTTCTGTTCGCGCGGTCTCAAGGTGTTTCTGCGGTCTGACTGTGCAAGCGGTCTGGAAGTACAACAGAGCAAGCCGGGCGACCTGAGCCTTTTTGCGGTCTGTGCGGTCTCTGCTTTGGCAGACCGCCAGTATCAGTTTTGGTGTGTTTGTTCTTCTCATCTTCGTGATTCTTATGAATCATGTCTCGCCTTGTATACCTCGCATTGTAAAGCAGTTCTGTTTCAATAAAGATTTCTTGTGTTGCTGTTTTGGCATTGTGGTTGTTTGGCTAT
The DNA here is from genome assembly GCA_033032865.1 of Dactylorhiza incarnata. Classification (NCBI taxonomy): domain Eukaryota; kingdom Viridiplantae; phylum Streptophyta; class Magnoliopsida; order Asparagales; family Orchidaceae; genus Dactylorhiza; species Dactylorhiza incarnata. Next base: position 1,750,663 of record JAWHQI010000175.1, on the reverse strand, counting down.
AACTCTAGTTGATACAACTCCTGCTTACTCCTAAACGGTCTTTCAAAAATTTTAACACTAAGTGTGGGCCAACTCATATAAAACAGTCACATTTCATGATAATATATTTAATGTCTGCCAGTACAAACAATATAACAATAGGTCTGGTCGGTACCCCACGCTATATTGAACACACTAGCAAGACGTTAATAAGATGATAAACATAAAAGAACTACACGAGAGTATAAACAAAGCTTAAGCGGAAACTTTCGATAAACATTAAATTCAGAATATCCACATACTCAGGAATGTCAAGTAAAGAGTTATTGCCTTAAGACCTTACATTCAACAAATTTAACAAAACTCTAAACATACATCAGCACACAGGACGACAATACATGGAAAAAAGTAAAATAGGCTGGCCTTCAAGGGACAATTCAGCAGTGGGCTTTAGCCCGCTATTTCCCGCTTGACTCACCAGCACCTGCACCATCCACAAATAAGAGGTAAACGAGGGTCAGATATGAGCTGACCACAAATGGTGTAACGATCCCACCCCTCGACCATTCTAGTCGGCTTAGGGGCGGGCACCGCTAACATGCAAGCAAGGCGTACATGAACATGTAATATAATAAAGAAAGTGCATCTACTCTACACAAGGTGAGGTTTAATGCAAAATCAATCTTCTAGGTTGAACATCAAAGAAAGGGGAACCTAGGCATGCACATGATGTTGGTAGGGTTCACCCAGAGGATCCCCACAACCGCATGAGGCTAACATAACATTAATTCATTGCATCACAAATGTGGGTACTCACGACCACACATTTCTTGCACACAAGGCATGCTTTTAAAGTACTCTTTCACGAGCACCAACACCACCCTAAGTTATACATCCTTAGGTGGGAAAAGAGCTTTTGGCCGGTCTAGGTAAACACCTTCCACGGCCTCTCCCATGATCATATGACATACAGGAGGTTAAGACCTCTCATAGATCTGCACGGAAACGGGTTCGGTTCAGTTTTGCCCGTGATCTAGTCGTCCTGATCCATCAACACGATGAGGGTACAGCTTCGCTTCGGCCCGTAAAGGTTTAACGCATATAAGTGTTGCCCAAAATATAAGCTACGCATCTAATCCTTACAAGAGGGCATAGGATTCGCAAATACAACCAACGAAGGAGGTCCAAGACAACTCCACTTCAAAATTCACGGTGAAGGTTTGCGTTCAACCACAACCCAAGCATTGGGCTTCCGTTAGGCTCTCCAAAAGACACCTAAAACTCAAGTCCCTTATTTAAAATGACATATCTCACAGAGTCATTCTCCGACCCGCATTCTAGGCTTAACCTAAATGCACGTCATAAATCAAGCATCACTGATCCAGGCTAACGGCCACGGGTAGGCTTCACACAATATGCCTAAATATGTACGACGACCGAATTTCTACATGAAATAAATGTTGGGGATGGACACAATCTAACTGGAGTTCCAAAGAACTAAAGGGAGTCCTACACTTCATTAATTAGGGAAAGAGACAACCCTATGCAAGCATAGAAAAAGAGATGAAAGGACCAAAACATGTCATAAGATCGGCAGGAATAGTCATTACCCTTGTCAGTCTCTTTAGCGCCATGGAATCCAAGATTTTAGTCGAATAGAAAGAACCACACAGGCCTGTGTAACACCCTGCCAGTACGAAAAGTATAACAGCGGGTCCGGCCGGGACCCCACGCCATACAAACCACACTAGCTAGGAGTTAAAAGGTGATAAACAGAAAAGAATACAACTACACGAGAGTACAAAACGTAAGCGGAAGCATTTGATTAAAAACATTACATTTAGAACTGTCCACTATCATAGGAATGAAACCATAAAGTAGAGTTACGGCCTTAAGGCCTTACATTTAACCAAATGTAATAAAACTCCTTAAACATACATCGGCACGCAGGCCGGCAATACATGGAAAACAGAAAAGAGGCTGGCCTTCGAGGGCCAACTCAGCAAAAGGGTCACCGCCCGCTATTTTCCGCTAGGCTCACCTGCACCTGCATAAGAACATTCCACCAAGCGGTGGCAAACAAGGTAACGGTCAGCAAAGCTGACCAAATTATAACGACCCCACCCCTTTCCCGGGGTGGCGGAGCTTCTACCCTGCAAGCAAGCCAAACTAGCAATAAGTACTAATAAAAAGAAAGTGCAAACTACACATGGTGAGGTTTCAAGCACAATCAATCTTCTAGGTTGAGCATCAAAAGAGAGGGGAACCTAGGTATGCACATGATGTTGGTTGGGTTCACCCGAAGGTTCCCCACAACCGCCTAAGCAATCGCATGAAGCTAATCATAATATCAATTCCACAACACTCCACCCTAAGGGTCACAGCCTTAGGTGGGAACAAGAGCTTTTGGTCGGTTTAGGTATGACACCTTCCACGACCTCTCCCATGATCACACGGCTTTCATGAGGAAGGGACCTCTTACCGATCTGCATGGAAACGGGTTCGGTTTAGCTTTGCCCGTGCTCTAACCGTCGCGATCTATCGCACGACGCGGGTACGGCTTCACCTCGGCCCGTAAGGGTTTAGCACTTTCAAGTGCTACACTAATTATACGCTACGCACCTAACCCCTTCACAAGGATCTAGGCTTCGCGAATACTCAACAAGGGAGGTGCAATACGCTCCGCATCAATTTCGTGGTGAAGGTTTGCCTTCAACCAATCTCAAAGCATGGGGCTTTCGTTAGCATCTTCACAAGACGCCTATACTTATTTCCCGCACTACTATAGATGATTTCACGGAGTCATTCTCCGACACGCATTCTAGGCCTAACCTAAATGCAACGTCGCAAATCAAGCATCACCGATTTGGGCTCACGGCCACGAATAGGCTTCACACAAAATGCCTAAATCCGCAAGACTACTGGATTTTCTACATACAATATTGTCGGGGACGGACACAATCTACCCAGAGTTCCAAAGAACTTGAGGAAATCCTACACTTCACCCATTTGGTGAAAGGGATTCCTCATGCAAGCATAGAAAGAGGAATGAAAGGACAAATACAAGTCCAAAGTTCGGGAGGAAGAATCATTACCCTAGAAGCGTTCTTCTTAGCCATGGATCCAAGATTTCACACGGAGGGAAAGGACCGCACCGGGCTGCACTCTCCAAATCTGGAAACGGCTCGCGAAATGGAGCTCCGGAGCTCCGTCAAAGGCGGGATCTCTCCTTCTTCTTCCTTGCCTCCTTCTTCTTTATCTAGGTTTGGAGAGAGAAAGGCTTAGAGATTATGAGGATTCAACTCCTCTCATCAGCCCTAAAGACCTCCAGCATCTAATCCTAGCCATTGGATCGGATTCCAAAGGATTTGGACGGACCGATCTTCTTCTCCGCTCAAAATCGTGGAGCAGAATAAACAGGGCGCACGATCACAGGCGCACGGTCAGTGGTCGTGCGCGAAGAGGGAAATGGTCGTGCACACTGTCCGGGACAGAACTCGATTCTCTTCTGAATTAACGCACGATCGCTGGCGCACGATCACCGGTAGTGCGCGATGAGGCCACTGATCGTGCGCTAAGAGCAGAAAGGGAAAATTTAGCCTGCTTCAAGTGCAGCACTACCACTCTGCCTACTTCGCTGAACTACGGTTTTGGGGGTCTTACAGCCTGCTCTCCGTGCATCTGGAAACAGTTCTCGATTTGGAGCTCTGGAGCTCCAGTAATGTCCGAAAGAGTCCTTCTCGTCTTCCACGATTTTCTTCTGTCTCGATCTTGGAGAGAGAGAGAGAGAGAGAGTAGGCTGAAAAGTGTCCTAAACCTTTTCTCCAAGTGTCTTTATATAGCACAGACCAAGACACCAACATTTGGTTTAAAGCCCATGTGAATATAGACGGCTGCGATTCGTTAAAATGAAACAGACAAAAAAAAACATCTCTGACTGTGTCATCGAGTCACTCGATGACACAGATTTGCTTGTGTCGTCGAGTCCTCTCAATGACATGCGCTTGAGCCTGTGTCGTCGAGTGGTCTCGATGACACGCGCTTCAGCCTATGTCGTCGAGTGGTCTCGACGACATGCTATTCCAGCATGTGTCATCGAGACCACTCGACGACACAGAGCCTATATCGTCGAGAGCTCTCGACGACGGTCCACTTCATACTTTAGTGCACTTCCTCTGTTAGCCCAAAAGCATGGACTTTCCACCATTTGGAAAAACAGGGTGTCACAACTCCACCTCCCTTAAAAGAATTTCATCCAGAAATTTCAAATTAAAGTACAAATTTAAATTATACCTGAGAGAAATAGCTCGAGGTACTCCGCAAGCATGGTTTGCCCTCTTTCCCAACTGAGCTTCTCTCTCCCGTAATTATTCCAACAGAACTTTACCATCTTGATATATTTGTTCCGCAACTATCTGACTTAGGTGTCTTTGATACAAATGGGCTTGACTTTCATCGCTAGCCCACTATCTACCAGCACTTTGTCGACCGTAACAACATGTGTAGGCTCTTTCACATCCTTTATCAACACTGAAATATGAAACACATCATGCAAATCGCTTAGCTCTGTAGATAGAGCAAGCCGGTAAGCAGCTTCACCGATGCGCTCCAAGACCTCAAAAGGTCCTATGTACCTTGGACTTAGCTTTTTCAAGCGACAGATCCTTGTAACTCCTTTGAATGGTTTGATCTTCCAGTAAACCCAGTCGCCTACGACGAACTCGATGTTCCAGTGATTTGCATTGGAATACTTTTCCTGCCTATCCTGGGCTAGCAATCGCTCTCGTATTACCCAGATTGATGTATTTGCTTCATCCATGTCTTTACGCTTCAACATCTTCATGTCTCCCGTCTCCGCCTAGCCAAAGGCGTACGACACTTTCTACCATAAAGGGCTTCGAAGGGTGCCATTTTAATACTTGCCTCGTAGCTGTTGTTGTAGGCAAATTCAATCATATAAAGGTGGTCCTCCCATCTCTTTCTGAAATCTAAGGCGCACATCTGGAGCTTGTCTTCCATTGTCCTATTGGTCCTTTAGGTCTGTCCATCCATTTTCGATTGGAAGATCGTGCTAAGTTGTAGCTTGGTACCCAATAGCTGGTGAATTAGCTTCCAGTCATTTGATGTGAAATGCCCATCTCAGTCACCTATGATGTTATGGGGAACTCCGTGCAATCGTACGATATTTATCAACATATTGCTTGGCTAACTTTTCCATAGAATCATCATTCCGGTTCGAAATGAAGTGTGATACTTTCGTCAAACGATCTACGACCACCCAAATGGTGATATTTCCATGTTGCGGCCTCGGCAATCCGTGCACGAAATCCATTGAGATATCGTCGAACTTCCATTTCAGAATCAACAAAGGCTTTATAAACCCACCAGATCTTTGACATTCAGCCTTCACCAACGTGCAAGTATGACACTTGGCCACGTAGAGAGCAATGTCATTCTTCATACCCGGCCACCAAAAGAGTTTCTTCATGTCCATGTACATCTTTGTGCTCCCCGGGTGAGTCTTACATCTTTGTGCTCCCCGAGTGGGTCGAGTACTTGATAAAATGAGCCTCGTACATCAATTCTTCTAGTAATTTGGCAACATTTGGGACAAAAGTCTAGTATTCTTTCATAAAAGACCATCTTCGAAGGAGAATTCAGCATTAGACCCATCAACAGTCTCCGCTTTATAGCGCTTCAAGCTTTCATTTAGGTCCAAAGCTCGTCGAACTCAGCCAGCAAGGTCATATTGAACCTCTGTCCAGTTCAAGCATGTTGAAGTTGACGCTCTCCTATCAACACAAGAGATCTCCAAGGACTCTAGATCACGGATCAGACGATCATCGTGCATCAAAATCCAATTTGCTTACGCGGGAGCCCACCGACTCAACGCATCTGCCACAACATTTCTTTTCTGGGAGTGTAATGAATATCGAAGGTGTAGTCCCCAAGGAATTCCATCAACCTCCTCTGCCACATATTCAACTTCTTCTGATAAAATAGATACTCTAGGCTCTTATGGTCCGTAAAGATGTCAATCTTTATGCCATATAGGTAATGTCGTCATAGCTTATAAGTGAATACCACGACCGCTAACTCTAAGTCGTGGATTGTGTAGTTCCTATCATGTACTTTCAACTGTCGGGAGCCATAAGAAATCACATTTCTGATTTGGACCAGGACGCAGCCCATGTCGCTCCCCGTGGCGTCGCTATATATCTCGTAGCCTTCTATACCACTTGGCAAGCATAAGATGGGCGTCGCAGTCAGACAACTCTTCAGCTCCTCAAAAGCTAGTGCGCACTCAGGAGACCAAGCAAACTTCTGCTCTTTCTTAGTCAACTTAGTGAGATAAAGTGCAATCCTCAAAAAGTTCTCCACGAAGCGTCTGTAGTAGCCGACAAGTCCTAAGAAACTTCAGACTTTTGACAAATTTTTCAACACAGTCCACTCTCGGATTGCCACTATCTTCGACGAATCGACAGTAATTTCCTCACCAATAACAACATGACCAAGGAACGCCATTAACGGTAGCCAAAAATCACATTTGGAGAACTAGTCGTATACTGACTCCTCAATGTGCTCAAAACTGCGCGCAGATGCTCTACATGTTCCTCTTTGGACTGAGAGTATACCAATATGTCGTCGATGAAAACGATCACAAACTGGTCTAAGTACTCTTGGAACGTTCTTCTCATCAAGTCCATAAATACCGACGGTGCATTAGAGACCGAACAAAATAACAGTGAACTCGTAGTGCCCGAAATGGGTATTGAACGCCATTTTTGGAATATAACATTCCCTTATTCTCGGCTGGTAGTAACCGTACTTTAAGTCTAGTTTAGAATACGACGTCGACCCAACCAGTTGGTCGAATAAGTCATTGATTTTTGGAATCGGATAACGATTCTTCTGTGTCAGCTTATTCAGTTCTCGATAATCGATGCATAGCCGCAAGCTCCAGTCCTTCTTTTTTGTTGGGAAAAATACCCTTTGATTTATCTAAACAAATTATATAAAAGTGATTTCATCAGTTAGTATGAATTGCCCGCATTGTATAGAAAGGGTAATTTGGTCATTAGATGTCCTAGGATATCACACTCACTTAGAGTGTCAAGACCAGGTCTAAGATAAGCATAAATCCAGTTGAGTTAAAACTTGCGTCGATTAGAAGTCAATGTAACTTCGACTAGAAGTCGATGTAACTTCGACTAGAAGTCGATGTAACTTCGACTAGAAGTCGATGTAACTTCGACTAGAAGTCGATGTAACTTCGACTAGAGCACAAGAAAAAGTCCTTCGAGAAAAAGGACAAGAAGAAGGGAAGAGGTTTCATTGCTGAAACCTGGAGTGACACAGAATCTAAATCAAGCTCCTCATCAGAGAGTGATGAAGAAACTACTGTGAAACTTCCCTCCCGATGGCATTCGAGGTCTCCTCAGATGATGAAGGACATCAGGTAAGTTTTTTTTAAAATTGACTTCGATTCAGAAGATTTTAAAATTTTCTTTAAAGAATTCTGTAATGACTATCTTAAGGTGCAAAAAGAAATAGAAACAGTTAGGGAAGAATTGGAAAACTTCAAGAAAGTTGATCTATAATTAGTAAATCAGGATTTAAGAAATCAAATTCGTAATAAGGAATCAAAAGTAACTGAAATAACAATTGAAAACTCAAAGCTAAAAGAAGAGCTAACAAAGGCAAAGAACTTTGAGGACTCACTCAATGGGAGGAGTCAAAATCTCAAAGATATTACAGAAAATCTCTCCATGAGATTTAAGCACCTAGGTCTGGGAGCAAACCCATCTACTAGCACAGAAGTCCCTAGTAGACCTGCCTGGAAAAATCCAGTTAGATTTGTTAGACCTAGTGACTATCAAATAAATGAGAGCAGTGTAGCCTTTAAAGAATAGAACAATAATAATCCTGATAAAATCACTACATTTCATATAACAAATTCTAATAGTAAAAAGAAAACTGTTAAGAAAATAATCCAGATGAACCTATAAATCAAAATCAAAAAGGTAAAATCAAAAGTAGAATCATTAGACATTCTGCAGATCTATTATATGTAGATTCATTCTATGCACATTTTCAGTACCAAGATAATAAGCCTATGTTTTGTAAACCAATCCTCTGCCATCCAAAAGGATACCATGAAAGACCAATCTAATCTTTCATATCTCCTTATAATGGTAAAAGTAAAGGGCACAAGGTAAACTCAGGTACCTTCTAATGTTTGAGTTACATGTGCAGGAAGATGTAGGGTTCTTCCCCTCAGAGAGAGTGAAGAGAAATGAAAGAACTAAATGATTAAAAATGAACTACATACATTCAAAGGGAGTGATCTCTACTCTAAAATCTTTTGTTGATTTTATAGTTCATAAAAATAATATTATAAATACTATTTTTAATAAAAACCATTGCTGGGAAAAACAATAAGGATTTTCTAAGAAAATAGAACTGTATATTCAGAGTTGCGTCGAATAGAATTCGACGCTCCGTCTAGTTCTACTCGATGCTAGCTTCGAGAGCCATATGAATCAGATAATTCGAATAGCATATCGACGCATACATCGATTTAATAGTTGCTCTACAAATTCGAAGGTGCATCGAGTTCTAATCGACACACCGTCGACATGACAAGTGCGTGTAGTTTCACTTCTAGAAGCTGCTTCGACACATTTTGGTGCGCTGAATATTAATCTTTGTCGACGGTGCTTCCAATACAAACCTAAGTTGTGACGAATCATTTTCTTTTAAGCAACATAGGCGTCGAATTTATTACGCTTTTGAATTCTCTTCTTCTTGCTCTCGTCCTCTCTTTCTCTCCAGCTCTCTTGCGTTCTTCTCCTTCTTTCTCTCTTTCTCTTATGTTTGCAGGTATTACAAATCAGATGGCTCCACCTAAGGTGAATTCTGGTTTCGATGTGGATGTGGAATCGTTCAATGAAGCATCTGATAACTTCGAAGCCATTTTTGGCTTGTCTAATTTCATACTGCTGGATTGACAAAACTGATCTCAACAAGGTGCAAGATCTTTGACGTTGAGTTGACAGAGCTGAAGGACAACATCCACATAGGAGATGATGGTTCCATCAATGGAAGAATATCTAAAAAATGACATTAACATTACAGAGGAGATGTTGACTCAAACTTATGATCTACCAGCTGGTAGTGATTCTGATGAACTAACAGGGGAAAAGATAAGAAAGGTATTACAGATAATGCAGTTCAGAAAGGAGAAGACCATCAACCTGAAAAAGAATGTTGTATTTGAAGAATACAGATTCTTAGCTGATGTAGTGGTAAAGGTGCTTCTATGCAAGATATCAGCACATGATGTCATTCCCAAGCAGCAGTTGCAGATCATGTGTGTTCTAGTTCTTAACAAGAAAATAAATTGGGGGGAGATGTCTTTTAAAGTTAATTGGCCATAAGTACTCTCAAAAGGAGAATGCCTATATGAGAATCATGAGTCAGGTACTGTTCCACCATTATCCAATGATGTGCAAGTCAAAATGAGTGCTTATTCCTCCTAGAAATAGAATGAACATTGGAATCTTCTCCAAGTGGACCAGGCAGATTCTAAAGCCTGGATAAACACCTCCCTCTCTTCCTCCTTCTCCAGTTCCACAAAATATCATTCCAGATGAGGCCACTGTACAAAATATCATCCCAGATGATATCATCCCATCTAATCTAGCTCCAGAACATACACCTCAGATTCCTCTCCCACCATAACAACAACCATCCATCACCATTTCTGTTGAAAATAATCCAGACATCCAGTCTGATCCCTACCACGATCTCACATCACTCCAGAGGGTAATCAGTCACAATCCCCTCTCCACCAAAATTTCCCAACTTCAATGAGGATTCCACAGCAATTCCTCAGGTTATCCTATGCACACCTCCTCTTAACCCACCTCTTGCTTCTACCACACATTCTACTCCTTCTTTTGATGTTGAGCATATAACTTCCAAAGCAGTAGGACTGGCTATTGGTACATTTGCTGATCTATTTCTGACTCAAGCCAGAAAGTTCAACAGAAAGTGCTCACAGATGGAGAGTGAATTGCAGGAATCAAAAGAGTCTCTCCTGGCTCTCAAAACATTTATGTCCTCCTCCATGGTGACTAAAGAATTCTTAACCTCCCTGGTCAGTAAGGTTCAGAAGGGGGAAAATTTCCATGAGGAGGAAATGCTTGGTCAAGAAAAAGAGGGTGGCCAGGAGAAGGACAAGATTGTTGAAGTTTCTGATCCTAATAAGCTTACTATATTTCAAACAGCAATTACAGATGTTTCAGATGTTTCACATCCAGATACACATATCCAGGGGAGCCTCTTGAATCCTCAGGAAAATCATGAACTAATCCAGGGGGAGCTCCTTACTCAAACTCAGGGGGAGATGCTTCCATTAATCTAGGGGGAGGCCTTAGAAGATGATCAGCTTTTGCATGAAGTTTCACTGATTGCAAAGGAGGCTGCCCAGTTAGCTGAAAAGGAAGCACAAGCTCAGGGGGAGCCTCTCAATGAAGATGACACTCATCAAGAAGCAAATAGGACATATGAAGAGGAGAATGAGTCTCTGGTGTTTTCCTCAAGAAATGTGATACCACTAATCTTCTCCAGAAAGAGGAAAACTCCTCCACAAGAATAGAAACAATACAAGTATTCTGCAGATGAACAATCTCTATTATATTATCTCAGTAAAAATACTTGAAGATGTAACTATGAAAGATAATCTTATCAATTGCAAATTTGTCATTTTGATCTATGCATTTGTGCAATGATGTCATTTTATGTCTATTGTATATTTGTTTGTACCTTGCTTTTTTCAACTGTATGTTTAAAATCACTTACTTGATTTTGTAAAATTTGTTAAGATGAATAGAGGGAGATTGTTGGGGAAAATACACTTTGATTTATCTAAACAAATTATATAAAAGTGATTTCATCAGTTAGGATGAATTACCCACATTGTATAGAAAGGGTAATTTAGTCATTAGATGTCCTAGGATATCACACTCACTTAGACTGTCAAGACCAGGTCTAAGATAAGCACAAATTCTGTTGAGTTAAAACTTGCGTCGAATAGAAGTCGACGCAACTTCGACTAGAAGTCGACGCAACTCTGACTGAATGTCAAAGTAACTCAGACTGCTTGTTGAAGTATCAAGTGAAGTCGACGCAACGTAGAAATGAACTCGACGCAGAAGGAAGAGCTTGGCGAAGCCATCTAAGAAGTCGACGTAAATTCGATTTAAACTCGACGCAAAGAGAAGAGCCTTTCGATGTCATCTTAGATGTCGACGTAACTTCGACTTCAATTTGATGCAGAAAATGAAGTTCAAGTCCAAGTCTTCAACTCAACGGATACATCAATAAGTACTCGACGCAACGTAGACATCTGAGTTCAGTCAATGCTAAGAAGGAATTCGAAGCTGCTTCTATAAGAACTCAGAGGTGCGTCGATATGAAGAATAATGAATTCGATGCAGTGTCGAATACAGACATAAATATTATGTTTTTTGGTGTCCTTTCTTATCACTCTCCAAAGTCTTTTAAAGATGAAATTTGAATTACAACAGCTCGTTTATTGCCAAGAATGAAATGGAGTATTCCAGAGAAATAACAAAGACATTCTTGGAAGTTATTCAAATAAGACTTGACGGGTTGGGAACAGAAATAGAATGAAACATTTATTGTCCAATGGACATTCCTTCTAAGGTCAGACTAGAAGAAGAAAGAAATTCAAACACTAATGGTCAGAGAATAAGTATGTCGAGGAAGAAAGACAACCATAATGATTTTAGTTATTCTTCAGTCTGCTTCTTCTTCCTAAAGCTCTTCAGACATAACAAGAAGAATAAAAACTCTCTGTATAGGAATACACAAAGGCTCTGTTTTTGCTTCTTCTTCTACATCTCACAGCAGCAAGCCAACAAGAGTGCAGAGATTAACTAGATCACAAGCATTTAACCCTTGCATTCTTTTCTATCATAAGCAAGGGTTCATCATATACAGATCCTGAAGAACACCAAAACACAACATCCAGTGTGATAGTTGCTATTGGATTCATACTGCATAATCCCACTCTTCTTCTTCTTCTTCTTCCTTACTTCTCGGTTATTATTCTGTAACTATAAAAGAGTCGTAAGAATCCCTCTCCAAAGGATTCAATTGGCTCTAAGAGTCTCCTTAGTAAACAACTTAATGGTTCTGAGAGTCTACTTATCAAAAGACTCAGTGAGTGGTTCTAAGAGTCTCCTTATCAAAAGACTCAGTGTTGGTTCTAAGAGTCTCCTTATCAAAAGACTCAGGCACTTATAGTGCAATCCTACCAAGGTGGTAGAAGAGTGGACTACCCATATTTTGGGGAACCACTATAAAAATTATTTGTCTTCTGTGTTGCTTTTATGTGCTGTCCCAGTTTACTATTTTCTATTTTTCTGTGATTACTTTATTATGTATTGGTGTTGATGTCTGCATGGTACTTAGTAGTTTTTATTGTGTGTGCATATTAGGACTTTAAAAGTTTTAAAACTCTATTCACCCTCCTTTAGAGAATACTCAGAGGCCACACTGTGCACTTTCAATTTTCACAATGAGGCTAGGTGCACTCCAAGGGGATGAACTTGGACGTACATTGCCTTGCTCTAGTAGTTCTTGCAACTAATCTTTTAGTTCTGCCAATTCCTTTGGCGCTATTCGGTATGGTGAACGTGACACCGACTAGGCACCTAACACCAACTCAATACAGAAATCAAACTCTCACTGAGGCGGAGCCCCAGGGAGTTCATTTAGAAACATATCAGCATATTTTGCCACTACCAGGACATCACTTAAACTGGGTTTAGGCTCCGAAGCCTCCAACAAAGTGAAGAGCAACTTCGCGCCTTTCCTCACCGCCTTAACCACTTGGCGAGCAGACATTAGTGTCTTGCTCTCTCTTCACATACCAGCAAATATGGTATCATCTACGGTGTTCTTTCCCAGAGTAATCTCCTTCAGATTGTAATCTATGCATGCTCGCTATTTCGAGAGCCAGTCCATGCCAAAGATTACGTCAAATTCAGCAAGCGGTAGTAATGATGCTTCCAAGTCGAAATCTTGATTCCCAATCTGCACCTTTACACAACTCCTATCCACGCTCATTCGAGAGCCATTGGGCTGCACTACATCCAATATACTCTTTACCAAGGCAGTCGAGACTCCAATTCTCACCACGAAGTCCTTAGACAGAAAGGAGTGTGATGCTCCGGTATTAAAATGAGCTCTCGCAGGATAGTTGAAAATTAGGACAAAGCCTAATTGCACACACAAACAAATGTATAATCGCACATGAAATATAAATCATGTCAAGATGTAAAAGATAAATTATAATTCAAACCTGTGACGACGTCATTTTGTCAGATTGCTTCCTGTTGGCCAAGCAAGTAGACTCTCGGCTGAGTCGGAGGATGATGGGAAGCAGAAGACTCCGCAGCTTTGCCTTTCTCCACACAATTTGCATGAGCATAGTCCACTGCTTGGTTTTCTGCCCTCGGGGGACCACTTTGACATGCTCGGGCTTTGTGTCCCACCTTTCCACAAGTGAAACACGTTAAGGGACCCCGTGCAGTAGTTGCTCCCGATACATTTGTATCATCCCATTTTTTTCCCAAAATGGTGAAAATCCAAGTTACTGGGCTAGCAGGAAGTTCTGGGAAGCGTGTCGTCGAGTGGTCTCAACGACAAAACAAGAAGAGGAGTGTCGTCAAGAAGCACTCGATGACACAAACTCTGTGTCATCGAGTGGACTCGAATACACAACTGGGAAAGGCATATCGTCGAGTCCACTCGAAGATATAGCCTTAGTCATGTGTCATCGAGATGACTTGATGACACAGACAAAATCTATGACGTCGAGTGACTCGATGACACGGTCACATATGCCTTTTTGTTTGTTTCATTTTGACGGACAACGATCGACTATTTTTACGGAGGCTTTAAACCTAATGTTGGGGCCTTGGTCCATGCTATATAAAGACACTTGGAGAAAAAGATTAGGACACTTTTATACCGACACTCTCTCTCTCTAAGCTCGAGACAGAAGAAAGTGGGGAAGATGAAAAGGACTCCTTCTGTCATTACTGGAGCTCCAGAGCACCAAATCGAGAGACATTTCCAGATCCACGGATAACATCCCGATATGGCTCTTTCTATCTGACTGAAATCTTGGATTCTAATGGAGCCAAAGAGACCGATAGTGTAACATCCCTATTCCTTATAGACCCCCTTGGGTTAGGGTTAGGACTTGAGTTATGAGTAGAGGTCATGGTAGGACCCTAGGTTAACTTGAACTTAGGAAAATTGCTATAAGCACCCCAAAAGTGCACAAGTCAACCTAGGCCAATTTGTTTCAAATTGCACTCACCAACTCAAATTGAGCTTACCAATAACTGCCTAACCCTAAGAGAGACCCAAGTGACCCAAAATGCCCATAATGGGGTCACCAATTGGTCCACATTGACCTAAGTCAAATTTAGGTAAACATAGGTCAATCCTTCACCAATAGGTCCAATTGACCCCCAAAATATAAAATTGACCTCACCCCTAGTCTTATAACATCATAGGGGACCCAAGTGACCGAAAAGTCCAATAATGGGGTCACCAATTGGTCCACATTGACCTAAGTCAACTTTAGGTCAACATAGGTCAATCCTTCACTAATAGGTCCAATTGACCCTCAAAACATAATATTGACCTCACCCCTAGTCTTATAACATCATAGGGGACCCAATGGACCCAAAATCCCATCATGTGATCATCAATTGGCCCAATTTGACCAAAGTCAACATTCCCCCAATTTGGTCAAATCACATATATTGGCGAAATTGCCCCAATTAGGGCATCACCATGACCCAATTAACATTGGGTGGTGTCAAGGGACTCAAGACCAACACTTTGAACCAGTCAACCCATTACTTTGACCAATTCAACCCAAAGTCAACCATGGTCAAACCTAAGCCCAAAGAGGGGAAATGAAAGCCCAAGTCTATTTCAATGGGCTAAAGCCTTCAAAATCAGCCCATCCTACAACCCACTAGCCTAAAGACATTCCATGCCCTCTGATTTCAGAAAATGAGGGGCATGCAAGGGCAAACTTGGACTTTTCCCCAATTTTTAATAAGGCCAAAAGAGGGATTCATGGATTGAGTGCCAATTGACACTCAATTCATCTCCCAAGGGATGCACCTCAACTCCCCATGGAGTTTCCGACGTAATGCCAGCCACCCCCATGCCATGTGGCAAGGAATTTCATGGGTTTTTTCCTTGGCCGAAATCCCATTCATGGCACTCCCTTAAAACCTCCACCAGCCTCCAAATTGAACCCTCCATTAGCTTCAGAAGGTGGAGGGATGTCGGGATAGAGCTTTGAAGTGGAGGTTTTGGTGGAGAAATGGGAGATCGGGCAAGCTCGCCGAAGAGGAGAAAATCTATGGCTAACAACCACCATAGTCGCCGCCAAGCACCATCAATGTCTGCTTTCTCCTCCTCTCCCTTTGTGCTAGTATCCTAGATCTGTAGGTGATGAGAATCGAGCCTCAATTGTGGTTTTAACTTCAAAAATATCCATGGCCGAAATGGAGAATGAACCATGTTTAAAAACCTGGATTTCTGCCACCATTCATTTTAAAAATGACTCCCACCTCTTCCTCTACTCAAGAGCAAGCTAATGCCCTTGATTTCATGTAAAATGATGGTCCCAAGAGGGATAAATCAAAGCTTGAAGTTTTGGGCATCTTAACCATCGGTTAGAGGAAGAAGGCAACCAGTTTCCATCGGATCTGCTTCCAGATTTGTGCAGAATCAGCTATAGGCAGGCCAAATGATAATATATCATATCATACAATCTGTCACATTTTATACAGACATTTAAAACTCATTTTGAAGGTCATTAGAGGTTGTTTTAGGAAAAGTGCCAGAGATAAACATTGTAACCCTTGAGGTCTACCTTACATACAACTTTGAATCACTTGATTTGGTGCCCTACAGCTCCCTGCAGGACAGTTTTAGTGCGACTGGTCCCTAGGAGGGGACAGACCATATTATTTAAATTACTTTTAAATGATTGAAGATATGAGGCTGAAATTTGGTGCATGCATGCATATACCCTAGATCACCTCCTGTACAAAAATGAGAATTTTGGGACAAGATTTTTCTATAATTTTAGGAAATATTTAATAATCCATGCATGTGTTGATTTTTGAGTTTTATGAATTCAAAATCCATCAAATCTTCTCTAGAAGATCAATTAGGACAATAAAAGTCAATGCACAAAATTTTGCACCATTTGGTGCTATGCAAGTTGACATTTTCAACATGCAAGTTTTGTCTAGTATATGAAATGGCGTGCTTATAGCACAGAGAGTATTTTGAGTATATCTCTCCAATTAATGGGTGAATAGGGCTGATATTTTAACCATATATATATAACCAATTTTTACCCTTTGTCCCAAAATAATAACTTTTGGGAAACATCTTCCCATAGTTTTATAATAATTTGATAAATCATGTATTTGTAGTATACATGGCTAGACAACACCAAGCGACCCCAAATTTTGATAGATAGTAGTGTAGGTCACTATAAGCCTATGGTAAAACTTTGGGACCAATTGGCTTTGTTCATGTGAAGTAATTCCGCATGCATGCAATGGGGAAATATTTGGTGTGCATATAGCACAAAAATGTAGGTCTAAATCTACATGGTTAAATCAACTCAACTTGACTCAAAACTTTTGGTGCATGTTAATTAGATCATAAATAGTCACTAGTAAATGTTTTAGTCCATTTGGACTCATGCATGTGAGGGAAATTCACATGCAAGGCCTAGGTACCATGGAAAGATCAAGATGGTGTATACACCATAATGAATTGAGAATTGATGGGTATTCCATTGGTCAATTCTTATGCAATTCAAAACATGCACTTTTTATTATGATATATTACATATCAAGAAAAATCATGAACTTTGGGGTTGATTTTCCTAGGAAATTAGGGTTTATGTGATTTTGTCACATTGAGCATAAATAAGTATTTTAGGGTCAAAACTGTTTGAAATGTTATAAAACTCTTGGATTACTTTGAAAAGAGTGAGATTACACTCTGTAGATTTTTGGTGTAATTTTTAGAAATAATATAGACCCTTATTTATTAATTATTCAAATTACCACAATATACTTTATCCTATCTTTTTTTAGGTTAATATACTTAGAGTTGCATGAAATTTGGTAATTAGACTTATGAGTCCATTTGTTTACTCTGGAAATTTTAGCCAAATTTATTGTTGAATATTTATGATACTTCCTTCACAAAGTGGAATATTAATGTTTTCATTGATTAATTCATAATGTTGATTTAATTAAACTGGAAAATTATGGAATTGAATAATTGGACTTGTGAAATCATTAGTGATCTTTGAAAATTTTATTTGGTTTAATTACTGAGTAATTATTATACTTCCTTCATAAAGTGAAAATTTAGTGTTGGCATTGATTATTGATAATGTTGAATTATGGAACTAGAAAATTACAGAACTTGGTGAGTGAGCTTATGAGACCATGATAATGCTCTGAGAATTTGTTATATTTATTTTCTGAAGATTTACAGTAGTTCCTTCATATTGTGGATTTAGGTGGCAAGTATGGTTTATTCATTATTGATGAATTATTGTTACTAGAAAAATGCCAAATTTTGCTGGAATCCATCCTTAGTTGATTTGAACACATGGAAATTTATTTATAGTATTATGATGAATAATTTAAGTAGATCCTTCACAAATTAAATTTAGTACCCCTGGACAATTAATTGATTTTCTGGAATTATATTAGGGAGAAAATTTATGAAATTCTGCTAAACTTCATTTTGGACCTTAACGAACTTGTGAAATTTTTATTAGAGTTATTGGCCTATGAAAAGTGGTACCTCATGTTCAAATCTAGTCATTCCCAGAATTAAAAGAAATTATTTAAATAGTCTCATATATGATTTTATTATATGAAAAACTGGAAATCTGAATTTTGACATCATTACAACTTTTGGAACTAGATTGGGCACATATTAGTTAGATGATCATGCAGTCTCCCTTTTAAGTTATGTTATCACACTTTAGGATAATTGGGTCATCACACATAGAATTGTTAACCCCCGCGATCATTGTGAAGATATAGATTGATTAAAGGATTGGCCATTAAAGCCCTATACTAGAAGAAAGGGGTTGGGGTGCGTTTAATAAAACTATCAATTTGGAATTTGACAACGATATGATAGGAGATGTGAAGAATGACCCAACAACAAGTATAAGTGGTCATTGATGCATGAATTTGGAACCATTAGGTAGGGATGGAGTGACGACACGCAAGAATAGTCGATCACTAGGAAAGGTATGGTTTGATGTTCAATTGAACATCCACACTCGCCTGTCCAGTCTATTTGTAATCCACCTTAGGATTTTAGAGTAACTAGAGAGGAAGTGAGTATAAAAGAATGGGTAGCCACCAATAAGAGTAAATATCCTAGAAAGGGGGATTTGAGCTTCAGCCCAATGTATTCTCTAGTACCGCTGCGAGCCCTTTACCATGTAGCCCTCGGGAAGCCTAGGATTCACCCTAAACTTCTAAGTACAAATAAATGATAGACAAGAGTAGTTTAAGTAGGAGAACTTGATAAGCTAGACCTCATCCCAATTTGGGATGGAACGGTACAAGGACTGATAGTCATGCGAGCTGGATGCCCAGGAATTTATTATATCAGGACGGGTTGTCCTGCGTGCAGTAGGCTCAGTGTTATATAAGGAGGACTGGATAGTCTGGAGAGTTTGAGGCTCGGGTGAAATTGAACTAAGAGGCGTTACTTACCGGATAGTACGCTGTTGAAAAACTTGAGGTCCGGAGGTGAAGTAAAATGCGGAAACACTTCACAAAACTTTTCACAAGTGTAGCACAACAATGACAATGGGAAGAATGAATAGTGCTATGGTATTAACTATTTCTTTACAATTCGAGGTATACACGGCGAGACATGATTCATAAGAATCACGGAGGAGAGAAGCACAAAACACAAAAGATACAAGCTGCTGGCGACTTGACCACTTCAGACCGCCAGACCGCGTGAACAGACAAGCCAGACGAATAGCCTCTGAGACCGCGCGAACAGAGCACAAGCCGCACATGTCAGACCGCAACCACAGACCGCCCGACCTGCTGCTTTATTCCACTGCTGAAAGACAACCAGTTCGCACTCCTTGATCGCCCAGACTGCACGGTCTTGATCACAGAAGAACCAGCAAACACTGAACAAGAAAACTGCTACTTGCTGCAGACCGCTACTCAAGATCGCCTGGCCACTTAAGACTGCCTGATCAACCGAGTCCACTGCACACACCAAGAACACCTAAACACAGTCCGCCCAGACTGGTGTATTCAAAGCTGGAAGAGAGGAGACAAGCTGACCGCGAGCTGCTAGCCGCTAACCTGCGAACACACAAACCGGTCAGACAAAATCTCAAACCGCGCGACCTCAAATTGAGACCGGCACAATCAAGCCAACTTTGGTTCTTATAGTTCTCGTTATTAATGACAGGCTCTGCACCCCTATTTATAGGAGAACAGACGGATGTCGTCACCACACAAACCGGGATACAATAACCATCCATCAGATCGTGAGCGATCTCAGAAAACAGACCGCCCTAGCTCAGCACCGCTGAACAGCTTCCTTATTAACCATACAGTTATGTACAAACTGCCCGGTTACTGCGGTCTCCCTAAAGCAGACCGCCCGGTCTTTATTGCAAAGGCAAAGAACTTCTTCAGTAAACCAGACCGACTAGAACAGTCGTCAGACCGCCCGGTCACTGCAAGAAGCCAGACCTACTTGAACATCTGGCCGATTTGAACAAGTCGCCAGATCAACCCGCGCAAGCCTCCCGGAAAAAAGAGGCGGTCTCCCAGATCAGACCGCTCAGAACAACTGAGACAGAACCGGCCAGAGCACCGGCGTAGACCGCGCGGTCTCTACGGTCTCCAACCTCCACACCGCCCAACATCCTTCCACTTCAACTTCAAAAATTTAACACTCCCCCTTGAAGTGGGAAGTGGAAGTCAGCCCAAGCAAACTCCACAACTGACCAAATGGTCCCTTCGACAGCGGCTTAGTAAATATGTCAGCAACATTCTCCTTTCTCTGCACATGCTCCACAGTCAAAGATCCTTCCAACACCTTCTCACGAATGAAATGGTGATGAATCTCTATGTGCTTCATACGCGCGTGACAAACTGGATTGTTCACCAATTTGAAAGCACTTTCATTGTCACCACGTAGCAGAGTTGGACCTCGCACCTCCCTATGAATGTCCTCCACAAGCCTCCTAAGCCAGATGGCTTCCTGAGCCGCCAAAGCTGAAGCTTTGTACTATGCTTCCGTGGTAGAGACAGACACATAATCCTGCTTCTTCCTGCACCATGATATAGCTGTAGAGCCTGTCATAAAGACATATCCAGACGTTGATCTCCGATCATCCAAATCTCCTCTATAATCAGCATCCATGTACCCGTGCAAGCAAAAGCCCGAATCTCTCCCATAGAAGAGATCCAAATCTGAGGTGGATTTGACATACTTCAATATACTCCTAGCCACCACAAGATGAGGCTTCCGAGGCTCTGCCATAAACCGACTCACCCTGCCAACTTCATAAGCAATATCTGGCCTCGTGATTGTCAAGTATATCAAGCTTCCGACCAAAGCCCGGAACACCAAAGGATCGGTAAGAACCTTCCCTTCATCTCGCCGAAGATGAACTCCAACCTCCAGTGGAGTAGAGCTGCTCTTCCCCCCTTCCATGCTGAACCTCTTCACGATTCGATCTGCATAGCCTTTTTGGGAAACGAGCATACCGCTCTCTTTCCTCTCCACTTCGAGCCTAAGGAAATGGTGGAGCTCACCCAAATCGTTCATCTCGAATCTGTTAGCTAGCTCAGCACGAAGCCTAACTACCTCCACTTCAGAATTCCTCGTGACGATCATATCGTCAACGTACAGCAACACCAAGACCTGAAGCTCCCCCGTCTTCTTTACGAATAAGCTTGAATCTGAATCAGAAGCAAAATATTCACAGAACTGGAGGTATTTTGCGATCTTCCCGTACCACGCCTGAGGCGCTTGCTTC
This sequence comes from Dactylorhiza incarnata, assembly GCA_033032865.1. Taxonomy (NCBI): domain Eukaryota; kingdom Viridiplantae; phylum Streptophyta; class Magnoliopsida; order Asparagales; family Orchidaceae; genus Dactylorhiza; species Dactylorhiza incarnata. The sequence goes on along the minus strand of JAWHQI010000175.1, from coordinate 1,729,473 downwards.
AAGTCGTAAAGAGCCTTCTTGAGCTTACAAACATATCTTGGGTGCTCTTCGGAAACATAACCAGGTGGCTGATCCATGAAGATATCCTTGTCAATCTCGCCATATAAGAAAGTGTTCTTCACGTCGAGTTGCCAAATCTTCCACCCTTGGCAAGCCAAAGCGATCACCACGGACCGAAGTCATCTTGGCAATGGGGCTAAAAGTTTCTTCATAATCCTCCCCATATTTCTGAGTGAAACCTCGAGCTACAAGGCAAGCCTTGTACCACTCAATACTTCCATCAGCCTTCTTCTTCAGCTTGAAAACCCATTTGCAAGTCACCGGAGTAACTCCCTCAACCTTAGGCACCAAGTCCCAAGTCTCATTCTTCCTGAGGGCAGCCATCTCTTCATCCATGGCTCCTTCCCACTCCTTGACTCCAACGGCATTTTCATAACAAGATGGCTCTCTCGCATCCAGGGGACCTGTGAAGAAACATGAGACAAAGCTCACCAAGTTCCTGCCCGTATACTGATCAGGTGGAATAATGGTCCTCTTGGACCTCCTCAGAGCTTAAATCTGAACCACCTCTTCCACTGCAGCTTCTGGACTAGCTCTCCTTTCAGGTAGACATGGAGCATCGCTCCCCCTACTTCCAGAACCTGAAGCACCTGACCCTGAGCTAGAAATACCTGGAGCACCTGGAGAAACAGGCAACTCCACCAGAACTTCCTTTGCAGCTTCCTCTGGTCCACCATCTACCCTGCTTCCTTGTAACTCCACAGAAGAGCTACCTTGGTATGTCATCAGCTCGTCAAATACCACATCCTTAGAGACCACATATCTCCGTGTCTCGGGATCCATGCATCTCCACCCTTTCTTCTGGTCATCATAACCGATGAAGACTAGTTTCCTTGCCTTTGCATCTAGCTTCGTTCAAAGGGCATCCGGAACATGCACGTAGCAGGTAGAACCAAACACTCGAAAGTGTTCCACGCTTGGCTTCTCCTTAAACATCAACTCATGAGGGGTCTTCACGTTGATGGGACATTAGAGGCATCCGGTTGATAATAGAGGCTGCACAAGACATTCCCTCTGCCCAGAAGGACTTTTGGATACTCTTGGCATGAAGCCAACATTTGCAGGTCTCCGTCAAATGATGGATCTTCCGTTCTGCAACTCCATTCTGTTGTGGAGTGTGAGCATAAGAAAGCTCCCTTTGGATGACATGCTTCATGCAGAAGTTAAAGAACGCCTTGGAGGTAAACTCCCCTCCATTGTCTGTTCTGAACCTCTTGACCTGCAGGTTAAGCCAACCTTCCACCAGCTCCTTGAACTCCACAAATCTCTCGAACGCCTCTGACTTCTCCTTCAGAAAATATACCCAAGTATGTCTGGTGAAGTCATCAACCAAGATCAGCATATACATGTTACCTCCAAGACTGGCAGTGCTGGTAGGTCCAAACAGATCACCATGTATACACTCCAATGGTCTTTTACATCTGCTTTGTGATTTGTCAAATGGAAGACGTTGAGCCTTACCAAACTGACAACCTGCACAAACATGACCTTCCCCGAAAAATGACAAGCTAGGCAGACCTTTCACCAGGCCTCTTCCCGCCATAGCTTTCAACTTATCCATCCCAACATGCCCAAGCCTTTCATGACAGATAGCAGCGCTGTCGTTAGCCCTCATATTATCAACATAAGAACTTGTTGAAAGAACAAACAAGTCCTTTACCCATCTCCCTACATGAGTGACCTCGGCTTTCACAGTTGAAACATTTTGGAGAAATTTCACTTCTGTTGGACCGAATAGAATGTGATAGCCAGCATCCACTGCATTGGTCACCGAGAAGAGGTTCTTCTTCATCCCCGGAACATGATAGACACTCTTCAACGTAAGAGTACCTCTATCATCGTTCAAAGAAACCACACCCTCCTTTTTTCAACTGCATGAACAGTATCATCAGCCGTAATGATAACATCATTACCTGTATATGCCTGCAATGAGGAGAACTTCGACTCATCCCCGGTGAGGTGATGACCACACCCAGAGTCCACTATCCAATCATCTTGATAGTTGATGGAAGCCATGGCCCGAACACACGTGCCCATCATGAATGCACCTCCACCACCCCAACTACCTTCAAAATTGGAACCAGCCTCCTCCTTCCCTGCAGCATGCCCTGGCTGAAGATTGACTTTGTAGTCTCTTTTGAAATAACCAAGCTTGTTGCACCTGAAGCATCTATGTCCTTCCTGCTTCTTTCCATCACGCTTAGGAGCATAGCTCCTCTCCTGCTGATATGAAGTAGACGGACCATCATCTCCAGATGTCTTCTTATTCTTGTCCCATCTCTTCTTCTTGCCAGAGAAGAGAACCTCGCCTTCTCCTCCAGAGACAGACATCCCAGCCATTTGCTTAGCCAAACTTTCTTGCGAAGCAAGTAAGTTCTCCAGCTCCAGCAACGAAGGCTAATTGGCCCAGCCTTGAACAGAAGTCATAAAGGCCACATACTCCCTCTACAAGCCACAGATTATGTGTCTCTTCAGCTTAGCTTCTGAGATAGGCTCATCGAAGTCCAAAGACAATATCTCTGCGCAGAGGTTCATCATTTTCAAGAAGAACGTAGAGATAGACAAATCCCCTTGAGTTGATTTCGCCAACTCATTCTCCAAGAACTGTAGCCTAGCTACATTCTTCTTATTAAACAAGCCATCCAAGGCTGTCCAAATTTCAGCAGCTGATCTACATCCGATGATGTGATCAAACAGCTCTGGAATAATAGCTCTCTTGAGAGTGAACTCCGCCTTAGCATTCGTTCTCCTCCAAGCCCTCACAAGCTCAGCATTCCCTTCAGTAGGAATAACAGCTTGTCTTGCTTCTCCTCCTACAACCTCCTACAAATCCTCGCCAAGAAGATAGCTCTCCATGCAAGACTTCCACTTCTTGAACTTAGTTTGCGTAAGGAGTTCAATACCAAGAACTCTAGCATATCCTCCTTCCATTGCTATCCCACTGATGGCTAGCCAACTTGAGAAACCCGAGAGAAGTATCAGCTCAGCAACCTCAGCAACCTACCTATGATACCATGTTGAAAAACTTGAGGTCTGGAGGTGAAGTAAAATGCAGAAACACTTCACAAAACTTTTCACAAGTGAATCACAACAATGACAATGGGAAGAACGAATAGTGCTATGGTATTAACTATCTCTTTACAAATCGAGGTACATGGCGAGACATGATTCATAAGAATCACGGATGCGAGAAGCACAAAACACAAAAGATACAAGTTGCTGGCGACTTGACCACTTCAGACCGCCAGACCGCGCGAACAGACAAGCCATATGGATAGCCTTTGAGACCGCGCGAACAGAGCACAAGCCGCACCTGTCAGACCACAACCACAGATCGCCCGACCTGCTGCTTTATTCCACTGCTGAAAGACAACCGGTTCGCACTCCTTGATCGCCCAGACCGCACAGTCTTGATCACAGAAGAACCCGCGAACACTGAACAAGAAAACTACTACCTGCTGCAGACCGCTACTCAAGATCGCCTGGACACTTAAGACCGCCTGATCAACTGAGTCCACTGCACAGACTAAGAACACCAAAACACAGTCCGCCCAGACTGGTTTATTCAAAGCTGGAAGAGAGGAGACAAGCTGACCGCGAGCTACTAGCCGCTAACCTGCGAACACACAAACCGGTCAGACAAAATCTCAAACCGCGCGACCTCAAATTGAGACCGGCACAATCAAGCCAACTTTGGTTCTTACAGTTCTCGTTATTAATGATGGGCTCTGCACCCCTATTTATAGGAGAACAGACGTATGTCATCACCGCACAAATCGGGATACAATAACCGTCCATCAGATCGCGAGTGGTCTCACAAAACAGACCGCCCGAGCTCAGCACCGCTGAACAGCTTCCTTATTAAACATACGGTTATATACAAACCACCTGGTTACTGCGGTCTCCCTAAAGCAGACCGCCCGGTCTTTATTGCAAAGGCAATGAACTTCTTCAGTAAACCAGACCGACTAGAACAGTCGTCAGACCGCCCGGTCACTACAAGAAGGCAGACCTACTTGAACATCTGGCCGACTTGAACAAGTCGCCAGATCAACCCGCGCAAGCCGCCCAGACAAAAGAGGCGGTCTCCCAGATCAGATCACTCAGAACAATCGAGACAGAATCGGCCAGATCACCGGCGCAGACCGCGCGGTATCTACGGTCTCCAACCTCCAGACTGCTCAGCACCCTTTCACTTCCACTTCAAAAATTTAACACGGATACCCTATATGTTCTTAAGGGCGTACGTAAGGTCTAGGCTGGGAGGTGTCATACTAGCCTAGGAGTGGAGGACCCGATCCACTGCCCCTATTTGCCTCGATAGGGTGTACCTGAGTGAAGACTCAAAAAGTGGGATAGAGGTGGTTCTTACCGGATAGTACACGGATACCCTGTGTGTTCTTAGGGGCATATATAAGTTCTAGGACGAGAGATAGTGAAAGGTGCCTAGAAGTGGACACGGCCGATCCACTGCACTATTTGCCTCAATTGGGTACCCGAGTTGACACACTCGAACAGAGGGAACTAACAAAAGGTCTGTATGTACAAAGTCGAGTTTGTGAGTTGCATCATTGCATTGCACATCATAACATAACATCAAATCATAAACAAGACCTCATCGTATAAATTAGTATGAGCTCTTTTATACGATGAGTTTAGCGTAGTGCCAGATCCCCTAACTTATAAGATTGTATGGGCATTAATATAAGTTAGGGTTACTTTTATAGCTGTTCTTAGATCTAATTACTCAGCTGCCCTTACTTTTACTGCTAGCACTACTTAGTGCTTACTGCTCATTATTACTATTTCGGTGTTTCTTCATACTACTATATAGTAGAACTACTAGTGTAGACTATTAGTATGTGATCATATGCTACTATTTGTATATTCACGGCCACCTACTTTGCTTTTACCCCTTGATGTCCTCTGCTTCGTCCTCCCGCTCGGTGCCTAGGAGTCACGGAGGAGGCGAGGACAAAACTGACTTAGTCTTTTTGACTAACAGTTGGATGTGACCGTAACACCAGGGGTCCGAGGAGCTGGAGTAGCAGTATGACCAGCAGGACGTGATGGTAAGACCTGTGGAGCAGTTGCCACGCAACAACACTGCCCGACGGTAGATTGACGAGAGTTTGATAGCTTCCGCATAAATGTAGAGTGAGAGAGAGTTTGTTTACTTTATTTTGGACATGTACTGGGCATAATCCCTTACTCTCTTTCAGATTTTTGTACTCATTGTTAGACTTGTATACTTTTGGATATATATAAATATGTGATTGTGGACTTGTTTACTTGGTTTACTTCTTATCTCATGTTGGCCTGGTTGATCATTCTTGCCGGCAGGATCGACGTCTTGCGGAGGCGTCTAACTCGTTTGTAGTGTCACCGTAAGATGGCGGTTCTGGACATAAGATCTGGGAACTCTCAGGTTCGGAGAGGGATCTTACAAACAAGGGTAACGATCCTTCCTCCCGGTCTTTGGACGTGTTTTGGCCCTTTCATCCCTTTTTCTATGCTGCATAAGGTTGTCTCTTGTACTAATTAGTGAAGTGTAGGACTCCCTTTAGTTCTTCGGAACTCCGAGTCGATTGTGTCCGTCCCCGATATGTATTGCATGTAGAAATCCGGTATTTGTATGGATTTAGGCATTTTGTGTGAAGCCTACCCGTGGCCGTTAGCCCGGATCGGTGATGCTCAATTTGTAATGTTGTATTTAGGTTAAGCCTAGAATGCGTGCCGGAGAATGACTCCGTGAGATATGTCATTTTTAATGTGGAACTTGAGTTTTAGGTGTCTTTTGGAAAGCCTAACGGAAGCCCCATGCTTGGGTTATGGTTAAACGCAAACCTTCACCACGAGTTTTGAAGTCGAGTTGTCTTGGAACTCCTTCGTTGGTTGTATTTGCGAAGCTAAACCGAACCCATTTCCATGTAGATCGGTGAGAGGTCTTAACCTCTTTTATGTTGTACGATCATGGGAGAGGCTGTGGAAGGTGTTCTCCTAGACTGGCAAAAAACTCTTTTCCCACCTAAGGTTGTATAAATTAGGGTGGCGTTGGTGCTCGTGAAGGAGTACTTTGGAGGCATGTCTTATGTGCATGAAATGTGCGGTCGTGATTACCCACATTTGTGTTGCATTGAATTAATGTTATGTTAGCCTCACACAGTTGCTTAGGCGGTTGTGGGGATCCTCTGGGTGAACCCTGCCAACATCATGTGCATAACTAGGTTCCCCTTTCTTTGATGCTCAATCTAGAAGATTGATTGTGCTTGAAACATATCCTTGTGTAGAGTAGATGCACATTCTTTATTATATTACATGTTGCATATACGACTTGCTTGCAGGTTTGCGGTGCCCGCCTCTGAGCCTACTACAATAGTCGGGGGGATCATTACGCGGTTTGGGGTCAGCTCATAGCCGACCAAGTTTACCTCTTATTTGTAGATGGTGTAGGTGCCGGTGAGCCTAGCGGGAAATAGTGCGCTGAAGCCCATTACTGAGTTGGCCCTTGAAGGCCAGCCTATTTTACTACTTTCCATGTATTGCCTACCTGCGCACCGAAGTATGCTTTGGAGTTAGTCATATTTGTTGAATGTAAGCCCTTAAGGCCATAACTCTTTACATGTCATTTCTGAGTAGGTGGACATTCTGAAATTCATTTTAATGAAAGTTTCCTCTTCCGCTTTGTTGATACTCTCGTGTAGTTCTTTTCTGTTTATCATTTTATTAACGTCTAGCTAGTGTGTTCAATATTGCGTGTGTTGGATCTTACGGTGCCCTTAGAGGGGGGGGGGGGTGAATAAGGGAATAAAATTCTTTTTATAAATTTAAGATAATTACTAAGTTGTTTTGATTAATAGGAAATAATGATGACAATTTTGTAATAACAATTTTGCAATAATGAAATTTTACGCCATTTGAGAGAAATCAAATAAACACAAATATAATCATGATTGCATTATGTAAAAAGGGTGTTTACAAAATTTGATTTCAATATCGCTAGAAATCGGAGGCGTACAAAAGTGAATTTCTTTTCCTTTTCTATACCGACTTGTATCCCCACAAACCGGTTGGCTTTAGCCTATCCTTCCCCGGATAAGGCCTCAAGCCGCTCTAGCCAATCCTTCCCCGGATATGGCCTCGAGCCCCTTAGATCTAATCACCTAGAACTAGTCGCCAACACAAGACGAATTTCCCCCTAAGTCCTACCCAGACCTAGTCGCCAACACAAGGCGAATTAACTACAAGATACAAATAAAGAAGTGAAGTAAATAACAAGCAAACTCCCTCTTGAGATTTCTGGAGATGAGGATGAAGGATCGCTGAAGCACAAGCGAGGTCGAAGCGATCGTTCTTCAGATGCAGCGTGATGGCTTCCTTCTCCAGAATTTCTTCTTTGGATTTGAGTGGGAGATGATGTTTTGGCAGAGTAGCAGCACGATAGTTTGGGCACAAGTAATGTCTCTGGAAGGTCTAACCAAAACGAGAGAGAGCCCAGCATTTTATAGAACTTGGAGCTAGCGCCTGCGGTAGTGGCTAGCGCCTGCGGTAGCATTCGTGTCGAGCGGTTGCGAAACCGTTGGTGGCGTGGCGCTGTGCACGAACTTGAGATAGCGCCTGCGGTATCGCTAGCGCTGGCGGTAGCGTTAACCGCTGAGACGGAACCGCTGAGACGATCTTGAGCTAGCGCCTGGCATTAGTGCTAGCGCCAGGCGTTAGTGCTAGCGCTGGCGGTAGCGCTAGCGTTAGCGATAGCGCTGGCGTTAGCGCTGCTCCTTTCAAAAGATTGTTCCATGCTGCTTTATACCTGTGGAGTATTGCACCTATAGTTCCTGCACACTATAAACACACTACAAGCAATATCAAATACAATATGGGATTTGTTATTCTCAAACAACGGGATGTGACACACATGTCCAACAATCTCCCCCTTTTGATAATAACAAATCCTCTAAGCAAGAAATCAACAATAGTGTTTATAGATAAGATAAGCAAGATAAAAGTGCAACTATAGTAAATGATATGCATGATAATATGCATACTCCCCCTATCTTAATGCTCCCCTTACATAAATGCAATTTATGTGTTACTCCCCCTAAATGATAGATTTCATGAATTAGTCTCACCTTATTTATCTATATTTCTCCTATATAGATTTCTTCAATTAATCTCCCCCTTTTGGTATTATCAAAAGAAGGTTGGGTGAGGGTAGTAAGGAGGCATTTTTATATCATGATCGAGCTTTTTGAAATATAAATAATGATAAAGAGTTTAAGCATAGCATATATAAGAGATTTCAAATATAAAGATAAGAGTTGTAAGCAAGCGAAAGATTATAATAAACATCTTTTTGTAAGCATGAAAAGCATAAGTATAAATATGAGTTTTAGTTCAAAATTCAAAGATGTTTCAACCGTTTTGAAATCTCAAAGATTTTCATAAAAATACCAAGCATGAAATGAACATATCAAAGAGAGATTATACTACAATGTTACTTAATTCTAAGTTCAAGAAATACCAAAACATTGTAGAGATCATGCTAGGTTATCTAGTGCATTTTTATATAAAGAGTAGTATAGATAAAGCATTAGAATCCAATACTCATGAGAAGAAGTGTTATGAAAGATAATGATGTGCACATAAGTGTATTTTGGGCAATGTTAACAATTGATTTAAATCAACAAAATACAAGACATATGTAAAGTAAAGTGCACAATAAAACACAAGTAAATTACTTTCACACACTTTTAATGCACATAATTTTTTAACGAAGTGGTGTAATAATCAAAGTTTGCACAAGACACTTTACTATTCTTTCCAAGGTGCTCAACCTCACAATGCTTATGAAGACTTATCAGGAGGTTCAAGTAGTGCTTGGTGGAGTTATATTTGTCTACATATATAATTTTTGTTCATATTTGTGAGACAACATTCTCCGAATACACTTGTTTTGCAAACCAAAATTTTTAACTTAACCACTTTTCTAAATTTTAATAAGTGCAATTCAAATGTAGTGTAGGCAATAAACTTACGCAAGTTTTAATTCATTGTACAAATACAATACACAAGCAAGCATTTTTAGATTTAGACACACATGTTGATTACCAAAATAAGTGAGTGAAATATATCATTATCAATCATAAAATATTTACTCATACTTAGAGGCATGCTAAGCTTGGTTCTACACATTTTCAATACAATTGATGCACTTTAAATAGATATATCAAAGCATGATAAGCTAAACAATGTTCATAGTAATTTGAAGGAATAAGTTTTAACATTGTAAATAATTCTAAATAGAATTCATGCATGCTTGATATTGGCAATAAAGATCATACAGTTTTTTTTTGTTTTATCATTTTTAAATCAATGAAAAAATAGAAAATCACAAAAACATATTTTTGTCATTTTTAAATTTTGAATTTTTGTAGTTGATTTTTCATAATATGAATAAAACACAAATATCAAAAAACATATTTTTGTATTTTTGGATTTTGAATTTTTGTAGTTGATTTTTCATAATATGAATAAAACAGAAAACCATAAAACATATTTTTGTATTTTTGAATTTTGAACTTTTATAGTTGATTTTTCATAATTCAAATAAAACAAAAATAAAATAGACAGAAACACAAAAATGAATTTGCACAAATAAACTAACATATTTTTGTTGATTTTTAGAAATTTTAAAAACAGAAAAATCACACACCCATGCTAGTGCCGGCGCTATCGCTAGCGTTGGAAACAGTACACGATTTTTCAAGAATTTTAAATTTTTGATTTTTGATATTGGTTAGGGGTCTTAAGAGTAGTCTTATACAGAAGTTTTATAATTATCAGAGATGTCTTGATTGCTCAAATTGCATAAAACATTAGCGTTTTATATGTTTTTCATCCTAAGATGTCTAAGACTCCTAATTCCAACCTTAACATTTGAAACCTTGCATCGGGAAGAGGTTTAGTGAATATATCAACAAGTTGAGAGTCCGTGCCGATGAAATTTATCCTTACATTTTCCTTTTTAATGTGATCCCTTATGAAATGATGACGCACATCTATATGTTTGGATCTAGAGTGGTGTACCAGATTATTTGTAAGATCAATGACACTCTTGTTGTCATATTTTAATTCAATAAGTTTTAGATGAAAACCAAAGTCCTCTAAAGTTTGGCTCATCCATAGAGCTTGTGCACAACAACTCGCTAATGCAATGTATTCGGCCTCCGTGGTGGAGAGTGCAACCGAATTTTGTTTCCTACTAGACCATGCAACTAATGAAGGTCCTAGAAAATGACAAGTACCACTAGTGCTTTTTCTATCAAGTGAACAACCGGCATAATCCGAATCGGAATAGCCATGCAATGTAAATGAATCATTATGCGGGTACCATAATCCTAATCTAGATGACCCAATGAGATATCTAAAAATTCATTTTACCGCTTTTAAATGAGATTCTTTTGGATTGGCTTGAAATCTAGCACAAAAGCATACGGCAAACATAATGTCGGGTCTAGTTGCACTAAGATAAAATAGAGATCCTATCATACCTCTATATAAAGTTTGATCTATAGAAACTCCTGATTCATCTTTTCCTAATTTTAGTGATGCACTCATTGGTGTAGAAGCATGTTTAAGGTTTTCAAATCCAAAACGTTTAAGCATATCATGGACATATTTAGTTTGACATACAAAGATACCATCAATTCTTTGTGATATTTCAAAAACCAAAATTCATCATTTAAAGCGGTAGTAACGGTTTTTGGTTCTATTTCGGAAACAAAACAAATATTTGAAAAAGATTCATGAAGAGAAGAGCGAGTTCTTACCCCGATGGATGGTTCACCAATTATCAATTCCCGTGGATGATCCTCTGTGAATTTTAAGACGCTTGGAGGTACATATTCATCTTTCTTGGCCTCCTCTTCTTCTTCTTTGGAAGGTGCTTCATCACCATGCTCCAAAGGAGGTAATAGATCATCCTCTTTACCTGGGGAAAGTCTTTCTATATAATCAACAAGCTCATCAAATTTCACATTAATTGATTCTTCAACTTTTCTAGTTCTTTTATGAAAAACTCTATAAGCTTTACTAGTTGAAGAGTATCCAAGAAATGTTCCTTCATCACATTTTTCATCAAACTTTCCAAAGTTATCTTTTGTATTTAAGATAAAGCATTTACAACCAAAAACTTTGAAGTAAGACACATTAGGCTTCTTTTGAAAATAGAGTTCATATGGTGTGAGATTTAAAGATGGGCGAAGCATGATTCTATTTATAACATAACATGATGTGTTTACGGCTTCGGCCCAAAAGGACTTAGGTAATTTATATTCACATAACATAGTGCGTGCTAGCTCTTGAAGTGTCCTATTCTTTCTTTCTACAATACCATTTTGTTGTGGTGTGCGTGGTGCGGAGAACTCATGTTTTATGTAGAAGTAAATTTTTCATTTTCAAATTCTCCTCCATGATCTGAGCGAATGCATTTAATTTTTAAATCACTTTCATTTTGAATACGAGTACATAATTTTGAAAATTCACAAAACGCTTCGGATTTGGATGAGAGAAATATTGTCCAACAATATCTAGAAAAATCATCTATTAAAACATATGTATACAATCTACCACCAAGACTTGCGGTGCTAACGGGACCAAAGAGATCCATATGAATTAATTGCAAAGGTCTTGTAGTAGAAATAACATTTTTACTTTTGAAAGAGGATCTAGTAATTTTACCTTTTTGACATGGTGAACAAAGTGAAGGTAAATTTCCATTTAATCTAGGCAATCCTCTAATTAAATCTCTTTTGGCAAGTTTTACAATAAGCTTTGTGCTAGCATGTCCTAGCCTTCTATGCCAAAGATCAAGTTCATCATTTTTGGTAATAAAACATTTTAAGGATGATTTTGAAAGATCATGAAATGAAACAATATAAACATAGTGTATTCTTGGTGCAGTTAGTAAAATATTGTTTGTAATAGGATTAGATATTTTGCATAGATTAGTAGAAGATTCAAATAAAACATCTAATCCTTTATCACATAATTGGCTAATTGAAATAAGATTATGTTTTAGCCCTTTTACATAAAGAACATTTGATATAGTGAAGGATTCATTACCAACTGTACCAATTCCCATGATTCTTCCTTTTCCGTTGTCGCCAAAAGTCACAATCCCTCCCTTCTTCCTTTCTAGGCTAAGGAACTTTGATTTATTGTCCGTCATGTGCTTGGAGCATCCTGAATCCAAGTACCACACGTCTTCATTGTCCTTAGCCTTCCTGCACATCTAGAAAGAAGATGAGAGTAAAGATCCGGATACCCAAGTGGAACCTCCCATAGAGTAAGTGGAAGCCTTAGGTACCCAGACTTGCTTTAAAGTATTTCGTTTTATTTTCCTGCAAGAACTAGATGTGTGACCTAACCTATAACAGTTTGCACACGAAATAAAGGGGGTTGATGCCCTTTTCTGGTATATTTTCTTGCTGGAAAAAATTTGATTTGCAGAAGGAAAGCATTTTGAAAAAGAAAGTTTAGGTTTCTGGTATGAGGTGCTAGCGCCGGCGTTAGTGGCTAGCGCCGGGCGGTAGCCCTCTCCTCGATATCCGAGCCCAAACTTTCCAGAACCATGGCACTGGTTCCCTAAAATCATTTCCAGTGATTTTTGGCCTATTCCAAATTTTTTAATGGCCATGGTGAGATCATGAACTTGTGCTTTAAGTGAAGAATTTTCTTTCACAACATGACACACCTATTTTCAAAACCTTTTTTTATTATTTTTGATTTGCAAAAGAGAGGCTTCTAATTTCCTTTCTAATTCCCCCTTGTCTTTGTTAAGAGTTTTGGCATGAGAGAGGGCTTTAGAAAGTGACTCTTCAATGTCTTTTGCCAATTTTGTGGAGTGATCACATTCTTGGCAAGAAACCTTTCTCTTTTCTAAAATAATTACCTTTTTGGAAAGCTTTTGATTTTCTTTAATAAGAGATTCATTTTCACGATTTAATAAAATACTATCTTTCATATTTTTATCAAAGGCTTTGCACGTTTCAAGAAATTCATTAAATAATTCATCATAAGTGGGAGGAATTACCTCAGTGTCACTAGGAACACTGGTGTCGTCGTCGTTTTCATGTCCCATGAGGCACATGTTTGCTTCCTCATCTTCGCTTGATGAAGACCCGCTTGATTCTTCGGAGGAGGAGGAAGTGGAGTCATCACATGTCTTTGCCTTTAGCACCTTCCTCTTTTCTTTCCCTTTGTGCCGTTTCTCCTTTTTCTCCTTCAAGAATTTTGGGCATTGGCTCCTTATGTGCCCAGTCTTCCTACAATGAAAGCACTCCGGTGGAGGTCTTTCTTCTTCATCATCGCTCTCCTTTTCCTTCTTTGAGGATGACCCTTTTCATCTTCCATCCTTTTGGATAAATTTCCGGAAAGTGTTTCGCCTTTCCGGATTTCGCATGAACTTTCAGAAGTTCTTCACCAAAAGACTCTCTTCATCTTCATCCTCATCCTCTTGGTACTCCTTCTTTGATTTTAATGCCAACGCCTTCTTCTTTGGCTCCTTGTTGTATCCATCAAATTGGATTTTGAGTTTTACCTCATGGGTTTTGAGATTCCCAATGAGGCTCTCAACTTGGAGCGTTCTTAAGTTGTGCGACTCCGAAATAGCCGTCACCTTCGGGTTGAATTTTGGAGGAAGAGAACGAAGGATCTTACGGACCAAGTCACCATTTGAGAAGGTCTTTCCAAGAGCTTTTGAGGCATTGACGATCTTGGTGAAGCGCGTGTACATACCATCAACATCTTCGCTTTCATTCATTCGAAAATTTTCATATTCCGACTCTAGTTGGAAAAGCTTGGAATCTTTAACCTGCGATGTACCTTCATGAGTAACTTCCAAATGATTCCAAATTTCATATGCAGTAGTACAAGCAGAAATTCTATTAAATTCATTTCTATCTAATGCACAAAATAGAGCATTCATGACTTTTGCGTTATTTTTACATTTGAGTTTATCCTGATCATCCCATTTATCTTTGGGTTTGTCTAAAGTTATCTCTCCAACTACAAATGTAGGAGGAGTGTATTCTTCTTCTACCATATTCCAAACCTCAATATCTAGGGTCATTAGAAAACAACGCATCCTATTTTTCCAATAATTATAATCTGACCCAGTAAATAGAGGTGGTCTACTAATTCCCTAACCCTCGGAAAAGGCGAGATCGTAAGACGCCATTATTCCTGGTTTTTAAACCGTTTGGAATAACCTGCGCTTTGATACCACTTGTTGGATCTTACGGCGCCCTTAGAGGGGGGGGGGGGGGGGGGTGAATAAGGGAATAAAATTCTTTTTATAAATTTTAAGATAATTACTAAGTTGTTTTGATTAATAGGAAATAATGATGACAATTTTGTAATAACAATTTTGCAATAATGAAATTTTACGCCAATTGAGAGAAATCAAATAAACACAAATATAATCATGATTGCATTATGTAAAAAGGGTGTTTACAAAATTTGATTTCAATATCGCTAGAAATCGGAGGCGTACAAAAGTGAATTTTTTTTTCTTTTCTATACCGACTTGTATCCCCACAAACCGGTTGGCTTTAGCCTATCCTTCCCCGGATAAGGCCTCAAGCCGCTCTAGCCAATCCTTCCCCAGATATGGCCTTGAGTCCCCTAGATCTAATCACCTAGAACTAGTCGCCAACACAAGACGAATTTCCCCTTAAGTCCTACCCAGACCTAGTCGCCAACACAAGGCGAATTAACTACAAGATACAAATAAAGAAGTGAAGTAAATAACAAGCAAACTCCCTCTTGAGATTTCTGGAGATGAGGATGAAGGATCCCTGAAGCACAAGCGAGGTCGAAGCGATCGTTCTTCGGATGCAGCGTGATGGCTTCCTTCTCCAGAATTTCTTCTTTGGCTTTGAGTGGGAGATGATGTTTTGGCAGAGTAGCAGCACGAGAGTTTGGGCACAAGTAATGTCTCTGGAAGGTCTAACCAAAACTAGAGAGAGCCCAGCATTTTATAGAACTTGGAGCTAGCGCCTGCGGTAGTGGCTAGCGCCTGCGGTAGCGTTCGTGTCGAGCGGTTCCGAAACCGTCGGCGGCGTGGCGCTGTGCACGAACTTGAGATAGCGCCTGCGGTATCGCTAGCGCTTGCGGTAGCGTTAACCGCTGAGAGGGAACCGCTGAGATGATCTTGAGCTAGAAAATGGCGTTAGTGCTAGCGCCTGACGTTAGTGCTAGCGCTGGTGGTAGCGCTAGCGTTAGCGATAACGTTGGCGTTAGCGCTGCTCCTTTCAAAAGATTGTTCCATGCTGCTTTATACCTGTGGAGTATTGCACCTATAGTTCCTGCACACTATAAACACACTACAAGCAATATCAAATACAATATGGGATTTGTTATTCTCAAGCAAAGGGATGTGACACACATGTCCAACAGCGTGGTGTCATGACCAGACCTATTGTTATATTGTTAGTACTGGTAGGGTTTACAATTTGGTATCGGACTTTAAGAGTCGATCCGTAGTTTCGAGAATTCGAGGCCGAATTCCTTGTAAGGGGTGGAGTGCACATTATGTGCGTTCACCTAAAAACGATAAAAACTAATAAGAATGTCCACATAGGAATGAAAGTCATGCTTGTTTGTGGAACCTGAGCATTCCTTTATAGGTTGTTTGCTATGTTTTCAGTCTCTAAATTGTGTGTTACATGATTATTGGTGGCTGGGAGTGGTGCGGGGCAGTCTCAACCTCATAACACTGCCGAAAGTAGTGCGTCCGCTGAGGTGCCAGCGACCACTCCTTCTGCTGAAGTGATTAGATTAGTCATCAAAGTGGTCTTCGCGATGATCAATACTCAGCCAGGACATCTTGCACAGCCTGCTACTCCTACTCCGAATGTGGCCCCATTGCCTGTTGCTGTAGTGGAACCTGCAGTGGAGCCTAGGGTGGTACATAGAGTTGAGCATGTAGATGTGGGACGAACTCGTGACTAACAACTAAAGCACCTTTTGAGCTTCTATCCTCCAACCTTCTCAGAGACTGAATCCCCAACAGAGGCAGATGATTGGCTATCAAGAGTAAAGAGAACTCTAAAGGAAACAACAACTGAAGAAGCTATGATGGTCACCTTAGCCATTTTCCTTCTGGAAGAAGAGGCAATGCTTTGGTAGGAGGAACTAGAAGTTCACAAGTTCAGTGGTAGAGAGATTACTGATGTCTCGATGGCAGAGTTCTCAGAACTGTTCCTCCAGAGGTTTATCCCCTCTGCCCAGCGCATTGCATTGCAAAACCAGTTTATGCATTTAACTAAGGGTGATTGCTCTGTAGATGACTACTTGCATGAGTTCACCAGACTGGGTCGCTATGCGGGATCTTTGGTAGAAGATGAGTAGACAAAGACAAATAAGTTCTACGAAGGACTTCGAGATGAGTTGAGACTTCTTCCGGCAGGCCCAATGACATTTGGATTTCATGTTCTGGTAAAAACTACCAGATCTCTAGAAATGGATATGCAGAGGGTGCAACACGCGAAAGGCCTCAATGCAAAGAAGTCAGAGTTTCACGCGCCAACCTCTCAGTCAAAGCCCGATTTCAGAAAGAACAAGAGGAAGTCTAGTTTCGTGGAACCAGCTCCCTATAATGTATCGGGAGCATCTACTACACGGGGTCCCTTAACATGTTTCACTTGCGAAAAGGTGGGACACAAAGCTCGAGTGTGTCAAAGTGGTCCCCCGAGGATAGAAAACTGAGCAGTGGACTATGCTCGTGCTGCAGGTTCAACTTATGTGGAGAAAGGCAAAGCTGCGGAGTCTTCTACTTCCCAGCATCCTCCAACCCAGCCGAGAGTCTACTCGCTTAGCCCACAGTAAAGGGAATCTAGGTACACATGATGTTGGTTGGGTTCTCCCGGAGGATTCCCACAACCGCCTAAGCAACTGCATGATGCTAACATAACATCATTTCAAAACATCACAAACATTGGTACACACGACCACACGCTCCATGCTCACAAGGCATGCATCCAAGGTACTCCTTTGCGAGCACCGACGCCATCCTAAGTTAGGTAACCTTAGGTGGGAAAAGAGCTTTTGGCTCGTCTAGGTAAATACCTTCCGCAGCCTCTCCCATGGTCGTACGACGTCTAAGAGGTGAGACCTCGCGCCGATTAGCATGGAAATAGAGTTCGGTTCATCTTTTCCCGTGCTCTTGCCGTCGTGATCCTGCGCACGATGCGGGTATGGCTTCACCTCATTCCGTAAGGGTTTAGCACATAAAAGTGCTACACAGAAGATAAGCTATGTACCTAATCTTTTTGCGAGGACCTAGGCTTCACAAATATAAACAACGAAGGAGGTACAAAATTGCTCCACTTCAAATCTCGTGGTGAGGGTTTGCATTCAACCACAACCCAAGCATGGGGCTTCCGTTAGGCTCTCCAAAAAACACCCAAATCTCAAGTCCCACAATACGATGACATATCTCACGGAGTCATTCTCCGGCACGCATTCTAGGCTTAACCTAAATGCACATCACAATCAAGCATCACCGATCTGGGCTAACGGCCAAGGGCAGGCTTCACACAAAATGCCTAAATCCGTACGATTACCATATTTCTACATGCAATATATGTCGGGGACGGACACAATCTACCCAGAGTTCTGAAGAACTAGAGGAAGTCCTACACTTCACCTTTTGGTGAAAGAGACAACTTTATGCAAGCATAGAAAAGGAATGAGAGGACCAAAACATGTCTTAAGACCGGGAGGAAGGATCGTTGCCCTTGCCTCTTTCTTTGGCACCATGTGAATCCGAGATTTTAGTCGGATGGAAAGAACTGCACTGGGCTGCTCTCCGTGGATCTGGAAACGGCTCGCAATTCAGAGCTTCGGAGCTCCGTCAATGGTGGAAAGAAGCTTCTTCTTCCTCCATGCTTCTCTTCTTTCTCAAGCATGGAGAGAGAAATAACTTGAAAGAATGAGGACAAACATCCATTGGTCAATCCCTAATACTCCCCTGAAATAGCTCTCAGCCGTTGTATCAAAACATGGAAGATTTGACTGCACGATCTCTATTTCTCGAATCTGTCCCATAAGTTACCGTCGGCGGTAGCGCTACCGCGCCGCACTAGCCTTTGGACTTAACCTCCAGGCCACCGTCTCATTCTCTCGACGAACATGGGACTTATATTGTCGGGAAGATCTACCGCTTGTGATAGTACTACCGCGTCGCGCTAGCTTCTCGTCGATATCTACCCGTCCCATCGACAACATCTCGACGATACCTTCTCGAGAATTATGCGCTCATATCGATGGGAAGACCTACCGCCGGTGGTAGTACTACCGCTTCACGCTAGATTCTCGTCGATAAGGGTCTCATCCCTCGACAACATCTCGATGATACAGCTACCGCCAGCGGTAGCATTGCCGCTGGGCGCTAGCTTCCAGTACAGAAATCCTGCCTTCACAGCAGTGCACAAACTGGGGTGTTACAAGGAGTCAGCTATACACCAAGTTCTCCAAATGCAAGTTTTGGCTACCGTCAGTGGCGTTCCTTGGTCATGTTGTTAGTGGTGAGGGAATTGCAGTCAATCCGTCGAAGATAGTGGCAATCCGAGAGTGTCCAGTGTTGAAAAATGTGCGGCAGTCCAAAGTTTCTTAGGACTTGCCGGCTACTATAGGTGCTTAGTGGAGAACTTTTTGAGGATTGCACTTCCTCTCACTAAGTTGACTTGGAAAGATCAGAAGTTTGCTTGGTCGCCTGAGTGCGCACGAACATTTGAGGAGCTGAAGAGCCATCTGACCACGGTGTCCATCTTATGCTTGCCAAGTGGTACAGAAGGCTTCAAGATATATAGTGTTGCCTTAGGGTGTGGCTTTGGTTACTTCTTGGTCCAATTCAGAAATGTGATTGGTTATGGCTCGTGTCAGTTTAAGGTACATGAGAGGAACTACCCGATCCACAACTTG
This sequence comes from Dactylorhiza incarnata, assembly GCA_033032865.1. NCBI lineage: Eukaryota > Viridiplantae > Streptophyta > Magnoliopsida > Asparagales > Orchidaceae > Dactylorhiza > Dactylorhiza incarnata. The sequence goes on along the minus strand of JAWHQI010000175.1, from coordinate 1,710,429 downwards.
GAGTTAGCGGTCGTGGTATTCGCTCTTAAGCTATTGCGGCATTACCTATATGGCGTAGAGATTGACATCTTTACGGACCACAAGATCCTAAAGTACCTGTTAAATCATAGGGAGTTGAATATGCGACAAAGAACATGGTTGAAGTTCCTTGGGGACTACACCTTTAATATTCATTACACTCCCGGGAAGGGAAATGTTGTTGCAGACACGTTAAGCCGGCGGGCTCCCATGCAAGAAAATTGGATTTTGTTGCATGATGAGCATCTGATCCATGATCTAGAGTCCTTGGAGATCTCTTATGTCGATATGAGAGCATCTACTCAGCATGCTTGAAATGGATGGAAGTTCAATATGACCTTGCCGACCGAGTTCGACAAGCTTTGGAACTAGATGAAAGCATGAAGTGTTATAAAGCGGAGACTATTGATGGGTCTAACGCTGAATTTTCCTTTGTGTATGGTCTTTTATGGAAGAATGCTAGACTGTGCATCCCAAATGTTGCCAAATTACGAAAAGAATTAATGTACGAGGCTCACTTTTCCAAGTACTTGATCCACACGTGGAGCACAAAGATGTACATGGACATGAAGAAACTCTTTTAGTGGTCGGGTATGAAGAAATGCATTGCTCTCTACGTGGCCAAGTGTCATACTTGCGCGTTGGCGAAGGTTGAATGTCAAAGACCTGGTGGGTTTCTAAAGTCTTTGCCGATTCCAGAATGGAAGTTCGACGATATTTCAATGGATTTCGTGCAGGGATTGCCGAGACCACATCATGGAAATGACATCATTTGGGTGATCGTAGAACGTTTGATGAAAGTATCGCACTTCATTCTGAACCGGAAGAATGACTCTATGGAAAAGTTAGCCAAGCTATACATTGATAATATCATACGATTGCATGGAGTTCCCTGTAACATCGTAAGTGATCGAGATAGGCATTTCACATCAAATGACTGGAAGCTAATTCACCAGCTATTGGGTACCAAGTTAAAGCTTAACACGAACTTCCACCCGCAAATGAATGGGCAGACCGAGAGGACCAATGGGACAATGGAAAACATGCTCCAAATGTGCTCCTTATATTTCGGAAAGTGATGTGAGGACCACCTCTATATGATCGAATTTTCTACAACAACAGCTACCAGGCAAGTATTAAAATGGAACCCATCGAACCCCATTATTGTAGAAAGTGTCGTACGCCGTTGGCTTGGCCGAAAATGGGCGTATCTGCATCGAGGACACCGAACTTAGACAGTTACGGAACAAATCCATAAGGATGGTAAAGGTCTGTTGGGATAATTGCAGAAGAGAGGAACTCTGTTGGGAAAGAGAGCAGACCATGCTTGCGCAGTACCCCGAGCTATTTCTCTCATGTATAATTTATTTTAGTACTTTAATTTGAAATTTTGGGATGAAATTCTTTCAAGGGAGGTGGAGTTGTAACACCCCATTTTCCCCCAAATGGTGAAAATCCAAGTTACCGGGCTAGCAGGAAGTTCTTTGTCGTATCTCGTTGAGTAGTCTCGACGACATAGCTAGGAGACGAGTGTCGCCGAGAAGCACTCGATGACACAAGCTCTGTGTCATTGAGTGGACTCGACGACACAGCTGGGAAAGGCATGTCATCGAAACCACTGATGAGTCCAATTTATATAGGGTTTTTCGGACTCATCCAGGCTAGTTTTCACTCTCATGCACTTCACTTTTAGTTCATTATTGCTTATATTTCACTTGAATACACTTCTTCACAAAGTGCACTTTTTGGGCCCGTTTTGGTGTGCAATTGCACGCTATGTTTGTTGGAGGTAAGCACATTGTGCTCCCCAACCCTTTTTCTGTATTTGGTGTGTGATGGTTGTGCAGGTGGGCAGATCCCCTTTTTGCCAGATTTAATGTCTGCATGAATCGCATGGTCGTGCGTTAACTTGATGCACGATCGCTCTGACCGTGCGCGTTCATTTGTGGTCTAGAATGGTGCTCTGGATTTGCTCATGCGTTTTGTTCACGCACAGTTGGTTTTGCCCGTGCATGAATAAAATCGCACGAGCTCCTCTTTTGTCTAAAAATTTATGTTTTATTTTGTTCAAGCACGCTCGTGCATTTTTACTCACGCGCATTCGTGCATGAACAAAATTCTGCAACTTTTTCTATTTAAACTACAATTTTAGGTTTTCAACAGCCGAACTGATACGCGATTTCTTCTGTCTGAAGTGGCGACTGCTCCATTTTCTTCCACTCTTCCTCCCCCTTTTGCCCGAGGCCACCTCGCATCATCCAAGCGCTCCAAGGAAAGGATTCTACACTCATATTCATCGCCAAGCAAGGAGTTCTTCGCATCAGCCGTGGTCGAATTGTAATATACTAGAGAAGACGGGTCCATTGGGAGGAAGTAACAACCCTCCTTTACCCCGGACGTAGTTGCGGACCGAGCTAGGATGCGGATTAACAACCTGACGATTCCTACCTGAATCTACAACGAGCCTCCGGATTCGGTTGTATCTCTAGCATTTTTCTCCTCTTGGACTATTATTGTTAGTGTAATCTTCTTTAATTGATGATGTTTGCACTCTACATTTGATTTAATCTTCATCTCATTGTCATGCAATGTTATCATTCTTGTATGAGTGCTTGAGGTGAGCTCTTGTGGTAATTGTTGTGTGAGTGTTTGGGTTTGCTACACTAGCAATTGCTAGGTGTGAGCTTTGTGACGAGGTGCTTGCGACCCTCATTCCGCCGGTGCGACTCACTCCATTCGCAAGCCTTCTCATCCATCTGCGTAGCGAAGCGGTGCTAACGGCCCGTATAATCCACTTGCCTAGCCAAGAGGTGCTAACAGCCCTCACCTCAATTCCGCCGATGTGAAACCATTCCATCTGCTTGCCTTCTCACTCATCCGCCTTGTGAAGCAGTGCAAAGCGGCTTGCATAGTCTCCATCCACCTTGCGAAACAGTGCATAGCGGCCTGTAACATCCCCCAAACAACTAGACCCCTAGGTTGGTTTTGTCATGACTAGGTCATGACGAAACCCTAGGAAGCACAAAAGACCATGTGAACTTAGGCAAGGAGGAAAACCACAGTGGTCTGCAAATAACAATTTCTAGTTACCATGCTTAGGGTTGGAATTTAGGGACTCACCTTGACCCCTTGACCCCACCATGGCACACCTAACCCCTTGGAGGGTCCTTAGAGCACCAAGGACCCATTGGGGTCAACCAAAGAGGCCAAGTTGACCAAAGTCAACATTAACCCTAAATTGGTCAAAGTAGCCTAAGTAGGGTCAATTTGGCTTCCACCTTGACAAATTGACCTTGCCCTTACCCTTATAAGGATATTGGGGACCCAATAGACCCAAAAGCCCCATCATGGGGCCACCAATTTGACCAATTTGACCAAAGTCAAACCTAGGCCAATTTGGGTCAAACATACACCTTTTGGATAAATTGGTCCAATTGGGGCACCACCATGACCCAACTAACTTTGGGTGGTGTTAAGGGACCCATGTAGGGTTTGAGTGGCCAATCCTCATCCAAAAGTGATGAAATCCTGACCACTAATTTAATGTCACATAAAACACCTCCACCAATGATTTGGGGTGATTTGGCGTGGATGTGCCCTAGGACCCTAATTCAAACCTTAGGGTTGTATATTGAACCCATTGAAGGACATAGGGTCATATGTCCTTGGATTGATTTGAAATTTAGTAGAGAGGTTCATAGGGTGGTATTAAGCCCTAGGTAATTTATATGGAATTTTTAGAGACATTTAGTCTTTCTGAATTAGTTAAGAGTCATTTAGGGCACTCTCTTACTAGAAGGAATTACATGCTCATTTATCCTAGGATATTTATGAAAATTTGGCAGTAAGTTTATATTGATGATATCATTCTCTGATAATTTTACTAAGAGTTTTGAAGTGATATATATTGTACTTCATTCACAACTCCCAATACTTGCCCTAGATGTATAAAAAATAATTATGGGCTTAACACTCACTGGAAAATCATGAAACTTGGTCAGAGGACCTTTTAGGGCAAGTATATTATCTATTACTTTTAGCATGATTTTTGGAGTAATATATGTATGGTCTCCTTCACAAAGTGCCCTCAGAATGATTTGTTTAAATAATGGAATTTTGTGGTCAAATGGATTTAGAAAATTGTGGGACTCCATCAGTGAGCTTGTCTGGCCATCTTGAACACCAGCTAATTTTGTTGTAATTTTTGAATAAAAATTTCTAGTACTTTCTTTGTAAATCCTTGAATTTGATTAATTAGTTAATATTTTAATTGGAGGTCAAAACCTTTCTGGAAACTTGTGAAATTTAGATATGGATGTTATTTTACTGTTATATAGTTGTACAAATTTTAGTGAGGCCATAACTTATCAGAAAACCATACATGATGTACAAAATCATGGGTTCCCTAATTTTGGAGAAATTATAATAAATACCAAATAAAGTAGGAAAATTATGAATTTGTGGAGATGGTGTTAAAAATATCATAACACGCCCCAATAATAATCATGGGTCTTTTGGATGATTATTTGGAGTACCTCCTCGCATACACCTCATATAGCTCATTTGGTCTACGTATAGTAAAACTATAAAACTTGAGTAACTTGTAGACCATTTGGTGGGAATGTGAAGTAGATGGTGTACTTAGTATGGTTGAGGGGATTTGAGGTCACCAATAGGAGTCTATATGTTGAGTGTGCCTGATAAGCTAAGAGGCAAGGTTGTGCTCGAGATTGACAAAAGATCGTCTTTCCCTTGGAGAGTCACAAAACACTTAGGGTTAACTCAAGTGAAATGGTAAGAGGGGTATGTTCAAGGGTAGAGATAAATAAAAATAAGTGTCTTGGAAAGGGCGGTTTGGGCTATCATCCCATCATACCTCCTAGTACCGCTGCGAGCCCCTCACAGTGTAGACCTCGGGAAGTCCAAGATTAACCATAAATTGTAGGAGTAAGTTGTTGTGCAAGATTAACTTAATAATACACTCACCCACACCCCATTGTTAAGGGTGGTTAGTCGGTTTGGTCCTTCGAGCGGTAGGCTCGGTAGTTGTTGAAACAGACTAATTAGTCTGGTGAGCTTGGGACTCAGAAAGGGTTCATAGATGGGTTAGTCCGGTGAGCCGGTGGCTCAGAAGGTTATGGTGACGGGCAGGTTAGCTCAGGGAGCTTATGGCTCAGAAATATTTGGTAATCATATCGCATGTGCATAAAGGTGGTGGGTCTTTGATATTGATGGTCGTTCACACCGACGTCAATAAGCTAACTCGGCAAGTGTGGATTTGCACTTAGATAAGAAAGGCTGGTGGTCCAGACAATAAGAGTACGCAGGCGCTCCGTGGTTTTGCGTTGAGGCATACGATAGGTCAAGGTTAGGAAGTGTGAATACCAACCTAGAGGTGGGCGAGGCCCAACCCACCGCTCCTGTTTGCCACTACGGGGGTATCCTGGGAGTCTTGCTAGCTCCAAAAAGGGGGAACTAAAAGTATGTGCGTATAGAGTCGAAGTGTGTGAGTTGCACTTGTGTGATCATAACATTACCCAACATAACTCTGGATGTCATGGCATAAGCATTGCATTTCAACCCCTACTCCTATCGTATAAATTAGTTATGGGACTTTTTATACGATTGGCCTTGCTAAACGACCCCTTGGTCTATAGGTTTGTATATGTATTCCTATAAATCAATGGTTACTTTTCTATTTTATGCTTGCTCTTTACCATACTTTACTTACTATTTTCCATATATATATACACCTGTGTAGTGGTAGATATCCCTGTAGCTAGGCCATATCACCTGCTTTGATATATACCCCTTGCTGTCCTCCGCTTCATCCTCTCGCACGGTGCCTAGGAGCCACTAGGGGATGGGTGGTGGGAAATGAGGCTTAGTCTTTTTTACCAACAGTTGGTGGACCATATCATTTTAGGGGACTGAGGAGATGCAGCAACACCAGAGGTCGGTGCAGATGGAGGCGGGCCAATATAGCATAAGAGCACCAATTTCAGGATCCGGGAATGGTTATTAGTAGATTTTCTTCTGCGAGAGATCTTGTAGTGAGGATATGATGTATTGGGTAGGAGCCCTCCTTAATTATTGTTATCTTTTTATTCAGTTACTATCTGTGAACTATATTACTCTGAGATTTATTATCATGTGATGTGGACTTGAACTCTTATATGTTCATATATACTTTTCTTCTTCTGTGATCAATATGGCCAACAGGATCGGTGTTTTGTAGTAGCGACCTTCCCGAGTGTTGGTGTCACCGCAAAGCTGCGATTCTGGGCATAAGACCCGGTTTTGTAGCAAAAAAATGGGGTCTTACAAACTGGTATCAGAGGCAAACCTCGATCCGAAGAAAAGAAGTCCACAAACCCTGGGACACCCCGCGCGAGTTTAGTTTGAGGACAAACTAAGCAGCGGAAGCAATGGTGTGCCCATATGGGGAATCACATGAAAAGTCCATTTTAAACTAAATCTTTTTAGCCAAATTCCCTTATGAGTGACAAGTTTTCTTTTATAGCCTGCGATGAACCCTGCCTCCAGCAGGGAATACCTCCGGCTGCAAAGATCTCTTTAAATAGTCCTTTAGTCAATGAGTTAGACTGAACCCCACTAGGACACATGACTCACCAACACAATTTATACCATGCCCTAGTCTGAAATAGATCATAGGTATAAATTTGATTAAGGTATAAGGATACCCCAAAGAGGTTAGAGGAGGAGCTTAATTGCGAGGCATGTCAACTAGTAAAGGTCGAATGCAATGGTGGTGGTCAAGTGAACCCCAAGCCCAATGCCATTGGGCTCAACCCAACCTAACCAAGCTGCAAGGGGCTGAATTGCCTAAGAAAAAATGGGCCCATGAAGGGGCCCAACAATGGTGGTGGTCGGCCACTACCAAAGAGGTATTCAAGGAGAATTCATGGAGTGGTGGCCACTTGGCCACCACTCCCTCTTTCCTGGACTGCTCTCAACATCCCTAATAAATACAACTACAAGGAGCTAAGTTGGCAGTTGTTGAGAGGGGGAGGAAAGAGCTCAACTCTACCTTGCCGACCACAATTAATGGCAACTTCCCAATTTAACTCAATTGAGTAAAAATCTCCTCTCCCCTGGCAAGAATTTGAGCTCATGATTAATTTCCTGATGAGCTCGAGGTCTGTAGTTGGCTAGCTGAGGAGGTGCCAACATAGAGGAAATCGCCACCCCAAATGGATGGCAACAAAACTCCCCTTCTCTGCCGAAATTGAGCACGCTACCAGCTCTGTAATCAAGAGAGCAATAGAAACCCGCACTCAATTGGAGATTTCGAGCACTGCTGCCGGAGATTTGGAAGGAACTCGTCGGAGAAATTATAATGGCACCCAAGAGAAATATGTGTGCTAACACCAGGACTCAGGTCGAATTCCTCTACTTCTCCTCACGTGTTAGTTTTCTCTATCTTCCCCCTTCCGGTTCTTTGCCTATAATGGAGAATTCCTCCTCTTAAATTTCTATGTTCTAGCTGGAAAACGAAAGGTGTCGGAGGGTTACTCCGACAACCTCATGCCAAATGTACACCTCCAATCGAAAGCCCTAGGTCGGGTGATGGTGGTGTCAGGAGGGTTTCACCGGAAACCACCGAGAGCTGCCGGAAATCGGCCCGCAAAACAGCCCAGGCATGGGAAATCCCAGCAGTTGGCGCCTTTAAGAAGACAAAATCACGATCGTCCCATAAATTCATTAGTTAGTGAATTATTAAATGATGATAAATTAGTTTAGTTAATTTCCTGGCTGAGGTTTGTAAAAAATATAGAAAAATATGGGTTGACATTCAGGGCAAATGATGAATACCAAAACTGTAGCCCTTGAACCCAACTATCCATGAAAATTTACTTTGTAATTTTTGGAGGACTGTAGCTCCCAAAATGATTTTTCTCACCTTGTAGTCTTAATACTCTAATATCCAATCTCAACAATAGTTAAATTTTAGAAAAATAATGAATGATCTACTAAATAACTGATGAATACCAAGGTTGTAACCCATGGCATCAACTACTCCTAGAAATTTAGCTTTGGTGATTTGGGGTACTAGAGCTCTTTAAAACTATTTTTCAATCTATGAATGTCACACTATTTTATTACTAAGGGTTGTGGAATTTTTAGAAAAATATTTGGTGAGTTTCATGTTAGGTCATCAATATGAGAAATGTATGACTAGACCCCAACTAACTCTAGAAATTTACCCTGAGTTGTTTTGAGCTTTGTAGCTCTTTGTACCTATTTTAGAAGTATATGTGTAATTATGTAGTTTGGAACTTAGAAAAATTAATTAGGGAGTTTTATACTCCCAATTATTTTGAAATTTTGGGCATGCATGTATTCTACCCTAAAGTACCCCCTGTAAAAATTTGGAAACTTTTGGGGAATTTTTCCCTAAGGTTTACCTAAGGATTAAAATTAGCTTGCATGTGTAATTTAAAGTACTTAATGATGTCATGCCTCCACAAAATTGTGGTTGGAGCTTGATTTGGCTATTTTAAGCATATGGTAGAAATATTGGCCCATTTGGGCTCTTGTATGTGAGGAAATCTCACTTACATGACCAAGGTGCTATGGGTATTTGAATAAGATAACATGCACCTTCACCTTGTGGTGAATTTTGAGAGATCCCCTTGCTCAATGGTTATGAAATTTAGAACATGCATTTGGCATGATGAGATCAAGCATCTCAGGAGAGACCAATAGTTTGGGATTGAATTCCCTAAGAAATCACTTATATGGGGATTTGACACTTAAGTGCAATTTGAACACAAATATGGTAAATAACTACTAGAATTTGATGAACTCATGGGAGATTCATGAGAGGGTGAAAATACACCCTAGAGATTTATTTTAGAATTTTTGGGATGATTTACACCCTTCAATCACTATTAAATAGATTTTCCTCTTTTTACCTTATCTCAAAATTACTTGTTCAAATATTTATAGAACTGCATGAAAACTTGCACATAGACTTTTGAGTTCAAAAGCAGTCCTGGAGATTTTATTTTGCATTTATGGATGGTTAATTCATGTACTTCCTTTATGATGTAATGTTGGGCTATGAATCTTGAAAAATAGGAACTGCCAACTTAATGGATCTGGAAAATTATGAAACTTGCTGGATAGTCTTATTTGGTTATGTTAATGTCCCGAGAATTTTAGTATAATTATTGGTGACATGTTTCCTGTACTTACTTCATTATATGGATTATATTTACCCTCCTTGTTGATTTGAAAATGACATCTCAATGGATCTTGAATGTTATAGAAACATATAAATAGACTTTTGATATCAATATGAACCTCTGGAAATTTTGTTAGAATTAATTACTAAAAAGACATCATACTTCCTTCACAATATAGAACCTTCGATTATAACTTGGAAAATTGATATCCTGAATTGTTCTTGCTGGAATGTTATAGAAATTTATATATAGACCTTTGATATCAATATGAACCTCTGAAAATTTTGTTGGATTTAATTATTGAAATGACATCATACTTCCTTCACAATGTTGAACCTTGAATTATAACTTGGAAAAGTGATATTTTGAATTGTTCTTGCTGGAATATTATAGAAATTTGTATATCGACTTTTGATATCAATATGAACCTCTGGAAATTTTGTTATATTTAATTACTGAAAAGACATCATACTTCCTTCACAATGTAGAACCTTGGGTTATAACTTGGAAAATTGATATCTTGAATTGTTCTTGCTGGAATGCTATAAAAATTTGTATATAGACTTTTGATATCAATATGAACCTCTGGAAATTTTACTAGATTTAATTACTGAAAAGACATCATACTTCCTTCACAATGTAGAACCTTGGATTATAACTTGGAAAATTGATATCTTGAATTTTTCTTGCCGGAATGTTATAAAAATTTGTATATAGAATTTTGATATCAATATGAATCTCTGGATATTTTGTTAGATTTAATTACTGAAAAGACATCATACTTCCTTCACATTGTAGAACCTTGGATTATAACTTAAAATTTTGATATCTTGAATTGTTCTTGTTGGAATGTTATAGAAATCTGTACATAGACCTTTGATTATCAATATGAACATCTGGAAATTTTGTTGGATTTTTGAAAGGACATCATACTTCCTTCACAATGTAGAACCTTGGATTATAACTTGGAAAATTGATATCTTGAATTGTTCTTGTTGGAATGTTATAGAAATTTGTATATCGACTTTTGATATAAATATGAACACCTGGAAATTTTTCTTGGAATTATTTGCATGTGACAAAAGCTATCTCTTGTTCAAATCTATTCTCTCCGGGTTTATAAGAATTAGTTAAATAGGCCGAAATATGTTTATTTGGCGAAATAAAAATTGAAATATGGATATGGGTAACCCTACCACCTCTGGAACTAAAATAGACTCATTCTAAATTAGGATTCATAAAGTCACCCTTTTAGGAAATGTGGATTTGATAAGGGCAAATCGGTCTGTGAATAGTAAAAACTAGAACATTAGATTTAGACCCCTCCCTTCTGGTGACCACCCCTAGAGGCATTAATTCCTTGGTATTTGCATGTGCATGGTTGATTGATGGGTTAATCCATTAGTGGAATACACTAGAAGTAGAGGTCGGGTGCGATTAATAAAATTATCAAATCGAGATTTGATACTTCAAGCTAAGTATTAAGGGGAGGGGGAGGTATACAGCAACCGGAACCCCAGTCAATATTGGCTCATGGAACTTATAGATCATGTTAAGAGAGGCCAGAGAGTCAGATCACTACTGAAGCAAGGCAAGGACCGGGTTCAATTGAACACAGTCGCTTCCATGTCCGTGTAATTGAAAGTATCCTTATAAAGACCGCATAACACGAGAGGTATTACGGTAAAATAATGGGTAGTCACCAATAAGAGTAAATTCCTTGAGAAAGGGAAGTTTGGGATGTCACCCTCTCATTCTTCCTAGTACCATTGCGAGCCCTTCACCAGGTAGACCCCGACAAGTTCAAGGTTCACCCTAAACCTTTAAGTATAACTAAACGATAGACAAGAATAGATAACTAAGGGATTTATAGTAGATGACCTCCGTCTCAAGTATGATGCAGAGTAGTATACGGGCCGGTTGGCCCTGCGAGCGGTAGGCTCAGTGTTTTCCATAGGACTGGACAGTCCGATGAGCGGAGGCTCAGTGAAATATAAAGTCAAGAGGTGGCCACTTATTACATAGTATGTGGATACCATGTTGCTGGGCATGTGTGTTACAACCCTTTGTTTGAGAATAACAAATCCCATATTGTATTTGATCTTTCTTGTCATGTGTTTATAGTGTGCAGGAACTATAGGTGCAATACTCCACATGTAGAAAGCAGCTTAGAACCAAAAACCTGAACTAAAGCACTACTGCCAGCGCTAGCGATACCGCCTGGCTCTAGCTCGAGTTCGTGCCACAACACCACGCTGCCGACAATTTCGTAACCGCCTCCACACGAACGCCACCATAGGCGCTAGGGGCTACCGCATGCACTATCTCCAAGTTCTATAAATTGATGATTTCTTTCTTGTTTTGGCAATCCATCCCAGAGAGAATACAAGTGCCAAAATTCCATTGTTGTTATGCTGCCGAAGATTGATCTCCCACAAAAATCTTAAGGAGAATTCTGGAGGAGGACTATGTCATGCTACATCTTAAGGACGATCGCTTCGACCTCGCTCATACTACAACGATCCTTAATCTCCAACTTCAGAAGATCTCATATAGGGAGTTTTTATTGTTGTTATCATTATTTTCATTTCATTCCATTTTGTAACCGTATAGAGAATTCGCCTTGTGTTGGCGACTAGGTCCTTGCGTGGCTTACGGGGTAATTTGCTGCGTGAGTTGACGACTAGGTCTAGGAGATTAGATCTAGGGGGTGCTCGAGGCCATATCCGGGGAAGGATTGGCTAGAGCGGCTTGAGGCCATATCCGGGGAAGGATTGGCTAAAGCCAACCGATTTGTGGGGATACAAGTCGGTATAGAGAAGGAAAAGATATTTACATTTGTACGCCTCTGATTTCTAGCGATAATGAAATCAAATTTATGTAAACACTTTTTTTTCATATAATACAATCATGTCTCTTTTTGTGTTTACTTGATTTCTTTCATTTGGCATAAATTTTACTATATTGGTTACTAAGCTTTCAATTTAAATCACTTTATCTAAATTGTTTATTTTAATCTCTTTCATCATATAACAATTTAGCACTTGTTTCTAAATTTTATTATTGCAAATTACTTTTTGCTAAATTGTTATTTTGCTCTATCGTTAACTTTAAAACAATATAGTAAATTGCTTAATATTACAAAAAGAATTTTATTCCCTTATTCACCCGCTCCCCCTCTAAGGGCGCCTATAGATCCAACAAGTGGTATCAAAGATAGGTTATTCCAAATCGGTTTAAAAACCGGGAATAATGGCGCTTCATGATCTCGCATCCACTAGAAGGGGAAGTTTGTATGAAAATGAAAAATCCTTATGTCCGCCATTATTTATGGGTGAAAATTATAATGGGTGGAAAACTCTTATGAAAAAATTTCTTAAATCCTTGGATATTGAAGTTTGGAATATTATAATTAAAATACCCCCAAGTACTTTAAATAAAAATGAAATGTTTTTAAATGCCAAATCAATGAATAGTCTATATTATGCACTAAATCAAAATATTTTCAAACTTATTTATACACTTCCTACTGCTTATGAAGTTTGGAAATTTCTTGACAATTCTTATAGTCTTCCTTCCACAGATGATGAACAAGAGCAATTCCTTATGGATCCAAGAGAAGAAACCAATGAGGACTTATGCTTGGAGGAAGATCTATCTAAGAAAGAAGAATGCAATGTCATAATATTGGACTCAAATGATGGCAACACATTAAGCAAAAGAGAAGATGGAAATTCAACTATGGAAGAGGAATGCGAAGAAGATGTCAAAGGAACCCTTGGTTCAAATCTTGCCTCATCCCATATCAATGTAAGAAAATCAAAAACTTCTCTTTTTGTAACAAATTCTATTTCTACATCTCGTATGCTTAAAATTGCTAAACGTAAAATTTTAAAGTTGAAAATTGCTAATTCTAAATTACCTTTAGAAAATAAATCTTTAAAAGCAAACGATAAAGTAGAATCAAATATTGATGTGTTAAATTCTCTTTCATGCTCTTTAGTTAAAATTCCTACTCCTTGTTTAGATTGCAATCTATTAAAAGAAAAATTCAAGGATATTGAAAAAGGGCTCTTAGTTTCTAAAATGCATAATGAAAATTTGATAATTGAAAATGATGTTTTAACTTGTAAGTTAAGACAATTAAAATCTTTTGTTGAAAAAGTTCTAATTTATAGTAATGACATTCATCATAAGATTTTGAATAACAAAGATAAATTAACTTACAAAATCATTTCTAAAAAGGATCATTTTCACACATCAACTCAAAAGGAGTTTAGTTTCAAAAGGAATTATGATCCTCACAAAATTCTTAAAAGTCACTATTATAAGTCTCAATATATTTTCAATCATGACTCATATTTAAAAACACATTTTCATGAAAATCAAACTATAAAATATTTTCCTTCACATTATAAGAGTATGTCTATAAGAAAGAGTGGAAATGAAAATCATCCAAATAAGAACCAATCATTTAACACATATTGTAACCCACTCTATCAACAATCACTTCTAAAGAAAGACAATCATTCTTATAAACTTTCAAAGAATCCATATAATAAAATTCATTATGATTATCAACATCAATCTATTTTGAAAAATAATTTGAATAAACATAAATCTCAAATGAATTATTTTTCAAATAACTACAATCATATAAAGATGTCACATAATCATTATATGGATTTGAGTGATAAACAACCAATGTATGAATGGAGACCCATTAAGAAAAATGACACATCAATTTTAATTGAAAGGGCCCATTCATCCTTGTCTCCCCAAAAGCCAACACGATGTATTTGGGTACCCAAAGGAACCATCCCACTTGGTCCCTATTGGATACCTAAATCTCTCATTCATTAGTATCCAATCATTTGCATGAAGTAGAAACAATTAAAAATGAAATAACATTTCTCTACTTCATGATACGCTTAATTTCTTTTTTCTTTGTTGCTTTTTATTATTTATTTTTACTTAAGCTAACATTCCTTGGTCACCTCATAAATATTTAAAATATGACTTTATCATTTAAAGCTTTATAACGTATAAATCAAATTAAATAAAATAGAATAAAAAGTCATATGTGTTTAAAAGTGACCTATTTCTCATCTTTTTAGTTTTTATCCTTTTTAAATCATTTACCCATAAATGTCTTGAATTTTCATTATAAATTGAATATTGAAATTATTATCAAGACTAATGAAATTATTTTAAAGAATGGATTTAAATAGCTTATTTAGGGGTCTTAGGCTAAAAATATTAAATGCACAACTTATTGAATATTTGTCTAATTTCTTTGTTGCATATGATAGCCCTTATATTGAAAAATCATAATCAAGAAAAATCGGAATAAAATGATATAAAAAAACATGTGTTTTTAAATAAAAAATTGTAACTCAAAATTGTAAATAAAAAACCATGAGTTGCTAATGCAAGGCGTTACCACTATCGCCGGCGGTAGCTTATTTTCCTAAAAAATTCCAATTTCTCTAATTATTATTTTCTAAAAAATTATGTTAAGTATCGTTATCTTCTACTTTTAGATACCTTGTATTAAAATCAAAAAGAAAATTTACAAAACAATTCAAAATAAACAAATCATTTTTTGTCCTTTATATATATGTAATATAATATTCACTTTACAAGCAGTCACTACATTTTAAAAAGGATGAATATGAACTATAAAATCACCACCATGATCTATTAATATCATATGCTAAAATTCACTATAATCATATATCATAATTCATGATCTAACAAGAATTATCTTAAATTAACTAATACTATCAACCTTAGGAATTATGAAATATGTGATGGCTATTGGTATTATAGTTGTTGGATCTTGTGGCGCCCTTAGAGGGGGGGGGGGGGGGGGGGTGAATAAGGACCTTTTTAAATTATGAATTTTTACTTAAGAATTTTCAAAACAAATTTTGCTTTTCTAAAAATCACTTATAAAAATTTACAAACTATGAAAATTTTAAATTATATCAAACACAAATTTCTAAGTTAAAGATTAAGCAACCAAATTTGCAATTAAAGAAAAGGCATAATATTTTAATCATGAAATTCTTATAAAATAAAAATGATCTTAACAATGCTTAAGATCAAGGCATAAATAAGATAATAAACTTTTGACAATTTTTGTTTACCAATCCTTCTCGCAAGGATCGGAAGGCTATCACTTGTCTTTCCCTAGACCAAGACCAAACATATCCTCTAGATCTTCCCAAGATCTATACACAGCACACAAGGCCAAGATTTCCCACCAAGCCACGCAAGGACTTGGACGCTCCACACAAGGAAGTGATTTTCCCCTAAGCCACGCAAGGACTTAGACGTCACGCACATGGAGACGATTTCCCTACCAATACAAAGTGAAATGTATATAAATGAAAATACAAAATAAAATAAGAACTCCCTAGAAATTCAGATCTCTGAAAGGAAGGTTGAAGCCTCGAAATGATCGTTGATGTAGAAGCGCGTCCGATCTCGTCTTCAATTTCAAACCTTCTCAGCACAAATGGGAGTTCTTGAGGTTCTGGAGCTCTCTGGTTCGTATGCACTCAGGAAAGGACTTGGAATTTTCAATGCTTGGAATGCACGAACCAAACGAGCCAATATATAAATTTTCACTGTCGCCTGGGCGACATCACTGTCGGAATTCCGACAGCGCTAACTGTCGCTCGTAGTGCTGTCGTGCGGGCAGTTGCTGTAACATCCGGGCTGTCGTGCGGGCAGTTGCTGTAACTTCCGAGCTGTCGCCTGGGCGTCATCGCTGTCGGATTTTCGACAGCGCAAAACTGCCGTTCATCGTGTTGCCGTGCCGGAAGTTGTTGTAACTTCTCTGCTGTCGCCTAGGCGACATCAGCTGTCGGGATTCTGACAGCGCCTCTTCATTTTTGCCTTCTGAAACTTCTCCAGACTATAG
Source organism: Dactylorhiza incarnata (assembly GCA_033032865.1). NCBI lineage: Eukaryota > Viridiplantae > Streptophyta > Magnoliopsida > Asparagales > Orchidaceae > Dactylorhiza > Dactylorhiza incarnata. The sequence continues at coordinate 1,694,268 of JAWHQI010000175.1, read as the reverse complement.
ATTGAGTCGTTCTCATCTCCGAAATGTGGTGGACCGTTCCGTAACTCTTCCTGGATTGAAAGTTATGGCCATTTTAAGATCTGCACACAAAACTCATCCTTTTGCTTTTTCTAATGTGTACACACTCTTGGATCATGTCCATTGAGAGGCTGTCTTCTGTTTTCATTCGTCGGAATTCGTCGTGAGTTCTCGAGAACATTCGACGAATTGACTTAGCCGCACATTTTCCTTCACAAGTCTGCCTTTTTGACTTCTGTCTGCGTTCGTCGATATTCGTCGGGAGTTCATGAGAACATTCGACGAATAGACTTAGCCGCAGAAATTTCTTCTTTAAACTAGAAATTTGGCTTCTGTCTGGATTCATTGAGATTCATCGGAACTTCACGAGACATCTCGACGAATTGTCTTAGCAAAAATTTCTTTTCTTCTGAAAACCTGCTCCACTCCTCAAACTTGAAAACCTTCAGTTATGAGTATATGAAGTACACCCTAATAGAGAGATTACACATGGACTAACACTTTGTTCTACACAATGAGGGATTACATTGTCTAGAACTGTGTTTGGTGATCCATTGCAACCTGACTTTGGTGTGCACTTAGCATTAAGACCTGTCATAACATATCCAACACCCATGAACGAGGACTTGTCTCCTCATTGAACTTATACAACCTGGACACTATAAACACACAAAAGACTAGATCAAATACAACACGGTATTTGTTATTCTCAAACCAAGAGATGCGGAACATAGGCTCCAACAATCTCCCCCTTTTGATAATAACAAATACCCGTATGAGAAATTAGTGGGATTAAGACAATTTGTGTTTATAGATAAGTGCGGTAATAAGATATGCATGAATAACATATTAAGAGTGTGATAGAATTGAAAGCGATAATGCCTACTCTTTCTATATCATTTCCTCCCCCTACATTAGTGTCTCTTATAAACTACACCCCCTAAATATCTATTTTACTAGATTTCTCAATTTCTTCTCCCCCTTTGTTATTAACAAAAGTGGGTAGGGATGAGTGTATATCTTTTAAGATAGGTAAGGAACCATTTATTGAAGGATTTTCATAATCGAGCATATGATAGTGTATGCACCTCCTATATGATTACTCCCCCTACAAATATACCCATTTTTTGAGTTTAATATCATTATAATGCACTCCCCCTAAATATTAGATTTATGCAATTTAATCTCCCCTTTTGGTAGAATCAAAAGAGGGTTTAGGTGAGGGTAGTAAGGAGGCATTTCTTATAAATGATAAAGCATGATCGAGCTTTTATAATATAGATAATGATAAAGATTTTAAGCATAGTATATAAGAGATTTCAAAAAAAAAATAAGAGTTGTAAGTAAGCGGAAGATTATAAGAAACATCTTTTTGTAAGCATGAAAATCAGTGTTATAAATATGAGTTTAAGTGCAAAATGTAAATGTTGAAACCAGTTTCCCGGTTTCAGCGTTCGAAAGGGGGTTGTGACTAACTCTTACTTGACCTAAATCTAGACCCTTGACCGGTCACTAGGAACTAAGAGACTCGGACTTGATAACAACTGGAGTCTAGGAACAGACCCCTTAAGCTTCAGCGTGGAGGTCCCACCACATACCCGGAAGATCTTAGAGCGCTTCCCCTCCCAAGCCAATGCTGAGCCTGGGCACCTTAGAGGGCACTAAGAACCACCCCACCATCAACCTTCGATGACAAGGGGAGGGGGGTGCTTGCTCACAAGACCACGCGAGGGAGGGGGTAGGAACCAACCCTTCCCAAGGTGCCCATGGGGGTCTATTTAAAGACTTTCCTAAAAATGGATTGCGGATATCCAAAATCGGACTGCGAATAGCCAAAATTCTGCTATCCGCAGTCCGACCATGATCATGAACAATCAACGTATGAGGAGGGGCGAGTGGGGTTTGGAGTGCCCACTCCACCCCTCGCAGGAGGATCAGGAGAGCGGAGGGAGGGTCACCCCCACTCACTCCCCTAAGGGGGACGGTCGAGTGGGGGGGGGGGGGGGCTTCCCCCACTCGCCTCCCACTAAGGAGGCCGACCGAATGGGGGGGCTGCCCCCACTCGCCTCCCATAAGGGAGGGGGCCGAGTGGGGGGTTACCCCCACTCGCCTCCCTCAAAGGAGGGGGCCGAGTGGGGGGGTTGCCCCCACTCGCCTCCCTCAAAGGAGGGGGCCGAGTGGGGGGGTTGCCCCCACTCGCCTCCCTCAAAGGGGGTCGGCCGAGTGGGGGGGCTTCCCCACTCGCCTCCCACAAGGGAGGGGTCCGAGTGGGGGGGTTGCCCCCACTCGCCTCCCTCAAGGGGGGTCGGCCGAGTGGGGGGGCTGCCCCCACTCGCCTCCCACAAGGGAGGGGGCCGAGTGGGGGGGTTGCCACCACTCGCCTCCCTCAAGGGGGGTCGGCCGAGTGGGGGGGGGGGGCTGCCCCCACTCGCCTCCCACAAGGGAGGGGGCCGAGTGGGGGGGGGGGGGGGGGGGGGGGGGGTTGCCCCCACTCGCCTTCCTCAAGGGGGGTCGGCCGAGTAGGGGGGCTTCCCCCACTCGCCTCCCACAAGGGAGGGGGGCGAGTGGGGGGGGGGGTTGCCCCCACTCGCCTCCCTCAAAGGGGGTCGCCCGAGTGGGGGGGATGCCCCCACTCGCCTCCCACAAGGGAGGGGGCCGAGTGGGGGGGTTGCCCCCACTCGGCTTGCTTAGCTATTTCTCCCTCTCTTGGGTCATCTCCTGGCCTTACTCGGTCTCGGTCGCCTCCGAGAGGTCGACCGGCTTGCCTCGGTCAGCTTAACCTTCGATTTGGTCTTGACGGATTACGGGTAACACAGCGACCCTACTCATGTCGGGTCACACCGGCTCGAAGAATATGAGGGTTGTACACAATCCCCGCTCTTTGCGAGCTTGTCCCAAGCTCGGAAAGAAAGTCCAACCCACCTATTTGACGAGTAGGTGGGACCTCAGGGGTATCCACGAAAGGATCTGCCAACGGGACATATCTGCCGAGCTTTTCGGTTGATCCTGACTTGAGACAGAAGGTGAACCTTTTTCCACTAAACACCCCTCCTATGAGCCGAGCTCAACTGGAGGTGGAAAAAGCTCAACACCTTAGGTCGAATTGACTTCGATCTGAGGTGGAGGAAAGACTCAGCACCTCTAGTCGAGCCGAGCTCGGCCTGAGGTGGGAGGAAAACCTTTCTCCACTTAAGAACCCTCCTATGGGCCGAGCCTAACTGGAGGTGGAGAAAGCTCAACACCTTGGGTCGGGTTAACCTCGACCTGAGGTGGAGGAGAAACTCAGCACCTCTAGTTGAGCCGAGCTCGACCTGAGGTGGGGGGAAAACCTTTCTCCACTTAGGAACCCTCCTATGGGTCGAGCCCAACTGGAGGTGGAGAAAGCTCAACACCTTGGGTCGGATTATCCTCGACCTGAAGTGGAGGAGAAACTCAGCACCTCTAGTCGAGCCGAGCTCAACCTGAGGTAGGAGGAAAACCTTTCTCCACTTAAGAACCCTCCTATGGGCCGAGCCCAACTGGAGGTGGAGAAAGCTCAACACCTTGGGTCGGGTTAACCTCGACCTGAGGTGGAGGAGAAACTCAGCACCTCTAGTCGAGCCAAGCTCGACCTGAGGTGGGGGGAAAACCTTTCTCCACTTAAGAACCCTCCTATGGGCCGAGCCCAACTGGAGGTGGAGAAAGCTCAACACCTTGGGTCGGATTAACCTCGACCTGAGGTGGAGGAGAAACTCAGCACCTCTAGTCGAGCCGAGCTCGACCTGAGGTGGGAGGAAAACCTTTCTCCACTAGACACCCCTCCTGCGAGCCGAGCTCAACAGGAGGTGGAGACAGCTCAATACCTTTAGGTTGAAATGATCTTAACCTTGGGTGGAGAAAAACTCAACACCTCTAGTCGAGCTGAACTCGACCTGAGGTGGGAGGCGGGAACTCCATACCTACCAGGGAGCCGAGCTCACCTGGTGGGGGAGGGACTCAACACCTAACAGGGAGCCGAGCTCACCTGGAGGTGGAGGAACTCAACACCTAACAGGGAGCCGAGCTCACCTGGAGGTGGAGGCACTCAACACCTAACAGGGAGCCGAGCTCACCTGGAGGTGGAGGAACTCAACGCCTAACAGGGAGCCGAGCTCACCCAGAGGTGCAGGAACTCAACACCTAACAGGGAGCCGAGCTCACCTGGAGGTGGAGGAACTCAACACCTAACAGGGAGCCGAGCTCACATGGAGGTGGAGGAACTCAACACCTAACAGGGAGCCGAGCTCACCTGGAGGTGGAGGGACTCAACACCTAACAGGGAGCCGAGCTCACCTGGAGGTGGAGGAAACTCCACACCTAACAGGGATCCGAGCTCACCTGGAGGTGGAGGAACTCAACACCTAACAGGGAGCCGAGCTCACCTGGAGGTGGAGGAACTCAACACCTAACAGGGAGCCGAGCTCACCTGGAGGTGGAAGAACTCAACACCTAACAGGGAGCCGAGCTCACTTGGAGGTGGAGGAACTCAACACCTAACAGGGATCCGAGCTCACCTGGAGGTGGAGGAAACTCCACACCTAACAGGGAGCCGAGCTCACCTGGAGGTGGAGGAACTCAACACCTAACAGGGAGCTGAGCTCACCTGGAGGTGGAGGAACTCAACATCTCTAGTTGAGTCGAACTTGACCTGAGATGGAGGGAACTCAACATCTTCCAGGGAGCAGAGCCCAACTGGAAGTGGAGGCAGCTCAACAAGAGCCCGCACGCCGGTTTCTCTTCTCGCCTGCTGAAGCCCAAAGACAGCTAAGGGAGAAAGGAGAGAGAAAGAGGCGAACCTTCGAGGGCAGCGATGACTGCCCTACCTTGCCCTGCTGAAGCCGAGTGTACTCGCAGGAGGATTGTGACGTCAACGACCCAAGCCCTGGGGAGCCGCCTTCATGAGGCGAATGCTCTCCGAGACAGCTGGAGGGGAGTTCCTGCCGATGACATCCTGCATGAGTTCTCCCCTTCTCCTGCGTGACCCGACTCGTCCCCTTGCAGCGGTGGCTATTCCCCCTGAACGTGAGGGTGGCCAGGGACTTCTTCTCTTCTTTGGATCCTTGTAGGAGCCATGTATCTCCTGCATACCTGTTTCCTTTAATCCTGCATGCACCAATAGGGGTGAAGTAATGACTAATGTAACATATGTTATCACTGAACCAGTTACCATTGTAATGAATTTCTTAGCTTACTTTCTCCCTTTACTGCTTGAGGATTTGGTACCTTACTTGAACCGATCATTGGGTAGCTAATCGATCCGATGAGCCTTCCATCTGTCGACATGAATGAGCCCGGAGAACGGTCTGTAGTCAGGGATCTTACCGATTGGAGGTGGAAGTACCCGCCTGCACACTGAGTGCTTACCTTCACCCGGAGGCAGAGGAACTCAACGCCTTCCCAATCTGACTGGAGGTGGAAGTACCCATCCACGTCTTAGGTGCTTAGCTCACTTGGAGGCAAAGGAACTCAACGCCTTCCCAACCTGACTGGAGGTGGAAGTACCCATCCACGTCCTAGGTGCTTAGCTCACCTGGAGACAGAGGAACTCAACGCCTTCCCAATCTCATTGGAGGCGGAAGTACCCATCCATGTCCTAGGGGCTTAGCTTTCCTGGAGGCAGAGGAACTCAACGCCTTCCCAGCCTGACTGGAGGTGGAAGTACCCATCCGCGTCCAAGGTGCTTAGCGCACCTGGAGGTGGAGGAACTCAACGCCTTCCCAGTCCCCTTACCGATTGGAGGTGGAAGTACCCGTCCGCGTCCTAGGTGCTTACCTTCACCTGGAGGCAGAGGAACTCAACGCCTTCCCAATCTGACTGGAGGTGGAAGTACCCATCCACGTCCTAGGTGTTTAGCGCACCTGGAGGTGGAGGAACTCAACGCCTTCCCAGTCCACTTACCGATTGGAGGTGGAAGTACCCGTCCGCGTCCTAGTGCTTACCTTCACCTGGAGGTAGAGGAACTCAACGCCTTCCCAATCTGACTGGAGGTGGAAGTACCCATCCACGTCCTTGGTGCTTAGCGCACCTGGAGGTGGAGGAACTCAACGCCTTCCCAGTCCACTTACCGATTGGAGGTGGAAGTACCCGTCCGCGTCCTAGGTGCTTACCTTCACCTAGAGGCAGAGGAACTCAATGCCTTCCCAATCTGACTGGAGGTGGAAGTACCCATCCACGTCCTTGGTGCTTAGCGCACCTGGAGGTGGAGGAACTCAACGCCTTCCCAGTCCACTTACCGATTGGAGGTGGAAGTACCCAGAAAGTGGAGGTCAGATCTTAAGTTACTCTAGAGGGGGGGTGAATAGAGTATTAAAACTTTTTCTTAGTTTTTAAAGCGGAATTAAAATAGTGTTATATATAAGTGTAAGCAGTGTGAGAATTATATAAACAGAAAAATTAAGTAAATGTAATCACAAAACAAACAGCAGTGCCACAGGAAATAATCAAACACAGAAGACACAAGGTGCTATAGTAGTTCCCCAATAAATCTGGGTACATCTACTCTTCTACCACCTTTGATAGGAATCCCTAGGAGGTTGTTGATAAGGTGCCCTCACACCAGGTGAGCTGTTGATAAGGTGCTCTAACCAAACTGCAGGTTTTTGAAAAGGTGCCCTGTCACCGAGATTAACTTTTGAAGGGAGTTATAACCCTGTACAAGATGGGAAGGAAAAAGTTTATAGTGTTCTTCTCTGTCAAGATGCTGAGAGAAGACTTTAGTGGATGTTGTTGTAAAGCTCCCCCTGTCAGATTGAAGTGCTTGACAGAAAATGAAGAAGCTTTCTCTTGAAAACTAAGATCTCCTGTAGCTATTTGATCTGGAAGAACAGGTTCTTCAGATTTGCTTGTTGCTCTTTTAGAAGATCTGAATTTACAGCAGATTCTGAGTGAATGTTCTTGAGGATGATGTTCTCAGAAGTTTTGTGCTGCTTGTAGAAGAAGATAAGGAAAAACTTTTTGAGATGTCTAACTGTGTATGTTCTTCTTCTTCTGAATGCTATATATATATATATCCTTTTTATTCTGTAATAGAATGACGTTTGAATTCTGTCAACTCAAACGATTTTGGCAGGTTCTTTTATTTTTGACTGTGAAAAGATTCCTTTTCATTAAATGTCAACGACTATTGCTGCCTTGGAAAAAGGAAAGAAGAGAATATATTAACTCATTTTAATATCCTTCCTTATCTGTCAGAATGTGTCCAAAGGATATTAAATAGACCCGTTATATTCGTCGTTTTGCTGTTAGGATAGATAGAATATAGTTGATAACAAATCTGGGCTTCAATAAATGATCTGTCGAACGCTGGGAGCCATCTGTCGAGCGCTGTTCAGAATATGTCGAACGCTGGCTGGAAAACTGTCGAGTGCTGTCAATAAAAACTGTCGAACGCTGGGAGCCATCTGTCGAGCACTGCTAGCCGTTCGTCGAACACTGATCAGAGAATGTTGAGTGCTGTAACTGGCTGTAATACTTCAGTCTGCTTAGAACAATTTGTCGAACGATGCTAGACATTCGTCGAACACCACATGCCATTTGTCGAACGCTGCTAGACATTCGTCGAACGCTGGGAACCTTAGATTTAATCTTAAGTTCTAGCTAATTTATCAGCCTAAAGACTTGACCCTTAAACTATACAATGGGGTCAACTGATCCTAATCAGTACATAGTGATCCTAGCCCAAAACAGTAAAAGGGTTGTTCCAACAATCTCCCCCTATTTGGGTTAGGATACTATTTGACAAAATTAAATAGATACAGCAAAACAGAGCAAAAATGAAATATATCTGATAGATAAAAATAGATCATCAGATAAAATAAAAATAAGTGCTCTGAGTTCAGAAACTTTACATTCATAACCAAGCAATTTATTTAAGGCTTTTTGTCCTGAGAAGATGGCTTGAATATGATTTTTCTGTTGGGGTCTTCTGATTTCTTTTTGCTGATAAACAAATCTTGAGCACCAATGATTTTCTGTTCTTTGACATGAGGAATAAATGCTTCTGGGTGCATATCAATATATTCCTCGGTATTGAATGCTTTAACTGTTTTGTATTTTTCAAGTTCTTTTCTTCTGTATTCTGACATGGTTGAGTAACTTGAGAAGTCTTTGCCTTCAGCTTTAGCCTTTTTAATTTGTGCATACGCAATTGTTTCTTTCAGTCTTGCCATCTGACAGAGTTTCTCTTCTTCTGGATCTGGAAAATAATAAATATTTTCTGAATCATTTTTGTCTTGAGTGACCTTTTGAGGTACTCTATCTCTGTGAAGAGTTCCATCAGAAATGTGAAGTTTGTATTCTGAAGATATTTGAGAAGAGGAAAAGGTTTGACTTCTTTGAAGGATAGGAGCTGATTTCTTAGAGGAAGGAGCACTGGCTGATCCAGAGGCTTGAGAACCACTAGAACTACCAGGTCTCCTTGAATGTTGAGAGCTTGGCCTCTGAGAGGAAGATGATACACCTGCTGATCCTGTTGCACCAGCTGCTGGAGGAGGAGGAGGAGGATTGTGCTTGACTGGTTTGTCAGGGATGTAGCCAGTCTTCTTGAATTTCTTCCTCCTATTGTTCTCATTTCTGGAGAGCTTCATCCAGTGAGGAGTTTTCTCATCAAGAGGGACATTATACAAAATGTACAGAGGAATGTCATTATTTGGATTTGGAGGTTTGGGAGCAGCCTTTGACTTAGCTGTTCTTTTCTTTCTTTTCTTTGAAAGTGTATCATCAGAATCACTGTTGTCATCATCATCTTCAGAGTCAGAAGATGAGGTTGGCCTATTGTATAAATCATCAATTCTCTTGATTGCTTCCCGAGCCTTTAATCTTTCTTCTTCAGCTTTGTCAAACTCTGCATCTGTTTCTCTCCAGATTTCATCAAAGCTTGGCATTGGTTCTTCATTCCATACAGAAATTGGAGGTGAAGAAATAATTTGTGTGACTGTTGTATCATCAAGGAATTCTGCAAGATCATCTTCATATTCTGCAGAATGATCCTTTATCTGAATGTCTTGAACAGTGGATGAATGAATAGAGGATATGTAATTTTGTATGATGTCAGAATGAGTTTTCTGAGGAAGGCAAATCAGAGCCTTTGATAGATCCTCTATGTATGGTGATACCCTTGAAGTATATGTGACATCAAATTTTGATAATAAGCTATATAGATCACAGGATGGATGAATGCATATATTATTTATTACTTCTATAACTTGTGTATCTGTATCAAAAATTATAACTTCTGTATCATCTTCTGGAGTTTCTTCTGTTTCTGGAGCTTCTTCATAGGACATCTCCCCCTGCCTAGCTTTAGGACAGCCTGAATCTAGGCCCCTAGTAGAAGGGACAGCAGTGGAGGAGGGAAGAGAAGTTATCTTAGAAGATAAAGTAGAAAGTGCCTGAAGAACTGGAGCAAGTTTTGCATCCAGGAGCTGGCTTATTTTAGGAAGGATAAGATCAAAAACTTGATCAGCAATAGAGGAGAGGTTGAGGGATGGATAATCTGGTGGATGGCTAGTGAATGGTTGTGAAGTGGATGGAGATGATATTGGAGGAATGATATTGCTGATGTTGGTGGTATGTGTGTGAATGTCTAGATGGATTGGAATAGGAGAATGAATAGGTGAATGATATTCATTGTGTACTGGAGAGGGAGGTGTGGTAGGTAGTGGTTCTGAAGATAGGGGTGGAGGTGGAGCATCACTGATGTGGGTGGTTAAGATTGGAATATCAATGATGGGTGATATTGCAGTTGAAGGAGGAGAATGTGCAGGAGATTGTTGAGCAGGTGGAGAGAGGATATGAGAGGAAGGAGGAACTGAGGAAGGATCTTCTAGAAGGGTAGAGGGAGTGACTAGATCAGTCCTTGTGTCCTCAGAAGCTTTCCTTTTTCTGGAGGCCTCAGCTCCTGTATTCTTCTTGGGAATTACTCTATCCCATTTAGCAAAGAGTGCTGAGGTCAGCCTCTTGCTGGCATTTATTGTTACTTTTGGTGACACCAGAAGCTCTGGATGCCTTTCCTGCAGAAAGATTCCTAAAATTCTTCCAAAGCATACATTCTCTGTAGAGTTTTTCTTTTTAATTAGGTCAAAAAGAATTGATCCCCAGTTGACTTTCTTCTTCTCCATTAAGGCCACCATTAACAGAAATTGGTGCCTACTGATATAGTCATGCCCAGAAGTCTTGCCCAGCAAGACTTTTCTAACAATATCTGCTAAGAACTTGTAGTCTTGAGACAGATTCTTTTTCAGAATGTGGCTAGGGTTTCCAGTCAAATGACCAATTTTGACTAAAGCTTCATCAAATTCATTGTAGCTTATGTCTAACTCATCTTCACCATTTTCAAGACCAAAGATTTCAGAAAGGATGGTGGGAGAGAGAGAGACATGATGACCTGATATTGTTCCCGACAAACTTTCATCGACTGATTTTGCAGTGAAAACCCATTCTTTTATCTCTGCAATAGCTATCTTCTGCCTGGTGCTTAGAAATTTCCTTAGTTGTTGTTCATCCAGCGTTTGAAGAATATCCTTGAAGATTTGATCTGACTGTGCAAACGAGTCCATGTCAATGTCAAAGCCTGCGTCAAACTTCATTAGGTGCAGAGAAGCCTGAGAAATCGACATTGTTCCTGCAAAGAAAGTTGAAGATCAAGTGCAGAGAGGAACTAGAGGGAAAGATGATTTCTGTAGGCGCAAAGCTTAGAATAAGATAAAATAAGTGTTATATAGTCGAGAAAATAGGGAGGAGAATTCGAGGAGCGTTGTTCGGCAAAACCTAATTAAATCTGAAGTCAAACCGACTTTTAAAAATAAAAAAAAATTCGTCGACCGCCGTTCGACAAACGAGATTTTCTTTACTGACTCTTGAAGATGTAGGTTTTTGTCGACCATCGTTCGACGAATAAAAATTTGTCGACCTTCGTTCGACGAATAAAAATTTGTCGTTCTTCGTTCGACAAAAATTTTGGATAGGATAGAAAATATAATTTTTAACAGATTGAGTCTCCATCTATCATTCCCAGTTGATTCATAAAGAAAATATGTTTCTTTTCATCCAAAGGTTTGGTGAAAATATCTGTTCTTTGTAAATCAGTGGAGATGAACTGTAGGCAAATTTTATTTTTATCCACATTATCTCTGATAAAGTGGTGCCTTATTTCTATGTGTTTAGTCCTACTATGGAGAACTGGATTTTGTGCTATAGATATTGCACTAGTATTGTCACAAAATATAATTGATTGATTTAAGTTGATACCATAGTCTAGAAGTTGATTTTGTATCCACAATATCTGTGAGCAGCAACTGCCTGCAGCAATGTATTCTGCCTCAGCTGTTGATGTGGACACAGATATCTGCTTCTTACAAAACCAAGACACAAGCCTATCACCAAGAAACTGACAAGTTCCTGATGTGCTTTTTCTGTCTACTCTGCATCCAGCATAATCTGAGTCTGAGAATCCAGTTAATTCAAATTCAGATGTTGTTGGATACCAGAGACCTAGATTAGGACAGCCCTTTATATATCTTAAAATTCTTTTTAATAAAGATAGATGAGATTCTTTAGGGTTGACTTGAAACCTAGCACAAATACAAGTAGCAAACATTATATCAGGCCTACTAGCTGTCAAATAGAGTAATGAGCCAACAATTGCTCTATACACCTTCTGATCAACAGGTTTCCCTGATTCATCAGCATTAATGACAGCATTAGAAGCCATGGGTGTTTTCATGGGAGAGGAATCAGACATTCCAAATCTTTTTACTAATTCTTTAGCATACTTGGATTGTGAAATGAAAATTCCTGATGAGGTTTGCTTCACTTGTAGACCAAGGAAGTATGATAATTCACCCATGCTACTCATTTCAAATTTAGATTGCATAAGTTTAGAGAATTTTTTGCATAAATTTGAATCAGTAGAGCCAAAAATAATATCATCTACATATATTTGAACTAGCAGTGTTTGATTTTTATGTATTCTAAAAAATAAGGTTTGGTCTACTAAGCCTCTACAGAACTTATTTTCCAATAGAAAATTAGCTAAGGTCTCATACCATGCCCTGGGAGCTTGTTTGGGACCATAGAGAGCTTTATTAAGCTTGAATACATAAGAAGAGTGAGTTGGAGAGATGAAACCTGGTGGTTGTTCCACATAAACTTCTTCCTTGATATCTCCATTTAGGAATGCACTTTTTACATCCATTTGATATACCTTAAATTGTTTGTATGCAGCAAATGCTAAAAATATTCTGATAGATTCAAGTCTTGCCACAGGTGCAAATGTTTGATCATAGTCTATGCCTTCTTCCTGTGAGTATCCTTGAGCTACTAGCCTTGCTTTATTTCTCACAATATTTCCTTGATCATCAAGTTTGTTCCTGAAGACCCACTTGGTGCCAATGACTGGATGGCCTCTTGGTCTTGGAACCAAATCCCAAACTTTGTTTCTTTCAAACTGGTTGAGTTCCTCTTGCATTGCAAGAATCCAATTTGGATCTTGTTCTGCATCTTTTATGGTTTGAGGTTCAACTTGTGATAGAAAGCAAGTGCGCATCTGATTTTGATGTAGTTGATGTCTTGTCTGAACACCTGCTGAAATATCACCAATCACTTGTGAAATTGGGTGATCTCTAACTGTGATGTGATCAACAGTTGGAGTTAATTCTGCAGTGATATTTATTTGGGGATTTTGTTCAGTAATTGTATCCTGTGAAGGATGTTCTGTTGTTGCTTGATTCTGATAATCAATAAGATCTGAATGATCTTCTTCTTCACTATCTTCAAGGTTTTGAGCTAATGGTTGCATTGAATCTCCTGACTGTAGATTTAGTTCATTAAGCTCTTCACATAGAGCTGGTACCTGTAAAGCATTCTTGGTAGAAGATTTCTTCTCCTTGTAAGACATGTTAGTTTCATCAAAGGAAACATGCATGGATTCTTCTATCTTAAGAGTGGATTTGTTAAATACCCTATATGCTTTGCTAACTATTGAATATCCTAAGAAAATTCCTTCTTCAGATTTTGGTTCAAATTTTCTAAGATATTTCTTATCATTGTTATGAACAAAACATTTACAACCAAAAGTTCTGAAATAGTAAACTTTAGGTTTCTTCCCTTTAAGTAATTCATAAGGAGTTTTACCCTTAAGTTTGTGTATCAAACTTCTATTTAGAACATAGTTTGTTGTGCTAACAGCTTCTGCCCAAAAGGATAGTGGCAAATTAGCATCTGCAAGCAATGTTCTTGCTGATTCAATTAGGGTTCTATTTTTCCTTTCAACTACCCCATTTTGTTGAGGAGTTCTAGGAGCTGAGAAGCAATGCCTGATACCTTCCTTCTCACAGAATTCTTGCATAAGAAGAGACTCAAACTCAGTGCCATGATCACTTCTGATCAATGCAACTACAGTAGAGTATTCAATTTGTATGCTCTTAAGAAAGTCTGTAAGAACTTTAAAGTTATCTGACTTTTCTCTCAAAAAGAATACCCAAGTGAATCAAGAGAAGCCATCTACAATAACTAGAGTGTAAGACTTCCCTCCTAAACTCTTTATTGCTATAGGTCCAAAAAGGTCCATATGTAGCAAAAATAAGATTCTAGGTGAATCACTTTTAGATAAGGATTTAAAACTGTTTTTGGTTTGCTTACCTAGCTGGCATGCCCTACATAAACCTTCTTTCTTATATGATCCTGATGGTAAACCTCTAACTAGATTATCTTTAGATAGTTTGGCAATTGTTCTAAGATTTACATGCCCTAATCTTTTATGTCATAGTTCACTAGGTTTGCTTAGCTCATTAAACAGGCAAATTTCTGATTTAGAGAATTTGAAATTTACTAAATATATGTTACCCTGTCTAATACCTGATAAAACAATGACATTATCAGATGACTTGATAATACATTCTGATTTATTAAAGGTTACCTGATAACCTTCATCACATAACTGACTTATGCTGATGAGGTTGTGCTTCAGACCCTTCACATAGGTGACTTCCTTGAATGTTACTGCTCCAACCTTGATTTGACCAATGCCTTTGGTTTGACCATGGTTGGAGTCTCCAAAGATCACTTTGGGTCCAAGCTGTGCCTTGTAATTTTTCAGATTGGCCTTGTTTCCTGTCATGTGCTTTGAGCAGCCACTATCCAAGTACAATTTTTGATTTAATCTTGGATGGCTATGTACCTGCAAAGACAAAAACATAAACTAGTTGTTTTTGACCCAGACTACCTTGGGTCCTTTTGTGTTACCACAAAATTCAGAAATAAATGACATTTCAGGCTAGTCCTTATAGCCTTGTGGATGATATCTCCTTGGAGGTATTATCCATTCAGTGAAAGGATTTTTAGTTTGTTTGGGAGTAAGATTTCTAGTATTTCCTGTATAGTATCTGTTCGACAAATTTGGATAAATTGGTCGACTATTGTTCATCTGATAACTATACTGAAAATCTGTTTTCAGATTTCGTCGAGCTCCGTTCGACAAATTTGAACCTTTTTGTCGATCTCCGTTCGACGAATTCTTTTGAATTCTTTTATCCTTAACAGAATTGCTTGAAATATCTTTATCTCTTTTTGCAGCTTCTTTGCCTTTAGCAGAAATAAATTTTATAGGTGAGGAGAGGATATTTCTCTTAATCAGAGATGGCTCACTTAATGAGGCACCCAAGCCCAGTTTGCTATTATTAAGTCTAGCATTGACTGTACTTGTGATGTCCATCAGTTTGATACTTCTCCCATTTAGGGATTCTTCAAATTTCTTGGCCTCAGAAAGTTTATTCTCAATGAGAACAATGTGTTCTCTGGAGGCAGCCAAATCTTTCTTAAGATTTGCATTTTCTTCACTCATCTTTTTCATTTCAGCTAACTTACATCTGAGTAAGATTATTTCTTTCTCAGAGTTGAGTAAGTCTGAGCAAAGGACTTTGAATTCAGCTTTGAATTCATCTGAAGAAAAATCAAAACCAGACATTACCTGATCTGCATCATTTTCTTCTTCTGATTCTGAATTTTCTTCATCAGATTTGCTGGCTGAGGCATTGATTGCCATCATGCAGAAGTTCTTTTCTTCTTCATCATCACTGGAGCTTGATGAAGATTCAGATTGTGACTCACAGTCTGAGTCATAAATTGCCAGTAGAC
This sequence comes from Dactylorhiza incarnata, assembly GCA_033032865.1. Taxonomy (NCBI): domain Eukaryota; kingdom Viridiplantae; phylum Streptophyta; class Magnoliopsida; order Asparagales; family Orchidaceae; genus Dactylorhiza; species Dactylorhiza incarnata. Next base: position 1,679,100 of record JAWHQI010000175.1, on the reverse strand, counting down.
ATTGGCTATTCTCTTTTGTTTCTTCTTCATCAGAAGAACCAGATGAAGATTCTGATTCAGATTCTGTTTCACTCCAGGATGTTGCTACAAATCCTCTTCCCTTCTTTTTGTGTGAGTGGGAGGAAGATTTGCTAGAACCTTTCCTTTCTTCCTTTTCTCTTTTTCTCTCCTTTCTGTCCTTTTTGTTTTGATTCTCTGGACATTCAGGAGCAATATGTCCTGGCTTTCTGCAACCAAAACATATAATTTCATTAGAGTGATTTTTGTCATACTTTGGCTTGTCATAGCTTCTGGATGACTTCTTCTTGAAATCTTTCTTAGTCATATTATAGAATCTTTTGGCTATGAAACTCAGCAACTCCTCTTTGGTAGGAGTTGGTCCTTCTTCTTCTGCAGCTCTGAAGGCTATGCTTTTCTCCTTCTTGAGTGCTGGGGATGAAGTGGATTCTTCAATTTCCCTACTTTTGATAAGCTGCTCATAAGATTTGAGCTTGCCCAACAAAGCTTCAGTGGTGATTTCATTTAGGCTTCTGGCTTCTTTGATTGACCAGATTCTGGAGTCCCATGTGCTGGGAAAGCACATAAGAATTTTATCATTGATCTCTGTGAGTGAGATCACTTTGTCCAGAGATTTCAGCTCATTTATTATGAGGCTGAGCCTATTGTACATATCAGCAACATTTTCTGATTCTCCCTTCTTGAAGTTCTCATATTGAGAGATCAGGTGAGATCTTCTATCTTTCCTTTCATCTGCTGAGCCTGCCACCATGTTGTTGAGAGATTCCCAGATTTCTTTTGCTGAGGTGCACTCAACTACTTTCTGGAATATGTCATCTGACATAGTTAAAGGCCAGAATGTTCATGGCCTTTGCATCTGCATTTCTTTGCTTCTTCTAAGCCTCAGTCCACTCAAGAGGTGGAACAGCAGTGTTGTCTATTGTTGCAGTAGTGCTGGTTGTTGCTGTAGGTGCTGGAGGTCCTGTAAGAATAACATTGAAAATCTCCTCATCAATAGAGTCCATATAAAGCCTAATTCTTGCTTTCCATAGTGCAAACTTATTGAGGTTGCACATAGGAGGTCTTGTGTTAGAATATTCCTTGTTTTGTGCCATGAGTTTTGAATAATATAAAATTCTTAGATAAAGGAGCTCTAGACAAATTAAGATCTGGTTGATCTTTGTGATTCAGATGTTAGTCTGTAAAGAATCAACCTACCTCTGATACCAATTGTGAATAGAGTATTAAAACTTTTTCTTAGTTTTTATAGCGGAATTAAAATAGTGTTATATATAAGTGTAAGCAGTGTGAGAATTATATAAACAGAAAAATTAAGTAAATGTAATCACAAAACAAACAGCAGTGCCACCGGAAATAATCAAACACAGAAGACACAAGGAGCTATAGTAGTTCCCCAATAAATCTGGGTACGTCTACTCTTCTACCACCTTTGGTAGGAATCCACTAGGAGGTTGTTGATAAGGTGCCCTCACACCAGGTGAGCTGTTGATAAGGTGCTCTAACTAAACTGCAGGTTTTTGAAAAGGTGCCCTGTCACCGAGATTAACTTTTGAAGGGAGTTATAACCCTGTACAAGATGGGAAGGAAAAAGTTTATAGTGTTCTTCTCTGTCAAGATGCTGAGAGAAGACTTTAGTGGACGTTGTTGTAAAGCTCCCCCTGTCAAATTGAAGTGCTTGACAGAAAATGAAGAAGCTTTCTCTTGAAAACTAAGATCTCCTGTAGCTGTTTGATCTGGAAGAACAGGTTCTTCAGATTTGCTTGTTGCTCTTTGAGAAGATCTGAATTTACAGCATATTCTGAGTGAATGTTCTTGAGGATGATGTTCTCAGAAGTTTTGTGATGCTTGTAGAAGAAGATAAGGAAAAACTTTTTGAGATGTCTAACTGTGTATGTTCTTCTTCTTCTGAATGCTATATATATATCCTTTTTATTCTGTAATAGAACGACGTTTGAATTCTGTCAACTCAAACGATTTTGGCAGGTCCTTTTATTTTTTACTGTGAAAAGATTCCTTTTCATTAAATGTCAACGGCTATTGCTGCATTGGAAAAAGGAAAGAAGAGAATATATTAACTCATTTTAATATCCTTCCTTATCTGTCAGAATGTGTCCAAAGGATATTAAATAGATCCGTTATATTCGTCGTTTTGCTGTTAGGATAGATAGAATATAGTTGATAACAAATTTGGGCTTCAATAAATGATCTGTCGAACGCTGGAAGCCATCTGCCGAGCGCTGTTCAGAATATGTCGAACGCTGGCTGGAAAACTGTCGAGCGCTGTCAATAAAAACTGTCGAACGCTGGGAGCCATCTGTCGAGCGCTGTCCAGAATATGTCGAACGCTGGGAGCCATCTGTCGAGCACTGCTAGCCGTTCATCGAACACTGATCAGAGAATGTTGAGTGTTGTAACTGGCTGTAATACTTCAGTCTGCTTAGAACAATTTGTCGAACGATGCTAGACATTCGTCGAACGCCACATGCCATTTGTCGAACGCTGCTAGACATTCGTCGAACGCTGGGAACCTTAGATTTAATCTTAAGTTCTAGCTAATTTATCAGCCTAAAGACTTGACCCTTAAACTATACAATGGGGTCAACTGATCCTAATCAGTACATAGTGATCCTAGCCCAAAACAGTAAAAGGGTTGTTCCAACATACCCGTCCACGTCCTAGGTGCTTACCTTCACCTGGAGGCAGAGGAACTCAACGCCTTCCCAATCTGACTGGAGGTGGAAGTACCCATCCACGTCCTAGGTGTTTAGCGCACCTGGAGGTGGAGGAACTCAACGCCTTCCCAGTCCCCTTACCAAGTAGCGAGTCGACCCGACGAGTCCCCCATCTACCGGCATGACTAAGCCCATAGAATGGTCTCTAGTCGGGGATCTTAGATCGGGGTATTACCCCAGAACCCTTTTTTCATTCCTAGTTCGTCTATTACAACTTCACTACCCTACGCCCCTCCAGGGCACTTCATTACACCTCGCCCTTCTTGGTCACTTCACTTACATGTCGCCCTTCCTGGGCACTTCACTCGACCGCATGCTCCTTGGCCGTCTTCTTCACCACTTCCTCCATCTCCTCAACTTCTTCTTGGTCTTTCCAGGTGAAGTTACTCCCCCTTGGTTGGACGGCGGCGTTCCTATCACCTCCCTGCCGGGGTAGCTGGTCCTGGGCGAGCTGTTGAAGAGCACTCGTGCCTGGAGATTCAAACCCTCCTCTGAGACTGTCTCTCTCCCTTGCTAACAGGTTCTCCCTACTTCCATCAGAGGTGGTGAGGTGATCCTAGGTGCAGGTGGTGTCGAGCACTCGCCGCGAGTGGAGGGTGCGGCCTGCATGAACTCCAGGATCTTCTTGCTGAATTCGTCGAAGTCGCTCTTCCTCACATACTCGCAAGGCGGAGGCGGGTCTCCCAACTCGTCGCTTCCAGCCATGAGACTTGGCTCAGAGTTTTCTGAACTAGTCGCTTCCACGCTCACCGCACCAGAATGTTGAAACCAGTTTCCCGATTTCAGCGTTCGAAAGGGGGTTGCGACTAACTCTTACTTGACCTAAATCTAGACCCTTGACCGGTCACTAGGAACTAAGATACTCGGACTTGATAACAACTGGAGTCTAGGAACAGACCCCTTAAGCTTCAGCGTGGAGGTCCCACCACATACCCGGAAGATCTTAGAGCGCTTCCCCTCCCAAGCCAATGCTGAGCCTGGGCACCTTGGAGGGCACTAAGAACCACCTCACTGTCAACCTTCGATGACAAGGGGAGAGGGGGGGGGGTGCTTGCTCACAAGACCACGCGAGGGAGGGGGTAGGAACCAACCCTTCCCAAGGTGCCCATGGGGGTCTATTTATAAACTTTCCCAAAAATGGATTGCGGATAGCCATAATCGAACTGCGAATAGTCAAAATTCTGCTATCCGCAGTCCGACCAAGACCATGAACAATCAACGTATGAGGAGGGGCGAGTGGGGTTTGGAGTGCCCACTCCACCCCTCGCAGGAGGATCGGGAGAGGGGAGGGAGGGTCACCCCCACTCACTCCCCTAAGGGGGACGGTCGAGTGGGGGGGGGGGGGACTTCCCCCACTCGCCTCCCACTAGGGAGGCCGACCGAATGGGGGGGGGGGGGGCTGCCCCTACTATCCTCCCACAAGGGAGGGGGTTTCCCCCACTCACCTCCCTCAAAGGAGGGGGCCGAGTGGGGGGAGGGGGGGGGGGGGGGGTTGCCCCTGAAGGATGGAGTGTTTTGAAAGTGTTCTTTCATATATGTATATATGTTTATATATTTCGTTCATGATTACAAATGTTTTCAAACATTTGATCCCTTGAAGATTCGTATGCCGTCTTTTGGAAGGTTTGAGAAGATGCTCTTGGTCTTGAGCCATAGAACTCCTTAGAGTCGCATACGAGTCCTAGATAAGCTCACAATCGTGGTCATCAAAGAGGGATATTGATAACCGAGATAAGATTGTCGTGTTGATTAAAGTACATTATGGTTCTATTAATGTTGATAAGTAGTTATCGTTTAATAACACAAGTATATAAATGCAAGTTTTATATATTGAGCATGACCGATAGAGATGGAGCATTATACGGATTGTGTTTAGTGTCATTAATGACTCCATCATGTCTTTGAATCTTAGGATATGAGATGTATGAGTTTTGCATCGTTTGTGTGCCATGTGATCACTGTTTAAGACTATACTACTTATAGGGATAAGATGGTGATTCGTTGCATATGACTGATGTTTGGGAAACTTGCACATCAACATTATCGTTGTCCCTCAGTTTTTCTGAGTTATGATATTACTGGGCCCCTTGGTAAAGTGGGATCATATAGCATGCAAGTGTAACTTATGAAGTTATATGTATGATTCACTTAAGAGACCAAGAAATACAAATATTGCGCAAGAATGACACGGTCCTATCTTGCGTAGTAATTTCAATATCATGTGACAAGGATGGACATATGTCAAATTGACCCGTTACGTTTAGTCTATGTCGTTTGGGTGATTATAATGTAATGATAGAACCTCTTATAGTCTGTGATATAAATTGTGTTATATCAGCCCCAAGATGACATAGATCCTCTGTAAAGGTCACACCCGATGAAAAGGGAACAACGGATTTTAACACCTCATTGACGTGCCTGATTTCATGATGTATGTTGTCCGAGCACGTGATTGAGTGTTATCTGATGTCATGAGTTGACATGTTTGGACCTCGGATTAAGGTGTTAATCATGTGTTATAATTCCACATGGAGGATTTAATCATATTCCTACATGTTTTATATCGGTTTTATATGATGGGTTTTATATGACTTATATATATAAATAATTATACATAACTTATATTGGTGTATAAAATTATATGAGTTATGAGTTAATTTTATATATAAGTTATATATATAATTGTATATGATATAAAATAAGGTGTATGGGGATATAAAAGTAGAGCTCCACGGTTAGGGCAAATCAAGCGATCAGAATAACACTCCTGCCGCCGCTCGCTCTTAGCGTTCTCGCACAGATCCTCTCCAGGCGACATCGAACTCTCTCCTCCCCTCCACGTTGAGTGCGAGTTCAACGCCGACCTCCTCTCGAGTCCATTGGAAACCTCTGTTTTAGGAACTCGCCGGAGGAGTCGGTTGAGGGGGTCTATTCGCGGCAGAGTTCTCGTCGGAGGGTTGGGACCTTTTTCCCCTCCGATCTCGGAGCTGCCTTTGGGGGTCGTGGTGCGACTTCTCCTCGCTGCTTCATAGCAGCCTGCTTGGGTCCAATCCGAGCTCATCCCTCTTCTATCCGGAGGGGAACTCGAAGGTTGTTGTTCAAGTTCTAGGTGCACCCAGAGGACGTCGGTTGTGCTCCTTCCTTGCTGCTTTCATAGTTCCCGCAAGCGTCGCTAGGTCCTCCTCTCGATTTCAGAGGAGGCCGATTGGTTCATCACACGATTATAGAGATTCTTCAATCTCTATAGGTATAATTCCTAACCTATGTGGATGTGATGCATTTTATCCCGGTTGGGTTTCATTTTGTCGTACAATCTCTATAGGGCTTTGATTATGTGGTTTATCCCGGTTGGGTTCTTTTAATCAATGCCCTGCATATTTTTGCTCCTTAATAATGAATGATATCTTGCAATGTCACAATGGTGCGATCCTTCGTGGTTGAGTGTCGGGCGTGAAATTTTAATTTTCACCCTTGCGACACGCACGTAAATATTTCCTACAGTGGTATCAGAGCTAGTTTCGCCACTCTTGTGACATTTTGTTTTTCTCATGTGTTAAGTCCACCTTGTCTCATTTTGCCTCATTTCTTATATGTCGTTTGTGATGAGTACATTGGTTTGACCTATATGAGACCATTCAGTGCGGATTGATTTCATTATTTTGCCCTCTTGGCATCTCTCTTGTTTTCATTCTATGCTATCTGGAATGTATTGGGTGTGGATGGAATGATGTAATAAGGCATTCGTTCATTTAGCTTGCTCTTACTTTCATTCGCACTATGTTGTGAAAAAAAAATTTAAGCGTGTCCTTCCTTATCATTTTATCCGCTTAAGCTAGTAATCTCAGATTTTGCATGAGTGTAATTTCATTTACTAGACATAGTGGAACTTACATGAACTGGTTATTAGGCCATACGTGAGTAAGATTGTGTGAGGCACATTTTGCTCATCATGTGGGACTAATCTATTCATATTAAGTTGCCCAATAAGATGAGTTTTCTTGATCAAATCTCCGAGATCTAGGCTTGGGATTTGGGAAGAGGAGTTTTATCAAGAAATCGGATTTATCTTTCTTGATGAAAACGACAAGAGTCATAAGGTTTGAGACATTCTCAAAAGGTTATGATTGGTGTTTAGTACCTACCTGAACAAATAACTTAGATGAGTCTAATGATCTTGAGTGACTACACATTAACAAAAAATATTATCATGTAGTTCACATGTTTGAACTTTTTATGCTCTCTCACGTGCTTTTCCTTTTTCTTTATTTTACTGTACTATAGCCATGTCTACTCTCCCGAATTTTCTGCGTTCGTTAATTGATAAGAGTCCACTTGCTAATGACGGATCAAACTACTCCGACTGGATCTTGAAGCTCAATATCGTGTTACGTTTGGAAAATCTCCTTCATATCCTGGATGGTACTATCCCAGAAGAGAAGGAGAAAGGAAAACCAACCGATGTTGAGAAGGAGGAGCAAAAGAAGTGGAATGAACATCAACGGATTGTACAGACTCTGATCTTGGCTAGTATTGGCGATCAGTTGCAGAGGAAGTTCCTTGACACTCCTGCCAAGGAAATAGTTGTGGAGTTAGAAAAGATGTTCACCGATAGTGCCCGCAAGGAGCGCTATAAGACCACCATCGCACTCACAAGGTGCAAGATGGCGGAGGGTGAGTCGGTCTCCGTGCACTTCCTGAATGTGCAAAGTTACTTGGAGAAATTGGCAAAATTGAACTCTCCAATGCCAGAGGATATAGCTGAAGATATCATTTTAGGGTCTCTACCTTACTCGTATAAGGACTTCATCATGCATTATCATATGCGTGAAAGGAAGATGACCTTGAACGAACTTCATAATGCCCTCAAAACTGCTGAAGTGGACATGGGCAAGACAAAGGTTAAACCTGTCTTGGCAGTCACGTCGAGTAGCAAGAAGATCATCAAAAACAAGAATAAAATTGGCAAAGGCAACACCCCACTCAAGGGCAAATGTGGAGGGGCTCAAGCAGGCACCTCCAAGGGAGGCAAAGTAAAGAATTCTCCCAATTCTGACACTGAATGCTTCCATTGCCATGAGAGAGGACACTTCAAGATGAATTGCCCCAAGTACAAGAAAGACTTGGATGAAGGCAAGATTGAAAGGAAGCGTCCCAAAGGTATATTAGTTATTGAATTGAATTTAAATTTAGCTACTACTATCCTGGATTGGGTAATTGATACCGGATCATGTGCTCACTTATTTTCTAATGTGCAGTCACTAAGGGATAGGAGAGAACTCTCAAAAGGAGAGGTAGTGCTAAAGGTTGGGAATGGTGCAAGCATATCAGCAGTGACTGTGGGCGCACTCGACCTGCACCTACCAAGTGGTTTATGTTTAATTTTGAGAAATGTTTATCATGTCCCTTCCATATTGCGGAACATTATTTCTGTATCATGTTTAGATGCAGAAGGATTTTGTTTTTCCATATGCAATGCACGTTTAACTATTGAGAAGGATGGTTTATTTTATGCTAATGCTTTCATTTCTAATGGATTGTATTTGCTTAACATAATTGAGGATAAACCTGTTTTAAATATCAATAACAAGAAACTCAAAACATCTCACCCTAACGAGACACTCTTGTGGCATTATCGCCTCGGTCATATAAACTAGAAGCGCATAACAAAATTGCAACAAGCTAATCTTTTAGATCCGCTTGATATGAAAGCAATTGGTACATGCGAGTCTTGTTTAATGGGTAAAATGACCAAGTCACCATTCAAAAAGAAAGGTGTAAAGTCAAGTAATTTGTTGGAATTGATACACTCCGATGTATGTGGTCCAATGAGCACTAGTGCAAGAGATGGTTACAAATACTTCATCCCCTTCATAGATGATTATAGTCGTTATGACTATGTCTATCTTATGAAGAATAAAAGTGAATCCTTTGAAAAATTCAAGGAGTTCAAAAATGAAGTAGAGAACCAACTAGACAAGAAAATCAAAGCCTTGCGAACGGATCGTGGAGGCGAGTACTTGAGTAATGAGTTTGGCACATACATGAAGGAATGTGGTATAGTACCACAACTTACTCCACACGGGACACCACAATGGAATGGTGTCTCCGAGAGGAGAAATAGAACCTTGCTCGACATGGTTCGGTCCATGATGTGTCAAGCTGAACTACCTTTGTATTTTTGGGGCCACGCACTTCTCACCACGGCTTACACATTAAATATTGTTCCATCAAAATCCGTTGAGAAAACACCATATGAGTTGTGGTTGGGCAAACCACCCATTATATCCTTTCTCAAGGTTTGGGGTTGTGAGGCGTATGTCAAGCGTATGACATCCACAAAACTCGAACCCAAAGCGGATAAATGCTTTTTCGTTGGATACCCGAGAGAAACTAAGGGGTATTGCTTTTGGCACAAGTTAACGAATACTATACTCGTTAAGAAGGGTGCAACATTCTTAGAGAAAGAGTTTCTTGAAAGAATCAAAAGCAATGACATTAGAGTGACACTTGAGGAAACTCAAGAAGACACTCAAGTGAATGATCATGAGGTGGATGACAACATTCAAAATGATCACGAGATGTCATTTGAAGTTCCCTTTATCAGTGGGAGTATGAGCGATCTTACTTCACAACGTCTTGTTGAAGGGGCTCAAACCTCACCACAAATCATTCGCTTAGCTCAATTTGAGTCTGAATCTATTCCACAAGGAGTTATGGATGAGATTCGAGAGACTGAAGTAGAGACACACGAACATAGGGGACTTAGAAGGTCAATAAGGGAGAAAAGAAGACCAGAGTTCTACATGGGTCTTCATGAAATCTTGGTAGTTGATACCGAAGATCCCTTGACCTACGAAGAAGCTATGAAACGAAATGACTCCAAAGCATGGCAAGAGGCCATGGAATCCGAGATACAATCCATGCATGATAACCAAGTATGGGACTTGGTTGACCTTCCTGAAGGCAAGAAGTCCATTCAAAACAAATGGATCTTCAAGAGGAAGATGGACATGAATGGTAACATGACAACCTACAAGGCAAGACTTGTAGCAAAAGGTTTTAGTCAAGTCCAAGGGATTGACTATGATGAAACCTTTTCACCGGTTGCTATGTTTAAATCTATTCGAATCATGTTAGATATTGCCGCATTTCATGATTATGAAATATGGCAGCTGGATGTCAAAACAGCATTCCTAAATGGGAAGCTGGAGGAGGATGTGTACATGGTACAACCTCAAGGTTTTGTAAATCCGGATAGCGGTCGAAAAGTATGCAAACTTCAAAGAGCCATTTATGGGTTGAAGCAAGCATCACGGAGTTGGAACAAGCACTTTGATGAAGAGGTTAAAATCCTTGGATTCGATCAAAGCAAAGAAGAACCTTGTGTATACAAGAAGGTTAGTGAGAGCCACATCTTATTTTTGATTTTATATGTCGATGACATATTGCTGATGGGGAATGAATTATCATTAATGGAACAAACAAAGAGCTCATTGAAAATAATTTTTTCAATGAAGGATTTGGGCGAAGCTCAACATATCTTAGGGATAAAGATATATAGGGATAGGTCACGCAAACTCATTGGTTTAAGTCAACATATTTATATTGACAAGATCTTAGAAAGGTTCCATATGGAAAACTCTAAGAAAGGCAATGTACCGATGAAGATGTCTGTGCGACTTGGTAAGTCTCACTGTGCCACTTCACGTAAAGACATTGAGTACATGAAGGATGTACCTTATGCTTCCGCCATAGGTTCCATCATGTATGCTATGACCTGTACGAGACCTGATGTTGCTTATGCTCTTAGCATGACAAGTCGACATCAAGCTTCGCCTGGCCCTGAACATTGGACCGCCGTCAAGAATATTCTTCAGTACTTGAAACGGACCAGGAATAAGTTTCTTGTTTATGGTGGACAAAAGGAGCTCGTGGCAGAAGGCTTTACTGATGCTAGCTTTATGACGGATCCGGATGATAGGAGATCCCAATCTGGTTATGCCTTTCTTCTTAATGGTGGGGCTGTGAGTTGGCGGAGTTGGAAACAATCGACTACAGCCGACTCAACCACCGCAGCGGAAGTCATGGCAGCCGCAGAAGCAAGTAAAGAGGATGTTTGGATAAAGAAGTTCCTCGAGGAACTTGGAGTAGTTGTGTCGAGTGAGGGACCTTTGGAGTTGTTTTGTGACAATACTGCATCTATTTCACAAATCAAAGAGCCAAAATCCCATCACAAGACAAAGTACATGGACAGGAAATACTTTGTGACACGTGACTTTATTGAAGAAGGCAAGATAGCACTTTTATGGGTTGACACAAACAGCAACACATCTGATCCCTTCACTAAGCCATTATCACAAGCCAAAAGTGAAGTTCACTTTGAGTCCATGGGTCTTCAAGACCATGGTGAGTGGCTTGACGAAAGATAGGGCCTCTTCTCCTTTTTAAGTAATGTAAGAAACTTTAAAAACAAGTGGGAGATTGAAGGATGGAGTGTTTTGAAAGTGTTCTTTCATATATGTATATATGTTTATATATTTCGTTCATGATTACAAATGTTTTCAAACATTTGATCCCTTGAAGATTCGTATGCCGTCTTTTGGAAGGTTTGAGAAGATGCTCTTGGTCTTGAGCCATAGAACTCCTTAGAGTCGCATACCAGTCCTAGACAGGCTCACAATCGTGGTCATCAAAGAGGGATATTGATAACCGAGATAAGATTGTCGTGTTGATTAAAGTACATTATGGTTCTATTAATGTTGATAAGTAGTTATCGTTTAATAACACAAGTATATAAATGCAAATTTTATATATTGAGCATGACCGATAGAGATGGAGCATTATACGGATTGTGTTTAGTGTCATTAATGACTCCATCATGTCTTTGAATCTTAGGATATGAGATGTATGAGTTTTGCATCGTTTGTGTGCCATGTGATCACTGTTTAAGACTATACTACTTATAGGGATAAGATGGTGATTCGTTGCATATGACTGATGTTTGGGAAACTTGCACATCAACATTATCGTTGTCCCTCAGTTTTTCTGAGTTATGATATTACTGGGCCCCTTGGTAAAGTGGGATCATATAGCATGCAAGTGTAACTTATGAAGTTATATGTATGATTCACATAAGAGACCAAGAAATACAAATATTGCTCAAGAATGACACGGTCCTATCTTGCGTAGTAATTTCAATATCATGTGACAAGGATGGACATAGGTCAAATTGACCCGTTACGTTTAGTCTATGTCATTTGGGTGATTATAATGTAATGATACAACCTCTTATAGCCTGTGATATAAATTGTGTTATATCAGCCCCAAGATGACATAGATCCTCTGTAAAGGTCACACCCGATGAAAAGGGAACAACGGATTTTAACACCTCATTGACGTGCCTGATTTCATGATGTATGTTGTCCGAGCACGTGATTGAGTGTTATCTGATGTCATGAGTTGACATGTTTGGACCTCAGATTAAGGTGTTAATCATGTGTTATAATTCCACATGGAGGATTTAATCATATTCCTACATGTTTTATATCGGTTTTATATGATGGGTTTTATATGACTTATATATATAAATAATTATACATAACTTATATTGGTGTATAAAATTATATGAGTTATGAGTTAATTTTATATATAAGTTATATATATAATTGTATATGATATAAAATAAGGTGTATGGGGATATAAAAGTAGAGCTCCATGGTTAGGGCAAATCAAGCGATCAGAATAACACTCCTGCCGCCGCTCGCTCTTAGCGTTCTCGCACAGATCCTCTCCAGGCGACATCGAACTCTCTCCTCCCCTCCACGTCGAGTGCGAGTTCAACGCTGACCTCCTCTCGAGTCCATTGGAAACCTCCATTTTAGGAACTCGCCGGAGGAGTCGGTTGAGGGGGTCTGTTCGCGGCAGAGTTCTCGTTGGAGGGTTGGGACCTTTTTCCCCTCCGATCTCGGCGCTGCCTTTGGGGGTCGTGGTGCGACTTCTCCTCGCTGCTTCATAGCAGCCTGCTTGGGTCCAATCCGAGCTCACCCCTCTTCTATCCAGAGGGGAACTCAAAGGTTGTTGTTCAAGTTCTAGGTGCACCCAGAGGACGCCGGTTGTGCTCCTTCCTTGCTGCTTTCATAGGTTCCCGCAAGCGTCGCTAGGTCCTCCTCTCGATTTCAGAGGAGTCTGATTGGTTCATCACACGATTATAGAGATTCTTCAATCTCTATAGGTATAATTCCTAACCTATGTGGATGTGATGCGTTTTATCCCGGTTGGGTTTCATTTTGTCGTACAATCTCTATAGGGCTTTGATTATGTGGTTTATCCCGGTTGGGTTCTCTTAATCAATGCCCTGCATATTTCTGCTCCTTAATAATGAATGATATCTTGCAATGTCACAATGGCGCGATCCTTCGTGGTTGAGTGTCGGGCGTGAAATTTTAATTTTCACCCTTGCGACACGCACGTAAATATTTCCTACAGCCCCCACTCGCCTCCCTCAAAGGAGGGGGCCGAGTGGGGGGGGAGGGGGGGGGGGGGCGGGTTGCCCCTACTCGCCTCCCTCAAAGGGGCTCGGCCGAGTGGGGGGGCTGCCCCCACTCGCCTCCCACAAGGGAGGGGGCCGAGTGGGGGGGTTGCCCCCACTCGCCTCCCTCAAGGGGGGTCGGCCGAGTGGCGGGGCTGCCCCCACTCGCCTCCCACAAGGGAGGGGGCCGAGTGGGGGGGTTGCCCTCGCCTCCCTCAAGGGGGGTCGGCCGAGTGGGGGGCTGCCCACACTCGCCTCCCACAAGGGAGGGGGCCGAGTGGGGGGGTTGCCCCCACTCGCCTCCCTCAAGGGGGGTCGGTCGAGTGGTGGGGGGGGGGGGGGGGTGCCCCCACTCGCCTCCCACAAGGGAGGGGGCCGAGTGGGGGGGGGGGGGGGGGTTGCCCCCACTCGCCTCCCTCAAAGGGGGTCGGCCGAGTGGGGGGGGGGGGGGGGGGGGGGGGGGGGGCTGCCCCCACTCGCCTCCCACAAGGGAGGGTGTTGGACATGTGTGTCACATCCCTTTGTTTGAGAATAACAAATCCCATATTGTATTTGATATTGCTTGTAGTGTGTTTATAGTGTGCAGGAACTATAGGTGCAATACTCCACTGGTAGAAAGCAGCTTGGAACAACCTTTTGAAAGGAGGAGCGCTACCGCCAGTGTTATCGCTAGCGCCAGCGCTACCGCTATCGCCAGCACTACCGCCAGGCGCTATCTCGAATTTGTGCACGCGACGGTTTCGCAACCGCTACCGCTACCGCCAGCGCTATCTACCGCTACCGCCAGCGCTATCGCTACCGCCAGCGCTATCTCCAGTTCGTGCACAGCGCCACGCCACCGACGGTTGCGCAACCGCTCTAAACGAACGATACCGCCGGTGCTATCCCCCACCGCAGGCGCTAGCTCCAAGGTCTATAAATTGAAGTGTTCTCTCTCGTTTTGGTTAGACCTTCCAGTGATATTACTTGTGCCCAAACTCTCGTGCTGCTACTCTACCAAATCATCATCTCCCACTCAAAGCCAAAGAAGAAATTCTGGAGAAGGAAGCCATCACGCTGCATCCGAAGAACGATCGCTTCGACCTCGCTTGTGCTTCAGCGATCCTTCATCCTCATCTCCAGAAATCTCAAGAGGGAGTTTTGCTTGTTATTTATTATTTCCATTCCACACTTTTTGTATCCGTTGTAGTGAAATCGCCTTGTTTTTGGCGACTAGGTCCTTGCGCGGCTTAGGGGGAATTCGCCGCGTGAGTTGGCGACTAGGTCTAGGGGATTAGATCTAAGGGGTGCTCGAGGCCATATCCGGGGAAGGATTGGCTAGAGCGGCTTGAGGCCTTATCCGGGGAAGGATAGGCTAAAGCCAACCAGTTTGTGGGGATACAAGTCGGTATAGAAAAGGAAAAGAAATCTACATTTGTACGCCTCCGATTTCTAGCGATATAGAAATCAAAATTTTATGTAAACACTTTTTCATTTAATATAATCATGTCTCTTCTATGTTTACTTTGATTTCTATCATTTGGCGTAATCTCTATTATTTTGTGTTCTAAGTTTTCAATTCCTAATCTAAATTGTTTATTTCTATTTTGTCATCATTATATCCTATTAATCAAAACAACTTAGTAATTTTCTTAAAATTTATAAAAAGAATTTTATTCCCTTATTCACCCCCCCCCTAAGGGAGCCGTGAGATCCAACAAGTGGTATCAGAGGGCAGGTTATTCCAAATGGTTTAAAAACCAGGAATAATGGCGTCTTCTGATCTCGCTTTTTCCGAGGGTCAGGGAATTAGTAGACCTCCACTATTTACTGGGTCAGATTATAATTATTGGAAAAATAGGATGCGTTGTTTTCTAATGACCCTAGATATTGAGGTTTGGAACATGGTAGAAGAAGAATACACTCCTCCTACATTTGTAGTTGGAGAGATAACTTTAGATAAACCCAAAGATAAATGGGATGATCAGGATAAACTCAAATGTAAAAATAACGCAAAAGCCATGAATGCTCTATTTTGTGCGTTAGATAGAAATGAATTTAATAGAATTTCTGCTTGTACTACTGCATATGAAATTTAGAATCATTTGGAAGTTACTCATGAAGGTACATCGCAGGTTAAAGATTCCAAGCTTTTCCAACTGGAGTCGGAATGGGAAAAATTCTGAATGGATGAAAGCGAAGATGTTGATGGTATGTACACGCACTTCACCAAGATCGTCAATGCCTCAAAAGCTCTTGGAAAGACCTTCTCTAATGGCGACTTGGTCCGTAAGATTCTTCGTTCTCTTCCTCCAAAATTCAACCTGAAGGTGACGGCTATTTCGGAGTCGCACAACTTAAGGACGCTCCAAGTTGAGAGCCTCATTGGGAATCTCAAAACCCATGAGGTAGAACTCAAAATCCAACATGATGAATACAACAAGGAGCCAAAGAAGAAGGCGTTGGCATTAAAATCAAAGAAGGAGTGCCAAGAGGATGAGGATGAAGATGAAGAGAGTCTTTTGGTAAAGAACTTCCGAAAGTTCATGCGCAATACGGAAAGGAGAAACACCTTTCGAAAATATTTCCAAAACGGTGAAAGATGGAAAGGGTCATCTTCAAAGAAGGAAAAAGAGAGCGACAATGAAGAAGAGAGACCTCCACCGGAATGCTATCATTGTAGGAAGACGGGGCACATTCGAAGCCAGTGCCCAAAGTTCTTGAAGGAGAAGAAAGAAAAACGGCACAAAGGGAAGGAGAAGAAGAAAGTACTAAAAGCTAGAACATGGGATGACTCTTCCTCCTCCTCCTCCTCCGAAGAATCAAGTGGGTCTTCATCAAGCGAAGATGAGGAAGCAAACATGTGCCTCATGGGACATGAAAACGACGGCGACGACACCAGTGTTCCTAGCGACACTGAGGTAACTCCTCCCACTTATGATGAATTGTTTAATGAATTTCTTGAAACTTGCAAAGCTTTTGATAAAAATATGAAAGATAGTATTTTATTAAATCGTGAAAATGAATCTCTTATTAAAGAAAATCAAAAGTTTTCCAAAAGGGTGATTGTCTTAGAAAAGAGAAAGTTTTCTTGCCAAGAATGTGATCACTCCACAAAATTGGCAAAGGATATAGAAGAGTCACTTTCCAAAGCCCTCTCTCATGCCAAAACTCTTACAAAAGAGAAGGGGGAATTAGAAAGGAAATTAGAAGCCTCTCTTTTGCAAATAAAAAATAATAGAAAAGGTTTTGAAAATAGGTGTGTCATGCTTGTGAAAGAAAATTCTTCACTTAAAGCACAAGTTCATGATCTCACCATGGCCATTAAAAATTTTGGCATAGGCCAAAAATCACTAGAAATGATTCTAGGGTACCAGTGCCATGGATCTGGAAAGTTTGGGCTCGGATATCGAGGTGAGGGCTACTGCCCGGCGCTAGCCACTAACGCCGACGCTAGCACCTCATACCAGAAACCTGAAATTTCTTTTTCAAAATGCTTTCCTTCTGTAAATCAAAATTATTCCAGCAAGAAAATTTTCCAGAAAAGGGTCTCAACCTCCTTTATTTCGTGTGCAAACTGTTATAGGTTGGGTCACACAACTAGTTCTTGCAGGAAAATAAAACAAAATACTTTAAAGCAAATCTGGGTACCTAAGGCTTCCACTTATTCTATGGGAGGTTCCACTTGGGTATCCGGATCCTTACTCTCATCTTCTTTCTAGATGTGCAGGCAGGCTAAGGACAATGAAGACGTGTGGTACTTGGATTCAGGATGCTCCAAGCACATGACGGGCAATAAATCAAAGTTCATTAGCCTAGAAAGGAAGAAGGGAGGGATTGTGACTTTTGGCGACAACGGAAAAGGAAGAATCATGGGAATTGGCACAATTGGTAACGAATCCTTCACTATATCAAATGTTCTTTATGTAAAAGGGCTAAAACATAATCTTATTTCAATTAGCCAATTATGTGATAAAGGATTAGATGTTTTATTTGAATCTTCTACTAATCTATGCAAAATATCTAATCCTATTACAAACAATATTTTACTAACTGCACCAAGAATACACAATGTTTATATTATTTCATTTCATGATCTTTCAAAATCATCTTTAAAATGTTTTATTACCAAAAATGATGAACTTGATCTTTGGCATAGAAGGCTAGGACATGCTAGCACAAAGCTTATTATAAAACTTGCCAAAAGAGATTTAATTAGAGGATTTCCTAGATTAAATGGAAATTTACCTTCACTTTGTTCACCATGTCAAAAAGGTAAAATTACTAGATCCTCTTTCAAAAGTAAAAATGATATTTCTACTACAAGACCTTTGCAATTAATTCATATGGATCTCTTTGGTCCCGTTAGCACTGCAAGTCTTGGTGGTAGATTGTATACATATGTTTTAATAGATGATTTTTCTAGATATTGTTGGACAATATTTCTCTCATCCAAATCCGAAGCGTTTTGTGAATTTTCAAAATTATGTACTCGTATTCAAAATGAAAGTGATTTAAAAATTAAATGCATTCGCTCGGATCATGGAGGAGAATTTGAAAATGAAAAATTTACTTCGTATTGTGATATGTTAGGCATAAAACATGAGTTCTCCGCACCACGCACACCACAACAAAATGGTGTTGTGGAGAGAAAGAATAGGACACTTCAAGAGCTAGCACGCACTATGTTATGTGAATATAAATTACCTAAGTCCTTTTGGGCCGAAGCCGTAAACACATCATGTTATGTTATAAATAGAATCATGCTTCGCCCATCTTTAAATCTCACACCATATGAACTCTATTTTCAAAAGAAGCCTAATGTGTCTTACTTCAAAGTTTTTGGTTGTAAATGCTTTATCTTAAATACAAAAGATAGCTTGGGAAAGTTTGATGAAAAATGTGATGAAGGAACATTTCTTGGATACTCTTCAACTAGTAAAGCTTATAGAGTTTTTAATAAAAGAACGAGAAAAGTTGAAGAGTCAATTAATGTGAAATTTGATGAGCTTATTCCTTGTATAGAAAGACTTTCTGCAGGTAAAGAGGATGATCTATTACCTCCTTTGGAGCATGGTGATGAAGAACCTTCCAAAGAAGAAGAAGAGGAGGCCAAGAAAGATGAATATGTACCTCCAAGCGTCTTAAAATTCACAAAGGATCGTCCACGGGAATTGATAATTGGTGAACCATCCATCGGGGTAAGAACTCGCTCTTCTCTTCATGAATCTTTTTCAAATATTTGTTTTGTTTCCAAAATAGAACCAAAAACCGTTACTACCGCTTTAAATGATGAATTTTGGTTTTTGGCTATGAATGAAGAATTAGAACAATTTGAGCGACATAATGTTTGGAAATTAGTAGAAAGACCATCTAATCACCCGGTTGTAGGTGTAAAATGGTTTTTTAAAAATAAATTAGATGGTGAGTCTAGAATATCTAGAAATAAAGCACGCTTAGTAGCACGAGGATATTCTCAAATCGAGGGGATAGATTTTGATGAATCTTTTGCACCCATTGCTAGATTGGAGTCTATAAGAATTTTTCTAGCATTTGCAAGCTTTAAAAGAATAAAACTATTTCAAATGGATGTGAAAAGTGCTTTTCTAAATGGGTTTGTAAAAGAAGAAGTTTATGTTGAACAACCCCCCGGTTTTATTAATGAAAAATTTCCAAATCATGTTTATAAACTAGAAAAAGCGCTATATTGTTTAAAACAAGCGCCCCGTGCATGGTATGAAAGACTTACATCATTTTTTATTAAAACACGGTTATATTATGGGAAGTGCGGATAATACTCTCTTCATTAAGCACAATAATGATGATATAATTATTTTACAAATATATGTTGATGATATTATTTTTAGATCTACTAATGAAGAGATGTGTAACGAAGTTATTTTAGTGATGAAAAATGAATTTGAAATGAGTCTTGTAGGAGAACTTTCTTATTTCGTTGGTTTTCAAATATCACAAAGAATTGATGGTATCTTTGTATGTCAAACTAAATATGTCCATGATATGCTTAAACGTTTTGGATTTGAAAACCTTAAACATGCTTCTACACCAATAAGTGCATCACTAAAATTAGGAAAAGATGAATCAGGAGTTTCTATAGATCAAACTTTATATAGAGGTATGATAGGATCTCTACTTTATCTTAGTGCAACTAGACCCGACATTATGTTTGTCGTATGCTTATGTGCTAGATTTCAAGCCAATCCAAAAGAATCTCATTTAAAAGTGGTAAAACAAATTTTTAGATATCTCATTGGGTCATCTAGATTAGGATTATGCTACCCGCATAATGATTCATTTACATTGCATGGCTATTCCGATTCTGATTATGCCGGTTGTTCACTTGATAGAAAAAGCACTAGTGGTACTTGTCATTTTCTAGGACCCTCATTAGTTGCATGGTCTAGTAGGAAACAAAATTCGGTTGCTCTCTCCACCACGGAGGCCGAATACATTGCATTAAGGAGTTGTTGTGCACAAGCTCTATGGATGAGCCAAACTTTAGAGGACTTTGGTTTTCATCTAAAACTTATTGAATTAAAATGTGACAACAAAAGTGCCATTGATCTCACAAATAATCCGGTACACCACTCAAGATCCAAACATATAGATGTGCGTCATCATTTCATAAGGGATCACATTAAAAAGGAAAAATATAAGGATTAGTTTCATTGGCACGGACTCTCAACTTGCTGATATATTCACTAAACCTCTTCCCGATGCAAGGTTTCAAATGTTAAGGTTGGAATTAGGAGTCTTAGACATCTTAGGATGAAAAATATATAAAACGCTAATGTTTTATGCAATTTGAGCAATCAAGACATCTCTGATAATTACAAAACTTCTGCATAAGACTACTCTTAAGACCCCTAACCAATATCAAAAATCAAAAATTTAAAATTCTTGAAAAATCGTGTACTGTTTCCAGCGCTAGCGCTAGCGCCGGCGCTAGCGTGAGTGTGTGATTTTTCTGAATTTTAAAATTTCTAAAAATCCTTAAATATATGTTGGTTCAGATTTTCTACTTATTTGTTGTGTTTCTGACTTTTGTTATTTTTGTTTTATTTATATTATGAAAAATCAACTACAAAAGATCAAAATTCAAAACTTACAAAAATATGTTTTTGTGATTTTTCTGTTTTTAATCATATTATGAAAAATCAACTACAAAAGTACAAAATAAAAAATATACAAAAATATGTTTTTGTGATTTATGTTTTTTTTTCTTCATATTATGAAAAATCTACTACAAAAATTCAAAATTCAAAACTTACAAAAATATGTTTTTATGATTTTTCTGTTTTTATTTGATTTAAAAAATGATAAAACAAAAAAAACTGTATGATCTTTATTGCCAATATCAAGCATGTATGAATTCTATTTAGAATTATTTACAATGTTAAAACTTATTCCTTCAAATTACTATGAACATTGTTTTGCTTATCATGCTTTGATATATCTACTTAAAGTGCATCAATTGTATTTAAAAATGTATAGAACCAAGCTTAGCATGCCTCTAAGTATGAGTAAATATTTTATGATTGATAATGATACATTTCACTCACTTATTTTGGTAATCAACATGTGTGTCTAAATCTAAAAATGCTTACTTGTGTATTGTATTTGTGCAATGAATTAAAACTTGCATAAGTTTATTGCTTACACTACATTTGAATTGCACTTATGAAATTTAGAAAAGTGGTTAAGTTAAAAATTTTGGTTTGCAAAACAAGTGTATTCGGAGAATGTTGTCTCACAAATGTGAACAAAAAATTATATATGTAGACAAATATAACTCCACCAAGCACTACTTGAACCTCTTGATAAGTCTTCATAAGCATTGTGAGGTTGAGCACCTTGGAAAGAATAGTAAAGTGTCTTGTGCAAACTTTGATTATTACACCACTTTGTTAAAAATTATGTGCATTAAAAGGTGTGTGAAAGTAATTTACTTGTGTTTTATTGTGCACTTTACTTTACATATGTCTTGTATTTTGATGATTTAAATCTATTGTTAACATTGCTCAAAATACACTTATGTGCACATCATTATCTTTCATAACACTTCTTCTCATGAGTATTGGATTCAAATGCTTTATCTATACTACTCTTTATATAAAAATGCACTAGATAACCAAGCATGATCTCTGCAATGTTTTGGTATTTCTTGAACTTAGAATTAAGTAACATTGTAGCTTAATCTCTCTTTGATTTGTTCATTTCATGTTTGGTATTTTTATAAAAAACTTTGAGATTTCAAAAAGGTTACAACATCTTTACATTTTGAACTTAAACTCATATTTATAATTATGATCTTCATGCTTACACAAAGATGTTTTTCTATAATCTTCCGCTTGCTTACAACTCTTATCTTTATATTTGAAATCTCGTATGTATGCTATGCTTAAACTCTTTATCATTATTTATATTTCAAAAAGCTCGATCATGATATATTAATGCCTCCTTACTACCCTCACCCCACCTTCTTTTGATAATACCAAAAGGGGGAGATTAATTGAAGAAATCTATATATGAGAAATATAGATAAATAAGGGGAGACTAATTCATGAAATCTATCATTTAGGGGGAGTAACACATAAATTGCATTTATGTAGGGGGAGCATTAAGATAGGGGGAGTATGCACATTATCATGCATATCATTTACTATAGTTGCACTTTTAATTTATCTTGCTTATCTTATCTATAAACACTATTGTTGATTTCTTGCTTAGAGGATTTGTTATTATCAAAAGGGGGAGATTGTTGGACATATGTGTCACATCCCTTTGTTTGAGAATAACAAATCCCATATTGTATTTGATACTGCTTGTAGTGTTTTTGTAGTGTGCAGGAACTATAGGTACAATACTCCACTGGTAGAAAGCAGCTTGGAACAACCTTTTGAAAGGAGGAGCGCTACCGCCAGCGCTATCGCTAGCGCTACTGCTACCGCCAGCACTACCGCCAGGCGCTATCTCGAATTCGTGCACGCGGCGGTTTCGCAACTGCTACCGCCAGCGCTATCTACCGCTACCGCCAGCGCTATCTCTACCGCCAGCGCTATCTCCAGTTCATGCACAGCGCCACGCCGCTGACGGTTGTGCAACTGCTCCACACGAATGATACCGTCGGCGCTATCCCCTACCGCCGGCGCTATCCCCTACCGCAGGCGCTAGCTCCAAGGTCTATAAATTGAAGTGTTCTCTCTCATTTTGGTTAGACCTTCCAGAGATATTACTTGTGCCCAAACTCTCATGCTGCTACTCTACCAAATCATCATCTCCCACTTAAAGCCAAAGAAGAAATTCTGGAGAAGGAAGCCATCACGCTGCATCCGAAGAACGATCGCTTCGACCTCGCTTGTGCTTCAGCGATCCTTCATCCTCATCTCCAGAAATCTCAAGAGGGAGTTTTGCTTGTTATTTATTATTTCCATTCCACACTTTTTGTATCCATTGTAGTGAAATCGCCTTATTTTTGGCGACTAGGTCCTTGCGCGGCTTAGGGGGAATTCGCCGCGTGAGTTGGCGGCTAGGTCTAGGGGATTAGATCTAAGGGGTGCTCGAGGCCATATCCGGGGAAGGATTGGCTAGAGCGGCTTGAGGCCTTATCCGGGGAAGGATAGGCTAAAGCCAACCGATTTGTGGGGATACAAGTCGGTATAGAAAAGGAAAAGAAATCTACATTTGTACGCCTCCGATTTCTAGCGATATAGAAATCAAAATTTTATGTAAACACTTTTTCATTTAATATAATCATGTCTCTTTTGTGTTTACTTTGATTTCTATCATTTGGCGTAATCTCTATTATTTTGTGTTCTAAGTTTTTAATTCCTAATCTAAATTGTTTATTTCTATTTTGTCATCATTATATCATATTAATCAAAACAACTTAGTAATTTTCTTAAAATTTATAAAAAGAATTTTATTCCCTTATTCACCCCTCCCCCCTCTAAGGGCGCCGTAAGATCCAACAGAGGGGGCCGAGTGGGGGGGTTGCCCCGACTCGGCTTGCTTAGCTATTTCTCCCACTCTTGGGTCATCTCCCGGCCTTACTCGGTCTCGGTCGCCTCCGAGAGGTCGACCGGCTTGCCTCGGTCAGCTTAACCTTCGATTTGGTCTTGACGGATTACGGGTAACACAGCGACCCTACTCATGTCGGGTCACACCGGCTCAGAGAATATGAGGGTTGTACAGTAAAGATGTTTTAACCTTTTTGAAATCTCAAGTTTTTTTTATAAATATACCAAGCATGAAATGAACACATCAAAAAGAAAATATACTACAATGTTACTTAATTTTAAGTTCAAGAAATACCAAAATATTATAGAGATCATGCTAGGTTATCTAGTGCATTTTTTATATAAAGAGTAGTATAGATAAAGCATTAGAATCCAATACTCATGAGAAGAAGTGTTATGAAAGATAATGATGTGCACATAAGTGTATTTTGGGCAATGTTAACAATTTATTTAAAACACAAAATACAAGACATATGTAGAGTAAAGTGCACAATAAAACACAAGTATATTTACTTTCACACACTTTAATGCACACTATTTTATAAAAAGTGGTGTACTAATCAAGGGTTGCACAAGACACTTTACTATTCTTTCCAAGGTGCTCAACCTCACAATGCTTATGAAGACTTATTAGGAGGTTCAAGTAGTGCTTGGTGGAGTTATATTTGTCTACATATATAATTTTTTTTAACATTTGTGAGACAACATTCTCCGAATACACTTGTTTTGCAAACCCAAAAATTTTTAACTTAACCACTTTTCTAAATTTCACAAGTGCAATTCAAATGTAGTGTAGGCAATAAACTTATGCAAGATTTAATTCATTGTACAAATACAATACACAAGCAAACATTTTTAGATTTAAACATACATGTTGATTACCAAAATAAGTGAGTGAAAGGTATCATTATCAATCATAATACATTTACTCATACTTAGAGGCATGCTAAGCTTGGTTCTACACATATTTTTCAATACAATTTATGCACTTTAAATAGATATATCAAAGCATGATAAACAAAACAATGTTCATAGTAATTTGAAGGAATAAATTTTAACATTGTAAGAAATTCTAAATAATAGAATTCATTCATGCTTGATATTGGCAATAAATATCATACAATTTTTTTGTTTTATCATTTTTAAATCAATTAAAAAAATATTTTGTAATTTTTGAATTTTGAATTTTTTATTTGATTTTTCATAATATGAATAAAAACAAAATAACAAAAAGTCAGAAACATAAAAACTAAGTAGTACATATGAACTAAAATATTTTTATAGATTTTTAGAAATTTTAAAAATCAGAAAAAGATAAATTATGCAAACACAAGAGGACACATTTTTTTTATTAAATAACCCAAAATATGCATGATTTAAGTGATAAGTAAATAAAATGATCATGCAAAGAGTAAAATAAGTATGTCCTAAGATTCAAGACTACCCCAACTAAATGTCTACACCCTAGCCCCGTATTAAGTGACGGATGGGCATGAGGAGCTACACACATGTAGTAGGTTGGAGTGTTAGTCCCATATGTACACACTAGAGAACACTCAACCTAGCACTCTTTCCCCCCAGTGCCTCGCAAGGCCCCACTGGAACCCTCCCCGGTTAAGGACAAGACATGACTTAGAGGTTAGGTCTCTAATGCATACAACCCTACGCCCCCGCTATTGTGAGATATCAAGTCATAGGTGAATAATCTTTGTACAACCTATGCTTTTAAACTTTGAGTTGATTTATAAACTATGGGTTTTGTTTAATGTGATGAGTATATAAAGCCGCATAGTTTTTCTACTATTATGAGATGACGATATGAGATAATTAGCACAATTACTAATATTCAATAAGTGGCAATGCTAGTGTGATGAGTTTTGGGTTTAATGTCATGTCATAAGATTAACATTTATATTGCATGTATTCCAAACTAGAGTTTCAAATTATAGATCTAGAATAAGGTGATGATATTAATTTATTCTTATTATTACACAATTGATTCTAGAATCTATATATATGTGAGATACATACAATCAATAACAAAGCATATCTATGCACCAAATGTGAAGAAACAATTATTCATATTTCTATCAAAATATTCATAATTCCTAGCTAATAGACATTATTGATCTTAGATATTTTTTGATAGAACATGAATTATGATTTATGATTACATAGAATTTTGCATAGAATAATTGTTGGATACCATGATTTATGTGAATTCTATTCTTTCTAGACATATGACAATACGATTTGATGATTTTCTTTTGAATAAGCATGTTTGATTTTTTTTTAAGTCTAGAAAAAGATAATCATGTAATCATATCAAAGACAAAGATCACATATATAATGTTTTGAAATTGTTTAATAAAATTGCATTCAATAATTAAATTTATTGATCTTTGGTTTTGCATGATAATATATGATTCATGATACAATATTCATATATATTCTAATGATTAATCCATAAACTATGTGGTTGTTGGAATTTTAGTATTCTATTATAATTTCAAATCACATAGTTATCATCAAATTTAAATAACATTGTACATGTTATACCTAGCATAAATATATAAGCATAGACCAAGAAGTGATGCTAGAATGAGGAGTTTGAAAGCAATGTTATTACCTAGGATTAATGGAGATAATGTTGCATGTAATATGAGAAGTTTTCAAATTAATTTTCTTTAGACCTAGAATGAAATGACTAATCTTTTGATTTGATCTTAATGATACAAGATGATTCTAAGGTCTAAATTTCATGCAAACATTGGTGACACACATCACACACATAATATCTAAATTAATATATGAATCAATTATACTAAGGATAGCATGTGATGAAAAATCCATAAACACAGAAATTTCCAAATCAAACGAACTAAGATAGCTTTTAAAACGGAGTTGAAATTGGGAAAGTTGACAGCACCAAAAGAACTCAAATGAGCAAGCCTAAGTTTGCCGTTGGATGGAGATTTTTGTGCTCTTTTCGAAAATATATTAAACGCGAAAATCAGGTGAGCGGATCAAAAGATATGGATGTTTGAAGTTTTGATCGTAAACTCGCATTTTTGAAAGATTAAAAACATGCGTTTAGATGAATTTTTGTTTTCAATTTTTCTAGATAATATTCTTCATTATAAGGGCTATCATATGCAACAAACAAAAATAGAAAAAATCAAAAACATTGCGCATTTTAATTTTTAGTTTAAGCCCTTTAATAAACCATTTAAATCCAATCTTTAAAATAGTTTCAATAGTCTTGATAATAATTTCAATATTCAATTTCTAATGATAATTCAAGACAATTAAGGGTAAAAGATTTAAAAAGAATAAAGACCAATCAAAGATGAGAGATAGATCACTTTGAAAAAAATATATATGACTTAATGTTCAATTTTAATACAAATTTGATTTGATATAAACATTAGGCTTAATATATGAGAGCCATATTTCATGATATATAAAGTGATCATAGCATGTTTGTTCAAAAAATAAAAAATAAACAGAAGAAAAGTGACAATAAGCATATCATGAAGTAGAGTAGTGATATTTCATTTTTATTTGTTTCTACTTCATGCAAATGATAGGATACTAATGAATAAGAGATTTAGGTATCCAAAGGGGACCAAGTGGGATGGTTCCTTTGGGTACCCAAATACATCGTGGTGGCTTTTGGGAAGATAATGATTTATGGGCTTTTTCAAGTAAAGATGATATGTCATTTTTCTTTATGGGTCTCCATTCATACATTGGTTGTTTATCACTTAAATCCATATAATGATTATATGACATCTTTTTGTGATGATAGTTGTTTGAAAAATAATTCATTTGAGATTTATGTTTATTCAAATTATTTTTCAAAATAGATTGATGTTGATAATCATAATGAATTTTATTATATGGATTCTTTGAAAATTTATAAGAGTGATTGTCTTTCTTTAGAATTGAATGTTGAAAGAGTGGGTTATAATAAATTTTAAATGATTGATTCTTAATTTGATGATTTTCATTTCCACTCTTTCTTATAGACATACTCTTATAATATGAAGGAAAATATTTTATAGTTTGATTTTCATGAAAAGGAGTTTTTAAATTTGAATCATGATTGAAAATATATTGAGACTTATAATATTGACTCTTAAGAATTTTGTGAGGGTCATAATTCTTTTTGAAACTAAACTCCTTTTGAGTTGATGTATGAAAATGATCCTTTTTAGAAATGATTTTGTAAGTTAATTTATCTTTGTTATTTAAAATCCTATGATGAAAGTCATTACAAGTAATTAGAACTTTTTCAACAAAAGATTTTAATTGTCTTAACTTACAAGTTAAAGCATCGTTTTCAAATATAAATTTTTCATTATGCTTTTTAGAAACTAAGAGCCCTTTTTCAATTTCCTTGAATTATTCTTTTAATAAATTGCAATCAAAACAAGGAGTAGGAATTTCAACTAAAGAGCAAGATGGAGAAGCCACATCATAATTAGATTCTACATTAACATTAGCTTTTAACCTTTTATTTTCTAAACGTAACTTATCATTTATAATTTTCAATTTCTTAATTTTACGTTTAGCAACTTGTAGCATATGCAATGTGGAAATAGAATTAGTCACAAAGATAGAAGAATTTGATTTACTTACATTGCTATCAGGAGAGGCAAGGTTTGAACATAAAGTTCCTTTCACATCCTTTTGGCACTCCTCTTCCGAAGACAGTACTTCTTCTGCGTTTCCATTTGATGTGTGCACCATTGATTCGTCAAGAGAGAAGCATTCTTGAAGGCTTGTGCAAGCTTGCATATTCTCCGGTTCTTGTGATTGTTTGATACCTGTAGAAGGAGAATCATGAGTTCTTTCAAGAAACATCCAAATCTCATAAGCGGTAGGCAAAGTATAAATAAGTTTGAAAATATTTTGGTCTAACGCACAAAATAGACTATTCATAGATTTTGCGTTTAAAATAATTTTGTTTCTAGTTAGTACGCTAGATGGCTTTTCAATAGTAATATTCTAAACCTTTTCATCTAAGGCCTTAAGAAAATTTTTCATTAATGTTTTCCACCATTTAAAATTTTTGCCCATAAATAAAGGAGGTGATAATACTTTTTCATTTATATTAAAATTTTCCCCACTAGTAGAAGCGAGATCATGATCAAGAGGCGCCATTATTCCCGGTTGTTAAGCTGATTTGGAATAACCTGGCTCTGATACCACGTGTTGGATCTTGTGGCGCCCTTAGAGGGGGACTGAATAAGGGCCTTTTTAAATTGTGAATTTTTACTTAAGAATTTTCAAAACAAATTTTGCTTTTCTAAAAATCACTTATAAAAATTTACAAACTATGAAAATTTTAAATTAGATCAAACACAAATTTCTAAGTTAAAGATTAAGCAACAAAATTTGCAATTAAAGAAAAGGCATAATATTTTAATCATGAAATTCTCATACAATAAAAATGATCTTAACAATGCTTAAGATCAAGACATAAATAAGATAATAAACTTTTGACAATTTTTTATTGCCAATCCTTCTCCCAAGGATCGGAAGGCTATCACTTGTCTTTCCCTAGACCAAGACCAAGCCTATCCTCTAGATCTTCCCAAGATCTAGACGTAGCACACAAGGCCACGATTTCCCACCAAGCCACGCAAGGACTTGGACGCTCCACACAAGGAAGCGATTTTCCCCTAAGCCACGCAAGGACTTAGACGTCACGCACAAGGAGACGATTTCCCTACCAATACAAAGTGAAATGTATATAAATGAAAATACAAAATAAAATAAGAACTCCCTATAAATTTAGATCTCTGAAAGGAAGGTTGAAGCCTCAAAATGATCATTGATGTAGAAGCGCGTCCGATCTCGTCTTCAATTTCAAACTGCTCAGCACAAATGGGAGTTCTTGAGGTTCTGGAGCTCTCTGGTTCGTATGCACTCAGGAAAGGACTTGGAATTTTCAATGCTTGGAATGCACGAACCAAACGAGCCAATATATAAATTTTCACTGTCGCCTGGGCGACATCACTATCGGAATTCCGACAGCGCTAAACTGCCGCTCGTAGTGCTGTCGTGCAGGCTGTTGCTGTAACGTCCGGGCTGTCGTGCGGGCAGTTGCTGTAACTTCTGAGCTGTCGCCTGGGCGACATCGCTGTCGGATTTCCGACAGCGCAAAACTGTCGTTCATCGTGTTGCCGTGTGGGAAGTTGTTGTAACTTCTCTGCTGTCGCCTGAGCGACATCAGCTGTCGGAATTCCGACAGCTCCTCTTCATTTTTGCCGTCCGAAACTTCTCCAGACCGTAGATTGAGTCGTTCTCATCTCCGAAATGGGGTGGACCGTTCCGTAACTCTTCCTGGATTGAAAGTTATGGCCATTTTAAGATCAGCACACAAAACTCATCATTTTGCTTTTTCTAATGTGTACACACTCTTGGATCATGCCCATTGAGAGGCTATCTTCTGTTTTCATTCATCGGAATTCGTCGGGAGTTCTCGAGAACATTCGACGAATTGACTTAGCCGCATATTTTCCTTCACAAGTCTGCCTTTTTGACTTCTGTCTGCGTTCGTCGATATTCGTCGAGAGTTCATGAGAACATTCGACGAATAGACTTAGCCGCAGAAATTTCTTCTTTAAACTAGAAATTTGGCTTCTGTCTGGATTCGTCGAGATTCATCGGAACTTCACGAGACATCTCGACGAATTGTCTTAGCAAAAATTTCTTTTCTTCTGAAAACCTGCTCCACTCCTCAAACTTGAAAACCTTCAGTCATGAGTATATGAAGTACACCCCAATAGAGAGATTACACATGGACCAACACTTTGTTCTACACAATGAGGGATTACATTGTCTAGAACTGTGTTTGGTGATCCATTGCAACCTGACTTTGGTGTGCACTTAGCATTAAGACCTGTCATAACATATCCAACACCCATGAACGAGGACTTGTCTCCTCACTGAACCTGTACAACCTGGACACTATAAACACACAAAAGACTAGATCAAATACAGCGCGGTATTTGTTATTCTCAAACCAAGAGATGCGGAACATAGGCTCCAACAATAGTTTCATATCTTGTTTTGTGTGTGGTATGCATCTCTATTGTTTGCATGTATTTAGACCTTAGAAACATCTCATATCATTAAGTTCAAATCAAAAGTTTAATCATTCCTTTCTAGGTCTAAAGAAAATTAATTTGAAATCTTCTTATATTACCTGCAACATTATCTCCATTAAATCATATATAATAACATTGCATTCAAACTCATCATCCTAGCATCACTTCTTAGTTTATGCTTAAATTTATATGCTAGCTAGGTATAACATCTACAATGTTATTCAAATTTCTGATAAATATGTGATTTAAAATTATAATAGAATACTAAAATTCCAACAAACACATAGTTTATGGATTAATCATTCAAATATATATGAATATTGTATCATGAATCATATATTATCATGTAAAACCAAAGATAAATAAATTCAATTATTGAATGCAATTCTATTGAAAAAATTCAAAACTTTATATATGTGATCTTTGTCTTTGATATGATTGCATGATCATCATTTTATAGACTTACAAATCAAACTTGCTCATTAAAAAGAAAATCACCAAATCATATTGTCATAAGTCTAGAAGGAATAGAATTCACATACATCATGATGATCTAACATATATTCTATGCAAAATTCTCTATAATCATAAATCATTATTCATGTTCTATCAAGAAATATCTCAAATCAATAATATCTATCACCTAGGAATTATGAATCTTATGATAAAAATATGAATAATATTTTCTTTCCATTATTTGGTGTATTGATATGCTTTGCTATTGATTGCTTGTATCTCACATATATGTAGACTCTAGAATCAACTTTGTAATAATAAGAATAAATCAAACTAAATCATCACTTTATTCTAGATTTATAATTTGAAACTCTATTTTGGAATACATGCAATATTAATGTTAATCTTATGACGTTACATTAAACCCAAAACTCATCATACTAGCATTATCACTTATTGAATATCAGTAATTGTGCTAGTTATCTCATATCGTCATCTCATAAAAATAGAGAAACTATGTGGCTTTATATTATTCTTCACTTTAAACAAAAACCATAGTTTATAAATCAACTCATAGTTTAAAAGCATAGGTTGTCCAAAGATTATTCATCTATGACTTCATATCTCACAATAGCGGGGGGCGTAGGGTTGTATGCATTAGACACCTAACCTCTAAGTCATGTCTTGTCCTTAACCGGGGAGGGTTCCAGTGAGGCCTTGCGAGACACTGGGGGGAAAGAGTGCTAGGTTGAGCATTCTCTAGTGTGTACATACGGGACTAACACCCCAACCTACAGTATGTGTGCAGCTCCTCATGCCCATCTATTACTTAGTACGGGGCTAGGGTATAGACATTTAGTCCGGGTAGTTTTTAATCTTAGAACATACTTATTTTATTCATTGCATGAACCTTTTTATTTACTTATCACTTAAATCATGCATATTTTGGGTTGTTCGAAAATATCCTCTTGTGTTTGCATAATTTATCTTTTTGTGCTTAAATAATTTTGTAAAACACAAGTATTTGAAAAATGCTATTGATTTATGCAATTTGAGCAATCAAGACATCTCCATAAATTATAAAATTTTTGCATAAGACTACTCTAAGGACTCTTAATCAAGATCAAAAGGTGAAAATTTAAAATTCTCAAAAATTCACTTACTGTTTTCCGCGCTAGCACTAGCGTCGGCGCTAGCGTGGGTGTTTGTTTTTTCTGATTTTCAAACTTTCTAAAAATCTATAAAAAATATGTTAGTTTATATGTACTACTTTGTTTTGTATGTCTGACTTTTGTTAAAATTAAAAAAACTTCAAAATTTAAAAATACAAAAATATGTTTTTGTGGTTTACTGTTTTTCTTTCATTATAAACATTCCAAAACTACAAAAAAAACTGTATGATCTTTATTGCTAATATCAAGCATGTATGAATTCTATTATTTAGAATTATTTACAATGTTAAAACTTATTCCTTCAAATTACTATGAACATTGTTTTGTTTATCATGCTTTGATATATCTATTTAAAGTGCATCAATTGTATTTAAAAATATGTGTAGAACCAAGCTTAGTATGCCTCTAAGTATGAGTAAAGGTATTGTGATTGATAATGATACTTTTACACTCACTTATGTTTGGTAATGTACATGTGTGTTTAAATCTAAAAATGCTTGCTTGTGTATTGTAATTGTACAATGAATTAAAATTTGCATAAGTTTATTATCTACACTACATTTGAATTGCACTTAAAAATTAAGAAAAGTGGTTTAAAAAATTTTATTATTTTGGGTTTGCAAAATAAGTGTATTCGGAGAATGTTGTCTCACAAAAGTGAACAAAAAATAGACAAATATAACTCCACCAAGCACTACTTGAACCTCCTGATAAGTCTTCATAAGCATTGTGAGGTTGAGCACCTTGGAAAGAATAATAAAGTATCTTGTGCAACCTTGGTTATTACACCATTTTGTTAAAAATTATGTGTATTAAAAGTGTGTGAAAGTAATATACTTGTGTTTTATTGTGCACTTTACTCTACATATGTCTTGTATTTTGTGATTTAAATCATTTGTTAACATTGCTCAAAATACACTTATGTGCACTTCATTATCTTTCATAACACTTCTTCTCATGAGTATTGGATTCTAATGCTTTATCTATACTACTCTTTATATAAGAAATGCACTAGATAACCTAGCATGATCTCTACAATGTTTTGGTATCTCTTAAACTTGAAATTAAGTAACATTGTAGTATAATCTCTTTTTGATATGTTCATTTCATGCTTGGTATCTTTATGAAAAACTTTGAGATTTCAAAAAGGTTAAAACATCTTTACATTGTGAACTTCAACTCATATTTATACTTATGCTTTTCATGATTACAAAAGGATGTTTCTTATAATCTCCCACTTGCTTACAACTCTTATCTTTTTATTTGAAATCTCTTATATATACTATGCTTAAACTCTTTATCATTTCATATTTTACAAAGGATCGATCATGATTTATAATTTCTAAGGAATGCTTCCTTACTTCCCTTACCCCACCTTCTTTTGATAATACCAAAAGGGGAGATTAATTGAAGAAATCTATATAGGAGAAATATAGAAGAATAAGGGGAGACTAAATCATGTAATCTATCATTTAGGGGGAGTAAAACATAAATTGCATTTATGTAGGGGGAGCATTAAGATAGGGGGAGTATGCACATTCTCATGCTTATCAAATACTATAGTTGCACTTTTATCTCGTTTATCATATCCTATAAACACCTTTGTTGATTTCTTGCTAAGAGGATTTGTTATTATCAAAAGGGGGAGATTGTTGGACATCTGTGTCACATCCCTTTGTTTGAGAATAATAAATCCCATATTGTATTTGATCTTGCTTGTCATGTGTTTATAGTGTGCAGGAACTATTGGTGCAATACTCCACAGGTAAAAACCAGCTTGGAACCAAAAACCTAAACTAAAGCACTACCGCCAGCGCTAGCGATGCCGCCTGGCGCTAGCGCTAGCGCTACCGCCTGGCGCTAGCTCGAGTTCGTGCCACAGCACCACGCCACCGACGGTTTCATAACTGCCTCCACACAAACGCTACCGCAGGCGCTATCTCCAAGTTCTATAAATTGATGATTTCTTTCTCGTTTTGGCAATCCATCCAGAGAGAATACAAGTGCCAAAATTCCATTGTTGTTATGCTGGCGAAGATGGATCTCCCACAAAAAGCTTAAGGAGAATTTTGGAGGAGGACTACGTCACGCTACATTCGAAGGATGATCGCTTCGACCTCGCTCATACTACAGCGATCCTTCATCTCCAACTTCAGAAGATCTCATATATGGAGTTTTTATTGTTGTTATCATTATTTTCATTTCATTCCATTTTGTAACCGTATAGAGAATTCGCCTTGTGTTGGCGACTAGGTCCTTGCGCGGCTTAGGGGGTAATTCGCCGTGTGAGTTGGCGACTAGGTCTAGGAGATTAGATCTAGGGGGTGCTTGAGGCCATATCCGGGGAAGGATTGGCTAGAGCGGCTTGAGGCCATATCTGGGGAAGGATTGGCTAAAGCCAACCAGTTTGTGGGGATACAAGTCGGTATAGAAAAGGAAAATATATTTACTTTTGTACGCCTCCGATTTCTAGCGATATTGAAATCAAATTTATGTAAACACTTTTTTTTTCATATAATACAATCATGTCTCTTTTTTGTTTACTTGATTTCTTTCATTTGGCATAAATTTTACTATATTGGTTACCAAGCTTTCAATTCAAATCACTTTATCTAAATTGTTTATTTTAATCTCTTTCATCATATAACAATTTAGCACTTGTTTCTAAATTTTATTATTGCAAATTACTTTTTGCTAAATTGTTATTTTGCTCTCTCGTTAACTTTAAAATAATATAGTAAATTGCTTAATATTACAAAAAAAATTTATTCCCTTATTCACCCCCCTCCCTCTAAGGGCGCCTATCGATCCAACACATGTGTGTTCTTAGGGGCGTACGTTGGGTCTAGGCCTGGTGGTGTGGATAGAAGCCTAAAAGTGGACATGCCCGATCCACTACCCCTGTTTGCCTCAACGGGGTACCTGAGTTGACATACTCGAATAGAGGGAACTTCCAAGGTCTGTACGTACAGAGTCTTGTGGCTGAGTTACATCATTGCATTGCACGGCATAGCATAGCATCATTGCATAAACAAGACTGCGTCGTATAAATTAGTATGGGCTCTTTTATACGATGAGTTTACCTAAGTGTCAGATCCCTTAACTTTTATGTTTGTATGGGCATCCATATAAGTTAAGGTTACCTTTGTAGCTGCTCTCCTTATATAAAATTATGCATTCAAATATTTCTTGCTATGATTACTATGGTTTGGTGTTACATTATACTGCTGTTTAGAACCTTTGGAATTGTTGTATTATACATATGGCTTGCTTATAGAAACTGTTAGAGATAGATTATACTTTATTCATAACTATGCAAAATAGGCTTGTCACCTACTTGATATATTACCCCTTATTGTCCTCTGTTTCCTCCTCCCGCACGGTGCCTAAGAGCCGTGGATGGAGGGGACGAGGAATCCGCATAGTCTTATAGACTAACGGTTGGATGTGGCATAACAAATAGGAGCACCAGGAGGAGCAGACCCACAACCGGAGGGAGGAACATGACACTGTGGCTAGGCCTGAACTTGGACTCTCAGCAGCTGTAGGGAGAGCATCGGTGAGCGACCTTCTTCCGAAAGACGTCCTTCATATCTACTTTGGTTAGAGTAGAGAGTTACTCATTCGTGAAGGCATCGTCGAATGTCAGTGCTTACAATGTTTTATTTTTGCCAATAGAGAGGCCAAGAATAATTGATGTATCAGGCTTAAGCTCCTTTTCATTTCCAGCACTTTTGTTTAGTACTTTATCTATTCTATATCTCATTTGGACAAGTATTTAAATATTATGTGATTGTTGTGGACATGTATTTCTTTGTTACTTTATGATGTGTGGTTGGCCTGGATGAATGAATAGCCGACAGGATCGGTGTCTTGT
Organism: Dactylorhiza incarnata; assembly: GCA_033032865.1. NCBI lineage: Eukaryota > Viridiplantae > Streptophyta > Magnoliopsida > Asparagales > Orchidaceae > Dactylorhiza > Dactylorhiza incarnata. Next base: position 1,643,177 of record JAWHQI010000175.1, on the reverse strand, counting down.
GGTGGAGTCCTCCCCGAGTGGAGGTATCGCTGCAAGGCGGCTGTTCTGGGCGGTAAGACCAGGTGATGAAAACAAGCAAAAAAAAGCGGGTCTTACAAAGTGAAAGTACTTCATAGTTAAGCGTGCTCGGGCTGGAGTAGTCACGGGATGGGTGACCTCCTGGGAAGTCCACGCGCTGCAGCTTAACTGGAGAATTCCTCATCAAGGGGGTGCGGGATCGAATCCCGACCCCAACAACCCGCCTATTAAGTGGAGAGGGGTTGGGGGTTGCATGGGTTGCAGCCCGATTGTATATTAACAAGTACATCTTTTGTAACGGTCTCCCCAGCATACAGCTCGCAAGGACGACCGTCGGCAACCCCAGCATCCAGCTCGGAAGCGTTCAGCCTCAACCGGTATGCAGATCGTGCACCCCAACCCCTCTCTGTCCCAGCATAGGGCACATTGGGTTGTTGGAGGCCGCATCCCCCCTTTTCATGAGGAATGGTTCAGTTAAGCGACAGCGCAGGGACTTCCCAGGAGGTCACCCATCCTGTGACTACTCCATCCCGAGCACGCTAAATTATAAAGTTCTTCCACTCCTCATCACCAATTGAAGCCTTGCATCTGAAGAAGCCCTCAATTGCTCATTTAAAAACATTTGGGAGTATAGCTTATCATTACATATTCAGCAATAAGCGTGAAAAACTAAACAAGAAAATAGAAAAGGGCATTATGATCGGGTACAACCTCGAAACTAAAGGATATCGAGCATACCATCCTCCTAACAACAGAATTATTATCTACAGAGATGCTACCTTTGATGAAGCTGAATAATGAGACTTGATGGGGTTCCCCTAAAAGGGCTCGAGTTGAGTTGGATCAGATATTTCTTATCGCGCCCTCGCCCGGACCCGTAAGGCAGCTCTAGCTCTGATGCTTGGTCTAAATCCTGCAGCTAAGCGACCTCGAGTTGTACCTACCGCTCCCGCTCCACACAGATCGCTTCCGCTCTCACCTGCTCCGTTAGAGTGCTTCGGCTCGCTCCTGCTCCGCGCAAGGTGCTCTCGCGCTCTCGCTCGCTCCTGCTCCGTATAAAGCGCTCCCGCTCCGCATAGATCTCTTTCGCTCTTGCCTACTCCGTAAGAGTGCTTTAGCTCGCTCCTGCTCCGTGGAAGGTGCTCTCGCGCTCTCGCTCGCTCCTGCTCCGCAGAAAGCGCTCCCGCTCCATAGAGAGCAATTTCACTATGCGGAGAGCGCTTCTGCTCTCGCCTGCTCCGCAAGAGTGCTTCCGCTCGCTTCGGCTCCACAGAAGGTGCTCTCGCGCTCTCGCTCGCTCCTGCTCTGCAGAAATCGCTCCCGCTTCGCAGAAAGTGCTCCTGCTCCACAGAGAGCACTTTCGCTTCGCGGAGAGCGCTTCCGCTCTCGCCTGCTCCGCAAGAGTGCCTCCGCTCGCTCCTGCTCCGTGAAAGGTGCTCTCGCGCTATCGCTCGCTCTCGCTCGCACCTGCTCCACAGAGAACGCTTCCGCTACCGTCCGCTCATCAAGAACGCTTCAGCTCGCTCGTGCTCCGCGGGAAGCACTCATGCGCTCCCACTCGCTCCTGCTCCCCGGGAAGCGCTTCCGCTCTTATATAGTCCGCAAGAGGCGCTTCCGCTCCTTCCTACTCCGCGGAGAGTGCCACTATCATCCATCGTCTATGGCGATCGCCGGCCGCCACCACCAGGAAGGTTGCCCAGGCTGCCCGGGCTGCCCAGCATGACCGGGGGCAAACTTGTCATAACTTTAAAGTTGACCATCCGTGTGCCCCGAATCGAGCGTTCTCATTCGCTCATTAAAGAGTCAGCGTGACGCAATTACCGAATCACCCTCCTCAAAAACTATAAAAGGGGGATCAGGCCTCCATTTGAAGGGACCTTTTGGCATCAGGAGAAGGAGGAGCTCTTGAGTTTTCCGGTGAGGATTTTCAGAGAATCTTCATTGACCTTCAAGCTCCACTTAGAGATCTCCCTCAAGATCCCAGCTTACTTCAAGAGCTTGTGGAAGACCTCAGTGGCAAGGAACGAGGTTGCTCCAGAACGTTCAGCACTAAGTTTCTTCCTACGGCTCTTCATCTCAGCAGCTCCGCATCGCTCAGTCCGGGATAGTATCACCAAGTTCCGCGCTAAAAGGGATCCACGAGCTCGCTTCACCGGTAACGACTCCTAAGCATGGATAGGACTTAGCAAAATCTCTATAACGAGCGGTGTCCTGTCACCCTCGGGAAATAATTCTCTTTGTAGCACACAGAACTAGTGGATCATTTAAAACTGGGCTAGGCCCCGTGGTTTTTTCCCTTTTGGGGTTTTCCACATAAAAATCTTGATGTTCCCTGTTGTTTCACACTTTTGACTGTTTGCTGATGCGCAAATCCTGCACACCGCTATAGGCGGTAGCGAGATTGCGATCCGAACGGCAGTGAACCGGTCGTTGTCAAGTAAAAATATGAGGAAGTAAATCCCCAAGTATCGAATCTCTCAAGGAACACAGTAAGGTGGAGTTAACGTTCGAGGAAGGACTTGAGATCGAAGTCCTTTGGGTCGGATGAATTGCGGACACGGGGGTTGATTTGGTTTGTGGAAAATAAAGAGAAAAAGCTATAAATACTCCTATGCAATGCCGCTATGCAATGCTTCGCTTGGCGGGATGGAGACTAGGCAGGCCTTGAGCGCGCTGCGTCGAAAGGGCGGATGGACGAGTAGGCAAGCGGAATCGAACTGTGCAGGCCTTGAGCGCACTGCTTCGTTAGGCGGGATGGAATACACGGGCCGCGATGCCACGCTTCGGTAGGCGGATGGACGAGTAGGCTAACGGAATGAGGGTCGCAAGCACCTCTTCGACAAGCACGTCACTAGCAATTGCTAGTGCGGCACACGAACGCGGTGGTGAAGTGGAAAATGGATGGTGGCGCTCCTCATAAACACATAGACCACAAAAGCATTTCACACAAACATGAAATCTATATAAATAGAAGCAAGTCTAAGTGCAACTTCATCAAAATATATAGATCTAGCTAATACAACAATCAATAAGAGAAGAATAAGGCAAGAAATCGACCGAATCCGAAGGCTCGTTGGAGATTCACGGTTGGAATCGTCGGGTTGTCAATCCGCGTCCAAGCTCGGTCCGCAACTACGTCCGGGGTAGAGAGAGCTGTCACGACTCTCCAATGGACCCGTCTTCTTCGTGTCACGATCCGGTAGAGGTTGCAAACTTCCTCTTGCTTGATGGTAATGGCGGCTAGGTCTTCCTTTGGAGCTCTTGGATGAAGGAGGAGGCCGAGAGGACACTCCGGCTCAAGATTGGCGTGAAGAACAAGCCCGGAGCACCTCTAGATGGTGGGCGGCGATGGAGGGGCGAAGTCGGACGAACTGGAGCAGAAAACGGCGGAATACGGCGGGGCTCTTGACCTAAATCGCGAGCAGGGAATTTATAGGCGCTGGAATTAAACAGTGCGCACGGTCAGTGGCGCACGACCAGTGGTCGTGCGCACTAGAATTCGGTGATCGTGCGCTCTGCCTGGACGGAACCTGCAAAGACAGAAATTATGAAATAACATGTTCGCACGACCAGTGGCGCACGACCGGTGGTCGTGCGCACTGGAGTTGATGGTCGTGCGCACTACAGCAAACAGAACTCGGAAATTAAATGGTAAGTGCGCACGAGCAGTGGCGCACGACCGGTGGTCGTGCGCAATAGAACCAGTGATCGTGCGCAGTGTTCCTGTGCAGAATTGCACCGGAAGCACCTGCACGACTCCTGTTCTAGCGTACAACACCAGTCTAGCCACTGAAAGTGGGACTTAACATCGCAAGAAAACTAATAACAAAGAAAGATACGAAATTACACCAAATAGGGCCTATAAGTGCACCTAGCATAGAATGACCAATATGAGCTAAAACAGGGCTAAAGTGCAGTGAAAAGACTAAATAGATGGCCCAGATGAGTCCATAAAAGTGTATATGATCAGGACTCATCACACCCCCAGACTTAACTGTTTGCGCGTCCCGAGCAAACGAATCCGGTGGAGTGTGAAAAAGGTATTTAGCAAAGAAAATTACGCAAGGGAGTACAATGCGAAGTAACAAAAGCATGCAAATAGAGATTTCGTAAAAAGAGATTCTAACTATGCTAACTAATTTACGAAAGTACTAGAGCGTAAATAAAGATTTATCAATACTCAGTTGGTGAATTGTGAAGAATTTGATGATCATTTCCGGTGTGAAAGTAATAAGCCACTAAGGAGGGTGTTGCAAAAGATCGGGGTTCGGGAATAACTCCGCTGAAATCCATCAACGTCGGGAACCATACGCTTGCCCGGTCACACTCTCTCCACAGCGCTAGCAAACTCACGAGATAAATCAATAGGACTTTTAGGATTATATTGGGGCTTAGGTTGCGGTATGATAATCAAAGGTAAAAACGAAGGCTACGCAACCAACATGAGTCAACGGGACGCTGCACCAAGCAAAACCAAAAACAAAGCTCGTGTGACACACCCCCAGACTTATTGTGAAAACTAGGTGTGCACACGGCCTACTCCACAAATACCAACAGATTTTCTAAAACGCTCGGGAGGATAACTTTTCAATACACTTTTTTCAGATTTTTATTTTAATACCATATTTTTCTTTTTCTTTTTCTTATCCTCCGGTTGATTCAAAATCAGCAAATAGAGTTTATTTCTCCTTCACAACACGACAATTCCAAACATCACACCAAATCTAAAACATGAGTGCAGATAACAAATACTTGGTTGCTACAGTGGGATAAACTTTAGGCCTTGGTGTATGGAGGAGGAGCTGAACAAAGGGAGTGGTAGGCACAAGTGTTGGGAAGCAAAGGTGAGCGAATAGGATATGGAAAGCGAAGGCTCAATCTAGCCAAAAGGTGGCCTATATCACATTTATCTCAACGAATCGCCCGCACCCATGCTTCAAGAGTCGCTTGGGGCAAGTTCTTAGCCCACGAGAAAGGTAAACCTTCCTCCCGACTCGAGCAACACACAACTAGCGCTCGTATACACACAACACCGGGCTATCACCAATTTCGTTCACATTCACCACTTGAGTAGAATAAATCTAAAACTACGCATAAATACTAATCGTAAATTAAAAGCATAGAAATAATCTAATTTTACTCAAATTCTATTGTAGCACGCGGATGCGACTAGAACACTGCTCGAGTCAACATTGCGCTCCCAATAGTAATTCCTAAGCTATCATCCCAATTCACATTCCTAACCAAGATAATTTGTTCAGAACAAAACAAATAGATAATCACGCGCTCATGTGGGTGCTGTGGTGTGCAATGAAAATAAACAAAACATTTTAAATGAAATCTTCTAGCATGCAGTGCAACAGTGCACGTGAGCGGGTAAACAAAACTACTCTCCCCCAGACTTAAACTAAACAATCCACAAAATATATGACATGAAAATCAAAAAAGGCTAGGGAAAGAGAGTACCCAGTGCTCAGAAATGAGCACACCAGAAGATTGGCGTGTAAGCTAAGACAAAACTGCAGCATCCGCCATCCAGAAAAAGATACCTGCAGGGGTCAGCTCCGCAAAAACAAAAGAAAAATGACAAACTAAAATAAACTACAGCTAACTAAACATGATTAGAAGAAATAAAAATGTAGAAAAGAAAGATAACTACTGGGGTTATTGTCATCCCAGCACGACTTATTCTAAATTAAAACGGTTCTAGCTAATGGGCCTATGAAAAAGAAAATGCACAGGTAACTGTTCTAATATGCGCATCGGTAGCGGGTACCGATACGGAGACAGAGCAGTCACCCCTCTACCTAAATATAAATACCTGCTCCTCACAGGCAGAGGGAAAAGAAAGTAAGAAGAGGAGGAGGCCTGGTCCTCACTCAACTCACCAAAACTATCCTTGCCCAGCAAGGTATCGTCCACAGCAGGTCCGCAGGAGGAGAAGGCAACGAATGAGGCTTCCTTAATGGAGGAGGGATCGACCTCCTCGCATAAAAGGACACACTCATCATTGACTTGAGCACAAAGCTCCAAGTCCTCCTGAAGTACCTGTGAAGATTCAACCTGCACAGGCTCGGGTGAAGAGGGGGGATCGAGAAATAAACAAGATGAAGAACATAGATAATCAAAAATTGGGGGAGTGGTCCCGGTCTCACTCCCATTAGGTTGGGGAAGTAAAATAATGTTTGCATTGTCATCAATGCTACAAGATTCAGCGGGATCGACAGTGGCCCTGCCCAAGATTTGGACTTCCTCCACCGGTGTTGAGGAAAACTCCTCTTCACCTAGAAGGTTGTCCTCCTTCATAGGAATAGGCACAACACATAGATCGCCAGCCTCATCCTGCGACACATCCTCAACGATGTCGTCGGAGACGAGTATAGTATGCACAATAGGGGGAGGAGTAGTGCTCGGATAAAAGTCGAGCACCGATTCCTCACAAAGAATCGAATCCACTAGGGGTGGTGGATGTACATGGAGAATAGGCTCAGCAATGTCGGTGCATAGATCAGCCGCACATCCGGTGACTGTGTCAACGCCATACCCTTCAATATGTGAAGGTGGCAAGGACACAAAACTGGATGCTGAAGGTGTGCCGCCAGAGTTAGGAGTTGGGACGATCCGGATATCCGGCTCGTCGTCTTCGTCCAATTGGCGAAGATACTCGGCACAGTCCTTCAGGACATGATCAGTGCTCTGACAAAACCGGCACTGCCTTGTGGGCTTCTTTGGCACAGCGGGAGCTGGAGCCGAAAAGAAGTACGACGGTAAAGGCTCAGCAGAGTAGCCATAAGACTTACGCGCACCATATGGAGTATCAGACGAAGTCGGTGCTCCATATGCTGGGCTATAAGAATTATGCCTACTATTCTCCGTAGGGCATTCATCACTAGAGTGGGAGGTAGCTCCACACCAACGGCAACAGAAATTGAGATGTGCCCACATAGTGTGAAGATAAAACGATTCAAAAAGAAGAACACTATTGTGCGAAATACTACACCTAACAAAAATTTACTAAAGCAACCTACTATAAAACAAGAAAATGGAATAAAGAGAACAGAAATAAAATAAAAGATGCGATAAACAAATGGGAGGGCTTCTCTCTCAGATTCTCCCTCTCCAGAAAACTCACACGACTGTGTTTCCCGGCAACGGCGCCAAAAACTTGATGCGCAAATCCTGCACACCGCTATAGGCGGTAGCGAGATTGCGATCCGAACGGCAGTGAACCGGTCGTTGTCAAGTAAAAATATGAGGAAGTAAATCCCCAAGTATCGAATCTCTCAAGGAACACAGTAAGGTGGAGTTAACGTTCGAGGAAGGACTTGAGATCGAAGTCCTTTGGGTCGGATGAATTGCGGACACGGGGGTTGATTTGGTTTGTGGAAAATAAAGAGAAAAAGCTACAACTACTCCTATGCAATGCCGCTATGCAATGCTTCGCTTGGCGGGATGGAGACTAGGCAGGCCTTGAGCGCGCTACGTCGAAAGGGCGGATGGACGAGTAGGCAAGCGAAATCGAATTGTGCGGGCCTTGAGCGCACTGCTTCGTTAGGCGGGATGGAATACACGGGCCGCGATGCCACGCTTCGGTAGGTGGATGGACGAGTAGGCTAACGGAATGAGGGTCGCAAGCACCTCTTCGACAAGCACGCCACTAGCAATTGCTAGTGCGGCACACGAACGCGGTGGTGAAGTGGAAAATGGATGGTGGCGCTCCTCATAAACACATAGACCACAAAAGCATTTCACACAAACATGAAATCTATATAAATAGAAGCAAGTCTAAGTGCAACTTCATCAAAATATATAGATCTAGCTAATACAACAATCAATAAGAGAAGAATAAGGCAAGAAATCGACCGAATCCGAAGGCTCGTTGGAGATTCACGGTTGGAATCGCCGGGTTGTCAATCCGCGTCCAAGCTCGGTCCGCAACTACGTCCGGGGTAGAGAGAGCTGTCACGACTCTCCAATGGACCCGTCTTCTTCGTGTCACGATCCGGTAGAGGTTGCAAACTTCCTCTTGCTTGATGGTAATGGCGGCTAGGTCTTCCTTTGGAGCTCTTGGATGAAGGAGGAGGCCGAGAGGACACTCCGGCTCAAGATTGGCGTGAAGAACAAGCCCGGAGCACCTCTAGATGGTGGGCGGCGATGGAGGGGAGAAGTCGGACGAACTGGAGCAGAAAACGGCGGAATACGGCGGGGCTCTTGACCTAAATCGCGAGCAGGGAATTTATAGGCGCTGGAATTAAACAGTGCGCACGGTCAGTGGCGCACGACCAGTGGTCGTGCGCACTAGAATTCGGTGATCGTGCGCTCTGCCTGGACGGAACCTGCAAAGACAGAAATTATGAAATAACATGTTCGCACGACCAGTGGCGCACGACCGGTGGTCGTGCGCACTGGAGTTGATGGTCGTGCGCACTACAGCAAACAGAACTCGGAAATTAAATGGTAAGTGCGCACGAGCAGTGGCGCACGACCGGTGGTCGTGCGCAATAGAACCAGTGATCGTGCGCAGTGTTCCCGTGCAGAATTGCACCGGAAGCACCTGCACGACTCATGTTCTAGCGTACAACACCAGTCTAGCCACTGAAAGTGGGACTTAACATCGCAAGAAAACTAATAACAAAGAAAGATACGAAATTACACCAAATAGGGCCTATAAGTGCACCTAGCATAGAATGACCAATATGAGCTAAAACAGGGCTAAAGTGCAGTAAAAGACTAAATAGATGGCCCAGATGAGTCCATAAAAGTGTATATGATCAGGACTCATCATTTGCGCATTCAGCTCTCTCTCGAGCTAAGGCGGTTCAGCTCGACCGATCTAGGAGAGCGTTGAACGACCCGCAATAGTTTGGCACCGTCTGTGGGAACATGTTCCCATCTTGTCGAGGATTCTCGGAAGATAAACTCGCCAACAGTGATGGCTAGGAGGAGTACCCGTGTGTCCAGCGGAGCGGCCCTCGAGGGGCAAGTAGACCCCGCTCTCAACAACTCGCAGGTCGGCGACGCTCCACTGCAGGAAGGAAACAATGTCGCATCGGCAATTGGCGTCGAGGAGCGAATGCAGACGATGGAAGAAAGGCAGGCGGAGATGCTAGCTCTCTTAAGGAACCTCGGGCCCCCTTGTGAGCCCGCCCGCATCATCGCGCCAGTTTCCAGACCACCGCAGCACACGGACCACGCTCGTTAGGTGAGCGTCGCCCATCTGCAAGCTAGCGTCGAGGAGGAGCTTTCCGTTGCTGCAAGTTCCGCACTCCCGGCACGACTGGCCGGGCAAGTGGGAGAGAGGCAGCGCGAACCCCTCGCAAGGGGAGGAAGAGGAGCACCAGTAGGCATGAGGATCACTCGTGAGGAAGTACAAGGGATGATCGAGGAAGAATGCGGGCCAGGGGACGGCGGGTCATTCTTATGTGACGTCCCCTTCGTCAGGGATCCCCACTGACCTCGCAAGTACTGGCGCATCCAATCCGGCACAGTTTTAAATTACCAAGCATCGAGACCTTCGATGGCACCAATGATCCATTGGAGCACGTCAACCACTTCACCACTATCATGCGAATCTACAATGCCCCTGATCAGCTTTTGTTTCAGGTGTTTCCAGCGACTCTGAAGGGACAGGCCCGAATGTGGTTTCACTCGCTGAAGGAGGGGGAAATAGATAGCTTCGCTGAGCTATATCAGATGTTTGTGGATCAGTTCATTGCGAATCGTTGAATCGTCAGGGACCCCTCCCACCTCTCTGGGATCCGCCAGAACGAAAGGGAGACTCTTAAAGACTTCTTCCGCTGATTCACGTCTGAAGCATGTCAAATCCTAGGAGTAGACCCAGAACTTTTGTGTGGCGTCTTTCTCGGGGGGCTCTGCCCAAGCGGGTTCTACTCGACCCTAATGCGAGAGACGGTGCCCAGCAACCCTGACCTTGTGCACCGGGTAGAGACACAGATTGCAGCAGACGAGGCGATCGAAGCACATCGGCAGCAGTTTGAGGGAAGTCAGAAGAGAAAGAAGGGGCCAGAGGCACCGCCAGCACCAGCAAGAAGCGACGATCGTCGTAGGAACCGCCGGGAGGAGCCCGAAAGGGCTAGAGGACCTCCATCACCTCAGGGACTATACGCCCCTGAACACCTCCCGGGCCAACGTCTTGTATGCCATCCGTGATGATGTCGCACTACGAAGGCCCAGGCCGCTCACTCCAAACACAGGAGATTGGACAAAGTACTGTGAATTCCACTGGGGGCGGGGCATAGCACAGAGGATTGAACCCGACTGAAGGAAGAAATTGAGTGTCTTGTACGTCAGGGGCTTTTAGGGAGGTTCCTGCAAGGACAGTCACCCAATCAGCAGGCACCACCAGGACTCGCAAGAGACCAACCTCCTGCACCGCAGGGCACGCCAGGGGGTCGGCAAACAGTGGGAGAAGTAGAAACAATAGTGGGATCTCCTGTCTTGTCCGCGCAAATACTTTCCGTAGCCCGTCCAGAGAAAATCCATGCGGACAAAAAAATGCGTCAGGATACAACGATAAGCTTCGGGGATGAGGATCTGGAAGGTCTGCGGCTACCGCACCAAGACCCCCTTGTCATCAGTGCGGTAATTGGGGACCCCTGTTTCAATGTAAAGAGGATCTTGGCCGACAATGGAAGTTCTGTCGACGTCCTGTTCATGTCCACACTCCAAAGCATGAAGCTCACAAAGGAGCAGCTAAGCCCAGCCGGGGGGCCTATTTACGGTTTTGATAATCACCCCGTTCCTGTTCAAGGGATGATTATACTTCTAGTCACACTGGGGGAATTCCCGAGGCAGGTCACCCACGATGTACAATTCGTGGTGGTAGAGTCGATCTCCGCTTATAATGCCATCTTCGGGAGGCCCCACCAGTTTGTGTTCGGAGCCATCTCCTCTATCTCGCATCTAGAAATGAAGTTCCTAATCCCCAGTGGGGTGGGAGTCGTACGTGGGAACCAGGAAGCAACACGATCATGCTATCTGAAGCAAGCTCGGCCTATGCAAGGCATGGCGCTCAATATCGATAGTTTCGGCCTGCGAGACGAAGACACTTTGCAAAGAGGGGCGCCAGTAGAGGGACTAGTGGAAGTAAAGATGTCCGAGGATGATCCAGCTTCTGTTGTACAGATTGGGTCGCTCTTAACTCTTGAGGAGCAGGACGAGTTCACAAGTTTCCTTCGCGTGAATAAAGGCATTTTTGCGTGGATCCCGGAGGACATGCCTGGGGTCGACCCCCAGGTAATCACTCACTCTTTGATCATCAACCCGACTTTCCGACCCATGATTCAGAAGAAGCGGAATTTCGCCCTCGAGCATCTTCAAGCGATCGAGGAGGAAGTAGGAAAGCTCCTCGATGCAGGTTTCATCCGGGAGGTGGAGTACCCCGTTTGGCTGGCCAATGTGATGATGGTTAAGAAAGCTTCCGGAAAGTGGTGGATGTGCGTGGACTATAGCAATCTAAACCAGGCGTGACCAAAGGATAGCTTCCCTCTTCCGCGAATTGACCAGCTCGTCGACGCCACTGCTGGGCACGAGCTGCTTAGCTTCATGGACGCATATTCAGGGTATAATCAGATATGGATGAATCCGCAGGATGAAGAACACACCACCTTCCAAACCGATAAGGGCGTCTATTGCTACAAAGTGATGTCGTTTGGACTCAAGAATGTCTTCGCAACGTACCAGAGGTTAATGAACAAGGTATTCAAAGACCTCATCGGGCGTACCATGGAAGTTTACGTCGACGACATGCTAGTAAAAAGCGTCCATCGGAGGAGTCATCTGGAGGATCTGGTCGGCTGCTTCTAACTGTTACGCCACTTCCGAATGCGGTTAAATCCAACAAAGTGTGCTTTTGGTGTAACCGCCGGAAAATTTTTGGGTTTCATGGTCACCTTTCGGGGGATCGAGGCGAACCCCGAAAATATAAAAGCATTGGAAGGAATGACACCCCCTCATTCCTTCAAAGAGCTGCAGCGGCTCAACGGGCGGATAGCCGCGCTCTCCCAGTTTCTGGCACGAACGGGGGACAAGTACCTCCCCTTCTTCAAGGCGCTTCGTGGGGCTTGCAACACCGGCTTCCAATGGATGGACGAATGTCAGACAGCATTCGAGCTCCTTAAGCGGTACTTAGCCTCCCCTCCACTGCTCTCCAAGCCTGAAATCGGGGAGGTCTTGTCCCTATTCCTGGCGATCTCACCCCATGCGATCAGTTCGGTCTTGGTCAAGGAAGAGGGGGGAGTCCAGCGCCCCATCTATTATACCAGCAAGGTGTTAACGGACATCGAGGCTCGGTACCTGGCGGCGGACAAAACAGCTCTGGCATTGGTGTTCACAGCAAGAAGGCCCAGGCCATACTTCCAGGCCCACACTATCAAGGTACTGACGCAGTTGTCGTTGCGAGCAATCCTCCAGAAACCGGAAGCCTCGGGCAGACTGGTGAATTGGGTCGTCGAGCTCGGCGAATTTGACATCCAGTTCTTGCCCAGGCCGGCCATCAAATCGCAAGTCCTGGTCGACTTCGTCGTTGAATGCACTCTTCCGGCAGAGCCTGGCGTAGACCCCGACCGTGCAGCCTGGGGTTGAGGGGGCCGGCGCGGGGCTTCTGCTAATAAGTCTGGAGGGGACGGTCCTCGAGTATGGCCTCAGGCTGAAGTTCCAGGCCACCAACAATGTGGCCAAGTATGAGGCTTTAATAGCTGGGTTGCGGCTGGCAATTGACTGCAGGGTAGGAAGTCTGACAGTGCACACCGATTCATAGTCAGTGGTCTTTTAGATCGAAGGAGATTATGAGGCGAAAAGTGATCAGTTGGTGAAGTATCTCCAACTGGTAAAGACTCTCCTCTTGAAAATCCCGGCACACCAATCCTGCATGTTCCCAGAGAGGAGTATACTAGGGCAGATGAGCTCTCTAAGCTGGCAATCTCCCCCGCAAGGTATCAGTCCAGGCGGCGACGGATCAAAGAAATTATCATGTCAAGCATTCAGGGACCCTGGGTGGTTGAAGCTATAAGCGAAGAAGGCACAATCTGGATGTGCCCCATACGCACTTACCTGGAACATGGTGTGCTCCCTCAAGACCGCATGGAAGCACATCCGATGCGTGTTCGAGCCGCCGCCTTCTCCATTATCAACGGAGAGCTTTACAAAAGGGCCTTCTCTGGCCCCTTCCTGAAGTGCTTACCAGTAGAAGAAGCAAAGTACGCCCTCAGGGAGGTGCACGAGGGGATTTGCGGCGAGCACCTTGGTGGGAAAGTCCTCGCACTAAAGATTCTGCATCAGGGGTTATACTGGCCCACCCTTAAGAGGGACGCTCTTAAGCTTGTTCAAAAGTGTGAAAGTTGCCAACTCCATGCCAACGTTCCACGACAAACCACTGTCACCCTCGCACCCCCTACAAGGAGCCTGGCCCTTCGCACAGTGGGGGATCGACCTCCTCGGCCTTTTTTCCCCAGCATCCGGTCAGCGGAAGTTTATCATCCTGGCTGTCCACTATTTCACCAAGTGGGTGGAGGCAGAACCACTGGCCAAGATCACCGAAGAGAATGCCAAGCAGTTTGTTTGGAGAAATATTATCTGTCGTTTTGGCATTCCGGCAGTAATCATCGCCTCCGGCACACAATTCACTGGCAAAGCTTTCTCCAAGGTGTGTGAGGTCCTAAAGATCATCCTCCGGCACACGGCTATCACGCACCCTCAAACTAACGAGCAGACAGAGGTCACTAATCGTACGATCCTTAAGGGAGTAAAAATGCGTCTGCACGAAGCAGGTGGACAATGGGTGGATGCGCTCCCAATGTGCTCTGGGCATACCGCACCACGCAGAGGACGCCAAGAGGGGAAACTCCATTCAACCTCAGTTATGGGTCAGAGGCAGTGATCTCAGTGGATATCGCCATACCAAGCTCCCGTGTGTAGTATCTGGATTTGGAAAACAATGAGGATCTCCTCAGGGCAAACTTGGACCTGGTTGCAGAAGTCAGGGATTTAGCCGTACAACGCGTCGCTGCATATCAGAGGCAGGTAGCGCATTTATACGACAGAAGGGTGAAGCCATGCCTGATAAACATTGGGGACCTAGTCCTTCGAAGCATTGAGGTTGCGGGCAAAGGACCCCAAAGGAACAAACTCTCCCCAGCATGGAAGGGGCCCTTCGTCGTCACGGCCATCGTCAAACCAGGGACATTCAAGCTGAGGACGGCCGAGGGAAAGACACTTCCACGGTCGTGGAATGTCGTAAGTCTCCGTCGCTTCTTCTAGTAATTTCTGTTTCGAAAAACCATGTAATAAGCCGTGGGCCAGACCCACGTGCCCACGAATAAATCGAATTATCTTTTTGCACCTCATATGTTGCACGTTTCTCCAACGAATCTCCAAATGGTAAGGGGATGACCTCCGATAAGATGGTGGCCATCCCTCCACATCGAGAGTGAGCCTACGCCATCCAGACACTGAGGGCCTGCCCCCCTCACGACCGCACGGGAACCACATTTCCCCAACAAATCTCCAAATGGTAAGGCGACGACCTCCAATAAGATGGTGGCCAGCCCTCTACATCGAGAGTGAGCCTACGCCATACGGCCGCTGAGGGCCTGCCCCCCTCACGATCGGGCGGGAACCAAGTTTCCCCAACGAATCTCCAAATGGTAAGGAGACGACCTCCGATAAGATGGTGGCCAGCCCTCCACATTGAGAGAGATCCTGCGCCATCCGGCCGCTGAGGGCCTGCCCCCCTCAAGACCGGGCGGGAACCACGTTTCCCCAATGAATCTCCAAATGGTAAGGCGACGACCTCCGATAAGATGGTGGTCAGCACTCCACATCGAAAGCGAGCCTACGCCACCTAGCCATTGAGGGCATGCCCCCTCACCATCGGGCAGGAGCCACGTTCCCTCAACAAGTCTTCAGGAAAAATGGCAAACCCCCTGCTAGGTGGCGCCAGTCATCCATGACCACGCGCAAGCTGCTAGGTGTTCTCAAGAGCAACCTTCAAGATTAATTTTCACACCCCACGCACGGTGGTCTTTGAAAACTGGGGGGCATGCAGTGGGAAATTCCCTTAAGAGAACCATATCAAGACTATCTAAAGATTATATAGGACAACTAGCATATATTTAAAAAACATAAGAAGCTTCTAAGAAATCAAAAACATGCAAAACAGATATGAGTCTCAGATATATCATCCCAATCAACAAGCACAAGGCTTGCACAAAAAGCAAAATAAGAAGAACACCTAGGTCACCCCTCGATGTCTACGTCGGAGGTATCATCCTCTGAAGCATCTCCCGGTCCAAGACCCGCGGTGCTGCATCCAAGTTCTCTCTCTACCGCACAAAGAGCCTTCCTAAAGCCATTCAAGAAGGCAATGACGCCCTCATCCTCCAGGAGCGGCTCAACCTTCTT
Source organism: Dactylorhiza incarnata (assembly GCA_033032865.1). NCBI lineage: Eukaryota > Viridiplantae > Streptophyta > Magnoliopsida > Asparagales > Orchidaceae > Dactylorhiza > Dactylorhiza incarnata. The sequence continues at coordinate 1,627,739 of JAWHQI010000175.1, read as the reverse complement.
AGTCATGATCTCAGTACGGAGCTCCTTGGAGATCCGGGAGCACTCCTGCATGAATTCGAGAGAGTCCTTGTACTCAGCCACCCCCGCGGATTTAATTTGCTCGGGGTCCTGCCGCTCAGAAGCAAGCCTCTCCAGCTCCTCCCGGAGGTGTATCCGTTCACTATCTTGACGGGAAATCTCTTTTTCCGCATCCTCAAGCCCCGCGATCTGCTCCTGATGAGTCACTTCCATTGCATGGGACTCCGCTATAAGCTTCTCATTCATAGCATGTTCGGACGCAAGCTCAGATTCTAGGAACCAGAGGCGGGAAGCGTCGCGCTCACCCATCTGCTTTGATTTTAAGACAGCCCCTTCCGCAGCACAGAGTCTCTCCAAAATGGAAAAATATTCGTCCTTCAGGCCGACGTAGTACTCGTTCCACGTATTGGCGATATTGCATAACTCCCCAATCTAGATGAAATAAAACACTAGTCAGAAATAAGGGCAAGGGCGGGGAGGCCCAAAGTGTTTACATATTTGTTACCTTCGACGTGGTGGCGAGCAGGGAGGAGGGTGCACGCTTTTTTCTTTTGCCCCCAGCAACATTCGACGGTGGGCCATTTGGAGGTGGCAAGATAGCAACTGGAGCCGCAGTAATCTCCTCAATGTCAGGGGAGGGAGGAGCAACATCATTCGCCGGAGTGGACGGTCCCGCACCATCTCCAGCATCATGAAACGAGGATGTAGAGGAAGCCCCACCGATCCTGGGGATTAGTTTCCTTTTCCTGTCCCTGGTCAGTGGTACCGCGCTATCTCGACCAGCGTCGTACGTAAGACCCGCCAAATGCAGCAGTTTTGCATCCACAAAAGTGTCGATATGGAAAAGAGATCTCGCAAATCTTTAGCATTTGTGAAACCCAGTACCTGAGTAAAAACATCCTCCCTGCCTCGCACTCGCCGACAGCGGTTAGAGAGCTCCCTCCAAGCCTCCGGAAGCCGCCAAGAGTTCTCCACGAACCCATAAAATGTTCCCCCATGGCGGTGGTCAGTTTTGTCCTCAAACGCAAGCCTTCTCTTGTTGCTGCGAACATCGACCCGGCCACCCGGCACGAGGAGAACATCGCACCAGTCCGTGAATATCTCTAAGGATAAGCGTGATCCATGCTCGCAGAAAAAACATATGAGCCCCATGAGCAGTGTCATGCCCGCCGGAGTAAATTGAGTAATCGGCACCCCACAGTAATGAAAGATCTCCACAGCCTCCTCAGGAGGGGGAATCTGAAACCCAGCTTTGAAGCACCCCTCAGACACTGTGATGAAGCCGGAAGGGGGGAGTTGGGCTCGTTCTTCGGGCAGTGGAATCCTCACCTCGGTGCTAGCAGGAATGTTAAGTGCTTCCGCCATGCTTCAATTCGGCTTATGCACAAAGTCGAACGCAAATGCATGGGCCTCGCTTGGCTATTGATGGTTACGAATCTCACTTAATAATAAATTTCCAAGGCAAGTGAACCTATCAATTGTAATAAATAAGATATCCCTATCTTATGTCGTATTCCAGAGGATCTCTTCAATTACTCGTACTCACTTCTCATCAATTATCTACCAAGCGAATTAAGAGTGGATTTCTTATCTAAAAACAGAAATTAAGAAATTAAACCAAGTTTATCAATGAAAATGATAAATTGCGATAGAAAGATCTGATAATTAAAGGATAGCGTTCGGATGTAGAGAACACATAGATGAAACAATAGATCCTTGACGCCCCTACTTCAAACTCTCAAAACCTAGTTAACTGAGAAGATACATAAATAATTAACTTCTCTCTCGAGCAAGTTAATACTAAGGTAAGGTTGAATGATTAGGATTTCCCCTAAATCAAAACTCCTTCACTTGCTTTAAACACGAATAGACTTTTATCTTAAAACACTGAAGAATATCGCAATCTATCTCTAAAATTGCGATCTATTCCCTTCATTCATACAAGATCATAATATGTTAAGGATATCTCATCTCAAAGGATGAAATCATACAAGAATTATAATTCCGGAAAAATATAATTCTGCACAATTGAATTGCATGAACAAATTAACAAAAGGTTGAGAGATTAAAAGAAGAGATCATTCAAAACATTTAAAACATCAACATATGGTTCTTACATCCAAACGCTAAAGAGAGATTAGTTTTGCATCATCTTTTCTAAACAAAGATTAAATTCAAACACAAAATTAAAATAAAAGATCATACTCAAATCCCCTTTGCTCTTCTTCCTTCACAATCTTCAAACTTCAGAAAACTCCAGCCCCTTCCAACAAAACCTCCTTTCCTCAGCCACACTTCTTTCTTTTATAGTTTTTGTTGGAAAAGGAAAGAAAATAGATGAACACGGCCTTGCACACGACCGTGTCAGTGGCCGTGTATAAAGAGTGGGAACAGTTATATAGTAAATGGTAGTCGTGCTGCTGTACACGGCCATCCACACGGCCGTGTTCATTGATGAGCCTTCCTATGACACGGCCGTGTCCTCGGTCGTGTGCCTAGCCGTGACTTTCTCTGCCATTTTTGTTGTCCAAATTCCATAAACACGGCATATCATCCAGCCGTGTAGGAGGTCATGTGTCTTGACACGGCCGTGTGTCTGGCCGTGTAGAGTCCACTTTCCTTAGGATCTTCATTCTTCAACCTGAATACGCTTGGATGCATATGTTTAAGTTAAGACTTCATATAATGTGAGCAAATAACTATTATGATGAGAATGAGTATGAAAATAATAAGTTTAGACTTTAAATTGAGGCGAATTCAAATTGGATTCTCAATTATAATTTGATAAATATGACAATATCAAATACCCCTACACTTAGAGTTTTGCTATTCCAGAGCAAAATACATGAATAAAGGGCGAGCGTATACAAACTAAAAGTAGATTTCTCATAAGCAAGTTACCCAATTTAACATTTTCAAAGATTCAATTACTGGAAGGAAATTTTCACAACTTAAAATGGAAATTTTACCTTCAGATGTGATCAAAACAAATTATGAAATTATCAATATTCTTGTACTTATCTCCAATCAATCCAGAAAAAACACGTATCGAATTCACCATCAATTTCTGAAATAAGATTCTATTAGTTTTCTCAATGTTACACTCTGTAGTTTTGAAATCTATTTTGAATGACATGGGCTTGCTAATAAACTTCAACTTCAACTCATAGAAAGAAATAATAAGATTAAAGGATCACTAGGACTTTTGAGGTGCTAACTTTGGCCTGGGCTAGGATATGATAAACAATGATATCAAACGCAATTTCTCATCATATAAGAATATATTTAAACTAGTGAATAAACTCATGATTATGAAACATATCATGACATTATCCTATTGAAAAAGAATAATGGCTAATCATTTTTTCCTTTCTCCCCTTTTTTTTCTTTCATTCTCTTTTTTTTAGATACAAACTTTTGTATACTCATTTTTTTAGAACAAGGAGGGAAAATCAGATTGAGTCAATAAATATAATAAATCTCTCCCACATAGAAGAGATCAATCAAAAAGGATATACTCAAATGATGTGATGCAACACATATTAATCATATTCCATTTATTCAAAAAGTTTAACTATAAACTATGATGATGAGTACTAAGGTTATAGAGAAACGAATGTTTTAAGGGTTGTAAATAATATCAAAGAAGTTAAGCATGGCAAGGGTGCAATGGTAATTGATAGGAGTGGAATAAGAGTTGAAAAGGTTCAAACTAATCGAGGGTGGCCTAGATCATTTCAAATAATCTTATAGTTATGATATATTGAGTTGCATATGGAGTGTATAAAAGCAAGATCCCTTCAATAGAGTGAAATAATTGATAGCTTAATAGAATTTTTGCTTTAAAGAATAAGTGAATTAATACGTGAATTAAATTTCAGATCAAAGTAAAGTATAGAATATAGAAATTTCAAAATGGTTTTTTTTATCACAATGTGACGTAAAACAACGGAGTTATGCAAATTACAGCATCCATAATCGAATAACATAAATTGTAATGCTTTAATTGGGTAACTGATTAAGAGAGATCTAATTAAATTATTACTTTTTATAGTGAATACGCATGAACGGATTGAAAAGTCTTTGCTCAATATTGTAAGGGTATTTTAAAAAAAGTAAATGATTTGAAATTTATACATTGAGGATATAAAGTTCTAACAATGATCCCCCCCAACTTAAATCATGCAATGTCCCCATTGTGCTAAACATGAATATAGAAGAAGTAAAGGGGTGCAAATGAAAAACCTCCAAGCGACAAATACATACATCCGCGAAGTAGCGGACATCATATTGTAAAAAAGTAGAGCAGTGCCATAACAGATCAGCGTTAATAAACACAATACAAGGTATAGTTCATGAAAATAGTAAAACTGAAATAAGTAGATATCCCTGAACTCAGCCCCAAGACACAATCAGAAGGTAGGTGGTGGTGGTGGGTCACGACGACGTCGAGCAGAGGAATGTGGTGGTGGTGGCATGGCTACCTCGAAGTGATCACAGAGCTGGTAAATAGTGGTCTGAGTCCACTGATTGGACTCCTCATACTGCTCCTACATATCGCGCTGATTGCACAATATTTCCTCCTGATTATAATCCATGTGGGCGGATATATCTGTCATGGCCTCATGATTCTACTCGACTCTATCCAGCCTCTGAGTCATGTCTATACGAGAGAAGGCGTATGAGCATAGAGATCGTCATATGAGTGATGCTCCTGGTGTGTGTGAGAAGAGGACGCACCAGGACGTGAATATCGTACATGTTGTGGAACATCTTGTGGCTCCTCCTCTTCCTCTCTATTCCTCTCCTCCTCAACCTCATCTCCCACCTCATCCTGATGTCTAGCTACATGATAGACTGGTCTGCCAACTCCAGGACAGGCTCGAACTATCCTAAGTGATCGAAGTGAAGCCATGGAGATGGGTATAGTGCAAGCGACCACTTCCATGGTAGGAAGGCTGTCAAAAAGATTCATGCCTTTCAGAAGGAGTGTGATGTATGGTGCGATATAGATAGTCCCGACTCGGTCGTGCTCGGCCTGGTGGCGAATGAAGGTGGCAACAAAATATACTAAGTGAAGAGGAAAATGCTCTGTCATGCTATAAACATATAGGATATCTTTGGTACTGACGACTCCGGAGCTCTCTCCTCGCCCAGACAGAGTATGGCTCAAAAGGTGATGGAGATAGTGGACAGCGGGGCTGATCAAATAGGAGGCCTTGGAGATCTTGGCTTCATAAGGCGGACCATCTACAATGCTACGCCATATGGACTCGGGGTGCACTCCATGAGGTAGGGTGTAGTGAAGGTCATGGTATTGTGGACTGTTGAGGAACTCCTCGTCGTACAGGCGGAGGAATGACGTGAACTCCTGAAGACTGAGCGAGTAAACGTGACGTTGAACCCGAAACAAAATTGTGGCAGTCATAGAAGATCGATTCGTGCTCCCCGCTATTGTATAGTAACTCGACTCCATGTTGAAGGTGGAAAAGAATTCTAACGTAACCTCGCGATAACCAAGCTCATTGATAGCGAAAAAAGCGTCCCAACTACTATATCCGATGAGGAGTCTGACTTTCTCGTTCAAATGGATTTCCTCCAACACGTCCCAATCTATACAACGACAATCTTGAAATTTTTGCTTGCGGAGACGTTCGAATCTGGCAAGATGAGCGGGGTCTTCAAATTGTAACATGCCAACTTCAGCATGAATGGTGGGAGGACGGGTGGCGGATTGATCAGGGCGGCGTCGATTTGAGCGGTGACGAGAAGTCGACATGCCGAATGGATGATATTCCCTGTAAATGGCATTGAAGATCCATGGGATGGAGAGAACATAAATGGAGGAAAATATGGATAGGAAATATGAAAATCATCAAAGTTCACCGATGTTTGTAAAAAATTACCTTGAAATGTAGATCGGGGTGAGAGGAGAAATAATCCGCAAAAAATTTCGATTTCGGAGCTCCGAGGAGTGAGATATGGCCGGAAAAGTGGGCTAGAAATGGAGGTTGGGCGGCTGGTTTGGTACACGGCTGGAAGGGGAGAAAGATGAAGTGGTGGGGGGGGGGGGGGGGGGGGGGGGGGTTAAACAAGATAAAATTTTCTTTTAAAACACGCCGCACGGCCATATACACGGACGTGTGAAATGTCGTGTTCCGCTTTTTTGAACAGTGACGGATGCTTGGCTGAATGATGAACACGGCCTTGTGACTACCCGTGTTCGTGCACTATAAGGCTTTAAAAACTTGTGAAATGCGGAAGGGTCCGTTCTAGTGTAAATGAACTCGGATAGACACACGGTTTGTACTAGCCAGCATAATATGACACACTGATAGACACGGTTTGATATATATATTATATAGATAAACACAAATATTTTTAAACTGGAACAACATCAAAAATGTGATTGTAGAACAAAAACAAAAATACGAAAATAGAACACGAACAAACCTAAAATTCTAAAAACTGTTAACTAGATGCCATGAAAATTCAGTTAGTGTCAAGCCGGAGACTTAACTCCTCCTTGCCTTGACGCTCAAATTCTTCCCCAAAATATTGTTTTAGTCTATGTCCATTGACTTTGAAAACCCCTTTTTCTGGGTGAGAGAGTTCAGCCGCTCCGTATGGAAATACTTGCTCAACTCTAAATGGGCCCGACCATCTTGATTTCAATTTCCCGGGAAAGGGTTTAAGACGAGAATTGTATAACAAAATATTATCCCCAATTTTGAACGATTTATGATTCCGAAGTTGTCTATCATGGAAAGCTTTTGCTTTCTCTTTGTATATATGATAATTCTCATATGCGATTGTTCTCCACTCATCTAATTCATTAAGTTGAAATTTTTGCTTCTCTCATGATAGATCCAAGTTCATGTTTATAGTCTGAATAGCCCAATATGCTTTATGTTCAAGTTCAACTGGTAGGTGACATGCCTTACCATATACTAGTCTATACGGTGTAGTGCATATTGGTGTCTTAAATGCAGTGCGGTAGGCCCATAGTGTGTCGTCCAATTTTTTAGCCCATTGTTTCCTATTTCCCTCTATTGATTTTTCTAGGATGTGTTTCAACTCTCGGTTGGATACCTCGACTGGCCCACTAGTTTGTGGATGATAAGGAGTGGCTACCCTATGTGTAATCCCATATTTAGTTAAAACTTTATTAAACTGAGAATTACATAAGTGAGTCCCCCGATCGCTAATGATGGCACGAGGCGTTCCAAACCGTGAGAACAATTTTCTAAGGAATTCGACAACAACTCTAGCGTCATTTGTTGGTAAGGCTTGCGCTTCTACCCATTTTGAAACATAGTCTACGGTAATTAGAATGTATTTATTACCGTACGAATTAGAAAATGGCCCCATAAAGTCAATTCCCCAAACATCAAATATTTCACATTTCAAAATAAACTTTTGTGGCATTTCATTTGCTTTTGAAATATTACCTGATCGTTGGCAAAAATTACATAAACGAACATACCTTTGGGCATCCCTGAATAGAAGGGGCCAATAAAAACCTGAATCGAGTACTTTCTTTGTCGTATGAAATGGCCCAAAGTGTCCTCCCGTAGGTCCTCAATGACAATGCTCTAAGATCTTCCACCCTTCTTCATCTGATACACATCTCTGGATGATCGAATCTGCACAAATGCGAAACAAAAAAGGGTCTCCCAAAAGTAGTATTTTAGATCAGAAAAGAATCTCTTCTTTTGCTGATGTGAAAGATCTGTTGGAAGGACCTTAGCCACAATATAATTTGCAAAATCTGCAAACCATGGAGTGTTAGAATGAGATTGAGTTTCAAGCATATATAATCGTTCTTCGGGAAAACTATCATTTATAGCAGATTCATTTAATACTTCTAAATATGGATTCTCAAGACGAGAGAGGTGGTCTGCCGCCAAATTTTCGGCTCCCTCTTATCTTGTATTTCTAAGTCAAATTTTTGCAAAAGCAAGATCCAACAGAGCAAACGGGGTTTTGCATCAGTTTTTGAAAGTAAGTAACGTAGAGCGGAATGATCAGTGTAAACAATCACTTTGGACAATGTTAAGTATGAACGGAATTTATCAAATGCAAAAATAACTGCTAATAGTTCTTTTTCAGTTGTTGTATAATTCTCCTGTGCAGCATTCAATGTCTTACTCGCATAGTAAATGGGGTAAAAATGTTTGTTTCTTCGTTGTCCTAGTATCGCACCAACCGCAAAGCTACTAGCATCACACATTAATTCAAAAGGTTGAGAAAAATCTGGTGCAATCATAATGGGAGAATTAATTAATTTTTCTTTTAGTATCTCAAAAGCTTTTAGACATTCACCATCAAAATAAATGGAGTATCTTTTTCAAATAATTTTGTTAACGGTTTTGAAATTTTTGAAAAGTCTTTTATAAATCGTCGGTAAAAACCTACATGTCCTAAAAAGCTACGCGCTGCCTTAACCATGGCGGGAGGTAGTAAATGTTCAATAGTTTCTATTTTAGCTCTATCCACCTCAATTCCTCGACATGCAATCTTATGGCCCAAAATCAAACCTTCTTGTACCATGAAATGACATTTCTCCCAATTAAGTACAAGATTAGTTTCTTCACATCGAGTAAGAACCATTTTAAGATTTTCTAAACATAAGTCGAAAGAATCCCCAAAAACTGAAAAATCGTCCATAAACTCTTCCATAATATCTTCAACCAATTCATTAAATATGGCTAGTATGCATCTTTGAAAAGTAGCGGGTGCGTTACATAATCCGAAGGGCATACGTCTGTATGCAAAAGTGTCGAAAGGACAAGTAAAGGTGGTCTTTTCTTGATCCTCCGGGGCTATAGGAATTTGTAAGTAGCCCGACAATTCATCAAAAAAACAATAGTAAGCGTGTCCCGATAAACGCTCTAAAATTTGATCGATGAAAGGAAGCGGAAAGTGATCTTTTCGTGTAGAATTGTTTAGTTTCCTATAATCTATACAAACTCGCCATCCTGTGACAGTACGTGTAGGAATAAGTTCATTTCATTCGTTGGTTACTACCGTAAGACCTCCCTTTTTAGGGACTACTTGAATAGGGCTCACCCATGAACTATCAGAAATAGGATAAATCATCCCAGAATCTAGTAATTTCAAAACTTCAGTTTTCACAGCCTCTTTCATATTTGGATTGAGTCTACGTTGAGGTTGGATAGATGGTTTATAATTATCTTCCATAAAGATTTAATGAGAACAAAATGAAGGATTAATTCTCTTAATATCAGAAATTGACCATGATATTGCTCTCTTATGCTCTTTTAAAACATAAACCAATTTTGCTTTTTCAGATTCAGATAGATTACTAGAGACAATAACAGGAAAAGTAGAATTAACTCCCAAAAATACATATTCAAGATAATCAGGTAATTTCTTTAATTCCAAAATTGGAGGATCAGTTGTGATTTCTTTTAAATGATCTTCATCGCTTTTTTTATAACATCAAAATCCACTTTTCTAGTTAAAGATCGAGAATCCTCGAGATAAGCTAAGTGCACACAAACATCAGTACGATTAAAATCCTTTAAATGACAATTAGCAATACAGAGTTCTAAAGGATCAGCGCAAAGCAATTCAGAAGGTATCGTTGAAATAACATGATAAAAACTATTAAGAAAATAACATGTATCATCAGCCTCTATTGGTTGTTTCATAGCATTGTTAATTTGAAATGTAACCTCCTCCTCTCCAACTCATAAAACTAATTTTTCATCGAAAACATCAATCAAGGCTCTAGAAGTTGCTAAGAATGGACGACCAAGAATGAGCGATATTTCAGTATCTTCACCCATATCTAATATAACAAAATCCGCAGGGAAAATAAATTTATCAACTTTTATTAAAACATCTTCTATAACTCCCCTTGGATATTTTACCGTTCGATCAGCAAGTTGAATACTTATTCTAGTTGGGCGTAGTTCGCCTATTCCTAATCGTAAAAAGAGTTTATAAGGCATGAGATTAATACTTGCTCCTAAATCAGCTAGAGCTCTTTTAACTTGCATGTCACCGATTAAACATGGTATAGAAAAACTACCTGGATCCGATTGCTTTTTGGGTAACTTGTTTTGTAAAATTGCTGAACATTATTCACTCAACGTGACTGTGGAAAGCTCCTCCAGTTTCTTTTTGTTAGAAAGTAAGTCTTTCAGGAACTTCGCATACTTGGGCATTTGAGACACTGCTTCTGCAAAAGGCAAATTAATATGTAATTGTTTAAATAAGGATAAAAATTTACCGTATTGTGCATCCATACGATCCTTGTTCAGCTTTGTGGAATATGGTATCGGGGGCTTGTATTCTTTCAAGGGAGGAAGTGGCTTTGATGGTGATTGAACTGCTTCTGGTGATGGGGTGTTCTCTTCCGACTTTTCAGTAATCGTAGGTTGTTGGTGAAGCGGCTTCCCACTGCGCAAGGTGACTTCCTTGGCATGCTCCCTTGGATTTGTCTCAGTGTTTCCTGGCAGGGTTCTGAGAGCACGCTCGGAGAAGAGTTTTGCCAATTGCCCAACTTGGTTCTCCAAATTTCGGATTGAACTTTCTTGATTTCGAAATGATGTTTCGGCTGTCTGCATGAATCTTGCTAAGACCTCCTCAACTGGAGGCTTCCGTTGTTCAACTGGTGGTTGTTGTTGATGTTGAAATCCCGGTTGCAAGGCATTGGGTTGCTTAGGACCTTGTCCTCCCCATGAGAATTTCGGGTGATTTCTCTATCACGGATTATAAGTTGCACTATATGGGTTGTTTGCGGGGTTGAATGGGGGTCTGTTTGCATTACCCAAGTAATCCACGTGTTCATGTTCAGTAGAGCCATCGCTTGTCGGGTCCCATTGCATCGTCGTCGGAGGTGCTTGGGAAAGCGAGAGATTGTCCATCTTTTGATGTAGTTTATCTACTTGTATTGCCAAAGCGGTTACGGCATCAATATCATATACCCCGGCGGGTTTATTTGGTTTGGCTTGAGGTACGCTCCACTGGATGTTGTTCATGGCCATACCTTCTATCTACTCAGTCGCTGCGTCAGGGGTTTTGTTGTTCAATGCTCCTCCTGCGGCAGAATCTAACAATTGCCTTGTAACTTGATTCAGACCATTGTAAAATGTTTGGATTTGCTGCCAGACAGGTATTGCATGATGAGGTAGACAGCGCAATAGCTCTTTGTAGCGTTCCCAGGTGTCATATAACGTTTTTGTTTCCATCTGGCAGTAGGTGTTGATGTCATTTCTAAGCTTAACAGACTTTGATGGCGGGAAATACTTCAGTAGAAACTTTTCAACCAATGTATCCCAGGTTGTGATTGACCCCCTTGGTAGAGAGTTCAACCATTGCTTCGCGTTATGCCTCAAGGAAAATGGGAACAATCTCAATCTAATGGCATCATTGGTTGCTCCATTGATCTTAAAAGTGTCACAAATCTCCAAGAAAGTTGATATATGCATATTAGGGTCTTCGTCTTGGAGTCCATCAAATTGGACGTACTGCTGAACCATCTGAATAATCCTCGTTTTGAGTTCAAAATTATTTGCTTCTACAGCTGGTCGAGTAATACTGGACCAGTTCCAGTTGTATCTGGACGTGCATAATCGACTATGGTTCGTTGCCGATTCGCTTCATCCTGATTATCTGTCATGGTGTTAGATTTGCTTGTATGTAGAACTGATGTCTCCTCCACTGACTGATTATCTGAATTTGCACTGGCTTCCGAATTAGTCGATTGTGATTGACGATGTAATCATTTTGGTTCGGACTGATATTGCACAAGGGCAGTGTTCCGTTTTCTGGTCATAAACTAGAGTACCACAAAAGAAGATCAAGTGAAATGAACAAAAACAAAACAAAACAAAAATATAATGTGAATGATACTAATAATAAAGGTAGATTAATAAAATCCAAGTTTTCAGAATATCGAAAATAGAGTCCCCGGCAACGGCGCCAAAAACTTGATGGTTACGAATCTCACTTAATAATAAATTTCCAAGGCAAGCGGACCTATCAATTGTAATAAATAAGATATCCCTATCTTATGTCGTATTCCAGAGGATCTCTTCAATTACTCGTACTCACTTCTCATCAATTATCTACCAAGCGAATTAAGAGTGGATTTCTTATCTAGAAACAGAAATTAAGAAATTAAACCAAGTTACATATCAATGAAAACGATAAATTGCGATAGAAAGATCTAATAATTAAAGGATAGCGTTCGGATGTAGAGAACACATAGATGAAACAATAGATCCTAGACGCCCCTACTTCAAACTCTCAAAACCTAGTCAACCGAGAAGATACAGAAATAATTAACTTTTCTCTCGAGCAAGTTAATACTAAGGTAAGGTTGAATGATTAGGATTTCCCCTAAATCAAAACTCCTTCACTTGCTTTAAACGCGAGTAGACTTTTATCTTAAAACACGAAAGAATATCGCAATCTATTTCTAAATTTGCGATCTATTCCCTTCATTCATACAAGATCATAACATGCTAAGGATTTCTCAATCTCAAAGGATGAAATCATACAAGAATTATAATTCCGGAAAAATATAATTCTACACAATTGAATTGCATGAACAAATTAACAAAAGGTTGAGAGATTAAAAGAAGAGATCATTCAAAACATCAACATATGGTTATTACATCCAAACGCTAAAGAGAGATTAGTTCTGCATCATCTTTTCTAAACAAAAATTAAATTCAAACACAAAATTAAAATAAAAGATCATACTCAAATCCATTTTGCTCTTCTTCCTTCACAATCTTCAAACTTCAGAAAACTCCAGCCCCTTCCAAAAAAAACTCTTTTCCTCAGCCACACTTCTTTCTTTTATAGTTTGTGTTGAAAAAGGAAAGAAAATAGACGGACACGGTCTTGCACACGGTCGTGTCAGTGGCCGTGTATAAAGAGTGGGAACAGTTATATAGTAAATGGTAGTTGTGCTGCTGGACACGACCATCCACACGGCCGTGTATTAAGTCGTGTTCGTTGATGAGCCTTCCTATGACACGGCCGTGTCCTCGGGCACAACATTTTTGTTGTCCAAATTCCCTAAACACGACATATCATCAAGCCGTGTAGGAGGTCGTGTGTCTTGACACGGTCGTGTGTCTGGCCGTGTAGAGTCCACTTTCCTTAGGATCTTCATTCTTCATCCTGAATACACCTGGATGCATATGTTTAAGTTAAGACTTCATATAATGTGAGCAAATAACTATTATGGTGAGAATGAGTATGAAAATAATAAGTTTAGATTTTAAATTGAGGCAAATTCAAATTGGATTCTCAATTATAATTTGATAAATATGACAATATCAGCTATTTTGACTTGGTCCCTGCGCGCAATTAAGGGCACTATGAGTGTAGAGAAACAAGGAAAAAATCGTGCAATTAAGGGCACCCCCGGGAGCGCGCGGCAGTAAAACAAAACATTTGTTTTTGTTATTTAATTTAATGACATAAATATATAAAACACTAACCTAGCCCGGCCTAAATAATATATATATTCAGCAACTTCGAAAGTAATTCGAGCAGATGACAAAACTTCTTCCCGTCGCAACTCTCAGAGCTTAACATGGACAGCATATACCTTGCATTAGTTGTTGCATGTTCTGCTTCTAATTCGAGGGCAAATAAAATTTCAAAACTTTTTTGCTAGAACTATTACTATTGTTTTAATACTACATAGAGAAATGATACGAAGTCATGTTGATATTTCATTTCTGGTGCGGAGTGAAGGGCGTAATCGTGATTGTACGCGCAGTACCCACGCGCAGCAGTACCGTAGTGCCTGGGTGTGGCAGTGCCTGCGCACGGCGGTGCCGCGCAGCCCCCGCGGCGGTGCCGCGCAGTCCCAGTGCCCGCGTGACGATGCCACGCAGCACCTGCGCGCGGCGTCGCCGCGCAGCCCCTGCGCGCGGCGTCGCCGCGCAGCCCCTGCGCGCGGCGTCTCCGCGCAGCACCTGCGCGCGGCGTCGCCGCGCAGCCCCTGCGGGCGCGCGGCGGTGCCGCGCAGCACCTGCGCGAGCGGGGCCGCACTACCCCTGTGCGCGGCGAGGCCGCGCAGCACGCCCTGCTCGCGCGGAGCGTTGCCGTGTAGCACCTGCGCGCACGCGGCGGTGATGCGCAGCACCTGCACAGCACCGCGGGACCGCCCTGCGCGCGGCGGGGCCGCATTGCCCCTGCGCACAGCGGTGCCACGCGGCAGGTCGCCATGCCCGCGCGCGGCGTTGCCGCGCTGCCCCTGCGCGCGGCGGGGCCGCCCTGCCCCTGCGCGCGGCGGGGAAGCCCTGCCCCTGCGCGCGGCGGGGCCGCACTGCCCCTGCGCGCGGCGATGCCGCGCAGCACATGCGCGCGGCAGGTCGCCCCTTGCCGCGCAGTCCCTGCGGGCGTGCGGTGGAGTCGCGCAGCTCCTCCTCACGGCAGTACCACGCTGTCCCTCATCGCGGCAGTGCACGCTGCTCCTCCTTGCGGCAGTACCGCGCCGCCCCTCCTCGCGGCGGTGCAGCGCTGCCCCTCCTCGCGGCAGTACCGACCTACACCTGCGCAGCTCCTGCGCGCCATAGTGTCGCGTGGCCCGTACTGCCCGGGTGCAGGAAGCATCGCGTGCATGCGTGGTGAGATGCGCTCCCCGCGCGTGGCGGCGTCGCAGGTGCGGCGGTGTCGCGCTTTTTCCGAGTTGCAAGCGCGGCTTGTTGTCGTGCATTTTCATCTTTTAGAAGTTTAGCAAAGGGTGAGAATAAAAAAAATTTACTTCTCCTCCCGTAGCCATCGAATCCTCCCTCGTCCAAGCAGCGGCGGCTCCCCCTAGCAAGTGTTCAAAAAATTCGTTGTTCCGGCTAATGGACTTAAAGCGAAATTTATAGCGAGGTAGAAGACCCCAATTATAAAAGTAGCGCTAGTAAAGACAAATAATTAAAATACTTTCATTAGTGCCCAGATCTCATTAAAGAGGAATCAAATTTTCTCATTAATGCTTAAATCTTGTAAAGGGGGAATTAAATGCTCATTAAATGACAAATTTTCATTAAAGAATATATGATATTCTCTGCCTTAAATAAAGTACCATCATTAAAAACTTTAATCTTTTAATGTTGTTTTTTCTAGGGTCATTAATTTTCCAGAAGGACTCAGGTGAACTGAGGGGATCGCGTTCAAATGAGCACTTGGTTACCATGACTTTGAGGCAGAAGTTTCCTGATACAAGGCGCGAAGGCCGCCGTGGCAAGACACTCTCGCGGGCTCCTGTCGAGCGGTGGAAATTTTCGAACTATCGACCGCAAGCCTCGGCCTCCGAAAACTGGGGGGCAATTGATAGGGTTACCCTAAAAGGGCTCGGGTTGAGTTGGATCGGATATTTCTCATCGCGGCCTTGCCCGGACCCGTAAGGCGACTCTGGCTCTGATGCTTGGTCTAAATCCTGCAGCTAAGCGACCTCGAGTTGTACCTACCGCTCCCGCTCCACATAGATCGCTTCCGCTCTCGTCTGCTCCGTAAGAGTGTTTCAGCTCGCTCCTGCTCCGCAGAAGGTGCTCTCGCGCTCCCGCGCTCTCGCTCTCTCCTGCTCCGCAGAAAGCGCTCCCGCTCCGCATAGATCTCTTCCGCTCTCGCCTGCTTTATACGAGTGCTTTAGCTCGCTCATGCTCCGCGGAAGGTGCTCTCGCGCTCTCGCTCGCTCCTGCTCCGCAAAAAGCGCTCCCGCTCCGCAGAGAGCGCTTTCGCTCCACAGAGAGCGCTTTCGCTCTCGCCTGCTCCGCAAGAGTGCCTCTGCTCGCTCCGGCTCCGCGGAAGGTGCTCTCGCGCTCTCGCTCACTCCTGCTCCGTAGAAAGCGCTCCCGCTCCGCCGAAAGCGCTCCCGCTCTACAGAGAGTGCTTTCGCTTCGCGGAGAGCGCTTCCGCTCTCGCCTGCTCCGCAGAGTGCCTCCGCTCGCTCCTGCTCCGCGGAAGGTGCTCTCGCGCTCTCGCTCGCACCTGCTCCGCAGAGAACGCTTCCGCTACCGCCCGCTCCTCGAGGACGCTTCAGCTCGCTCGTGCTCCGCGGGAAGCGCTCACGCGCTCCCGCTCGCTCCTGCTCCCCGGGAAGCGCTTCCGCTCTCATATGGTTCGCAAGAGGCGCTTCCGCTCCTCCCTGCCCCGCAGAGAGCGCAACTATCATCCATCGTCGATGGCGATCGTCGGCTGCCACCACCACCAGGGAGGTTGCCCAGGCTGCCCGGGCTGCCCAGCGTGACCGGGGGGCAAACTTGTCATAACTTTAAAGTTGACCATTTGCGTGCCCCGAATCAAGCGTTCTCATTCGCTCGTCGAAGAGTCAGAATGACGCAATTACCGAAATGCCCTCCTCAAAAACTATAAAAGGGGGGTCAGGCCTCCATTTGAAGGGACCTTTTGGCATCAGGAGAAGGAGGAGCTCTTGAGTTTTCCGGCGAGGATTTTCAGAGAATCTTCATCGACCTTTAAGCTCCCCTTAGAGATCTCCCTCAAGATCCCATCTTACTTCAAGAGATTGGGGAAGACCTCAGTGGCAAGGAATGAGGTTGCTACAGAACGTTCAGCTCCAAGTTGCTTCCTACGGCTCTTCACCTCGCTGCTCTGCAGCGCTCAGTCGGGGATAGTATCACCAAGTTCCGCGCTAAAAGGGATCCACGAGCTCGCTTCACCGGGAACGACTCCTAAGCGTGGATAGGACTTAGCAAAATCTCTGTAACAAGCAGTGGTCTGTCACCCTCGGGAAATAATTCTCTTTGTAACACACAGAGCTAGTGGATCGTTTAAAACTGGGCTAAGCCCCGTGGTTTTTTTTACTATTTGGGTTTTCCACGTAAAAATCATGTTGTTCCCTGTTGTTTCACACTTTGACTGTTTGCGCATTCGGCTCTCTCTCGAGCTAAAGCGGTTCAGCTCGACCGATCTAGGAGAACGTTGAACGATCCGCAACAAGACTGACAGTTAGAACAGGAGATTGACAGTCGGATGGTGGTGGTTGCTTGTGACCCTCTGGAAGCCGACGAAGCCATCCTACTCACCCCTTCCACTCCCTCCAATTCTTCTCAGCTTGAATTGGAGCAGTCTCCCTTATCATCGTTGCCAAAAAAACAAGATCCTTACAAGAGATATATGAAAATTGCAACTTAGTCTTATTTTCCAGTGCCCCCCACATCTTATGAAGAAGCGTCAAAGAAGGAAGAATCGAGATCGACTATGAATAAGGAGATGTGTATGATAGAGAAAAACAACACCTGGACCCTTGTTGACAAACCTCCCAACAAAGAGATCATCTGCTTGAAATGGATTTATAAAATTAAAGAAGATGAGAATGGCAATCCCGTCAAATTCAAAGCCCGTGTGGTGGCAAAGGGATACTCCCAGGTTCCCGACAGGGACTATGATGAAACATACGCCCTCGTTGCAAGAATGGATACCATTCGGCTCATCCTTGCTTTTGTCGTACAACACCATCTTCATATTTTTCAAATGGACGTATAGTCCGCATTTCTGAACGGGAAGATCACATAAGTTTATGTTAGTCAACCTCAAGGCTATGAAGCAACTGAAAAACAAAAAGTTTACAAGATATCCAAAGCTCTCTGCGGACTTAAACAGGCACCACGTGCCTGGAATGCCAACATTGATGCCTTTCTCTGCAAGGAAAATTTCATCAGAACTCCAAATGAAGCTTCTCTGTACATCAAAAGGAATGAGACTACTAAAATTCTCATTGTCTGCATCTATGTGGATGACCTCATTGTTACTAGAAATAATTTAATGATGATTGATGAATTCAAATGCAAAATGAAAAAAGAATATGAGATGACCGACCTTGGACTTCTCAGTCATTTTCATGGCCTCCAGGTAAAACAAAACACTGGACGCATTTTTATCTCTCAGGAATGTTATGCCATCAATTTGTTAAAACGGTACTCTATGGACAAATGCAATCCCAGCACTACCCCCGTGTCACCAGGACTCAAGCTTATCCAGGAAGAACAAGAGGACACAGAAGCAGACTCCTACAGAAGTCTGGTATGATCGCGCTTTTATCTTACTAACACTCGACCCGATATAGAGTATGTCGTGGGGATTGTCTCTCAGTTTGTTAGCAAGCCGAAATCCAGCCATATGCTTGCTGCCAAACGAATATTGAGGTATATTCAAGGGATCAAAGGATATGGTCTTGTTTACCAGCAAGAAGAAAGCAACAATTTGAATGATTTTAGTGACTCGGATTGGGGCGGCTACGACCTTGACAAGAAGAGCACAGGAGGTTACATTTTCTTTGCCAGCAGCAAACCTATCTCATGGGCCTCCAGGAAATAGAACATGGTCGCTCTTTCCTCTAATGAAGCTGAATACATGGCCCTGTGTTCTGCTTCCTGTGAGGTCGCTTGGTTAAAGAGAATTAACAGAGAAATAGAAAGAAGGGAGGGAGAGGAAGAAGTCATTCCGATCAGCTGCGATAATAAATCCATAAATGCTCTATCAAAGAATCCAATGTACCACAAAAGAAGCAAACACATCGATCTAAAGTGTCATTTCGTGCACAAAATGGTAGAGAAGGAAATCCAGGTGAAGTTCTGTTGTACTGACCAACATGCATAACCATGAAGGCGTGGTCAAGCTTTAGTGATCGTGAATGACCAGACTCTAAAAGTAAATTTTGAGTAAAAAAGTTGTCTTAATAAATTTTAAACACTAGTAAATTGCCATCAATACATTTACTACCACAATTTCACCATTGAAACATCATAGTTGTCCCAAACAGAGTCTACGCCTTCCAAGAAAAATGAGACACTATAAATTGGCCGAAATTCTATGAAAGGAAAAGCAGACAGTTATATAATTAATTAAACTGAAATAGTATACGAAAAAGGGAGATTATATAATTAAACTGAAACTCTAAAAAGATAAATTCTACAAATTAAACTGAAATTCTACAAGAAAAAGAGATTCTATAAACTACAATTCTATTAAAATAAGAGACATTCTATAAATTAAGCTAAAATTCAAACTGAAATTCTGCAAGAAAAAATTACTATAAATTAAACTGAAATATTACAAGAAAAAGGAGATTCTGAAAAATAAACTGAAATTCTAGAAGATAAAAGAGGCATTCTATAAATTAAACTTGAAAACCCTAAATATTACATACCTCAGCATAATTGACATAACTTGACAGCTGTTATAGTCCTCCAATTACAAGTCTTAAAGTATTAGTGGAAATAAAGCCAGCAGATAGTCTAATTTTGGACAAAAGGCATTTACCTAACAAAAAACAATATATATTAAGTATATATAACTCTTCTTTCTTTTTGTTAGACAACTGCTTTGATTACACCAGCGAAGGATAGCACAGGTTATTCACAATAGCAATAGTATAATTAGTAGGCAGAATAACTATCTAGAAACCAGCCCATCCAGCCGGCTGACTGGATGCCACCTTGTTGACATCAGCTGCTGCGAAGCCCTGAGAGGAACTCCCTGGAACCGGAAAAATGGATGTCTCCCTGGAGCCGGAGGGAGGAAATGCGGCAAAATTATCGTGTCCAAAGCCCCATTCATCGATGGTCGAGCCCGGGTCCCGCTGTTTGCTGACATTAGCATGAGCACTCGTCGTCCGAACCGATTTTGTAATTTGTTTTTTGGGAATTATATGCGCCTCTGGCTCATTGGAAAAAGCCTGCCACGAGTTCGCATTATTTCCTTCCATCTTTGCTCGTGGCTGCAAGAGCGTCGGCGTATGCGAGTCATTATATAAATACAAATGAACCCGATAAGAAAGAAAACGAGATGGAAATAGCTGCAATACCTGAGTGTCAGACTGCGAGTTTTCGCTGGAGGGAGTCATGGGAGAGCCTTTTGCTGAAATCGGAGTCGGTATTGCTCGAGCGAGCTTTAGCTCATGTATTTCCTTCCTTTGAGAGCGGCAAATAGAAGATAGTTTTTCATATTTGGATGTTATTTCTGCTTTCTCTAACTTAGTTTGTGTCAGCTGCTCCTTCAGCTTATCCACCTCTGCCTCCAACTCTTCCTCCCTCCTTGATTTGTTAATGTTATTGCTGATCACAGTTTTTCTAGAAATTTGATTATTTGGATCTAAGTCGGAGACAGAAGCATTCAAGTCCTCAGTCAGGCCATCTCCAACACGCTTGAAGATGCCAGCCTGCGGAAGCCAAGCTCGATGTTGTAAGGAAGGGATAGATCTTCCGTGGTTGATCGGACTGTTCTCAAATGTTTGACTCTCATCAAATAGAAGGTCCTTGTCCTCTACAGCTTGTGAATCTTGTGTGAAGTGCGTAGACCAAAATGCACCTGAGGAACTTTCGCTCCCACCTACAACCGAAGGACTCTGGGAAGGCTTTGTTTGACGTTCGTCGTGAGAATAAGGTGGTGGGGTATTACCACCTTTTTCTCTAACAAAGGGCGGAGGAGGCGGGCTCCTCCTTGGCTTCGGAGGAGTCCGGTTCGGCGTACCTTCGAATGATCACTAAAAATTACTTTGATTTGTCTAGGTTTATGGGCAATATTCACATAAAAGACAGTCAATAATAAAAGAGAAATTCTGATTCAGTATTCAGTATTCAACTTGTAGAATTTGTGGGTCGCAGCTATTCGTCATTTAGTGTTCGGTTCGAAGGGCGATTTCTCACAATCTTTTTGGTAAAATCATAAGCAAAGTGTGTATATCGAACAGTAGTACTCACTGTTAGTAACAAATAAAGCAATATGAGTAAGAAAAATAGTAAACTAACAATGAATAAAACTGCGGGCTCCTCAGCTACACAGGAGTCCGGTTCAGAGTACCTTCGAGAATTCATATTGTAACACTACAAAGGGCATTGCTTTGTTTAGATTTAAATGACATCTAACCATCTTGGATTCACTTGTAA
The DNA here is from genome assembly GCA_033032865.1 of Dactylorhiza incarnata. Classification (NCBI taxonomy): domain Eukaryota; kingdom Viridiplantae; phylum Streptophyta; class Magnoliopsida; order Asparagales; family Orchidaceae; genus Dactylorhiza; species Dactylorhiza incarnata. The sequence continues at coordinate 1,606,824 of JAWHQI010000175.1, read as the reverse complement.
TGAACAGAATTCAGTTAAGTTTGCATCTTTAAGAAAAAGATCTCCAAAGAAAACTAACCTTCTCTGCGCCCATCTGTGAAAGGAAGGTGTGAGTTATGAGTTAACCCAGCTTCAGCCCTATCAGGCAAATGCTTCTGCAACTCCAGAGGCAAGAGTTCGTTAACACGAAACCAAACCTGTAGCATGAATTTTGCGTAGAATCGGTAAGAAGAAATAGGGATGTTTTGCATCATCATGCAGTCGCAGATGCGCACATATCTAACTAACCTAGACTGATGGAGATGAATGGCCAATCAAGCTAAGCCCTTGCCTGAGAGATGTCTGGTCGAGCATCTGGAGATCCTTCGAGCATGTCTTTGATCAAGTGTGTAACTGAAGCACTGTACTTTGGTGACTCCGGGATGCGATAGTTCCCGTTCAGAATTTGAAGTTTAGACTCACCATCAAAAGCAGATTTGAAATAGCATATTCTGTACAGCAGGCACCCCAGAGCCTGTAGATTTGGATATGCTACTTTAATATTCATGTATTGATAAAATGATCAATTTATACCAATTTACATGAATAACTGATGCAATGGACTACAACTTACTGACGTAAAGTTCCAAGTATATTCATTGTTGTGATAAAAGTAAATTATGTCATTATTGGTCATATTTGGGTGTTTGTAGTGAGAACTATTTGTGCTTATATTCAATTGGTATGAGGAACATTTGAACCAGTTATTGTAGTTGGATAAGTGCAAGCATGCCTAGAATGGGGTTTCAATGCATATGTGAAAAGTCCATAAGTGCTATTCTAGAAAGAAGAAGCCCTCGACTCGACACCTAGAGGTCACCGCAAAATGCATGGGACATGACACAAAGTACGTTGAGGCAAGAACATAGGATACTACATTAAACATAGTTCAATTCCTGATGATTTAGGTAAATTTAGTTTGATCGTGAAGGCTCCTAACTTAGGTTTCATGGGATTATTAAGAGCCAATAATAGTTCAAAGCGCTAATATATGAGGATTGACTTCTTTTCTATGCAAGACTTATGTACTAAAATAAAACTCTATATTAAGTAAGTGTATCAATCTTCTTATTTGTAGTTTGCTCGATCGCATATCTAGCATAGAGAATTTTACCTCTTATTGTTGAGGCCAAAAACGTCCCCAACCTCCACATTCACTCACAGACCTTTTGAGAGCGGGGGAATCAGGGACTGCAAGCGACCGACTACTAGCCACAAAGAGTCGGAGAGAAAGAGAGAGGAAAAGGATGTCGCGGACGGCTACACCAGATGTTTCCGCAACGGGTAAAACCCTCTTGTTACGGGAAGTAATATTGCTTTCTGAAACAGCTATTACAAAACTATTACAAGACACAGTTAGGCGACCGAAAGTTAGGCAACAGAAAGTGACGAGAACTTGAGACCGAACAACAGGGAGGAGCAGGCTCAAGTTTCAGTGTGCCTTTCTGGATACCCTGGTCCCCTATTTAGACTAAAAAGGACCTGCCCGAACGGGCAGGTGCAATAAATGCAAGTTGCCCGGGATACAGGAGAGCTGGGCAGGAGAGAGAGAGAGAGAGAGAGAGCGCACGGTTACAACAAGCTATAACCTCCCCTTCTATGGCTACTTGAGGGGGGAGGAGCTGGAGCGGTCACTCGGAGGGTCCGCCCGAGCTTCTCGAGGCTGGGACTGCTGCTTCTTGACATGGAGATCGCGAAGGTGCGGACACCCGGGGAGTAACCACTCGCACTGCCTGATGCTCAAAGGTTGCTCTGACTGAGGCTGACTAGCACTTGCTGCAGTCACAGGATCCGGGTTAACACTTAATATGCAGGATGGTTGAAAGGACAAGCTAATATAAGAGTAGTCTTTTCAATCTTTATATGCTCATTTTGTGGTCTTCGACTTCGAATTCTATTTTTGCTATGCTACATCCTGCGTTATAATAATTAGAAGCTTGTTTTGCATCTTGTATTTGATCTCTATACATCTTGCGTTAAAGAGAGTATCATGCTGGTCCACTTTTGGTGGTATTAGATGTTTGTGAATGCTCTGGATGAACATGGTAAATAAGGCACGATCATCATACGAGAAAACTAAAGTGTGAGTCAAATTTCCCTTATCTAGGTGATTAAGGTTTCTATTACGATTTGGGTTTTGGCGGATTATCACGAGAAAGAGATATTTGAGAGACGAAATCCAATGGGAGAAACTCTCTTGGACAGCCCTAGGATCCACTTAATTTCCAAATCCAAGATACAAGATGTCCTAATACAAGAGAGAGCCGGGTTATATAACCCCTCTGGCAAAAGCATAAATACAAACAATAAAATAAAATGACAATAAAATAAAGATACATCAACTCGCGATCTCGCCATATCAAGCCGGCGACTTGACCGTCAGCCTCTTCCTCCGAGAATAAATCAGCCATGATGTCGATGCCCCTTCCTCTGTTCCATCCTCCTTCGTGTTTGCAACAATACCCCCATCTAGAAAATTTGTCCTTCCCTCAAGGCAATACTTAGGAAACTAGCTGCGGAAATCATCGCGGCCCCACCACATCGCGTCAAAGTGAGGGCGTTGTCTCCATGCAACCTACACCTGCTCCTGAACCCGACCATCCACCGTGACAAGTTTGCGGTCCAAGATAGCCTCTGGAAGGTAGACGGTGGAGCCGTCTGATGCAATGCCTCGTGGGAGGGTCTCTTCAACAGAGTGGTCGCCCACCACCCACTTAAGCTGGGATACGGGGAAAACTGGATGGATCCGACTGTGGGTAGGAAGGCGAAGGCAGTAAGCCACCTCATCGATGTGGGCGATCACCTCAAACGGGCCGTAGAAGCGAGCGGATAGCTTGGGATGGGGACGCGTCGCCACAGAAGACTGGCGGTAGGCCGGAGCTTAACAAATAACGCATCCCCCACCTGAAACTGGACATCCCAACGGCACTTGTTCGCATGGTGGAGCATCTTCTGCTGGGCACGGTGGAAATGGGTCTTCAAGACCCTGAGGATCTCATCCCGATCAAAGAGCTGAGTGTGCACCGCCCTGACATAACATTCTGCTGAATCACTGTGGGTGGCCGTAGATGGCCTGGAAGGGAGCCATGCCTGCCGAATAATGGAAGGAGGTGTTTGTAAGAGAACTCGGCCCAACACAGCCATCTGCTCCAGTCATGGGGGCGGTCAGAGGTAAAACATCGCAAGTAGGTCTCCAAGCAGCGGTTCAAAACCTCGGATTGTCCGTCCGTCTGGGGGTGGTAGGCAGAACTCATCCACAGCTGCGTCCCTTGGAGTGTGAATAACTCCTGTCATAAAGTACTCATAAAAATCGGATCGCGATCGCTGGCAATCGAACGAGGGAAGCCGTACAGTCGGACCACGCCGAAAATGAACGCATCGGCAACCACTAGAGCTATTAAAGGGTGCCGCAAGGGTATAAAGTGACCATACTTGGACAAACGGTCCACCACCAAAAGGATGCAATCGTACCTCGAGGATCGCGGAAGGCACGTAATGAAATTCATCGCCAAATCATCACATATGAGGCTGGGGATGGGAAAGGGCTGCAGAAGGCCTCCAGGAAAGGCGGCCTAATACTTCGAGCATTAGCAGACGAGGAAGGCCGCCACAAATTCTGCCACGTGTCACATCATTCGTTTCAAATAGAGCATCGTTGCGAGACGGCGGTAGGTACGGAGCTCCCTGAATGACCCGCGGTCGGCGTGGTGTGGAACTCGGTGAGGAGGCGTGTGATGTTGGCTGAGAATGACGAAATGACCAACCGGTCCCGATAGATTAAACGACCCCCAAGAAGGGTGTATGGAAGCATAATGGTGCCTAAGGCCGGGTCGATCTCCACATCCCACTGTAAAGTCTCTGCCTCCTACCAAACCGAGCGTGATATGGTTGTCAACTCCGCGGATGCTGTCTGACGGGATAAGGCGTCCGCCGCTAAATGGGATTTGCCTGAACGGAACTCAACTGTAAAGTCATAGCTCAATAACTTCGCAACCCAAAGCTGTTGTGAAGGGGTAGTCATCTTCTGACTTAGAAGGTACCCGAAGACTGTGGTGGTCTGTGCGGACGATGAAGTGCCTCCCCAAAAGATATGGACGTCAATGTTAGACCGCCAGAACGAGTGCCATCAACTCATTCTCGTAAGCGGAGCGGGACCGAATGGTGGATGAAAAATACCGGATGAAGTATGCAATAGGACGCCTGTTCTGCATGAGCACCGCACCGACGCCCGAGGCTAACACATCACACGCTCGAGCCTAAGACATCACACGCATGCATATTTTGTTCAAACATGCTATCTTATGTTTTTCATACAATATACTCATTGGACTTTCATGATTTTGAAAAACATAAGTATTTTGAAAGAGTATTTTGACACCTTAAGCCAAAAATCTTTTATCCGCATCTTTCAAACTATTATTCAAAACTCTTTGCGGTACTTAGTGTCTCTTATCTTAGAAAACAAGAATCAAGAAAAATCAGAATGAAAAATTATCAAAAATCATGTTTTCTAAGCAAAATACCAAACCTCTGTTGCTAGCGTCAAGCGTTAGTCCTAGCGCTGGCGGTAGCATAAAATTGATTTTTTTCTACTTTTTGCATTTTTTTTCTGGCATAGAAGATCATTATACTGATATGCTCTTAATATACTTCTATGTTTCCTAGAAAACTTTTTATTTTAAATTAAAAAAACAAATCCAATACAAAATTACAAAACAATTTTAAAGAATAAAACTATATTTTTCTTATTATTTCTTTATGTATTTATTATTTTATATTTTTTATACAAAAATCAAAAATTATAAAACTGATTGCTATTTATTGAAATGTTTCAAGGATGATTAGGTTTATCTTTTCAAGATTAAAATATAATGTTAAATTCTAATTTCAAGTATCATAAAACAGTGTTTTGTGTCATGCCTTAAACATTATCTTGTAATGTGCAATGAATTGATTATAGAAATTATGTGTAGGATTGCTTAGCATGCCTTTAAGTATGAGTAATGTTTTATATTTGATAATGATTTACTCACTCACATCTTTGATAATCTACAAATGATTTATCTTACTATTGCATAATTGTGTAGTGTAACAACTTAACATTGTTGGATGTGTGATTAGTTTACCTACACCACAATAAAAATCTCTTTCATGCACCCATATTTGAAGAAGTGTGATATTTTCAAAAAATTTATGTTTGCAAAATTAAATGAATTTGGAGACCTTTGTCATTAAGCTAAAATTCAAATGAATAATTGACAAAGATAACTTCACCAAGCACTACTCACCCTCCTGATAAGTCTTAATGAGCATTGTGAGGTTTGAGCACCTTGGGGAGAATTGTAAAGTGTCTTGTGCAAACTCTTTTATACACTACTTCTTCTTGTACACTGGATCGCAAATAAATCAAAGAAAACATAATATATGTGATCCTCCAAGTACTATTTTGCACCCTAATAAGTCTTAATAAGCGGTGTGTATGCAGAGCACCTTGGTAGTTGTACTATTTTTCATGTGCATTGAAAACAAATTTAGCTTTGTGGGCAAAAGTAATTCTAAAAACGCATTTTCGATAATGTTGTGTTTATTTCATTATACATGTCATGTGTTTTGATTAAATCATTTGTATACTCTTATCAAAAGCACTATTTGTACACATCATTATCTCTTATAAAATTTTTACTCATGAGTATTGGACTTTAATGCATATCTATATTTTTTTTCTACAATCTTTAGTAGATGCACTAGATAACATTGCATGATCTCTACAATGTATAAGTTTACATGTTTAATTAATTTCAAACATTGTATCATTCTATCTTGTCTTGATAAAGTAGATCATGCGACTATTTTTTTAACTTACGTTCCGCTACGCCTTGTATCATCAATCTTGATTATTTACTCTCTAAACAAGTGTCATTGTGTTTTGTTAACAAGTGATAATTGATCTTGACCTTCAATTGATAAAACATCTATTTTCTACTAGGCTAAAACTCTTACTCATTTACTATGCTTAAAACTCTTATAAAAATGTTTCTTTATAAAAATCTTTCAACATGTTTTCCACTATTTTTATTACTTGAAAGCTCAATCATGAATATTTTTTTACCGAACAAGTTGTCATGTTTACTAAATTAATGATACTTCACTCTTTCAAATCAAAATTCTTTTACTCACTCACTATGTGGTATTACTAAGTCTTAAACCTCTGTAATGCTCTTTCCCTTCTCTACAAATATATTAAACCTTAAAATGGTATATTTTCTCTCCACCCTCTTTTGATAATTCCAAAAGGTGGAGAATAACTTTGAAAGAAATTCACACTTAAAGGGAGTAAAATACAAAGGATGCATTGATGCAGGGCAAGCACTCATATAGAGGGAGCATCTATATAGGGGGAGCATATGCATTCTATCACGCGTATCTTTTACTATAAACACTAATCTTATAATTGAATGATTTCTTTCTAAGAGGATTTGTTATTATCAAAAGGGGGGGTTTGTTGGAACATGCTTTCTGTAACAACCCATATGAAAATAATAATAATAATAATATTATTATTATTATTATTATTTCCCTAATATCCATCAGCAGCCCCCCCCCCCGATTTATTTGTTAGGTCTCCCGTTCCCGACCCCCGTCTCCCGCAAGCACCGTCTCCCTCTGCTCCCGTCTCCCGCACGCATCGCCTCCCGATCGCGTCGGCTCCCGCTCGTCATCGCCTCCTGCTTCCTCTGTGCTTGTGGCCGGCAGCCGCCCTGCCTCCTCCCGCCGACGTCTCCTCCTCCTGTTCTGGACGACGGATCCTCCCCTAGCCGACGGTTGCTGCTCTATCTCCCCTTCCTCTGGCCGACCTCCAGCAGTCGGACTAAGCCTTCAGGAGCCGGCAGCAGCATCTCCTCCCTCCAGCAGCCTCTCCTTCCTCCATGAGGCCATCTGCCGCATTCACACCCCTTTTCCAAGGCCGGCAGACCTCTTCTTCTCCGATTTCTCCTAAGGTTTTCCTCAAATCCTCCTCCATCCAGATTTTGGGCTCGGATTTGGTTTCTATTGGTAAGATTCCCCCTCCAAACCCTATTATTCAGATTTTGATAAACCCTAATGATTTATTCGTGCCCGTTTGCGCACATCTTATGATTTATGAGTTTTTCCCCTCTCTTTTTTGTTTAATCGCGTTGTGTTTTTTGATCTTCGGCACTGCTCCTCGACCAAATTGACAGGATCACGCAAAAGCCCTTTCTGAATTAGGGTTTCTCCTAGCCCAAGCGCCGCCAAGTCTCCGTCTCCGCGTGGAATCTCTTCTCCCCTCACTCTTGAGGGAGGTAATTCGCTATCCCTCTCGTGCTTTAGGTTTTAAAAATAATTTCTTGTGCTAGTGTTGTGGATCTTTCTTTGTCAATTATCGTTTTCATTGTTCCTGAGCAGGTTTAAATAGGGTTTCTGTTTTTGCTTGCGCCGCTTCGCCTCCGCCGTCAGTTTCAGCCTCATTTAAGGCAAGTAGAGATCGTCCTCTCTTGCAAACATTGAACTTAATTGTCTTGTTTGTTCTTATGTTTATATTAATTCACCTTTGAATGCTTGTTTCGTCAAATAAATTTAGACATTGAATCCCTAAATATACTTGTTATTAGTTTAAGGTTCACGCGATTTGAATAACATGAGTTGTGAATGTAAATGATGATATTTGGATAATTGGAAGATGAGTTAGTGAATGATAGTTAATTGGATATTCAATTAGATGATTTGCATCTCATTGATGAATAATTTGATGAATCGTAGAACGTTAATCACGAGCAACATTGTCACGATAACAATTATGCTGAATTCGGGTTAGCAAGTATATGATTGGTGTTTTGATATATCATGCTCGTAACGCATAATTTTTACTTGAAAGATACTTGTGTCTAAAATGATTTTAATCTAGATGAGTATCTATTATACCAAAAATCGATGCATAGTAATCGTACAACTCGCAAATTCCTGGACCCGCAAAGTTATGTAAGCTCTCTATCTTGTTTCTTTTATGTCATCGAATCTTGTTTCTTACGTCTGTCTGGTTTTAAGACTGGGGTATACTCTATTCTTTAGCTCGATTGCCCACTTTTCGTGTCTATGAACTCTACTCTTGTGCATCTGAGTCGATTAATTGGTAACCTGTCTTGATATGCTAGGAATCACTAAAACTATGAATCATTTAATTCATTAATAACATAAGCGAACAATGAAAGGTAGTGTTTAATTGATGCAACTCCTTGACTTGGGTTTGCTCTTGAATCCCTAATAAGAACAAAGGACCGGTCATAGCGAACTTAAATTTCTGAATCTCCTGAATTCGTACTTGAATCTGTCTGAATCATGTGCATCAAACAAAAACACCTACACTTTCACTTGCTACAACTTATGTTATTACATGATCATCTTTGTATGCTTTACCCCGGAGTAGTCTAATAGTTCTAGATATTTCTGTTTGTCTCAATTGCTTGCCTGTCCTATTAGTTTTGCTTCATGAAAACCGGTACACAAATATTCTGTTTCCCCTGCTCGTATTTTATCTTTGCATTGCTCCTGTTTATTTCAATGTTCTGAGGTTTTTCCTTCTTGTTTTGGAAATTGCATTAGTGTTCGTGTCTGCGCCGCCTGCTCTCTGAGGCCGATCTGCGTCAAGCTTCAGGTTCTATGTTTTTGTTTCATTATTTTACTGTCGAATATTTCTTTTATGTAATAATTATAATCAGTCATTTTTCCTGTTTGCATGGACAACTGCTAGGTTAACTATTATGTGTTAGAATGACATACTTGCATGCTCATTCATCTGTGATGATCACTGCATAAAAATCTATTTCAAAACTTGTATCATAATTTTTATTCAAAATGCATGTGCACCTGTTTCAAACTATTATATTTTAAAGCTTCCGCAACAAAACAAATTGTTTTACTCAAAGTAACTATTTTTTAACTATTTATCAGTATCTCAGCTTCCGCCTAACGGGCATGCATTTTCCTTCTGCTCATGCCTGTGGCATCACGACCTGCCCGAAGTGAACTCTGACTCTTGTTGATACGGGTCGTGACAGTTGGTATCAGAGCTATGTTTGTTTATAAAGATAAAGTATTTTACAATTATCAAATATTTTAAATCTTATTTTTATAAATATTTATGCATGCATCATTTCTTCACGCACCTTATCATTATGTGTTGTTCGCGGCTGAAACACGCACACTCACTCATAAGCATGAGTTGTATGCACACGAATGTTAAGGAAGTATGAGCAAACTTAACATTTTTGTGCATATGAATTCCACTAG